>CM024806.1:5997500-7200000 GCA_014281875.1 Nibea albiflora
CATAATTTGTCCTAAAAGCACTCAGACAGTGAGTATTTCAATAAGAACCTGCAAATTAGTTTTTTGCTTCAAGCCAGCCATCTCTCTGCTCCTTCATGTCATACTTATACCTCCAGTCATCATCATTTAGAAGCTTCTTGTGGATCCCAGTGTGTGTTTTTAATTAAGGCTTCCCTTTGTGCCAGCATGATCTTCTCCTCGGGTTCTAGTTCTTTCTCACAAATTGCCATTTTCCTCACTTTAGAATGTCCACACGGTTCATCCTTGTCCCTGCGTACGACGCTCCACTTCTTTCAATTACCATACTCTTTGTAGACACTCTGCCTCAGGGCAGAATCTCGGCACCTCACAGCCTCTTTTGTCTTTTTCAGTCTGCCATTCATTCTATGCAAAGCACTTTGTGGATCTCCTGGATCTCGTGTTCACAAACTGCCATTTGCAGGCAGGGCTGATCGCCTCTTTCTCTGCCTCTGCAGCGTTGTAGGATTCATTCAAAGCCTTGACATGTTGATGCCTTTCTTCTCGGAAGGCATTGTTTTTGTTGCCCCCTTTTCCATCACAGCACACATTTCCTCCAGAGTCGGTTTATTTGGAGTATTTGCAGGTACTGATTTTTTTTTTGGAGCTTTTGTCTCACGGCTACACTTTTGGGTTTTCCTTCATTAGACCTAAACTCCGAGGCTTTGTGATTTAGCTTTTCCTTGAAGTCTCTGGAAATGTGGCTTGGAATAATAATAATAATAAAAAAATAAAAAAAACATCTGAGATTTCGAGCCGAGTGTCTCATTAAGCATCCAGAAAAATCAGTAAAAATAAACATTCATAACTATTTGAAGACCCTGTTCAAAACCAACTCATTTTGCTGTGGTGTGTGTGATCACGCTTTGACTGGCAGCTCCCTCAGCATGGAAGCAAATGATTGTACTGCTGTGGACGATGAGCCGCAACATGCGTCTTAGCCACCTAAAAACATCTATTAGTCTGAAACCTTAAGGCACCATTTTCCAACAGGAAACTGAAGCTGTTATCTAAACTCTCTTCAAAGCCCCAAGACCAGACATCTTTCACTAAAACATTCATTTCAACTCTATTTTCAATTTCACTCTTCACGATTCATATGGACCAAACCAGAGTTGGTCATTTTTGGAACAGCAGGAACTAACCAGGACAATTTGGTGAGCTTAAATTGGTTCCTGTCACGCTTGAATGAAATGTGCTGTCACCTGTTAACGAGGCAGTTAAGCTAATCTTAGTTTGGAAAAAGAGATCTTGAATTAAGAATATAATTGCTGTACGACCATTTCCTTTTTTGACAGCTAAGGAGTGTATTTATTACACTAACCAGCAAAGTTTTGGCTTTGAGGCTTCGAATCTAGATTGTAACCAGTACCTACCAATGCTTTTTGGACGCTTATTATTATGCGCAGAAGACTATTATTGTTCCATAGTTGGACAGCTGTTGTGGATTTGGGTTTCCAGTGGTGTTTAGGTCAAAGTTTTTCTTGCAGTGTGTGACTGTGACTATCCAACATCTCATTTTCACACCACCATACGATCAGAGATAACACATGTGGATCATTCTTGTTTAGAAAAAAACAACAACAATTTAGTCCTAAAAGGATCGATGATGGTTTCTGTGTGTTGCCTCTCGTCTGAAAGATTCTACAGAAGTGCCTCTGTGGGGATTCATTCTCTGCTGCTCTGTCCTCACTATCAGGGTGAAGACTAATCCATCAGACTCCTATCTTTTGTCTGGACCATTTAAAAAGTCCATCATTATCTGTCCCTATTAGTAAAGAGCAAAAACAATGACATTATGCGCACATTCTGTGGCTCCCAGGAAGAGCAGCTACTGTTTTTGAAACAGAAACTAATGGGGACCGTAACAAACACCCACCTAAGAATTTGGTGCGGTGTCAGTGCCGCTGAGACGGGCCTTGGCAGGTTGGTTACTGCCTTGAGGTCCATGCTGTCAAGCCCATCTGGCAGCAACCGTTGCCAGATCATGCCGTGTCAGCCTCGCTTATGCTGCCGCCCACCTACATCCTCATGAACACTATGACGGTGTAACCTCTCCGCTTTCCCCGTCTTGCCTCTCTTAGTATTTATCGCCTGCTTTCTTTTCGTGATGCCATTGTTGTGGCTGCGGTTAAAATTCTAAAGTAACCGTAGTCTCTGAGTAACTCATATTTGCAAATAACCGTGAACCTTTCTGTCCTAACATGTTAAAGGTCCACCCACATCGATGAACATGTTTTCTCACTACTGTGTTTTTTAATTCCCAAGGGAATTTGTTTTTTTTTTTTCTTCAAAACTTGCATGCAATGGGTACTTTAGGCTGTTTCCAGTTTTTTGTCTCAGTATACAAAGGTATTTGATAAAATACCTAACCCTCTAATTTTAAACAATCAGTTTGAAAAGAAAAAGGTAGTTATAAATATCATAGTTTGGGTTATGATAAGCACATAATTTAAAGTAACTTAAATTTATGAAGTCACTGTGAACTTTTATTATTATTATTATTATTATTATTATTATTATTATGGAATTATTTACCTGAATATCAGCATATTTTGAAGATTGGAAATGTTGAACATACAAGGCTGAAAAACAGAAAACGTGTGCTTGCGTTGAACTGTTTTTTAAAGTTGCTAATGCTCCACATGCTCTGCTGTTTCAACAGTTGCTAGATTGGTTCACCTGTCAAATACAAATAAAAATCTGGCTAGGCTTTGGCAAACAAAATCAGCGAGTTATCGCCGCACCATCTTGCTTGTACAGAGATTCACATTTACTGAACTGCACGCAATAATCCGCCGAATCCGTCGGCAACGTACCACCTGCAGAAACTGTCGCTGTAAATCCAAAGAAAAGAGCATCATGGTACACCCCCGCTGTTTGTGTGAAGCCTACAAACACTAAAGACGATGAAGAAAACAGTCTGAGGATTGCCTCTTTAAACTTTGTCTGAACCCACGTCTTCTTGTCGCCCACCCGTGCTCACGGAGGAACAATGGTTCTTTTGAAGTTACCGTCCTTCCATTTGTAAGGTTGAGATTCCCTCCACCTCCGTACCCCACACACGAATAGCTCTCACTATAATGCTTTGCTCGTAACGTTTGCTTGTAAATTTCTAAAAAAGGAAACAAAAAAGCGATGAACTCAAACTGTTAGAGGAAAACAAAGAAACCCTAGGAGGGTTCTAAGAAGACTCGGAGCAATAACAAGTAATTACACCTAGATTAAGTTGGCACGGGGAGAAAATTACGACGCTCGTAAGCGTAGAGAAGGTGAACACAAAATGAGTCAATGAATACATTAGCTGCCATTAAATAACCCTGATGCAGAAAAGAATATTCACAGGCTTGCATGTTGTTGGTGAGAGTGTTCCGTTGTCAATGTGTTCCTGCCAGGAGAGAAAAAGATCAGGATGACAACCGTGTGTGGGCGCTGTGTAACTAAGGGAGGGAAAAAAAAAAAGAAAGTTTTAATTAGTTTAAGTCCACGTGTGGAGCTGGTAGGAGCTGCAACTGCATTAGCAGTGTCAGCGGAACGTCTTCAGGATCAGGCATTCAAGTCAATCGCATCATAGCTCGAGCTGCTATCCACCTACACGAGAAGCTAATCGAAAGCCAGACTTCACGGATTCTCTCTGTCCCACAAATCAAGGGGAATTAATATTGATCATCGGATTTTTTTTTTTTTTTTTAAAAAGGGAAAGAACAAGTCGTTCTCGTTTCAAACAAACAGCCTCCAAAGGGGAAAATGAGCAACGTGGGTTTTCTTTTCATAGTTGGACAAATGAGTCTCACCTCTTTGTTCTCACGCTGTTCATGCTTGATTGCAGCTGTCGAGATGTGATTATGTTTGAGTCTAAACATGTAGAGTTTCGGGGGGGGGGGTACAGAAACGGCGACTCTGCCACTTGCGAGGGATGTTAAGGCGACAGGTGCAGCAAAATGTGCGGATGGGAAAAGTGGAATCAAAAGTGGAATCATCACGCTGATCATAGATCCTACTTTGAAATATTCATAACAAACAAAACAGCTTGGATTCTTCTGTGTGCATTCATTCAAATCGAGACTCGTCTGATTCCATAAATAACTGTGGGCTGCAAATATCCAGCTACGTAGGCAACCGCCCACTCTGCAGCGCATCAATTCTTCAACATCTGTCAAGCAAATCATTAATCATGTTCCCAATTATGATTGCATTAGTCCTTTTATTGTTCATATTGTCAGACTTTCTCTGCTCGTTGTGTTCCAACTGAAACCGCAATGCCATGAATATGTACTTTGATATTTTATTATGTGAAGGATTTAGTGCGCTGATGAATATAACAGCAGGGCAGAATCTGTGTGAATCATTTATTTATTTATTTATTTTTACCAAAATTGTCTTTTAATGTCACGTAACAAAGTCTTACTTCTGAAATCTATTCTCACGTTAGCTGACGCATTAACTGACCTCCAACAGATGTAAAAATAAGCACACAAAAAAAATAATGTCCAGACCTTTATCCAGCTCAAAGGATGATGACCTTTTAACGACAAATATTGAAGGGAGACGGGCAAAGATAATGGCCGCGGCTGTCACCTTCACTGGCCTGTATTGATCAAGGGGAGAGGAGTGTGATCCCCCCTACTGGAGCTCAGAGGGATGAGCTATAGGTCGATGCGCAGACAAGGAACCGCATCATCTATTTGCATCACAGGCTGCATATTTTTAGCAACACAACTGTAACGGCTAACTTGACTGCGACAAAGATCCACTTGTTTTCCACAGTCAAACGGTTTAATCAGAAAGATGATTACTCCTGTCTGTTAGACTTCCATGTGGCTTGAAACAAACCGGTCCTTTACAAAGTCTGACCACGTCTGAAGGCAAAGGGCTGTTTCCCACAACCCTACACTTGACTGACCCCATGAACAGGAGGACATTTGGTTCGATATACTGTCGCCTTCCGATGCCCAAAAATCGTTTTCTTTTTCGGAAGAGTAAAAAAAGTTTCTTAGAAACAAGCTCACAAAATGAAACTTAAACACTGATGAGACACATTTAGCACAAGAGATAAAATGTATCATGTATATGTCATGATCCGCTCCAGTACTTTTCCACTCACCTGCCGGCCACTCCCATCTTATCAGTGCAACCACCTTCACCTGTGTTCCCTCGCCTGATTTTTAAACCCACTCCTTCCACTTCTCTGCCTGATCGTCTTCAGCAGCATGCTAAGCTCGTCGTCCCGAACTCCTCTGCCTACTCGCCCCTTGTCTGTCTCCACTTTGCTTGGAAGTTGTAAACTATTTCCTGTGTACCTGCCGCGGATTTTTGCGAACCTGTTTGGACTTTCCGTATATCCGTATATCGAGACTCAACAGTTCCCTCCATGAGCAAGCACTTCATTGCAACATTGGGAAGAAAAATTTCTTTTTAAGAGGCACAACCTAACCTGTTGGTGCCAAAACCGGGTGGCTGAGTTATTAATTATTAATCAGTTAATGGTAACAGTATTTGTAGTGGATGTCAAGCAGGACCACGGCAGCAGCCTTGACCACTGCCAGATCTGAGTGTGGCCACAATCCGAACCAGGCTGTTGCGCATATTTCCACACAGTGGATGACACTGACACTGCCCGCATTAGTCTGACTCAGTCCACCGAGCTTGTCCTCTGCCTTGAATCAAAACTCAAAATGTTATTCATCCATATCTATCCCTCACGCACGATGTAACAAAACATATTTTCATTGGTCGATATTCTAAATTCTGACAATAGATGGCAGAATATATGCAGATTTATATATTAAGTTTTCATCGGCTCAGCGATATAGGAGAGAAGTAAGATCCAAGTTGACATTTGGCTGGGATTTCTTTTCCTCGTTTCCACAAGATAAAAAAAACAGAACTTTTCTCTATCAGCTACACCGGGTTACAGTGATGCCATTTTTAAATGCATGAGGCTTCATCGAGCCCCGCGAAGTTGCTATTACCTCTGTCTTTGTCTAAAAGGTCAGTGGTCCTTGCGGGCCGCTATGTGCAGAGCCGACTTAAAATTCCACATACTTATCGTCGGTATTCAGCATCGGAGCCAGAAGGCAATTAATGGATCGCTTCTGCTGCCTTCATTTAATTAAAGGCTTACTTATTGTTCCATCATGCATTATCTCGTGGACTGTGAGGAAATGAGAATCAGCGGACTTAGATGAGGCTCAGGCAAAGTAAACAAAGCACACACACTCACAAACACATACTGTAGTAGTGCAAACACACACACACACACACACATGTGACTCATGTAGTACAATTTTAAACAGATGAATGCTCACGACATAGGCGAGGAGAAGACTTTCTAAACGCACACACACACACACACACACCCCTTTGGTCCCACTGGGGTCAAACTCCTTTTGTGAGTAAGTGATGCCATCGTCGCCTGGATTCTGCTGCTCGTGCTTTGGACTAATTGACTGGGTGTTCTGGATCTTTTTTGTTCTATTTTTAGGCTTTTAGCTGACACTTTCACACTGTGCAGTGGACGCTTCATTATCCGAATCACAAACGCCGGCCACAGCTGAAAAAGTGTTTATTAGAGCTCCTAATTTAAGGAGTCGGGAGCTACTTCAGAGACTTCTCTTTTAGAGAGACCGAGGCGACGCTCGTTCTGACTCACGCTGTTAAAACATACATTGAATGTGGCATTCCTGTTTTTCATGAATCATTCCTTCACAGAAAGAGAGTTCACGTTATTTTCCACTCTTACTCACAGAAAAAGAAGTGTACAACCTCCTCAGTGTATTCACTGATCATTAGGGTAATTGGGCGCAATTAACCTCAACTATACCGTATATAGCCTAATGCATATAACTTAGAACTCTACCCAGTGTTCAAAAGCAATTACACAACACATAGGCTTATATTAAGTTAACTGCATTAAAGGTCCAATGTGTTGGTATGCAGCATCCAGTATCCAGCCGATTACAACCCCTCACCTCACCCTGTCCTCCTCATTTATATACATTGTGACTTTGACAATACAAAACAGAACTAACCCAAAATAAAAAAGCTATATTAATGCACCTAAACACAAAAGATGAATGGCTCAGTTACAACTTCATTAATAATCTGTCGCTTCACCCCATAAACAAGCTCTGACCTGACCTATTTAATGTTCTACAATATGACAGGGTTAAAAAGTGAGATTCTGGCTCCATTATTTACTCAAAGTCTGACACGTGAGCACACACCGGGTCATGTGTTACATATAACGCCTTGTATAGTCATATTATGCAGGCCATTGTTATCTATGAACATAAATATTCAGGAGCCCATTGACGCTTCTGTTTGGCATAGAATGAGATGATGTAATGAACTCAAACTGCGCAGGGAGGAGGGTAGACTCTCAAAATATATTTCCATAAAGCATGCTGACAGAGGAAAGACAAAGAGAACAGCACCACTAACTGGCGTGTGAGGGGAGAAAATAATCTCAACAGTGTATTTAAAGTGATTATGTGTGTGTGTGTGTGTGTGTGGGTGTGTGTGCGTGGGCATGCAGATGCAGTTAGTGAGTGTTTCGTCCAAAAAGGTCGAAAATGTGGCTGAGCAACATCAAGAGCCGAGGAGCGCTCGAGGCATTCAGGCTCTTAAACCTGCTGGCTACAAACGCGAGGCTCGGGCCGCACCGAGCAGCTCGCTGTGATCTGCGTGGACGTGATGCAAAGCGTTCCTGGCAACACGTCCGAATGTTGAATGAAAACTCATTTCCAGAGCAGAGAAAGTGACAATTCATTACAGTTTCACATGATTCATTTAGACAACGGAGCTTGAAGCGAAAGAACAACCTGAGGTTTTTACATGAGGCTTATATTACATGTCCGATTCCAAAACAGTTGGCACGCCGTGTAAAAATGTAAATGGAAACAAGATGGGATGATGATCAAAAACACTGAGGCCCCAATTTTAATTGAAAATGGCCCAAATGCATTTTATAACATTTTAGAAATTTGATGCCAGCAACATATTTCAAAAGAGTTGGGACGGTGGCAACAAAACTCCTGGTAGAACATCTCACAGCAAGCTACTGATTTAGTATAAAAGGAGGATGAGTCTTTGTGAATTAAAGAGGAGGGATTCACCACTCTATAAAAGACTGCTGGCAAATAGTGCAACAATTTGAGAGTAACGTTTCTCAGCAAAGAATTGAAAAGAATCTGTGGTACACAACGCCAATATCGGATGGGCAATGGTCTTCGCGCTCACAGACGGCATTGCATCAAAAACAGATACAATTCTGCCATGGACGTCACTGCATGGACTGAGGAGGACCTCACAAAAAACCACCATCTGTGAATCTGGATTTTTCGCTGCGTCCACAAATGACAGCTGAACCTCTACCACGCAAAGAGGAAGCCACATCTAGACGCGCAGCTGCCTCCCGTCTAGCTTCTTTGTGCCTTCGAGCAAATTTAAGACGGACTGAGACAAAATCGAAAAAACTGTCCTGTGGTGGTGACAAGTCTGTGTTTGAAATTCCTCCAGGCTAAAGGGGAGAAGATTGAAAATGTTTGGTGCGTTCTAAAAGGTAAAAGCTGGAATCCTACGGCAAGCAAGAATGGAGACAACATTCCAGAAGATCAGCAAGAACCAACGATGTATTTCTTAGCGTAGACACGAACAAAGGAGCCCTGACACAAAGCCAACTAAGAAAGCTCTACAACTCAAGCTTTTACAATATCCCAATATTTTCTATTAAAAAAAACTGCCTGTACAATATATATATATATATACACACAATGTCTCGTTCAGTTCGTTCCACCACAGCTGCTGGAAGGTGAAATGAAGCCACCTTTCAACACGGCGGCTGAAACGGAGTGACAGCGAGGTTATCAGCGCTGATGACAATCTGAAGGAGCAAAAGCAGAGCGAGTGGCCGCAGGTCACAGGATGAGTCACGCTCGCCGAGAGCAGTCTATTATCGACACCGTGAATAGCTCCATTTGTATCCAGCTTTCTTTATCCACACTATTACTAGCGTACACAACAGACGGCGTTGTTAAAAGACACTTATAATAGAGCACGAGGAGATGGTTTTTCAAACAAGACGCCCACTCCTCTTTTGAGGCCGCGAAAAACTACGTGGCGAAAATGTCAGACTTATTGTGGAAGCACAAAAACGCTTGCTGTCAATCAGCGTGTTGGTATTGTGGTCGAGTACGGTGACGGAAAAGGCTGTGAAATCCAAAGTGAGGATCGCTTTGTTGTAAACAGAGCAACACGACTCTTAAACACTTTAACATTTACTTAAGTGGTAGCAAATCTTATTATGTGGCCCTGTGGGAGCCTGACGGGCTCGGCTGCAGAATTAAAGCTATAACTACTATTTTGGGCTGAAGCCTGTGATACACAATAGTTCTAAAAAAGAAGTAGCCCATTTCACAAAAGGGCCCATTACATCAATAATGCCACCTATTCCATTAAAGGATCATGTGTTAGTCTTGTTGAAGCTCTTTTCCATAGACCCTGTGTAACATCAGACTCACCGGGCTCACTGCTGATTTTTCTTTTACTAAAATATCCCTCCATTCATTTACCCGCTTTTCCTTTATTCAAGATCACTAAAGGGCTGCAGATGATCCCTGTAAAAAAAGGACAGATGCAACTTGGATATCGTCAGGACACTGCAGGGCCCAATATGTAGCTTTGAGGTGGGAGGGGCTGCCATATATTTTCATTTCATCAATTTTCTTTAAAGGTCCAGTGTGTAGGATTTACTGGCACCTAGCAGTGAAGTTGCAGATTGCAACCAAGTGAATACTATCCCACGCCTCACCCTCTTCCAAGCGTGTAAGAAAAGCTCTGACTGTGAAAAGCAAAAGGCCACATCTAGACCAGAGTTTGGTGTGTCTGTTCTGAGTTACTGTGGCACAAAATGGCGGTTCAACATGGTGGATTGCATGGAAGAGGACCCGCTCTCACTGCAGATATAAAGAGTTCATTTGGAGACAACAAGACATAATGATTCTTATTTTCAGCTGATTATACAGTAATGGAAACATACTAATATATTTATTAGAATATTGTATTCCATAGATACGCACTGGGCCTTTTTAAAGATATCCTCACCGCTGCGGTAACTGCTGAATTCATCCTCTTTTCTTTACCCAAAATCCAGTAATAAATAATGCAAAGAAGCTTTGTGATTGGATGTTTCTTGCAAAAAAATGTACTTTGACAAAGTTAACTTCTCCCTCGAGATTTTTTTTTTTTTTTTACATTGATTTAAGAAGTCAAAATGTACAAACCAAAGAACCTGATATTTTCACACAGTTCATCTTCATCGAGTTATTTTGGTGAGCTGATGTTTCGGCTGAGGTGAGGATAAGGTATCCAGGCATGAATGCTTGCACAAAGGGGAAATCCAGGGAAAGAGATCTGGCTGCAGGTTTGCCGAGCTGGCGCACAGGTGATCCTGGAGACCGAGTGAAATTGTGTAAGTTACTCTGGCAGGCAGGCTGAGCAAACTGACAAACTGGAAGATAAACTGGCTAACTAGATGGTTCACTGAGCTGAAGCAAAAAAAAAAACAAAACAAATCCACTCTCATCACAGGCAGGACTTACGGAGGAGGGGTGGTGACATTTCATGTCGATCCAAAATGCAGTGCTCCAGCTATGAGTCATGTAACACTGTCTATGGGAACTTTACTTCCAAATCCTGTGGCGCCTGAAATAATCCAAAATCTGAAGTATCTTAAATTATCTAAATAGAATATGATTGTAAATTTCATCTTTGTATGAAAATGACCTGTCATTTTTCTTGGAACCTATCAGACAATGATTTATCCTCTGGCCAATGTTTCTGAGCTTCTCGTATAGCAGGCAAATATCTGGAAAACACAAATCAGATATCTGGGCCGATGATGAGAAAGATACATTTCAGCTAATCTCTAATAACAGATATTTGATCGGCCAACTGAACGTGACTGGTCTATGCCACTCAGGACTACGAATTGAAACCAGAAAACTTTGAGCGTCAAAATCTGGGGCCCTGGCCTACAGATAAGTTTGTACAGTGTAGCTCGCAAAAAAAGTGTGGCACATCTGGTCAACAAGTCCTCCAAATGAAATGACCAAAAAAAGGTTGTTTGCAACTGCCCTCCAGAACAACACCTACTGTAGGAGAAGGAATCATTTAACAGTGCCTTCCAAAAACTCTTACAAATCACTGCTGCACAGGTAAAACCATTTTCTGACCTGACAACACTGTGTTAGGTTAGTCTGGTTAAAATCTCACAAGACGGCTGTGTGGAGTTTGCATGTTTTCCCTTGTCTGCATAGTCTCTTTGGGAACTCTGGCTTCCACCCACAGTCTAAAGACGTGCAGGTTAATTGGTGACTCTAAGCAGCCTGTAGGTGTGAATGTGATCGCGGATGGTTGTTTGAGTCATCACAGGGCTTACACATAGAGACAGAGTGTCAGCTGGCCCTCTCGTGACCGTGATAATGATATACAGTCATGGAAGATGGATGGCTGGTTAGGTAGGGTTAAGAAAAGATCACTGCCTGGGTTAGAAAAACTACTTGATTCTTATAGCTGGGGAATCATTGTGGTCATGGTTAAAAGATGCTAACACTGACTGGAGAAAACAGTTTTTGTCCTGTTTCCTACTAGCAAAGATTGTCCAGATTTTTGTTGACAAAACCATCCACCATAATTTCCTCAATTTGGTTCCAACAGACAAGAGTCATAATTCACACTGCTGGAACTGGAAGTAAACGTGTGCCTTTATTGGGCATGTGTGAAACATCGATGCTGTAATTTCTCTTGGGAGGACATTGTCCACCTGGTTGCAGGGCTGTGCAAGGGAAAGAGAGAGGAAAAAAAAAAAAAAAACACCAGCAGAACTGGTCCAAGTATCTAAATTGGTCCAAATCCATTCATTCATCCCAAGTACACACCACCAAAACCTAACCAAACCTGGCAGTTCAGCACAAGCCAGAGCTGGCTCACACTGGTGCTGCTCCTAAATAAGGAAGTGATAATCATGATGTTTTAAATCAGAAATGATATTAACATGGGCGTATATGTGAATGCATTTAATCACTTTTTACCTGCCGTTTACGGTCTCACTCAACGTAAGGCTGGATTAATCATCCCTAATTATATGTACGCAAATTAGGTCTGTATATAGTCTCCATACGACTGTTGAGAAGCTGACCAGAGCAGCATAAGTAGGAGGCAGATTCAAGGCAGTGTATTCAAAAATCACCACAAGGTGTTTATTCTCAAGTGCTTCCAGCGTCATGAAAAATAGAAAAAAGTATATACAACAAAAAAAAGGAGTAACTGAACAGTTAACTGAGTTAAACTAAATATAACTCAACTTATAACAATGCAAAAGTCAACATAAATTAAGTGTAAAACGCTACACTGGATCGGCACTAAATTTCCACTCTGTCCCCCTCGACCGACAAAAAGCCACTGACTAAATGGTCTCTCTTCCTGGCCCTACCTCCATGGTCATACCAATAATGGAGGTGACTTCCCTAATTCCTAATTAGCTAGTTTTTATGTTAAAATCACATTCCTTTACAGTAAAACACCCTTACCTGTTTTACCTAAAACCCACACTTTACTCCTACCTATATGAAATAACAAATCTAAATAATACCTTGAACTAATGAATCTTACCTACCCTCATTTGGACTAGTCCAAAGACCTCCCCCAATCATGTCACTCAGAGTATAAAAGCAGGAAATAGTGCGGCACTTCCCCCTTTTGCTTCTGACCACATGGTGAGTATGGTAAGTAACACAAATTAATGTTAATTTACCTTATTTTGATGAGAACTAAATCAATAAACTGTAACTGAATTTAACACATTGTAAGAGTTTATTTTCACCAAAGATGTTAAACCATGAAATATAACCAAACATAATACAAAACACAAACAAACCCGGGATAGTCTGTCTCTGTATGATGATGATTACTAATAGTAAAATGGCAGAAAACAAACAATTTCACACAGGCTGTAAATACACATGAGACAAATGGTGTCACCACTTTGTCACAACGACACTCTGTCTATCTCAGTTTTCTTTAACTTCGCCTTTAACTCATGTTTTTTTTTTTTTTTTTTTTTTTTTTTTATTGGGTGTGATAACAGACTAGGATCCAGTCTGATGCGTCATCCCCTTTTTGTTTCAGCTTTATATAGCGCTCATCATCTCTTACCTCTAGCCGATTAGCATGCCGTGCACTGCAGAGGGATGATTGCTAGTTAGGTGCGATGTGATGTTTTTCCAGGTCATCTTCAATTACGAGCTGCGAAGTGTGTGAAATCAGCCTGTCAGCAATACGCTCCTGTTCCTCTGCTTCGGCGTCCGTGCTTCTCATTAACGATAATTTAGGGCCAGAATTATCTGGGAGTGAAGGATGACTTGCCATTATACTGACTAAATGTTTTGCTTTTCTTCCCATTGTTTTTAGCGCTGCAGAAACGTGGGCTTGTTTTTCACGTGTTTTCAGCAGAGGCTATTAATTCCTGCACAGTATGAAAAACAGCTTTCACTTAGAGACATAATCCATCTCAGTACACATAAAGCCATCACTGGCTTTGGTCCGAGGTTGTTATTTATGGTAATTTTATTATAGTGAGCGTTGCTATGCTTCTCGAATCACCCACAGCTCAGCCAGTGTCACCATGCCAATTGTCAAGTTCGTTTATTAAGCGTGTCTTTGGTAACCAGGCTTGGGGTTACATGTGGGTACGTGCAGCATGTGCTAGAAATGATCAAATGTAAACCTGATGGAGACCCTGAGCAGTACCGATACTCTCCATTAACTGGACATGTTAGTCCTTCAAACACCTCTTTCATAAGAGCTTCAGAAGATTTAATTTGGGTTTAATGTGGCGTGGTTCTTTTTGTACAACCTTGGTGGGAGCGTAGGACTCAGCTGTTTAGTAGAAATAACTCAATACACAAAATCCAATTTAATTATTTATTGACAAATTACTCAAAAAAGTCTTTTGTAAAAACAGACAAACATAAAAGTCTAAACATGAATAAAACAGTCCATCACTGTAATTTCTTATCCAACTGCCTCCCACGCTGCTGCTACCATCTGTAAAAGACAAGCCCAACACTTGCCCCCCTTCACAGATCCTTCTCCTTAGTAGATAAACTTGATCTTGATTCTTTGGGCTGCCTTGTCAGGCGTGGCTCCGCTGCGTCCACCTGTTACTCCCTTGCAGGCTCTGTTGCTTCCTGGTTATTCTTCCGCTGGCTGGCATGCAGAAGGGGGACACTGGACACTGGTCTGGTCTTATTACTGGTCCTCCTTGTCCCTCATCCCACATGACTCGCATACATCACCATGTGCCCATAGGAATTCTGGAGACACACAGGCTGACCACAACGCACGGTAATGCTCCATCGCTGCCAACGTATTCAACCTCTCTTGCATTAAAATGCTCCACTGTGTTTACCAGCTAATCACTAACTTTGCCGTTCGGCGTTGGGTTGTACGGCACAGTCGATTTATCCGAACTTTTTTTCTTTCTTTCTACGTTGTGGATTGGAAAACCAAAACAATTACTAAAAGACACTTAAACGCCCTGTAAAGCCTTGATGAACTGTGAACCTGGGTGATAATCTTGTCTGGGTTCATCGCCAAGAGCAACCCTTTTATCATCACACAGTCATTTGATCCGTAAGCATTCATTTATGCAGCTTTAAGGTACATTTTGGAAATGGGTCCATCATAAGCCATAGCACACATGGACTGACTGTAGCGATAAAGAAACATCTTGGGTGTGAAATTCTTACTCAGTGTTTTGTTCTCAGTTTCAATGGCACCCTAAGACACTGAATATATGTGTGATGCTGTAAACATCGTTAAAAAAAAAAAATACATGCTCACAATATAATCCTTGACAGATCTGAAGGTATAAAGATAAGGTTTACGTATGAGTTCCTCCTCTTGTTATTATGCATCAGTTGTCTGTTGCACTGCTCCTTTCCAGGCTTCTCTCTTGTACTTCTCAAAAAAATAGTCTAATAATAATAACGATCTTGGTATACATCCTTCATCACTGTGGATTTCCGGAGGGTGCGTTGTCAGAAATTGAATCTCGCCTCAGTTGGCGGTATAAGTAGATCTCCCACTTGCTAAAATAGCAACAGAGATAAGGAGGGTATAAGGATGGAGTGGGTTGTCTCTGAGATGCAGCTTGAGGTGTGTAAGAAAGGCACTCAGCCCTGCTTGCCCACATAACACTATTATTTTTCGTCATCCGTTATCCGTTTCATGAGAATGTGCCCGATACCTTTTTTTTTAAAGCTACATTTTCCTGTTTTTATAGGTAAAATATACATCAATGGAGGCAGCGTGTAGCATTTCCCTGATAGACATCCATGCCTTTTCTTCTTAGTTCCACTCCTTAACATCCATTTATTTGAGATCAGTCGTGTCTGATGATGGTTTGGTGTTTAGAGGAAGAAGCTGACCCGCAGATGAGCTCCTGTAAACACAGATAGCCACGTGCTCCGGAGGGTTCATTGTGTGAAACAGAAGATGAGCAGCCATAGCTGTAGCAGCTATTGCTGTTTTGTCGGAGGCTCTTCCATTACTCTGGAATGTTGCTCCATTTATTTTCTCTTTGTGTCTGCGATTGTCCCAAACACAACCCAATAAACAGATGTAATGCATGAATTGGTCACTAGATGGCACCAGCTGCCCTTTCTTTTCTCTTCTTTTTTTCTGGATTCTGGAGATTAGTGCATATCCATTCATAACTTTACAGAATGATCCTATCCCCTTGGCTTGACCTTTACATCACAAATCAATATCAGACAAGGTTATGATAATACTGCCACAGCAAGATGATCAAGTGTTCAAGTGATCAAGCATCTTTTGCAGCAGTTTAACAGACAGAGTTTGACTGGTAACTAATGTTGGCTCGGATATTATCACTGTGCCCCTTTATCATGGACAGTACATGAATAGAATTTTATTTATGTGACGTCTTATTATATAAATAATTAAATTCTATTTTCCATCATACCTCTATATCAAATGACTATGTGCAGCATAAAGGAGCTCCCTTGTAGTGAAGAACCTGCAGAGCATTACCATCCGACTCCGCTCCACTGAGCGTTTTAGTGTCTTTCAGCTTTTTTCAAACAAACAAACAAACCTAGCTGTACACTACCTGCTCAACAACAGCCACGCAACGTTAGCAAGAAGCTGGTGAACATAGTGGAGCATTTAGCAGCCAAAGAGCCAGATATTTCCCTCAGGAGTTGGTGAAGAAAAGAGCTGGAGCGAAAAGGTGATTGGATATTGGATTTTTACATTCCTCAAGTGGCCAGAAAACCCGATTCTAGACAAACGCTTATTTTGCAATTTGTATGCTGGAAGTATAATTACGAAGCTTGTTTGCCAAGAAGTTAGACATATTAACTTAAAACGTGTCAGTGTTGGGTTTGTAGCTCAGTTCCGCTTCCTCCAAGTGCCTCATTCCAAGTTTAGATTGAAAATATACTGCAGTATAAAGGCAATCCAATTTAACAGCCCAATACATACACACAAGTGTGCTTTTGCCAGTGATCCTAACACATTTGATAAGGGTACGATGAGTCAATGAATGTCTGTGATCAGTGAGTTCAGCACAGTGACTCCTGAGGGTACACACAGGAAACGCATCTTTCTTTATTCTTTGGGTAACTCACTGCTGTGAGCGTTCCCTTCAGTGTACAGCACAGTAGTCCGTATCTACTCTACACTGTTTGGCTACAGCAACCCCAGCAGAAACTTCCATGTTCACAGCACATGGTGGCAGCAGCGCTCCACTAACACAACATCAGTTTCCTCAGTACATTCAGCCCGTATCAGAGCAACTACCCACAAAATACAAGCATTTTGCTTCTTCATGTGCAGTAGAGGTTTGGGACAAGGATATGACAGCTCTGCTCTGTCTGTCCCAGTGCTTCTGATTGAAACTTGTATCCTTGTCTACACCTTTTTATTACACTGAAAAGTGTTCTTCTAAACAGACTTCATTCAGGCATCAGTGAAGCTCTGACAGCTAGTGACCTCTTTTCTCTCAGGTGTGGTGTGATTAGAAGTGAAAGGTTGTTCTTTTTTCCGTCTGTCACTGCCGACAAGTAAATTAAGCACAAATAAAGTGCCTTCCGCATTAATCTGTCCTTGGTGAAGCAACATGATAGGTGTTTACTTAGATATCCACAACCCTTCTATTCAAAACATGCTACCACGGTGCTGCCAGGATAATAAAATGGCTTCGGCTGAGAGATAACCGTGCTCATGTTTATGTGTGCTGACCTTATCTGTTCTTACGTTCTAATCCAGAGATGTCTTTATTCAGTTACCGCTGCCAAACCAAGTCTCTGCAGGGTTTTCTTTTCACAGTATCTTTCCTCTTTTCATTCACTCTTCATTATCAAACCGTCCTGCCGTACTGGAACGTGCGAGGTAAATCTGCAAGTCCTTCCTGTTTGGCACCTGGGCAGCTCCACTGAAGCAGCTGGAGGCGAAGTGCTTCACTCAGGGGCTAAACAGTAAAGCAGCTGTTGCAAGGCACCGCGTTGGTCAATAAAAAAATGTGCAAGGGCGCGTTTCCCCGGAGATTATATGTAACTTAAAAGTCATATTTCTTCTGTTTACCTGGCAAACGTTGCATCGATACAGTAAATGATGGAGCCGTGCGGCCCCGTCCGAGTATTTTAAACTGTTATTCAGTGTTTTAGCCTCTGATAAGGGTTTGAATGAGCAGATTTATCTCTGAATCTGGACCTCCTTCCTCATAATTCATCGCACCGGTACCCAAACCAACACGTCCACACGAAAGACAACAAGGGCTGCTCTGTCTGAAGGTGACCTTGATCTGGTTGATTTGAACTCTCATTAGACATCAGTGACTGCTTCACTAATAGAAATGTATAAGCTTAGCAAATTTATATATGTTCTGAGTCACCCAGGGCTTTGTCTATATAGAAAAGCTTTTGACTGTCCATGGATCTTCCATTGTGAAAACTCGTGATCTGGACTGGAATGAAACAGGCAGCTGTGTGTTACTTCTCCTTGTGATGGTTATTTATTGCTCTACTTTTCTAAATTTATTGGGCATCTGTTTTTTTTGTTTTTTTCACTGATTCTGGCATACCTTGCCTGTTTATGTTGCCTCTCTCCATTTTGCAATATTATACTTTTTTTATTTTATTATTATTATTAATCTCATCTCCAATCATTTCTCCTCCCTTCTCCTCCTGGGGGTATCTCGTCCTCTCTCTATCCATCCGGAACGTTCCCTGGCCTTTGCCCAGTACCCTGCAGCTGTTCCCTATTGAGCCTCTCTAGGATTTTAACCCCCCCATCTCCTCTTCATCCAACCCCCCCCTTTTTTCCCCCTGTTCGCCATTAGTATACACTCTAAAAAAGTTTTTATAAAAACAGAACAAACAAAAAACTTAGGAAACCATTTGGTCCTTTTGGGTTGCAACCAAGTGGCAACCTCCGTAACTGTGAAGTGAGGCCAACTTGAAAGTGCCAAAAACTGAAGTTGATTAAACGTCCACTTGAGGCTGGCTACAGCACAAGTCAGTCTCCATAAGTCCCCATGTTAAAATGTCCAACTTCACGGCAGAAATAAACATGTTTACAGCCTGGTACAAAAATCCAAATTGGTCTCTACAGCTAATTTCTCCGTTCATGACAACCTTACTGACTCTGTATTTTCATAGAACTTTTGTTCAAATCATACTAAGGCTTAATCATTAACAGCATTCCTACTTTGATTGACAGGTGGGTGGCCTTAAAGGTGGCTTGCTTGAGCACCCAGGCTTCATTCAGCACACCTCAGGTCCACTGATGATCCAGATGCAGGACTGCCAAGACCTGTAACCAGTGACCTGTGAGTAATGTCACGGATACAACGTCCATGTTTCATACAGTCAATGGTTGCAACAAAATCTCTTAATGAACATAAATAAAAGTAATCTTTTTGTTATCGCATCAATATGATATGTCTGACTTATGAATATGAGTGTTTTTTTTGACAGTATGGATTGATTGGAAGGGGCATCCCCCCTCTGTTTGGCTTTAGGAGCCCATTTCTGATGTTACTTTTTCACGTGTGGAATCCCAGCTGGACCCCATGTTTTTAGAGTGCAGAATGAGAAAGAAGCTGCAGAGTCTGGGAGGGGGAAGGTGGAAAGATGTTTCCGATTGAAGAATGTAAGTAATTAACCCCTCTTCCTCTCAAAACAAAAACACTCTCCTGCAGCATGTGTGGGGGTGATTGATCTGGAGCTCGTGCGTATGTGTGCGAGTGTGGGCAGACATACATCCACATGTGCAATATGTGCGCGCACACCAGGGTTTCGTCCTGATTTGTATCCATTTTGTATACACATTAGTACGGTTGTTTGTCATATGCAAAGCTCCAGTTCAAAGACTAACATCCACGCACGCCCACACACACGCACACACACACTCATTCTGCTAGCCCCTACCAACACCGCACCACACCAGACCGCGACACCTCCTAATTGGGATGGATGGATTTCATTATGTAGCATCAAGAGAGAGTGAGAATCGTGATGGAGGGAGGGGAGGTGGGGGGGGAAACACAATGTGCTACAATAACAAACATTACAGAGCGCTGCAGTTCTCAGCTCCCTGCTAACATCACACACACACACACACACACACACACACACATTACACAAGTTCTAGTGTGACGTACATATGTTTACAACGTGGCCTTTAGCTGAGCTGAACTCTGCCTCTGTCTCACGTTTTATCTCACTTTCAAATGCGCTACAGGCCCCTAGGGTTCGACCAATGACGAACACCACCTCCTCGAGTCCCTCCTCTCCGTCTCCTATCCCCCTTTCATTTGCGCCCCCCAATGTCACCTCGCTAATGGTGCCTCCTCCTCCCCTCCGCCACAAATCCCCGATGTTGCCTTTACGCTGGCTCAGTGCGCTAATGACACAAGACAAAACTGTGAGAACCGTCATCAAAGGCACCGAGGACAGCCTGCCGATGCTTTGCCATTTGGTCACCATTAAAGTGTTTATGTAGATTCCCTTTAAACAATATCTGTCACAGGCATCGCATCAAGCCGTTTGCCTCAATGGAATATATGTGGAGGGATACATCCAATGCCAAACCACAAACACAGAAAGGAAAATTCTAGACAAACGCTATGACAATGTAATTTTTGTGCTTGTTTAGTGTAAATGAGAAATTTATGGACTTCTCAGTGTAGTCTATTTATGCCGGTGGTGAATTCCTCTTGCACTTCAAATGACGCAGCAACGCAAGCTGTCAGCAGGGCTGGAGCCAGGATTGTAAACATACTGAGGTACCCCCCCCCCCACACACACACACACACACATACACACACACATACCCCCACCCTCTGCAAATGCTTCTCAAAGAAACTCAAACGTCTTCTTTTAGTTGACTGTTCAGTTAAATCTAAGTCTTGACAATGTTGAATTCAGCTAATAAAATATCCAACATGTGTTTGTTTTGAATTGTAGTTTTTAAAAGCACAGAGCACAATCCAAATGTCAAAAACATGACCATGCAATTACAGATTTTTTTTTATTTTTTTTTACTTCATTTAAGGTAGTACTGCACATTTGAACATGTTTTTGGAACTGTATACTAAATTATATGACTGTACTGTGGTAAAATCAAGCAGCAGCAAAGCAGCCAAAAACTGCTGGCTACTTGACACTGGCTACAGAACAAGTCAATCTCCATGAGTCCCCATATAATGTCCAAATTTACAGCAGAAATAAACATGTTTACAGGTACATGCTCAGGACAACTGCACTGAATCTGAATCTTTATGTTATTTACTTATTATTATTTGCCCCCAGCTTTCATTCGGCCAGCCTGAAGTCCACTGATGATCCAAATCCTTGCTCATTTTTAGATTAGCCGGGAGACACATAGACACCCACAGACACACAGAGCTAGCCTCTCTTCGATGTTAGCCTAGCGACAACACAGGTACTACACAGAAACTTTTACAAACGGCCGTGAATGTGCTTCTAGAGAGCCTCAAGGCTGCAGCAGACTCTCTGTGTTTCCAGTGTGGACACAGAGAGTCTGACAGCAGCTGTCCATGTCTGATTAGCTCGACAGGCTCTGACTATCAGCTTGCTGTTCCTGCTACGCTGAGCAATGGATGTCTATCACTCACTCTGGTTGCTGTCAAGGCCATGTCCCCTACACCTAGCTGTTTGTCCTGTACATAGAAGTCATGAAATAGTCAACAGACAGACGGAGTTATTTCATTGAACCTGACAGTGAGAGTCAGATGGTCCGAAACGTGACTGTAAATGACTGTAAGTGTTGCTGGATGTGTGAGTAAGCAACTGTTTAGAGCAAACTTTTAATAAGCAAAACTTTTTCTATCAGTTTTATAAGATGATAAAATGTGTTGCGTTGTGTGTTTACAGCTCGTTTCTGCTGACCCCACGGGGAATCCGCACTTAATGCAAGCTATCTGGATTTTGGCAGCTTTGTTTGTTGATCTCAAATCTTTCCAGTATATTACAGTTTATGAGAAAGCGTTCGCATGGCGCACCAGAGCTAATGATCTACATGAACACACGATTTGGAGTTTGCATGTGCATGGTGTGAGTTATATGATTGCACTGCAGCAGATTGTCAATAAAAATGTAATTTTCTATATTTTATGGCACCGAGAAGGGGGGGAGGTTGTTCATTAGCGGCAGTAAAAGAAACCGTTTCTCTTAATAACAGTTGTTAATATTAGTAGTAAAAGCCCTCACATCCCATATACACTTGTCTGTCCTTCTCAATGGATAATTTGGAGGAATGTGGGTTGTTCTAGCAACTTGTGTTGCTGGATGCCGTGCTCTTCTGCTCTGAAGCCAACTCAAACACACAGAACATATTGAGATGCAAAGTGTGTGTAATGCTGGTGAAGTCATATATATAGTGTGTAATAAGTGTGCATTATTTGGAAGACCTGAGTTAATGTGTGCGGTGAGTAAATATGACGAAGCAAGAGCAACAATTTAAGTGTCCAAAATCCTGCTCTTAAATCCTCTTCATCACACACAATATTTATACAGTATATGTACACACAGACAGACAGACACATACACACACACACACACACACACACACACACACACAGTGGGATTAGAGTCCATGGCATAAGGGGCTAATGTAACAGAGGCAGTTGGATCCGGCTTGGGCTTGCTTCCTGCATTGTTAGACGTTGGAGTGCGATAAGTCAGAGTTGGACTGCTCCGAGTGGGACGGTCCTCCGCTGTTTCATACCCTCGGTCGCGGATTAACTCTCTCCTGCCACCTGAGCACTAAATCCAACACCAGCGCTCTGGCTGCAGGGGAGAGGCACAAGAAATGGATTGAAAAAGTTTGGCAATAGCCACAGTATCAGAACTAGCCAGCGTTATTGGTTTAATCCACACGGGGCCTACACTGACCTCACTGTAGTTAATATATGAAGCAATAATAAGAGTTTGAGAAAAGTCAGCGCAAAAATCAAGGCTCCACCTGTGTTCTAATCATGACGCATGTTCAATAAAAGAACTGGATCCTAATCATTAGGGATGTCCCCATTTTCCCAAGAATATGTGCCAACATTGGATCCCGGTGTGACATAATACATTAAAAGCTGGAGATAACAGCCACAGCAGTGAAGCCAATCGAATTTAGATAGAGCAGCTTTAACTGTTTTGCAGGTTTGAACTGCGAGGTGCAGTGAGAAATGTTTGATGAACACACAGACTGTCGGGAAGAATGAGATACCGCAGGAGGCCCCAAGAATTCTCAGTTCATTGTTAATTGGTTTTGGTAATTTGATTAAATGCACATTTGTGAGGGAATGTGCCCACTCAAGCACAACATCAGCTAAAGTGGATCCTACATAATGTTCTAATTCTGTGGCTCGGGCTCAAAATGTAAGACTTCTGTTATTTGAATTCATATTGTGCTGACACGCTGCATATTTTCTATATAAAGTTGTTTAATCAAATTACCACAAATGTATTGACACAGAGAAAACCAAGGTTCAGGTAGTATTATTGCAGCATATTAGTACTGTTTGGATTCTTGCTCTCTGGTCCACATAATGAAGCTGCTATGTGTACTTTACTACGTGTACTGTATGTGGCCTACGACCACAAGTTAACCTGGGCAAGGCTCCAATTGCTAAACCAGGAGTGCATGGAGTGTGTGGATCAGGCTTTATATAGCTTCTATCCCCCCTTCTATCCTTTATAATATATTTGCTTTTGCAAATTAGAAGTGTGTATAAATGGAATTTCTACGAGTGAGAGAGAGAGAGAGTCGTCGACATCTTGAAGATCAAACCGACCGACACTTTTAGTTCGTCCGTCATGTGAACCGAGAGCTCTCCCTGCTTATTTGAAAGAAAATCAATCAAAATCTCGACCATTCCTCGGTAATTTTAGTTTATTTAGTCAGGTGAGGACAAAGCCATTCGAGTGACCACAAGACACCGAGAGATGTAGGTGGCAATAATTTGTGGTGTAAGTGAGTGGATATGTGGGAAATATGGTGCGATTCCATGAACCTGCGAGAGAAGAGCTAACGAGACACAACCGATGCAGGCCAGGAGGCCGTCACAGCCTGCAAAACGCGACTCCCTGTCCTGTTCTTGCACACGTGTAGAGTTAGAGAGCGTAATCCGAACCACCTGCAAGAAGCAACACAGAGGAACAGGGTTTCTTGGTAGGAGGGGAGGATGACTGTCAGCAGTTCCTCATGCTTTGAGAGTCCAGTGTAACAAAATGAACCCGAGTGCAAATCACAGTCTGAACTGATACTCATCGCATATTCAGCTATTTGCTAACGTGTCCGTAACCGGTATGAGACACGTTGACCTTTTTGTTGTCAGCAGAAACTGTGAAACCCAATACGTGAAGGTGTCATCCTCGATTTAGGAGAGTAGTTTATTAGTAAGTAGTTCATTTCCAAACACAAACTTAGTTTTGCTTGTCATGTCTGAGACATGACTACTGCCGGTGTCTGCATTGCTCAACAACCATAATGAGTGTGTGTACAGCCCCGCTGTCGGCCCAGTCTACTGTATAATAAGCTGGTAGCACAATGAGAGCTTATGTAACACGAGAGTTGACGAGAGGGGATGATCTGAGGTTGTCTGTACAAATCACAGCCTTATACAAACTACCACATTACACACACACACACACACACACATATCTAAACACACTTTCTTAGTGAGTCATGTGGCCATAGATATACCTTCACATGTAGACATATATTCAATGGGCTTCCCCTCTCTACACAAATGGTTACGGCTTTGACCTGAGGTTTATTCCAGAAAGCAGGTTTAACATGAATGCCGAGTCGATGGACCCTGACACGTTAATTCAATCACTCTAAGTTAAGCACGTATGAGAATAATCATCCATAGAGCTCCGATACTGTTCACCATGGCAACTGCTGAGAAAAAGGGGTCACCCCGCTTCACCCCGCTAAAGTTGGAAAGTCTATCACATGCTTATGGCTAACAGAAGCAATGCAGTTGCTGCAAGAGAGATAGATAGTTGCAGCATATTGGGATGTATGGTCTTTATTATTGTAAATAATTGTCAATGCACTTGGACATTTATGCTGTGGTAAAACATATTCTGCTTCATTAACTGAAGGAGCAGTGATGGGCTGGATCGATCTATCACCCTACAAAATAAAACTTACTACTGATTCTCGTCTGAGCTCGCATCCATATGTCATAAATAGAGTATAATTCAAAATATTGTCAATCACTTCAACTGAATGGTTTCTACATCGGTCACCTGCAATCCTGTGGGATTCCTCTTTGATGGAGGTAGAGGTTTGTAAGTGCATTTAAGTGCGAGTGACACTTTTCTAATGCCTCTAAGAAGAGCTGCTTTCCTGATTCATTCTGCCTCACCAGAGCTGTAAAGGAGTTTGTTCTGCTTCGAACGAACGTCTGCAACGAGAAGTAAGGCTGGAGAAAGCTGATCAGATAGATGATGGAGTGTGACGAAAAACAGCAACGTCCAATTGGGTATCCGTCTGGAAATAATAGCACCTCTTATCTGGGTCTCAAAAGTCCTCTCCAGTCCTCTCTTCCTCAAGCCAGTGCAAATTAATCCGACTTCATCATTGATCGGGTAAATGGTAACTGACTGAGTTTACGTCACCTCTCTTTCTGGAATGGAAAACTCAGAAATTCCCTCATCTGTTAGGAAAACCAACTTTTTGAATTCAGTCCATCTCCGTACTTTGTCTTAGTTTGTCAGTTTCATGTCAGGTCAGCTCCAAATTATTTCAGAATTGATCAAATCTTGTTGCATAAAATGTTAAATTCTAAACCATCTAACTTATTGAATGAAGTAGTGCTAGTAACAGTTATTAAGTGCAGAAGTGAAATTCTTTGATGCTGTCCATCAAATATGCATTGATCTCAACCACTGAAAATTGCTTGATTTTCCAGTTGTGACATAACCAACATGACGGACATCAGCATGGAGACACTGTTTTTTGTTGTTTTTTTTGACAGGGAATGAAAGCTAGAACCTTCTTTGTGTTAGGCACCCTAAGAAATTGATCAGTGGATCAAACTATAGATCGGTATATGGGGATGTAGTAGTGGCACTTAACCTTAATCCTTCCAACAAAGTCCCATAACCAGCTGTTATTGTCAACATGGTCTCAGGCTGGATATCCACCTCTCGGGTGTTCTTCTTGGGAGGCAGTTGTACTTCTGACACTGGAATGAATGTACTCCGGTCCTGCTGTCTGATAGCAGGAAGGCAGCTGACTGACTTCAGGTGCTTCCTGTTCGGTGTTGACTATGTCTATGCAGGTGTCAGCAGGAAAACTCAGTGGGAGGCGGTGAGCAAAGAACGGATGCTGCAGAACCTCCAAGAGTTTGAAGTGCTGGCCAGGGTTCAGCAGCAGCACCCTTTTAATCAGGTCCACCATCACCCTGCTGTCTATCCATCACCATCAGCTGCTCAAGGTCATCAAGGTTCTCGAGCCTGATGCATCTTGTTTCTGTCGTGGGGAGCCCCATCTCATAAGCAAACTCTGTGGAGTCTTTAGCATTTCTGGCTGTTGCTTTGTTTTTTGAAATAATAGTTGGTACCCATCCCACAGTCCAGCACATAGTCTGTTTCTAGGGTACCACTGTTGTCAGTTCTGCAGCTGCCAGACCCAAAAACCACATATCTATGACCTAATTAAGAGGAACATGTAGCATTGCTGGCTGGACAGTGGGCAGTAGACACATCAGTTTTCAGTGGGCAGCGGGGGTGGTCACTGACCATAATACTCTTACATAATACTAATACTCAGGTTTGAGATCCGCATGTAGAATTTCCATGGAACTTGGGTGGAAAAGGGCTGTGGCCAACTGACTAAATAATTGGTCTGTAAGGACATAATAAAAAGGCATTATTAGTTTGGAACATTAGCAGATACGTGCTGTTTTTGACAGGTACATATTTAGTATGATCAAACATTATTACACCTTTTTTTTTTCCTGCCAAAAAGTAGAAGGCAGATATGTATACCATTCATATCACATCCAACTGTAGGCCCATTTGGGTTGAAACAAGATTTTAGTTCCTTAACAAACGGGGCTCATTTCTAATTGATTATATTCTCAGAGGAAATGAAAACAGAACTCTTCATCTTTAGAAACCTTTTTAAACCATCTGCTACAGTGGCATTGTTTTTTTTTTGTTTTTGTTTTTGCAAGAGGTAACATGAGTCAGTAAGGAGGTTCAGGTCATATCCCACCATGGAGGATCCTTTCCCTTTCTTCTGACCCCAGACTCATCTCTCTCTGATCTCCGTATGCATTGGCAAGATCCTCAAAGCTTCCCCCTGGCACAAAGCTGCTATCTCCTCTATTCCTGGGATGAAAAGGAAAAACCTCTCACCCAGTGAGCATCCGGTAAAGCTCTGGAAATGCTCCTCCTCTTGTTTCTTTTCTTTGAAGTGCTCACTTCCTGTCTGCAGCGTACAGCAGCAGGCTGAAGAGGCACAGAAATTATAGAAGACAATGCAAAAATGCTGGACAATGGGCTCTTTCAGAACATAAACATATAGCAAGCATTTTACGGCTTTGTGGCGATACATCCCAGTGGTGCCGTGAACTCCCCAGTGAACTCCTTCAAGTCAAAGGTCATACCTTGTTGAGATAAGACTTGTAAAGTAACTTCAATGGTTGAATCTAAGAAGATGCCAGACACACCAAACTTCCAAAGTACATGGTTATAATGTCTGTAATTTCACTGATATGTCTCATTCTGTGATTTGTTGGGGTCAGGGAATCTAAATTTGGACCAAGATGTTTTGTTACATTAAGTTGGACCTGTAAATAAAGTACAGGCTAAGGTCTACCAATTCAGACGGAAACATACCTGGCACCTTAAACTCCTCATAAACCAGCGTGTTGTGGCTTAAAAAAAAAAAAAACACCTGTTGTGTAAAGACAGTGAACAGTAACCGTTACTATCAATTACAAATGCAATTCCCGTAGTAAAAGTATGCATATGATTTTGCTACGCAAACAAGACGTGCAAAAGGTGGTCACTTTGAATTATCTTAAATGAAGTTAACCTGATGCGCCTCTAAGAGTGCATTCTTGAGAAAATTAAATTCTTTCAACTAAAATACTTCCAAATTGTTTTGGACCTCCACACAGATCAGCAGGAAGATCATACTTGATTGAGTTTTATATTTTAAGGGGATGATAAGTTTGCAAAATGTTTGTCAGCCAACCCATTTCTAAAGAGAAATTTTCCATTTAGTTTCATGTAGTTGGAGGCCTCATTTTGTACTAAAATTAGGCAAAGGCACCCTCACAGGTGCGAACTTGGGAGTAATCACATAGTTTTCGCAGTTTTGGCAGGCCATGTGAACTGTAACTTTAATTTATTACAAATGTAATAATTGAATCCAGATAATCTTGCTGGAGTTGCCTAAAAAGTTGCAGACAAAATATTTGTGGACAGTCTTGTCCTGAATGTACTATTTAGTGTGTCAAATACTGTATTTTTATGCACCATGCAATGGTTTTCTAAATCAAGCTAAACAAATTTATGTCTTGTCACTTAAATGCTTTTCTAGTCATGACTGCTTTTTTGCACTTTAAAAGATCATATCGTCTTACTATTTAACTAGGACGTACCGTACTTAATGTGACGTCTCAGACTAAAAAGTTAAATTAACTGTTTTCCAGAGGCACAAACTTTGTTCAGGAAACGGCACCTGAGAGCATATATAGGGACAAAGTTAGTTAAATGAAAATAAGGCTGGGCTTTGTTGCGTAATAGACTGACCGTAGCCAAGGCCGTGCAAAAATAGAATCATAATGTGATCCACCGGTGTTACACAACTGGATTTGGGTAGGGGACTCTTGACATGTGTTATTGAGTTTTGTAAGGCTGCGACATCCAGCTGGGTGCTGCTGCTGTTGAGTTTGACGTCAGAAGGGAAAGGAGGAGTGGGGGTGGGTGAGGATTGGGGAGAGAAAAAAAAAGTGAACTCATATTTCACTGAGATTCAGTTCCAGTAGAAGAAATTAATAACAGCATGGGACGAGATACCGCCTCTCTCGATTTCTCTTTTTCCCTCTTCCTTTCTGCCACTCTCTCTGTCTTTGTCATGAGCTAATGTTGATATGCTCTGTATGTGAGGGCATCGTATCATTATGTGTGCGGATGCAAACATGAATCTATGATATAGATCTATGAGTATGTGTGTGTGTCTTACACATTCTCCCCCAGTTCTTTTAGGTTTCAACTAAAGCAAGAGGAAGGCTTGTGCATTTTGGCAGGCACATGTATTCATATTGGGCTTCATTGTTTCATAAGTATGTGATTTTAGCATCTTTCAGCTCATTGTTTTGATTTGCCAGCCCACAACTTTACTGTTTTGGTTCTCTCTCACTCCTCTCTAGCAAAAAAAATGTTGTCAGCCCTCAGAAAGAAGAGTTTTCTTCTTCCTCCATCATTGTCCCTTTCTGTCTTTTCTTTTCCAGTCATATTGCTTGCTTATCTAGCTCCAGTTTTGATGCAGCACCAGCTCCACTCCCCGTCAGCATTCACCCAGGCCCCAGGGCTGAAAACGCTTTTCGTCTGGTGGTCCAAAACATCTGTGGTACAGACACTAATACACACTCAAACTGAGCGAACATTAGCTAACAGCAGCTACAACTTACAACAGTTTACTTTATTCCATCACAAAACTCACACAGAGAGTTGGTGTGCAGCAGTCAAAGGACACCAGAGGACAACCAGAAATTTGCCAGGTGTACAGAAATACACCTGACAAATGTTACTCTTTGTCTGCAGGTCATGTTAATAGGTAGCTGCTTGCTAACTTCGCCTTAAAGAACTTGTGATAATACATTAATACAGGTTTAACTGACAGTTGATCTGGGTTGCAGTGGCTCGTGGAAACCTTTAGCTGTATAAAATCAAGCTCATATCAGCCCGAATGCCAGATGGCAGCTTTTCTAACCTAAAGCCAATTTTCAGTCACAAGCGGACACACACACACATATTCAGTTCAAGGTATTAGACTCCCCTCCTACAGATAGTTGTCAAGGACAGTAGCTAAGACTAGACAGCTATGATCATGCACAGCAGTATCTAAGCTGGTACAATAGCCTGCATTGTTACAAGAGCAGCCAGATGCAAGCGCTGCGTGTCTGCATATAATAATAAAAAGGTGATTCTCCCCCATTATACCGGCAGTCTCTTATAGAATCCTTTTCTCAAGTGCTTTTAATCATAAACAAGGCTCTGAGTGATCCGGCACCGCAGTATAAGTGAGCACCTCCACTGTCTGAACAGAGGCCCCCCCAGGTCTGCTAGTCTGGGTCAACCAAGTATTCAGAGTCTAGGTTGAAAACAAAGGATAACAGGTCTAGTTCCTCTACAACAGGCTTCCATTGAACATCACATAAGCTCACCAAATTCTCCTCTTAAAACTTTCAGAGAAAGACTTTCCCTAGCAGCTGACAGTCGCACCTTGGGTTGCATATTTGTTTGAAAGGTGCTATTATATGAATAAAAATGGTAAAAGTTGTATTGGTAAAATGAGTTGTTTGTTGCATATATAAGTTGCCAAGGCAACAAGCAGGTGTAACAGTGAGGAAATATCAAAAGATCTGAATCCTTCCTTAACCCCCTTCTACCGTCTGTACCTGTTTTCTTTCAACCCTCACTGGACCTAACCGAGTACGCATGTGTACATGCTCGTAATACTGGTGCATAGACACATGCAAGTCTATAAACACCCCGCTTATCCTTTCATTGTTTGCATAGGCTCCTCGAAGACTGCGTGAGCTGCAGAACCGGCGAGTTCCTAGCCTGTGAAGTCATATGGACATTGAGATTACAGGCCCCCATAGGCTCACCAATAGCTAATATCACACACAGTTTGAGTTGAGGATTTGACTTCCCCACTCTTTTATACTTTTGTGTTTGATAAAGCTTGGCAAGAAAGGAACAGAGGGACTTGTGCTCATATGGAGAGAGGCAGCATATAAAATAAAAAGACTTCACCATATTGTACAAAGTAATCTGATGCATCCAGCGCGTGTAATCTTAGATAAACATTCAACAATCACTTTTCCTTTAGCTCAAAGACCTGGGACTTGGACAGAGATTTTAATTTACTCACACTGCCTGCCCATCGCCTTCTCTCTCCTCTCCCCTCTCTCAGCCAAAAGCCATTATGGTTAGATGAAAATGTGCTTATTACACAACCCACGCCAACCTCTGACACCCCCACCCTGCAACAAGACATATTTGTCCGTCATAAAATGCCGTATTAGTAACCCATCACATGTAGCTTCCCCAATGCTGTATATTTATCTTAGCCTTTGCAAGCAAAGCAAAACAAACACGCCACTGCGGTCGATTAGGCGGCGCGAGAGAATGGAGAATGCGGCCTCGGGTATGTTCGATATGCCGTGAGCGGTTTATTTTGAGTTGCAAGATCGGAGCGGTGAAGTCGAGCGCTGCAAGAGAAGTCTGAGTTTGACTTGAGAGATACTTTACCCGCAGGGTGGTGGGCGTTTTTTTTTTTTTTTTTTTTTTTGGATCAAACACAATTTGATTGGTTCCCCAGGTAGTATTTATGCTGAAGGTTAGCTCATTTTCAGCTTCTTAAAAAGATACCGATTTGATTCAGTGTGAAACCGCATGTTTAAAACATGCGCCACAATCACTGGAAAGGTAAATGCATGATATGACGTTTTCTGACAATGCTAGTGTGTGTGGCTAATTGGACAATCATCAGACTTGTTCAGAACCAGAGGTCTGGCTACATCACAGTGAGGGCTGAGTGTATACATTGTTTAGCATGCGCCCTGCCGTCATGTGGGAATGAAATGAAAGTGATTTTCAACAAGTTTCATCATACAAACTGGTAAAAACTTGAAAGCCGTTTTTTTGTATTTTTTGAGCAAGCAGTGACATCACCCTTATTTTGTAATCTTGTCCAGTGGGTGGAAATAACTGTGGTGGTCACAGTGGATGACCGATATACCACAGTTATTTCCCACGCCGTTATTTGTGAAAACCTTTTTGAAAAATCCACTTTTCTGTCTTTATTTCACTGCTCACGTTTACCCCCAAAACACAGCGCAACAAAACATTGTAGCAACAACATAATCTCACATTCCTCAAGTCTGTAATAGAACACGCTGCCACGGAGGAGCGTCTCCTCCTCTTCCTGCTGCCGACTACATACACAAGACCATGTTTGCAAGATTGTTACCGTACATCTCTGTGTCCTTGCTTGTTAAAGACTGTTAGTTACAATGCTGTGTTGCCAAGCTAATATAAAGATTTCTGTTTGGAGGTGAGCACAGTTCAACACTTTCATGTGAAGATCATGTGGCCCAGATACAAATTTAGCAGCACCAGGGAGTGGCTTTATGTCTTATTGGATCCATATTTTTTATTTTTGTTTGCAGTCTATCTACCAAATATTCATGCAGTCATAATTAAAAACTTGTGACTTGAGAGATGACATCTCAGACGACTTCAACATAAATATCAAATATGAAATGAATGACATGATTAGATGACTCCCCTGTTAGTCCAGCTCCTTGTGACGCTACCTGGTCTATGGATCACATCAGATTATCATGCCGTGAACGATAATCTGAAATACATTTGTTTGTTGTTTATTTAACTGAATTCAACTCAGTGTCCGACAGGTTTGATAAATTAAATATCATTATTAGACAGATAACTAATACTGTCTCTTCTCTTTATAGACCGGCCTTGACTTTCCTTGACCAAGAAAAAATGACTCAGCACTTACTTGACAATTGGGCCAAATGACTTGAGTCACATGTTTGCTCTGGACACGCACCATGCCAATTGCATGTCTGTCCATCTTGGAACAGGGATTGCTCCACTCCAGCACTGTTTTCCATGTTTGGCGAATTTGTGATGTCTGAGCTTTAAAATAAAATCGACTTGACATGAACTCGACAGAAGCAACTCTTGTCCAACACTAGCTGCAGGACATAGCTTCGCTCTGTATGAGTTGTAAAGGTGGCACTGGATCATTCCATCATTGAAAGATAAATGCCTCGTGACATTACACGTTGAGTGGAGCAGCGATTCACTACCGTTTGCTGCAGTGGGAGTCTAAACATTCTGGGAACTTGGACAAAGACTGACGGGAAAACGCTGTTCATTACAACAATTCGTGAATTACTGTGTTCCCTCTAAATCTTCCTCCTTTTTGTTATAGTGAAGAAAGAGAGCCGTACTCAGATGGTGATTGATTAAGCCACTTCTCTCATCGCTAATGGTCAATAAAGTGACCACTAGCCAAACACACCATGTATTTTTCATTCTGCACCAGCGGGAGTCTTTGAGAGAATGGAGAGCATTTTGCATGCTCTATCCACGCTCACACTTTCCCCGCTGTTTCCGGGATTCAAACTGGCAACCTTCTGGTCACAACCCTCTCCTCTCCACGTCTCCAACATACCATTGCCTCATATTTTCATTTGGTGGGTGATAGTCCACCAACGCTGTGGTACGAGGAGGTTGGAATACTAACATATCATTACTGGTCCACTGGGAGAGACTTGAAAAGATTAATGATCGTTTCAGTCAATATAGGGAGTTATGGCTGCTGGCGTTGTCGTGGTAACAAGCTACAGTTGAGCGTAGGTGGATAAACAGTGTGGTTAGTGTTTTGGATATGTGCAACAAGGATCCCACAGTGTGTGTGTGTGTATGTGTTTGTGTGTGTGAGTTTGTATGTGTTGAGTACATGCACACATGAGTGACTTAAGTGTATTTTTGCATATGCACCAGTATGTGTGTGTGTGTGTGTGTGTGTGTGTGCGTGTGTGTGTGTGTGTTGGCTCCCTGGTTTTCTTCTCCCTTCAGACCCTCCGGTTCTTGTCAGATAACGGCTTTCCCACAACTCCCAAACTTCCCTGGAATCTCATTTATCCTAATGAAATCACAGCGAAGGACGTTTCACCTGCTAAAGTGTCCTGATCTAACATACCGTGCACAGCCAGTCTCCCACAAAGGAAATAAAAAAAACCTGCCAAAATAAGTTGCACTTGTGCAAAAACATGGATCTTGTTGCAACATGAGTTGCATAGTTTCTAACACAAGGACACAAATGTAAACCCCAATGCACAAGTGCATGCTGCTCTCTGATAGTCCAGCATTTATTTTGCGCTATAAATGATTCATAGTTAATGTTTACTTTACTGCCTGGCTGCGTATGCGAATGATTCACCAATGCAAAAATTGATTTCTTGGTTGCAGTTTATTTAGCTGGTTATTGATGAGTCATAATATCAGACAGACACTTTGATTGGCGCACAGACACGTTTTGCTCATGAACTTTAAGGTCTCTGCACACCCGACGCATGTTTTTGATTAACCTGACTGATTCAGCTCAGGTTGAAGTCGGGTGTGGGCTGTGCTGGAAATTACATGAGGTCACCGATCTTGACCCACCAATGAGAATGACAATGGAGGAAAATGACAGTGTAAGTTACCCACCCACTACAGAGTGACAGAGATGGCGATCAAAGTGCATTTTGTACACTTCCCCACTGTCCCCTGAAAGAAATGTAATCAGGTAATTAAGTGAAAACGCCTACGTGATTGGACCATCTGTGAGCTGTCGTACAAATGTAAGTATTTATTCTAGAATTTGAAGAAGTCTCTAATTCTCATAGAAAGATCGCATTCACTGACGTAAATGTTCAGCAGTTTGCTTTAGTGATTTGCATCAAAACAACGCTGATACCTGATTGAGTGACATAAGTGTTAAGAATATAGTTAAGTTAAGTAGTTAGTTAGTTAAGAATTATAATACTTAAGACTTATTTGCTGTTATGTTTTGGTCCCTAAAAGTATCACAATAACTATAGTAAGAGAAAACAACAACAACAAAAACAATACTGCATTAAATGCAGCATTTATGTAGTACAGTGTAGTGTAGTACATTCACTTAAATGCACTTTTCACCTGCATGCAGTTATTACAAATGGACGCCACTGTTGGGCAGAGATGTAACAAAGCTCTCTGGATTAGTGATGGAAAATAAATGAACAAATCCTCTTGAATGTTCCAGCAGTAGCCCAAACCACAGAAGTATGATAACTACTGAATGATCAGGATTCGGTGTCTCAGATAAAGACGTCCGAGAAATGAACTGAACAAAACCAAATTGGTTGTCTTGGAGTGCGACGTCTGCTACTTGCCCAGGCAGAATGAAAAATGGACGTGATGTCAAAAATACGATTTAAACACAGTTAAAAAGAAGAGAATTAAAAGTGAGTCTTAAGGTGAGCCTTAAAAGCATCAACAGCCTGCCTAATTGGAAGCTTTTCCAAAGACAAGACACCACTACCAAAAACACACTACCCCGAGCCTTTTTCTGAGTTCTGAGATATTACGAGGATTTTGAAGTTGATCCTAAAGTTAATGGGAAACTTGGATTAGTAACCGGGCTGCAATGTTCCGAATTAGTGGTAGATAGGAAATGGTAGCCTGATAGATGATAGAGTGAGTTACAGTAGTTTACCCTGGATGGTATTAGTGCATGAATAACTCTTTCTAGATCAGGGGGTGAGGAAAGGCCTGACATTGGAGATAATGGTGGATCATTTTGCAAAAAGGCTTAGTTGCATTCACATGTCTGTGCATAGAAGGTCTGCCCATCACTACACTGCATGTGAAATGGTAAAGAAGCAGTGTGCTTTACATTACTCAACAATTTCCCTAACATACCATACCTTTTTTTTGTGATACATTACCACATAGTATCATTGTGCGCTAAATTACAAGCAGGGGCTGTGGTTGGCTGTTTTGGGGTTCTGACATTTGAGATTTGAGTTAGCTGTCACATTCACATGATGCATTTCACAACATCTATATTTGCCTATTGTTGGCTTTTGTTTTGTATTTTTCCAACATCTTATGAAGGCAGTGCTTTTTTAGCAGCCAACTCGTCCTCGAATGCACCAGCAAGGAGCCCCAGCTCACCGCTGCATTAAGTGGAACTTTGACAAAAAGCTAAAAGCTACTAAGCTTTTACTGTGATGGATGATTTAGCAAGCAAGTTGAAATCTCTGCATGTTGACTTCTTATTTTTTATACCTGTTGTGAAATAAATGGAAACCGGTGGCCAAACCAAATACACACTCCTCAGTGGAATCTGTGGGGGGATTTATTCCTACTTGACATACTGTATAAATAGAAATAAACAAATGGGTCGTTTAGCAGTGCAACATGACAAGTGAAGCAAGTAGAACAGATGAGAGCTGAGAAGCCCGTGTTGTGGCACAGTCAGTAACACTGGAGTTATCAGAGCTCGTGATTTAATAAAAGAAAGAAATGTTGCAAGCTGTCATCAGTGCTGCTTTATGTTGCGCTGTGTGGCCGGTCAATGACCACCATGGGATAAAGAAAAGCTGCCAAACCAGGCAGTGTTTTCATATTTACCTTTTCCTTATAAGCCAGGGCAATATTTATTTATCAAAATACAAATGAACCATTTTCTTACTCCTTGCCTGCAAAGTCAAGGGTCTTGGGAGAGACTGAAATGGTCGAATGTAATACAGCTAAGATGAACTAATGTTAATTGGTAGCATAGATCAAGCTCCAAAAACACAGTTTACTACAATTCCCATGGTGTAACTTGATAGCATCTCTTTGCAAGACCTTTTCGTTCTTTAACTCCCAACTCATTCAAACTCCATACACCCAGTTTGTGATTTCTTTTTACAGAAATGCCCACATTCACCACATATATAATGAAAAAAGTAGACAAAACTGCCCCTTTAAAACATGTTTGATAAATATCTATGTTTTCTCACCTAAAAATTGCTTCATGGTCTCTAAATTCAGCGGAAATTGACTATGGCAAGCCACGCGAAATGAACTGGGAAAATATTTACCAAACTAGATTAAGTGTGAGTTAATCCAGAATTGCACCATCCTGGCAACGCTGAACTTCTACATGGAGGGAAATAATGATCTATTTTCCCCTTGGGCGATGAAAACCATCCTTAAAAAACACGAGGGTGCCAAAAATCCAAAGCTGAGTCCAAGCTAAATCTAAGTTGAGTCCTTCATTTGTTGTTGGAAATATCGCTAATAGGCCTTGAGTGCACATGAACAACCCCCCAAAAAAGTGGCAAACGAACTGGAAAAGCAACAATTTCTTAACTTGTTGATTGACGATACAATTATGTAGTTTTAATAGTTTTGATTGGTATACTGTTTAAAAAAGTCACTGGCGTTGCGTTATGCCATCGCAGAAAAAGGTCTATATGAGCTTACCACTCTCTGATGAAAGGTAGCAACCAAGTCAAACCAAAAGTAAAGCTGCTAAAAGCTTTGTTTACAGTAATACTATGAGAAGAAAAGAGGGACAGGAGAGGAAAAGACAAAGAAAAAAATAATATAAATTAAAAAATGATTAGTGATTAATGAAAACCATTCCTGGCATTCTCTTTCTATCTCTCAGTATCTTGCTCTCTCTCTTTTTTCCCCCCTCTGGTTCCCTCCCTCTCTCTGTTCGGTGCCATCATAAACACTGCTAATGCTAACAGAGTAGCCCTAAAGCTTGCCTGCAGGGTCTGTCACTGTGGCAACCGGGCCAAACACACAGCCATGACAAAACCACTAATATATAGCAGAGGAGGTTTTTCAGCTGCCGAGCCGTGCACGCACGTAGACATGCACGCTGTCACTCACACACACACTCTTGAGCCGGCCTGTTAAACAGACAATAGAGACACACGGAAAGTGGGTGAATTTAATGATGGTATGTGGTGTATGGGTTTGTGGGTCCAGCTTAAAGAGAGACAGTCTATGATGTGTGTGATGTGTGTGTGTGTGTGTGTGTGTGCATGTGTACCCATCTAACTGTGGACCTCACCATCGTCAGGGGACCAAAAATCCAACAGGGGACACACGTCCTCTGATGGACCTAAAAAAAACATCTGCACTTGGACACATATACATGCACACATGTTATTTGTGTACACATTATGTTGCAAAACTTGTGTGAGTGCCTGTGCTTTTTCTTCCTTGTGTACGGCGTGTCCACATGTGCATCTGTTTGTGCCTGGGTCTGTTTATGTATGTGTGTGTGTGTGTGTGTCCATGTGGTTCCATTTAACCCTTTCCTTTGAGTGTGACACCATTTAACCTGTGGAACCGCTGCAGTGAGACTACAGTTAACACCACATTTCCTGTTCGCTCAGCTGCATCTGGATGCAAATGGGAGCGCGCGCACACACACTCGCACACACCAATCAGTGTTATTACCCTTGACTCAGCTGCATCTGGAGATGCAAATCCAAACACAAGCAGAACCCCACCAGAACACTCACATGTGCATTTACCCACACACAATAAAAAAAAAAAGAAAAGTCAGTATTTATCATTAGTTTACCCCCGGAGTTTGTTATATTGTATTACTTGAGTGTATCAATCGTCAAGCAGAGATGATGAATGATTTTGCTTTATTTTGAAAATGGCTTTTAAATGAGACCACAGTATGTTAAAGCTGCACTCTGGCAAGAATCTGTATGGAAAAACAAGCCCTGTCTATGGAAATGCGACCAGCTCCACCAATTACCATGAGAAACAGTTGATTTGACTTGAAGTATACGTTGTTCCACCGATACAATCATACAGTAGTTGGTGTTTCAAACCTCTTACTTTCGTTGAGGTAATTTTAGCATTTTTAAAAGTAGGAGCTGAAGTTGCAACGCGTCTTGTTTTGCTCCGTTCTTCTGCGTTTAAGAGTGTGTGTTTGTTTCCCTCGTCACCTCACACCTCTGACAGCGAAGAGGAGGCCTGGTGTTTGAGCTGTCAGTGTGAGGCCTATCTGTCACCACCGTTTCGATGAAAGCTCGTCACGAAAGCTTGTCAGGTTTTCACCCAGGCCCTTCCTCCCTACGTCGCTCCTCCGGACCCTCCTCCACCTCCTTTTCCACTTTATCAACCCTCTGCCGCCCCTCCTTGATAGGTGCCAGCAGTGAAGTATTTCAATAGGTGGCTCTTTTGTAGCAATCTGTCACCACGTCCGTTGTTGCATTGCTGCCATCCCAGGACTGATGTCATGGTTGTTGTTGTCGGTTTTTACAGTCAAGTCAGAGTCTCAGCTGGCATCCAACCAAGATTTATGAGTGTTATAAGTTCAGAGGAGTACGTTTTTGATCAACAGGTGGCTGAGGAATTGGCAATTGTTCTGGAACACTAGGAAAATCTGAAGATGCCTTTAAAGCGTGGCTCTTAATCATCACAAGGTGTGGATATATGGGAGCATAAAGTGTCCCAGAATAAATAAAGGTTCTGATTTGTGTTGTCTTTGACCGTAGAGTCAGTTTTACTGTAAAAAAAAAAAAAAAAAAAAAAAGTGTCTGGAGCCAATTTGAGGCGTCAAACTTTACAATCCAGCTCCTTTCTGTCCCTATGGAAGCTCATCAAAGAGCAGGCAATCATATTGTTTAATCCAAGTGAAAGTCAACAGCTCCGTCCATCCCCCCGTGTTCCGACCGCTGCTCTCCAAAGTAAAGAGTTTGTTTAGAGGCCTTTGCAGCATCACTTGCAACTACTCAATGATCACAGTTTAAACAGGCCTGGAGACGGACAGAGTCACAGCTCGTAAAGTTATGCTTTTTGGGTCTGTTTGGCTCAGCGGTTATTACCACTGAGAAGGCATATTGCTTGACTGGGAATACTAATTGGGACAATGCAGATGGAGAAACCGGGGTGTACAAAAGACTGGGCGGATGAAGGGATGGATGGATAAAGGGATGTGTGGGAAAGATCACAGAAAGAGGAGGATGACTGGAAAAGTGGGGGAACAAGAGAAAGAAGTTAACGAGACTGGGAGTCCACAGGGAGGCTGGCAGCTCTGTGAGACTTAGGCATCTACAGTAAGTACAACTGAAGCTAATAGGAATGCCTTCAATTAAAATATTGGATATATCGTGAGTTTGACCTGATTATGGATTTACAATAATAGATGGCATCAACAAAACTAATTACAATTCATCCCCAAGGGAACATGCCTGCACGTACCAGTGTTTATTAGAAATCCATGCATTACTTGTTGAGGCCAAAGGCGGTGGCCTGATCGACATTGCCATTCATCGAGCTATGCTGCTAGCATGGTGACACATGTTGCTAGTATAGTAAAAACAGAGAGTAAAAGTAAAATAATAAATAATAATTTCTTTATTACTCTCTCTCCCTGATATTATCACCAAGGTTGATGTTGGGAAATTACCCCTCTCTGCTGGCCTGGTTCTTTACTAGGACGTCTGGTGTTTTTATCACTATGTGATATGAATGGGCATTCCAAGGACTTGCTGTAATCTGCCGCGGGTTCAGGGAAGCAGAAGGGTTTAAAGCGTGGGACCTCATCATTATGGGAAATGTAGGCGACATGGGCTGAATCAGCCGTGTTGAAAATATTGGACAACTTTAAGATAAGCAGATTAAATATTTGTGGCTTTAAACCAAGACTAGTCAAGAAACCTTGTTAGTACTTTGGTTTGACATGGCCTCGTGATTTTCGCTTGCTTTTTGGTGCACTCCTTGTTCTGGGTTAAAACATTAGCAACGTCTTAGCAATGTAAATATAAAAACCTCAACTGTAAATCAGCTTTGCAGTATGTTCACATCATCTCGTAGATCACCATTTCTGTTTGACACTGAAAGGTCCCAAAGGTGTAGACCAAAACATTTGCGTATTTGGCCTGGACACTGCACTGAAGATGATCTGAAATCACTCCGTGAAGATTTGTTGAAGTTAGCCTTAAAATTAAGTGAGACACTGAGGTAGTAAAACACACAGAGTTCGAAAAAAATTAATGGATTTGCTCGGAAATAACTGCCACCCCCTCTGCATTTCCAACTGGTTTTATGTCCTTCATTAACGTCAAGCATGAAAAAAGAAAATAATAAAAAAAAGAATACCAAACGGAAACTGCATTTGAAGAATCAAATCTTTCGACACCCCAAATAACTCACACCAGCTACACTTCAAGTGCAATTCTTGTTGACGTCAGCCGTAATTCTGTTATTGCTGCGATGAAGTATTTTGGCGGATCACTTCTTTAAGAAAACAACTGGGAGTTAGCGAGAAGCTCTCAGAGGAAAAAGAATGAGAGCTTTTCTGAAGGTCCTCCAAGAAAAGTCTCTTCAATCAAGCTGCATAGAAAATGCCCCCTAATGTATCTCTCTTTCTGTTTCCCCTCCATCCGTTTCCCTAACATTGATTTTAAATTCTTCTCTTTTCAACCGATCTGTCGTCAATACAGCCCTTTCTTTTGTCTCTTTGCATATTTTCTTTCAATCTGAAGTTACAGTGGGTTGTGAAATATGCGCGTCTGTGTGGTCACTGTCTATGTAATGCGCGGAGTAGACAAAATAAGCATCTCAACACTCAATCTGTATCCTTTCGTGACAGACTGACAGCTTGTCAGACTATCAGCGCAGGTCAGAGTTGAAGCCACAAACTCTTCTCGGCAACCCTGAGAGACGAGGCCACAGCTTCCTGTAAAAAGCGTGCAGGGGGAAAATTTAATTCCTAAAATTCCTCCAATGGAATATAGGATGTTTGGGTTTGCAATATTGTGTTGAGTGAGCTTGACATGTGCTTCCTATTGAGGAAAAAAAAAAAATCAAACACTATAGATCCAAAGTCAAACAACAGGTCCTGCTGTTTGCATTCGACTGTAGTAATGGGAGTGGAGATTATTGAGAGCTGGAAAGAAGACTTAGTTCCTTAGACTTCAGAAAAATAAAAAACTATAACTGCAATTATTGCCTGTTATTTACCCATTCACGTTCAATGGCCTACCCTTTGGGAACAACTCAGGGTTTAGTGCCTTGCTCAAAGAAATCAAGACTACTATTATAAATATATATAAGTATTACTATTTTCATATCAGTGGGGATTTTGGGGCCTAATGGTATAAATGCAGTTTCAGAGGCTTTTCCATCCCGCCAAGAAACTCTGAGTAGTCAGAAACACAGAAAATAACACGATACTTTGGCACAAAAACGTTCAAATTATATATTGAGATTGAGATATTGAATATCAGTAAAATCACCCCTCATTGGCAGCTTTAACTCTAATAATAAGAGTGTAAGACTTCAGAAACCTATATTCTTTGAAACTTCACAGACGCAAGATAAATGTGAAGAGGAGGACTACAATGGCTGCTGTTGGACATGATGTCGCATTTACGGCCTGTCTGTGACTTGTGCTGTCCATACAGTGGGCGTAGACCATAATTAGTAATGTATTAACTTGTACGTGAATGAGTGTCTGGATTGTTTCGGGACCGTGCTTGGGTTTCAAGTAAAATTTCAATGACAGAATAATGACCGAGGGGGAAACCAGCGTGACTCATATTCACCGCTCTATCACCCTCGCCGCTTTGCATCACACAGCAATTATTCTCTTCACTTTTTGAAGGATCTCACGGGCCGCTAGTGCGCCCTGCACAAACCACCAATGAAGTTTTTTTTTTTTTTATGGGCTTATTAGATGAATACAAAGCTGCTACATTTTGTGAGGATTATAGCTCCATGAAAATGTGTTGACAATGAAATAAGTAGCTTGCTTTAAAGAGGCATTATTCTTTTTTTTTTCATAGCAGTATATCAAATACGAACGTTAAATAGGTGGCTCATAGTGATGAACCTATGATCACCTGAATCTACGCCTGTCTTGGTTCACTCTTACTGCTCTCATTTGTGGCCTACAACCCACAAAGTTAGCGACGAGTTAAAGATGCACATTTTTGAAATAGAGAATGCAGACAAAACTCAAATACAGTAAATATTAGATGTACACTTACGTGACAAGATTGAATGCCTCTGTTGTTTTGTAATTTGTGTAAATAAGCAGAAGTAAGTGTTCGCTCCCAAGCTGGACTGGTCTCAGCTGGTTTCAATCTAACAAACCCCCTTAATGAGGCTAATTAGAGACGACGCTAACGGACATGAAGATAGTCATTTTAGATTTTATTCTATTTATAACATGAAACCTGAATAAAGGCTCACCAGCAGCTAAGAAGACAAAATAAATATGCCTTTGGAGTTATCGGATGGAGCATTTGTCGTCTTTTGGTGGTTGCTAGAAATCCTCACATAGTCAAGGAATTTCAATTAGTTGTGTTTTTATAACACTACATGATAAGCTCCTCTGCATATGACTACTCAGTGAGTAACACTTGAAGTTGGTATGTCTGCTGTGGAAGGGGTGTTTTTGTGCAGTATCACCCCTCCTGACTTTGACCGCTACCACTTCATTTCTGCCCGCCACTGTCACCCAAGTTAACCGTAAAACCTGTTAATGTGTGGGAAGTCCCTGCCACCCCTTACTAACCGAGTCATGAGATCTCTTATGTTTGCATACTTTTGGAGTTAACCGGCAACTCAATGACATTAAAAGGCTGAGATAAGAGGCTAAATGCAGTGCGGCTATGACACATCATCTTAAGTATTTATGCTCAGGTAAGCTGCTGTCGGTGAGTCACTGCGTTTGTTTTGAGCCTCAGCTTGAATGATTAACTTCAAATCTTGGACAATGAAAGTTGGATGCTTCTCAGCTGTAAGTATTGATGATATTAAATCAGTACAATCTCTGTAGTTCCAGTGCATGAACTAATTTAATTAGTGCTTCAGAGCTCATGCTGATTTCTGGTGATCAGGACATAAGCAAGCATTTTTTAACAGACACTGAAAACAAACCGTGGTCTTGGTCTTCTTACAGAAAAATTACTGATGAACTTTTGTATTGCGGAGTTTTTCCTCACCTTTCTGGCTTTCTGAGCGAGACAGCTCACGCTCTCACGGTTCTCTCTTCCCCGTTTCCCCGTCCCTCTCTGTAACGTATGGAAACTTATGGCAGGTTATAGTGTCTTTCATGGTAAACCGAAACTGGGATTACATCACTGTATCCGTTACGTGAGCGTTCCAATTGAATATCCTACTGTTCTGACAGTCAGACAATAAGACTAACACACAGCGTGCCTCCACGCACAGTTGCAGGGAGTGGCCCCGGGCTTTACTGAATCATGTCTCCCGCTCTGATGATCTGCTGGTACGGTCTTGGTGCTGATTGCTTTATGTGCTGGATGGATGGACGGTGTACTGTGCCACTGTGGTCATCTGCTGCTTGGCTTTCAGCAGTACCAGCCAGTACCCTGCTGATTTTTTTATGTGTGTGTGATGTCCTCTACTACGCACATCAGGACTAAATGTTCTCGTGAGTTGCACGGGTTAAATACATTGGATTTATATAGAAACGTTTCTATGGGGGCAAAATTAAGTCACTGCTTGAGTCAGTCCTCAGTCGGCCGAGCCACAGGAGCCACAGTGTTTTACTAATTGGCAAATTGGGTAAGGTAATGGGAAGGGAAGAACTCAAAATATACAACCATTCAATGGACATATACAGGCACGTTGAGGGCCAGTGGCTTCGTTATAATTTCCCATGGACAAATGACAGCTTCGTGTGTTTTGTTTGGTCAGAGCAACAGTCTCAGCACATATGACACTGAAAAGCATCAAACCATCATTTGAAATGGTAGAAACAACAAATATTTGTCATTTTGCTTAGAAAATTAAAACTATTTTGATAATCTCATGATCATTTCTTTTGTCCACAGCTCTAAATGATATAATTTGCTATGTGTTTGAACAACTATCAACTTAGACAACATGGAATTGGCTTTACTAGCAAAGGTAGTTGTTTGGATATGAGTGCTCCGTCTTGTTTGGTGCTGTAATTTCTGATATTGATCGATGGTACTTTTACATGGAAAATGGAGAAAAAAGAATATTACAGCTGCTAGAATAGCATTCTAGCATCTTTTAGCTCATGTTTTGGTTTCACATGACTTCCCTTCCCCATGACTTCACTGTTTTTGCTCATGGGTGTAATTCCGTTGTACCTTTTTGACAAAAACACACAGATAAACTAACTGCAGACTACCTGACCTGCACCAAAAAGCACGCTGACAGAGTTAGTGATGAGCCTGGTGAACATACAGTAGCACTAAAGGCAGCTAAAAGATACAGGAAGCCAGATATTTCCTTCAGGATATATGGAGAGCAAAATGAATGAATAAATTAATACTCATTTATTTGGTAGCCAAATGAATGCTAATGTTGCTCTGTGTCTTCTGACTATAGCTGACTGCTAATACGCTGCAAGACAACAGTTGCCTTTTAGCAGTCTTTTACTGTTTTCACATCACATTTCACTGAAAGCCTGAACTACGTTAACGAGACAATATGTCTGTATAGTGTGCATATTTTGTCATGTATTTTAAGATAAAATATTCAATGTTCTTAGTTCCTGTTCAAAAAAATAAATAAAGTTCAGTGATGAAACCCGTTAATCTACATTTTTTTTTCTGAGTAGTCTGTGTAATTTATGGGTACATGTGCATGTAAGCGCATACAGTCTTGTGTGCACAGTTCCGTGTTTGTGCGACTCCCTCATAGCTGCCAAGCTAAGGGACCTTGCTAACCGCTGGAGAGCAATTAAAACATGGTGGCCTGTTATTGCTTACCGGAACCGTACAGAATATGACATGGAAGCGGAGAGAAATGTGCAAAATAAAGACAACATGATCCAGAGTTTCTCTGAACAAATAAATAAATCACGTTCGCACTGCACTGTGGAACACTTTGCACACAGAGACAAGCCAAAGCTCCATGCACATGGCGAGGACAGACCTCTTTCACTCCTTCAGACTTGACTGTGTTTATGATCAATTCAAAGGTGTGTGGTCGACGCACATGCTGCGTCCGCATGCCGCATGCTTAGGTGTTTTTGTGCGGCGTGTATGAGCATCACGTGTGTTTGTGTGTTTTTAGTGTGTGCGTATGTGTAGACAGAAGTCACGCCAGGCCTAGTCACCTGTCACTTCTGTGTATTCGCTGTATGTGGGAACGTGCCAGTGGAAAAAGCCCTCACTATTTTAATGCTGCTTATTTCCCAGCACCTCACACTGGTCTTTTCCTCTCTCTGCTTTGGCATGAGACTGAGGAAAACCCTCTATGTATGTGTGTGTGTGTGTGTGTGTGTGTGTGTGTGTGTGTGTGTGTACGCCCTCGCACCTCGTCACCTCTGATGCTGCAGCGGGAAGCCTTCGTTGCCAGGAGAACCCCAGACTGGCAGGCATACCGAACGCCTACGCACATACACACATGCACGCATGCCTGTGCGCACTCACACACGCTTTTACACACACACGTGAGCCGCACATATGCACATTTACTAGACGTACACAAGCGCATTTAAATACATAACGCACCCGCCTTTCCCTTTTCCACACACTCGTTTTCCATTATTTTACTGCTTCTTCTATAACAGTGGCAGTGAAGCCCACATAGCCGTGTCCACAGTCCAATGTAAACAGTAGGACTTGAATGTGACACCCAGCTCTAGGCCTGGGAGTCTTGTAGGACCAGGTGGTGAATCACACACCAGGCGACAACCCGCACACCCCCCCTCCAAAAAAAAAAAAAAAAAGAAATTAAGATTGCTGTTTCCAACAGTAGCCTTTAAAACTTGTTGAATATTCCCAATTCCTCACATTGGAACTTATTCATCAGTATTTCCCACTGTGGACAACATTGGAAAAATGCTGACATGCCAGACCCAAATCACGCACGCAAAATTTCAGCAATGAAAATCTACATGCCTGTTTGATTTTTTCCTATAACCTTTATTTATCTGGGGAAAGTTGACTGCGCAGGCTGGTGTGTGTTCAGCCCTGCCATGCTTTTCTGATTCACTTGCACAGATTCACTTCCTGAAACGACACTGAAGGAATCAGTCACTGCACTTTTTTTGAGCCAAATATCACAGTTGTATACATCAAGATCAGGGCAGTTTGTGTTCCAAACACTGCGAGTAAAAGTAAGTGGAAAGTACACTTAATGACTATATATGTGAAAACAATACAAAATGTGATGTCGCTCCCATTGATGGTCTATAAATAATGGACAGAGCTTCAGGGTCTGTGAAGTGAAGCCAATATAGAAGTGTGTTAAACCTGCATTCTTCGTAATGGCCAGCAGGGGGCAGCTTAGTTGGCTGCAAAAAGAAGCGCATTTGCATTGACTGCAATGGAGAAATGACCCTACAGCTCACTTCATTTATCAACTCTATAAACAGTTTCTTCTTGAGTTTGTGGTCTCAATCTCTAGTTTAAAGTCTTATTAAATACAGCACAAGGTTAATTTTGTAAATTATGGCCCCATATGACAGAGTATGTTTTAGGGCCTAGTATGGATGAGTTGAAACCGAGCACAGCCAATGAGCAAAGCTCACCTCACTGCAAGTCATCACCAAGATGGCGATAGCGTCCCTGTTCAATACCCGTTCAACACCAAACAGCAGAGAGGCACAATTAGCAACTAGCTGGTGAACATAGTGGAGCATTTCGAGTTGGTGGAGACCAAAACGGAGCTAAAGTAGAGGGAATACAAGGAGACCAGAAAAATGGCTCCGAATGAAAGATTACATTTGAGAAGTCGCTCAGAATGTGTCATGCTATTGTATTGTTCTATTGTTCTGTACAAAAAGGATCCGATTATTACAAATGAACCAAGACTGGGAACTCTTTCTCAAGACAGGGTTGGTCCTGCAGCATCAGTGCCGTATCAGATTTGCTTTCCACGCTGGAATTGTTAACATACATTGAGTGGACCTGGAGTCCAACACACGCACAGCTGTTTCAAGTCCTTTTCACTTCTGATCAGGCGGAGAAAAAAATCCCTGTACTCATGTGGTGACGGGTGTACGTGTTACTGTGGTTTCCAAATGATCTTGGAAGAATAATATGTCACTCCTTTTATACTGTATAAATAACCCCTTTTATCATTGAGAACACTGAAATTGCTTCTACCTCCTCTTTTATGTATTTTTCAACTCTCATTACCGCACGCTGCAATACTCAAGCGAGCGGTTTCCCAACATTCGTAACATGGCATGCTCATGTTTTTCCCGTGTATCCATCAAACCCACAACGAGACCTACGGCACATACATCACATGTACGAGGGGGGAAATATTGGCGGTCAGAGGGTGTGTCTTGGATGAGAATCAGCAGCGGTTTGTGCTTTTCCAGTTGTTGTGCATGCGCGCGCGCGTGGACGGTTTACATCGAGACGTGCGCGCTCGTAGATGCCAGGCCCTGCAATAAGGTATCACTGGCAGGGGAAGGTGGGATTAAGTTTCTCCAGTGAAATGTCAGCTGAATATTGTTACCGCCAGGGGATCAGAGAGCAGTCGGGCAGCAGTGAACCGTTTCCGGATGGAAATCACTTCTGCTGGATTTCTCCCCAGCAGCCCGGCCTCTCTCTTTCCACGCCACTCCTATAGATTCCTCACTGTTTGATGGGGTTTCCCACTGTGTGTGTGTGTGTGTGTGTGTATGTGTGTTCCAGCGGCCGAAACAGATGCTGACAAAACATATATCCTAAAAGTGAGATAATGCAACTGAGGATTTTGCATGTCTGTCTGCTTTTGTGCATGAATTAGCAGGTGTTGACAGATGTTTGGGTTGCTAGTTGCGATGAGCTGGTCTATTATGTATGAGCTTGGGAACGGAAACACACACACACACACACACAGACACAGACACAGGCAAGATGTCTTGGTAATGGTAACAGAGATTCGCTATGCAAATTCCTGCATCATGAACCAAGTGTTGCTGCGTATGAAAGCGAGAGAAAGCTAACCAGGTGGTGCCCAGTCTTGTGTCCCACCCAGGGTGGTCCTCTGAGAGGAGCTGAAATTAATCCTCATTACATTAATCAGGCTCACATACACACATGCATGCACAAAGAGCCAACTTAATCACAAAGCATGTGTGCTTCAGTATACTTCACATTCCTCTGCGTAATTGGAGACGTATCACACGTACTGCAGAAATGAATTCCCCGTTTTAAAAATAATATATTGACGACTCCGAGTCTTTGATACGTAGATCGTCGCTGTCCAATTAAAACAAAACACGTCCCCAAATTCTTGTTTTCAGGAGGATGAAAACTCTGAAATGATCTTACGAAATAAAACGAAAAGACTTTTAATGACACGCACTTAAAACCAGAAATGGAAATCTGTGTTTACGCAGTCATCAGTGAAGCATTTAATATTTTAAATGGATTTATGTGGATTGCGAGCGAAAGTGGATATGCAATTTTTTTTTTTCTTTTAGAAGTGGTTCGTGTGGGTGGTTCAGAGCCTAGCTCTCCTGTTTATGTCCACCTCGGTTGGTGAACTATCAATATCAAGGCTGTCCTACATGTTTCCACGGAGCACACTGGTCTAATGAAAGCTGTTTTAGATTGAAATCAATCCAGGTTAATGGTCATCTGACGCCGACATGAGCGGATCGGTTTGACTCGGTTTAGAGGGATCACAGAGCTCGCCGTCCGTCCTTGATTCAAGACTCAAAATGTATCCAAAGCTCTATCTATCCTACACACACGGTGCAACAAAACATCTTTGGCCAATAAGGCTCTAAAATGCTGACAGCAGACGGTAGAAAAATGTCACAATCATCAAAGGACGATCCTCACGGGAGGCATACTAATTACCCAAATAACAGCGCTTATGTAAGAATTTTTAAAAACACAAAAATGAAATGAACTCATTTTCTCACAGAGCGCGCCAACGTTGCTCTGATGTTCTGCCGCTTTTTCTTTTTTTTTTCAAATATTCAAAACAGATAAGTTCTTGAATGTATTACAACTGAAACAAAAGTATCAAGAACACGAACGTAATGACGCATCGAAGCCGCGTAAATCAAAGTTATATTAAAGCAATAACTGCTGTCGTCAGCTTTCAGCGGCGCTAATTCCATAATCATAACTCATAATCCCGATAACGGCGCATGCACTTTAACCCCAGTGTATCTTCAAACATAATTACAGAAAACACCATCACACGCTAATCAATGCTGACTGCTTCCAGTGCCTGTTCAAAGCATCGTGATTTAATATGACATAGCAAGTGAAATAAAAACCCCCATTTACTATTAATCTGATGTGGAACATGCTGCTCGCTGCGGATCGGAATGACGACAGCGTGTGCAGTATATCGCCAAACACGCATGATTGATAGAGACATTAACTCAGTGCTGTAAAACAGTGTTTTGTTTATAGATACCGAGAGGAACATTTGCACTGTTGGTCATCAGCGCTGATTGTTCACCGTGGACAAATGGACTCGACTTCCTTTGAAGGCCCTTATGAGAATATCGCGCGCAGCGTGTTGACCCTGAGCCAAACACTCGAGATACGGGCTACGTCTGCTTTCTGCTGAGTGAGCGGCTCGCCTGTCAAGCTCCGACTCCATCTCCTTCAAATTCTGTTTATGCACAACTAATTTGCAACAGCAAACAGCCGACCGGATTGTGTTTTCTATTAACGAAATGAGGAAACGTTCATATCAAGGAAGTTGTACTGACGTTAGATTTCATTTGTTTTCCATCAAAATATCAAATCTTGCAATGAAGCATCCACAGCATTATTGCACTTTTTTCAGGGTTATGTTTATCCACTGGCAGGACTTGCGTAAGGTTAGGAAAAGATGGTTTTGTCAACACTCAACCCGAAACCATGATCTTCCCTGACCTAAAGCCCAAAGTGCTTTTATTGCTTAAACCTTGTCACCACAATGTAATTGGGAAAACAGTTTAGTACTATATAAACATCATTTCTGGGATGCAAGGTTTCTCTCATGCCGTTTGACTCATTTTAAGAATTAGCCACACGTTTGTTTGTTTTTTTGATTTTTAACCAAACTAGTTTAAGATCTACGGCTGATGTTGAATCCAAACTGCAAAATAACACTGTAGTACCTAATCAGCGGCGGAGACCTAAAGTGCCCTGCGAGTTATTTTTTTATGACGGTGGGAGACCACAGGATTAGAACGAGCAGCTCCAGGCCTCAAGGCGTTGTAGGTATAAGACTAATAAACTAGTTTAGCTTAATGTGATTGAGTTTAGTTCGGGTCTAGTTGCTTTTATAGACCTTGGAGGACATAAAAACGCCTCAAAGCCGAAAAAAACATGAACATGAAACACGGCACGATGCGGTGTGCTGTAGATCAAAACCTAATATATAATAGAATGCATCAGCACCAAATGATTTCATGCGTTTTGACTTTATTCCTCCGTGCTGCAGCCTTGCTACATAAGCAGAGAAATCGCACGCAGAGTTTAGAATGGCGAAGATGTACCGTATATTAAAGGCCATTTCAATCGGAGACCGACATCAGAAATACTTGTACCCCGATGTCACGAAAGTCGGAACACCCTCTCTTGCTGTCTGAGAGTCAAATTAAAGGAAAGATACGTCATGTCGGTGGCTGGATTTTGAGGGATGAACGCTCTATTTTCTGTAAATGAGGCATATAGGAAGAATATACAGTAACATGCGCGGTAATAATTGTCAGTCGCTCCTCTCTGAGCTTATAGCTTTGCCTTTGAGTTTTTTTTTTTTACCGCTCGTGAGCAGGACTTAAGCTGACGAGTTGCTAAGCTAAGTGAGTCAGCACAAGTTGTTTTTGAGGAGCGGGCGTGTGTGTTTTCACTAGGTATGTTTCGCACTCGTCACCTGTCTCGCATGCTGTCATTTTGACTGACGGGCTAGCTCGTGGAATGCTCTCGTTCTCCTGCCCGATAGGTTCACATCGCTGTTTGCATGCGCTGCGCCTCTTCACCCTCTGTGCATTTCCTCAGCGTGTTTATTGCTGCGCTTGCATTTGTGTCGATGCACTAATTGTGTCTGCGTGGACTTTTGTGCGTGCGTGTGTGTGTCTGTGTGTACATATTTCCAGCGGCTCTCCCTCCAGGAATGCAGCATGGCTCTTCAGAAGGGGATATTAGTGCTGACCGCAGGGCCTCTTTCCCCTCTCCGCTTCCATCTGGTGTCGCATTAAATATTAAACTTTTTAATTTGATTCAATTCCCCACGACAAACACCCTTGATTGGATCCAGATGCCTCCAACCAGTGGGCCCACCCCAGGCCTGGTCTGTGCCTTGGATACTCTGGAGCTCGGCACAGGAGCTGGAACTGAGACCCGGATTAAAGCTGGAACTGGGAGTGGAGATGCGGATGGTGCTCCAGTTTGGACTGGGGGGTGGAAGTGGTACTTTTAGTAGATGAGGAGGGGGAGCTGAAGCTGCCCTTTGGGACTTGGGGATGGAAATTGAGCTGGCAATTGGGTTAAAACTGGAACTCTGACTAAGACTGAAACTGGAATGTCAACCCTCTTTCAGAGCAGAGTAAGGACCCGGGGAAAAAAAAACATTTTTATTGTTGATGAGATTGGCTCATCGTCAAGTTTTCAAGTTCAACCTGTCTCTGCTTCAAGCTTCAGTCTAACAATGACAATGCTCAACATCGCGGTGAAAGGGTGAAAACTCACTTTTGGCAACTCTGTAGTGAAGCTGTTATTGGTGGTGTTTTGTAGTCCTTTCAGCCAAAATGTCATTCTTCCCCACAGCAAAGATAGTTGATGTAGCTTGTTGCATTTGCATATATTCTTAGCTTTGCATTTTGCTATTCAGGTGTAACCTCTTTGAACATCTCTCATCATGGTGTTTGGCAGCTTGTGAATCTTCTCAACATGCTTGGCACTCATCTATCTATCTATCTATCTATCTATCTATCTATCTATCTATCTATGCAACAGACCCTCGGAAGGAACGATAGGTAAGGTCATGGCGGTCCATCTGCAATGCCAACTCTCATGTATCGGGGTTCTGGATACGCACCTTCGGCACCAGCATTTGCACCCTGGCGGGGGAAGGTACTGATAAAAAAGAAAGTGCTTGAAATCAAATTATGAAACACATCATTCGTAATCACCCGTATTTGTTTTGTGTGGGTTGGGGTCAAGAAAACATCCAAGCCATGGTTTAAAGAAACTTACACTGACTGTCTGTAAATAACAGGAAGTCCAATTCTGGGAGTCTATTTCCTCCTATACGCCTAACTGACAAGTCAAATTTCTTATGGTTGCTAGATGGCTTTGTTTGAGTGTAAATTCATGTAGTTTCTGGGCATTCTGTAAAATATCTGATAATGTTCTGGCTGCCTCACAGTTCAAAGACAAACAGCTCAGGCTCACGAATGAATGCTGATGTGAATCTATCTATACTGCATACTGTATATAAGTTCTGTAAAAGACAAGACAAAAAATACAGACAAAAAAATGGAGGCAGATATAAATACAAATACCTGTGACCAGGGTTCCATTTACTGAGCATGATCAAACAATGGGACCAGGACTGGACCTGGTATTGGGACATGTCAGTTCAGATCAGCCGGCCCTTGGCTTGAGATCTTGGCTCATGTGTATCAAGTGTCCATTGTGATTTAGCCTGCATTTCCCCTTTAGTCTCTTTTCACTCTGACTTTAAAATGCTTAATCGTTTTTCTCTTTCTCATGCTGTCCTCTACACTCCTTCTCCTCCTCTTCCTCTATTAGGTTGGTATGCTAAGAGAAGCTTAATGCCAGGTGTAAGAGGAGGTCTGGGGATTGAGGTTTGGATGTCTCTACAGTCCAGCTGCTCAATGCTGGCCTATGAGCTCTTCAACAGCGGGCGCTCGTACAGCGCAAAGTAGCAATCAAGGTCACGTCGTCCCATCTTACTTTTCAAAAGACAACAAAAACAAGTCATTTTGCTTTTAACACAGATAATATCATCAGCTGCCAATAAGTCAGTGCTTCAAGAATTTCCTTGAATCAGCGCCACCGTCTCTCTTACTTTGACATGTTTTGCTTGAAAATTCTCAAAATAAGTGAAAGTACTTTGGAACTACTAGTACTTTTTGTTATTGTCTCATTTCATTAGCAATAACTTGTTTCTTATGATATCAAGAACATTTCTTTAGAGTCATGTCACACTAAATTAATGCTGTATTAGATCGTCTGTCTCTTCTTGTACTTTTCTGTCTTTCACTGTTACTAGTGTCACACCCCACCCCAGTTCTGTGATGTATCTCTAAATGAGTGTATTACCTAATATACTGGAGATAATAGAGCTCAGAGGGGACCAGAGCAGTCCAGAAGACCTGGGGCTAAATGTGACTCCCCTTGCCTGCGTGAGGACCTGACAGCAGGCTTTGGTCCAGGGGTCTGTGTCCCCACCCGCCATCCCATCTGCTGCCTTGATCCAGATGTCTCGGCAAGGATGAATCATAACTACAGCTTGTTACCATTAGATTCTATGTTTATGTTTTTCCCAACATTATATCCTTTCACAGTTTAGACAGCAAAGAAACAAAGTCAACGGGAGTAAAAAAGTAGGTTAAAAAGCTGGGTTTAATGGACTAAAGAGATATATTTTTTTAACTTTTTGTTTTCGATTTTGTCCTCTTTGTTGCTAATTCACTATTAACTAAACCCCTCCTTCCAAGCAGCACTGTCCAATCATAGCTTAGCATGACGGGCCTGTCAAGTTTTGGATTACTCCACATGTTGAAGCATGTGCATGTGACTATTGTAAAAGTGATTCTCTGATTTGTCTCTTTTAGACTTCCTGAAACCAAAAACAGAAGAACAGCTGTGTGGGGGAATGGATTCAACAGTGATATTATCAACCCAAGATATTCAATTGTTAGCATGTCAGGCTAGTTTACGATCTACAGTAGTAATACCTCATTACCCAGCATTACAGTAGTAATATGTCATTGCCCAGCATTACTTACTTCCAAGGAAAGAAGAACATTGATTTTTAAGGTCACAAGAAAAACCTTGTTCATGACCGTCATGTTTAGCTTACACTCTAGCAACTGAGCCACAGCTTCGTGGCTAAATAGTTACTTTAGAATGATCTTACATATTTCCCTACCATAACATATAAAGCATGCTAATCGCCTCAAGTACAATTAGTAAATTAATTAGAAATTACCCCATGTAGCATGGAGTTTAATTTCCATGCTACATGGATTCAACAGGTGATGATTATAACTTTTATCATGGGGCATGTAGCTTTAGCATCCATTCAGCCCAGCGCAATATACCGTGACGCCATTATTAAGGCTGCAGTTAACAACACCATTGTTTTAAAATGAGTCAGCAGAACTATTATGTTAAAAGTCAGCCAGAGATGAGTTTTCATCTCGTTGAGAATTGGCTTGCTAGGTAAAGCTGATGAAATCCACCCACAAGAGTTGTCATTTCAGCTGGCAAAATGGACAGTCGCTGGCTAGAAATGAGAAGATGATTTGTCTACCTCGGTCTCAAAACAAGGAACAATTGTTTTGGAAATTGCAGATAATTTGGAGTGATAATTCGGCATCTGTTATTTTGTAAACTGTGATGAACGGAAAGCTTGACTGACATAGCAATAGTAACTAAGTTGGGGCTACAAGCTTGGCGTAATACACCAAATTCACACGCCGGCATTTTCCTCTGCCCCGCTCAGGGTGGGTAGTTCAAATGTCCTTCCAGGTTGCGAGCCGGTCTAACATAGAGAATCTGACGAAACGTTACCATTTCACCACTTCTCGTTTGATCAGTAAATAATGAAAATCTGTGAGCATATGGCCATGTTTCAGGGTAGAACATAATATTTAATAACCTATTAGCTAAGATTAATATTCAGCTATTTAGCTAACATTACCAGTAAGTGGTGCACGATATGATAAGATTCAATTCAAATGAATTCACAGACGTACAGATTAGCTTAGTCTGTCTCGTCACTGCTGTGTATCAAGTTGCTATTCTGACTCCAGACGAAGTCTTGGCCTGGATATCCATTTACCGGATGTCCCTTGGCTACACCAGAAGCCCAGAAAAGCATGTTATCCAAACATTATTGGATAAGGCATTATCTAATATGTAGTTTTACCTTGAAATATGGCCCAGTGTCGCTCCAGATTCCACTATCCATTCCCTTTTCAGTTCCTGATCAATCTGGAAGTGGTAAATGATAACGATTAGTCACATTCGCTGTGTTTATACAACTTGCAACCTGAACTCAGCAGCAGCCTATGACATTTGAGCTTCCCACCCGGAGTGTGATGTCAGGGGAAAATGAATGAATGAATGCCAAGGTGTTTCCACTCTCCACCTCCCAGAGGTCGTCTCTGTCCTTGGTTTCTTCTGTTGATTAAGTTTGACTTTCTGTAGTTGCTACTCAGAAATGTGTTACAAACACAGACTAATGCATTATGAAAGATTTGAGGAAAAGAGAAGAAAAAAAATAGACTGAAGGCAGAATGAGACAGTAAAGAGGGAGAAAAGAAGCCGGAGGAGGGTGATTGAATGATCATTATTATTATTCTGGGAATTATTCAGTGTTTCCTGTCCCACTGGTTCATACTGGATGTTGCTCACTGATCAGATTTGGCCTGCTGTGGCCTCTTCCAGTCCTCAGCGATCAGAGAGAAACAGGGTGTGAGAGAATTTTGCAGGATCTCAAATTAGCCTCTCTGTGGATTTCTATGCAACACAATCTAACATTATCAAGGAATTCACAGCTTCTATGTTTACCTCTTTTACACAGCTCAGCTGCCCCACGTTGCATACATTTCTGCTATAATTTCAGTCTGATCTGCAACACCATGTGCGTGTTATTGAATAAGCCTCACTCAACGATTTATTTACCATCTCTCTTCCATCACTTCTGCGGGGGGCTCTTTTATGACTGTTATACAGCTGAGCAGATTAGTATATTGTTACATAAAACTTATTACGCTGTATCAACCAACCAGACCTTTGCTTGCAACTTCTGGCAGCCTGAAATGAGCAAAACGCCAACTTCTTACAAACTATTCTACTTGGACGGAGAGCCAAGGTCCCGCATGGGGTAAAAACGAGGCTTTTAGATCTGATGAGATTAGATTAGATGAAACTTTAATGATGTCCTCTGAGATGTATGGTTATTGCAGCAGCAAGAAGTAATAGGATACATCAAAGAAAAATAGGATATGAATATGAGCAGAGTAAATGGGGGTTATATAAACACACGCAACCAACAGTAATTTACAATGACTACATCTGTGCGAGTTAATTTATGGCAAGTCTTCAACACCAAATGTGTGGGATGCATTACGGGCCGTAGGTGCTCCATGTATGTCTCTGAAGGAAAGAACGTATAGACTGGACAGATTCTGCATTCCCCTTTCTAGTAAATGTAAAAAATGACAGCGAAAACATGCCACTGGGTGTGTTTATAGACAGTATGAACAAGCTTATGTATGAGTCTGTCTCTCCATATGTTTGTGTGCTGCCGTGTTTTGTTGTGTGCGCATGTGTGCATGTGTGGTTGGCAGGGCTGATAAACAGGCAGTGGGTTGGGAGGTGGAAGGAGTCCACCGCCTCAGATTATTGACACAATTCTGGCAGAACGCAGGGCCGGGCGCTCCAAGAAATCTGGCTGGCGGGCTCAGCGCTGCAATCTGATACCCCCCTCCATCCAACATACAGCGCCGAAAAACACACAGAGACAGGCTGCGAGGGACACAGCTCTATCTATTCTTATACCTCTCCCCGTGCCTTTTTCCCTTCCTTCTGTGTAACAATCAGCTTTAAGGGATTTCTTCAGTCCAATTTGCCTTTCTATCAGTCTGTCTCTCACTGTCTGGCATTCAACCACTCACTCTGCTTCTGTCTCGGGGCAGCATGTTAAGGCCACGTGCAGGCCTTAAGGTCTGAGGTCTGGGGCTTGAGGTTTGGACTACAGTCTCAGCACTCTGTTTACCGAATTGTTTGTGTGTCTCAAAATGCGTCTTTAAACGTGGACTTTGTGGTAGATGTGAAACGTCATGTGGTGTCACAGTTCAGGCCGAGGTATAGAGTTGTGTTCCTTGTTTTTTGGTTGCGGATGGCCTCCTCTGTTGATGGAACACGGGAACATTTTGTTATTCGCAAACCTGTCACTTTCACCCTTGGATCACATTTAATTTGTTGAATGTGTTGCGCTCAGATGGAAGTCCATTCCTTTCCGATGACAGATCGATTGCACTGCAGATGCATTGCATTCATGCGTTGGGTTTATTCTACTATTGATTGGCTTTCCATAAACTAAACTGACTGACTGTTTTACCCCCTTCTCTGTGATGTTGTCATTATGAAATCATTTCGTCAGTGAGTCAAAGATTCCACGTATATTCATATTAGAACAGTACAATTAGTAGGCATAAGTGTTAAGTCTCTGTACATGTGCATAGCGAACACATTGTTTGGTCAGATTTCAGCAGCATAGATGTTATGAGTGATGGATAGCTATGTTATCGTACTGCTATTAAAGAGGAGCACCAAGTAATCTAGGCCCAGAGTCATTCTGTTGTGGTAAACAGCAGGAATTGAAGCTGCATTGATATAAATCATCTTATCTGAACTGCATCCTCCATGGATGAGTAATGAAGCCAATGTGTTAGTGTTCTAAGCTGTAATTTGTCTAATGGCTGCAAGATGCTGTCTTCAGAAACTCAAATCAGATGCACATAAATTTCATTCAATAGGTCAGAAAAAAAGATTTGTTCCCCTAGAAAAAAGTTTTCGTATAAATGATGTGATTTCACTTCTGAGCTGTCTTGGTTGCAAAGAGAACTATTATTTCTTTTAAAAAAGGTGATTTGACAATGTAGCATAAAGTTGGTGGGAACTAAAGAGTGAGATTTAAAAAAGAAATAGTCAGGGCATCCCAGTGGCCTGATAGTTAAGGAACATACCATTGGGGTTGGTCTCCACTCAAACAACACTTGCATTTGATACATTTTGTAACCACATCTGTAAAGAATATGACTGTTTGTATGGTTGTCCTTGCAGCCAATCACAGCAAGCATTCTTCAATCTAATGCACTTACGAGCACAGCAACAGCTAGCCCCTAGCTAGTGTAACATATGCGAGAGAGTTGGCAATACTAATAGTAAAGTGTGCTGAGATGACGCCGGACAACACTGGGGAAACAAAAGTGGGGAGAGGGAAGAACAAAATGCGCCTCACGACGAGGGATGATCTAAATCAGACTCGAACTAAACTAGAGCTACAAAAAGGCAAAGGCCAACGAAAAAAATCCCTCTCACGATGAACTAGAAGAAAACAACCAAAACTAGACGACGAGATTAATACAGACTCGACTATGACGAGAGGGCTGGTGATCAGGACAGCAGACTTGACACACTGGCAGAGGACAAAGGGAGACGCAGACGATTAACACACATGGAGGGAAATGGGGAACAGGTGGACACAATCAGGAATCAGGGAAGACAATCAGACTGGTGACACATGAGGAAGGGCAAGTGACCTGAAACGAGAGGAGAGGTATTTTCCAAAATAAAACAGGAAGTCACAAAACAAACATGGAGACGGGACAAAAAACTCAACTCGACACGCCGGTGTGACATAGCCAGCCCTACAAACCCTATAACAGCTTAATAAATCTCTATCCTGTCAAAAGGTGAAATTACCCAAAGATAGTACTGAATTGAAGAAGGGCTGAGATATCATTACTTTTAATCAGCTGTTTTTAATTTGGAAAATATCTCCAGGACCGCTGAAGACATTATGCAACTGTTTTCAAAGGCTAAGTAGTTCTGATGTTTACCCTGAACCTTGTGTTGAATCCTCAGTCTGGTGGCGAGCCATATAGCTCTGATATAAGCTCTGAAACTTAACCCCCAGAAATTGGCCTCTGAGATGCTATGCTAATGTTTATTTATAGCATACAGTTTATAGTGTATAGTATACAACAGTTCAGTGAATACACAATATGTTATATCCAAGTCAAAAACATGCAGGAAAGTACAAGATACAGGTGATTCTTTGTGGAATATTAAAAGCATAATAATAGTAAATTTGCACGTTTCATTAGAAAATGTTACTGTCTGTAATTTGCCATTACGTGCAAATTCCAGCAGCTAAAAAGGCAGTAAATCTTGATTTCTCTACTTGATTTTTCCATTGAGACTGGTGCAAAACCACAAGTCCAGCAGATCTCAAGTGTAAGTGGAGCTTTTATAACGTCTACATCAACCGCTGTCATTAGATCACATTCCATTGCCTCAACCTTGATGGATACATCAAGAAACACATCATGTTTTAAATTGGAGATTATTTTTATTCCATCAATGATTCTATTAATACGAACACGTTGATTCACAGCTTTAAACGGATGAGAACATTCACAGAACCACCAAGCAGCTCCAGCAGAGCATTTTGTGCTTTGCTCAAGAACAACTTGACGCTGGTGAGCTGGCTGCACATTTCTGATTCACTTTTCAGGGCTGAACCATCTGTTTGATTAAACGTCTTCCTCAGCGCGTTGGCTTCCGTTAACGGCCGCGCTGAAGAAACCATCAGAAATGGACTGTCTTTGACAAAAAAAGGGGACAATAGTCAGAGCCATCCACTTTTCTTTGCGTCGCTACTACATGTGTAGACTATGTTATAGTGTAGGACCTGAGTAAGGGTTAAGAACATAAACACTGCCATGTGTTTTGCTAGGCAGAGTGGGCCTGTTTTGCCAGGCCAATCATCTACTGTTGGCTGTTTAAACTATGGAGCTGGGACTTTCTACTGCCAGCCACCGTTGCCAGTGGACCAGTGGACTTGGCTGAGTCTGACTCTCTCCCTCCATGGCACTTAGTGCAGCAATATTCAGCCAATAGACTATGATCTTTTGCAGAAATGGGCTGGAAACAGGACTGCCGAGGGCTGCAGGCCGGGTTATAATCTTCAGCAGTGTGCCCGATACTCTTGGCTTAGCCTGAGCCGCTCTCAAATACCCTCTAATTCTGCTAATGCAGAGCCTTGGCTCTGTGATCTGCACAGACAAACCTTGCGCCAGTTTGTTGCTCTTTATTGTTATTATTAAGTTTTTTATTTATTCTTTATCAGTGCTACTAAGGAGCTGTGATCCTGATAAGCTACTGTATATTCTGATGCACGGTAATGGCCATTCGTTGGTAAAGTCTTGGACAAGTCTTGCATACGTCAACGCACATAGAAACGCCTTAAAACTGCCAGTGATGGGGGTTCCATTCCCAGGGGGACAATCTTGGCTAAAAATAATGCGTTGTACTATATATGACGTGTTATAATACATAGGCACAGAGTGACAAGGACATGTTAGTGCAGCAAAAAGCACTGTAGCAGTTCTAGAGGGGATAGATTTAGCATGTCCAGTTGTTGGTAGTGCGAGACGAAGAAGTACTTCATGAAGAGCTGGGTCTTCAAGCGTTTTTTTAAGGTAGAGACTGCCTGAGGTCCCTTCTCAGGTGGGAACGTAATGCATCATAAATCTGATTGGAATAAAAGTTCTATAAGCATTTAGCTGCAGCGTGTCCTTTGAAGGAACCAAAGGAAGTCCAACAGGATTGACATGTTTTTTTTAAAACGGAGAAAACGGACAACGTGTAACTTGAATTTTTTTCTCAGGTTGCAAGTTCAGATAAGCCACATGTCATGCGTAGCAATTCTCTTTGTCATATTCATTTACGATATGAACATCCTTGACCAAAAGACAGCTGTCTTATGGTCAACCATTAGCAAAACGCCATCCTTAAAAAAACATCTCTGCGGTGTTGGAAATGGTATCATGTAACGTAACATCAAACCGAATCAAAACAATTGCATGAGTTAACAGTATCATAACACAATTTTGATCATGCGTGAGTGCCAGTTGGCGAGCAAATCAAACATTCATTTGATTTTTGACAATGATCACAGTGGACAACAAAGAAAGGGAACAAAGTGTTGTTTTTTTTTTTTGAATATACGAGGAAGTAGTGTGGTTTTGGAGCAGCGGATTACTGGCTCCTTGTTTCCTGGTTTACAGTAGAATCTAAGTGTATAATGAGAGGCCTGTAAACCTTTGCCGCTGCGGTCAGAGAAAGCTGCATTGCAGTTAACATAATTAGGACCAATACCACTTTAGTACCACATGTAGGATTTTTCACACTGGACTGAGCTGAGGTGACCTCTGCTGAGCCCAGTTAACTGTGGGAACAAGGTCATATTTATGAACTCTGGATCTCATATTCATGTCATGGCACCAATTTTATCTGGAAAAAGCTGGGCCAGGGAAAAAAAAAAAAAAAAAAAAAAAAACTAAAATGGGTGTCAATCACAAGGCCAGCAGGCCAAAATTGTCAAAATTTCCAATCTGGTCGACTCACTGGATAATTTTGCAAAGTATAAAAAATTGTAGTCCTTAATTCTAATTGTTCAATAAATATACTGCTATTCCTGATTTGTCCACTAGGGGCAGCTCTGTCTGAATAAAAATAACAGGCTCTACGCTGGATACATGGATCTCATACAATAGTTGTCTTGTGGCACAGCACCGGTAAGCGTTGGCTTCATGCGGGAGCCGTCGATTGACGTCTTTGTCAAAAAGTTCAAAAGCAGAGTGTTGCAAAATGGACCAGTTCCTATTTCTTCATAAATGGTATATGATTCACCATGGCAAAAAAAAAACACAACTTACAAGACGGATAATGTCGTTCAGCGGCGCAGCTGTGAAAGCTAGCTAGCTCACTGATAACAAAATCAGTACCAAAGCTATACTCTGAGGGTACGTTTGTGGAGACGTCCATGCTGAAGGCCTGATGGGAAACTCTGTGGTACAAAGGGTCTTGAAGGGGGTTTGGAGCCAAATTAAGCACAAAGTGAAGTCATGTGTTGCGTTTGCTGTTGCTATGGATGAGAGCATGGACATGACAGATGTTGCTCAACTGGCCAAACTCATTCGCGGTGTTGATGAGACACTACAGCAGTGAATGACATTTTCAACACGCTTGTTGGAGCGCTGTGTGGTGCCAGGTTTCGGGAGCAAGTTAAACGGTGCTGCAGAAAAAAAACAATGAATACTTACTGTGGTTATTTTTAAAAAGGTGCTGAACATTGTGCATAGATGGTTCATTAATTTTAAATGTTTTCACTGAGATATATTCGTTCATTCCAATCAGATAAGAAGGGCTGCTAGAAGAAGGGCTCTGCTATTGACCTGCTATTGACCCGTCACTGTCTGGCTGGCAATTGCAGTCGGTCGCGGCCTACTTGAGATAAAACTGAACTATATGTGGCTCCTGAACTCAATTGAATTTGACACCCCTGTGCTACCTGGCTCGATGGTGTAAGGACTACTCACAGGGCTAGCTGGTGAACTACTTGAGCTGTCAGCTACAACTGGGAACATGCTAGTAGTCACAATAATTCTCAGAGCTTCTTTCTTTTTACTCTGTACTGGGCCAGTGACAGTCAACTGGCATTCTGTTGTCAGGAACATTTCAGTCAATAGTGGAAAAGAACGCTCACTGAGATAGCAAGTTCACCAGTTTGGCTGCTAGTGCGACCATAAGTAGACTTTCTTTTTTTCACGAAACACATTGACTCCTGTCTCAAAACTGTCTGAAAACAGTCCCTCTTTTGTGAAAAAGTTTATACTTTGACAGTGGAAGCGTTTTTAAAAAGCTGAACACTGCTAATACGCTCTACGTTAGACCCTCCGAAAGTCAGCACTTTGAAGACAGACTTGTATCAGCCACGAGCCAATGTTCATCAAAGCTGAACTCCATGGGGGAAAAAAACAAAACAATTGTGCATATTTACCTCCCTACAGCAAGCGGTTCAAGCGAAATTAATCGATTTGGCCTCGAAATTTCACCATTTTAAATGCTGGTGTGACCGGCCCACACCTGGAGTACAGATGTGCTGAAGATGCAAGATCAGTTCAAAGAATGTCCATGTTTTAACTTTTCTGTAATTACACTAGAACAGAGGTGGACTACAACAGGATCGTTCCAAACGCCGCCGATAATTGGATAACCTGCCCTTCCCAGAGCCAAAGGATTTGATTGAGTATTTAACCGCAGATTGTCTCACATAACTGAGTTTACAAAGAAAGAGGCACAGAGGGAAAATTGTGTTTTGAGGGTGGAGTTGCAGGCCAAAGCTAGATTAAAGGTCTTTTATTGTGAAGCTGGTGACAAGCTCTTGGTCTCGCAGAGGTAGCCAGATGGCTAATTTAGAGGAAACGTCTGAGAATACGAGATAGTTCGAGCCAAACGACTGTTAAGTGATAGCAGAGGAAGTCTTATGACAGAATGATGTCGAGAGAGGATTTGTGTGTTTGTATGTGGGATAAAAAAAAAAATGTCGTTGAGTGTGTGTATGTTTGTGCGTGTGTGTGTGTGTGTGTGTGTGTATGTCTTGCTTTGGATTTTTCCTGGCAGCTACTGTACTGGCCACAAATCTCCCCAGTAAGTGACTGATCAAACCCATTAATTACGACAGTGACTGATAATACACAAACTCCACCACATTCCCTCTCTCACTGCTTCTCTCTCTCCCTCCCACCACACACACACACACACACACACACACACACACACTGTAGTTTGGCATGTCATCTCCTGGCTGTGTTCAGGATAGCCAGGGGTTCACTGTTACTAGGAATGTTATCTAACTTGCATGGCAGCACATGGTCTCTGTAACTCTGGTTTACCCCTGGGAGGAACAAAAAAGAGCTGAAGATCTGTAGGAGGAGTGAGATCCAAACATGCAGCGTGTTGCAATTCCATTTAGAGTTTGTTTCTGGTTTGTTGTGATTGGGGCTTGGCTCCCTTAGGGAGGTGTTGGAGGCTTTTAAATACACACACTCACACACACACACACACACACACACACACACACAGACACACACACGAACAATCTCCCTCTCTTGAGGCTGCTGGAAGAGGAGATGGTGGTTGTGGTCTTTCCTCAGACACTGCTGGGGGTGGTGAAGACGCCTGCCCACTTAACCACCAGCCACGTGAACCATTAGCCAAAAAATTCATAATGTGTCCAGCTGGACCATGTGCATATCTGTGTGTGTGTGTGTGTGTGCGTGTGTGTGATTTGCTTCTGTATGCATGATCTTTCCATTCTTTTCTAAGTGCTACATGTTACATCTTCAGCTGTCAAATAAACTGCGTTGTAACAACTGTTATGATTCTGGTAAACACATGAAAGCTGGGGCTTTTCAGTAGTGCTGCTATCTGTAAGAGGGCAAACATCTGACATCGCAGGGGTGAGTAATCATGATGAACTGCCCACCTGTCCACGGTTGCCCAATGTCAGCTGGGATTGGCGATTGGTATTGGTACAGCGCCTTCTTCCTGTTTTATCTCATAAAGCAATGTTCTTTTGTGTCATAAAGCATTTATACGAATTTCCACATCAGATCAATTGTAAAAATTGTGAAATGCACTGTAGAGGCCCGTACTGTACGTGCTGCAAGTCTTGTTGGTGACGGTCTTATTTCAGCATAGCATACTTAAAATGACAGCGTCCATTAGGCACGCATGAATCCACTCCACCACTTCATACAGGAATATTTACCCAAAGGGCATCTGATCTCAGCACAGTAAACAGTTAGATGCAGCATGACAGCCACAACAGTGTGTAATTATAAAGAATGTCTTCAAATGTTCAAATATGAATCACGGACATGATGAGGATTTTTTGTCTATTTCTATCTGTGAGCTGTGTTGGTCATCAGTGTGAGCACCTTTCACGGGAATCCTCATCTTCAATCACCAAACAGAAGAAAAAGAAGTTTGGCGATCATCTTCATGAACTGCACTTTCACACACTAGATGTTATGAAATGTTTTCGCCCACTTTGTCACACTGTGTGGTTTATTGTGTTTCTAATAATCGCTCCTTTCAAATCTCCCCATGTTTTCATATTTTTTTGAATATAGTATTTAGGTCTTCTCATGTAAACCCTTTATTTTAAGCGCTTTTCTGAAGTCTGGTTTATATTACAACCCGTCATGTCAGTTTGATGGCTTTATTATATCCAGCTGATCTCCAGCAGAACCATTACAACCCTTGTACAGTAATAGAAGTAGACGTTGAAGTAAACTCCTGGTTTGACCCTGTTTTACCTCATGTTGTTTGTTCTCCCTGGCCTTCCTAAAAAGCTGCAGGGGTGACAAACCTCGCTGGGGATTCTTCCTCCTATTTGCACTTCTTCTAGTCGTAGAGCAGCTGCTTTGTTTTGGTTTTTAAACATCTGATGGATATTACAAGCTGCCAAGTCAAATACTGAACCGCGAAAATGGTAGGTCAGCAGTTGGGGTGTGTATCATCATGATTACATCAATTCAATTAAAGTTTAATCTTGATTAAATCTGATAGGATTTCATATATGTTTAAATTTACAGTGTATATATTACATAATAGACATCAGCAATTGCAACTTAAGCCCAAACTTAAGGCACGGTGGTGCAGAGGTTAGCATTGTTGAAGGTTCCTGGTTTGAACCTTGGCTCAGGGTTTGCATGTTCTCCCTGTGTGTGCATAGGATCTCTCTCATTCCCACAGTCCAAAGACATGCAGGTTAATTGGCGACTCTAAATTGCCCCGTACGTGAGTGTGAATGGTTGTTTGTCCCTAGGTGCTCTGAGATAAGCTGGCGACTTGTCCAGGGTGTATCCCTCCTCTCACCCAAAGTCAGCTGGGAGAGGCTCCAGCCCCACAGCGACCCTGGCGAGGATAAGCAGTTACAGTTAATGGATGGACTGTTTACATCCAGGTTCGCCAACTGTCAAAGTTGAGTACAGGCAAACCCAAATACAGACACAGGACAGTTCTTCTGCAGTGTGGCTGGCTGAGGTGAGGCTGAAGAAATTTGAGTAGATGCGCAAGAAATTCCAAGGTGACATAGACAGGCAGGCAGATCATTCTGAGGCAGAGAAAACGGGTGTAAGTCTTAACAGACAGACATGCTAACTAACTGCAAATGTGGACTGGCTTCATACAAGCATGCAGCATTGACTATATATAACCAGCGGGGGCTGGCAGGTTGTCCAGAGCTCTTGTAAACAGCGGTGATGACTAGATGGCAGACAGGTATGCTGATTGCTGATGATTGACAGGAAACAGAGCCAGAGTGAAGAAGGGAGACCAAACCCACACTAACATAACTAGACAGGCGACACGAGGAAGGAGAGAAACACAGAAGAAAACACAGAGGCATGATCATGGCCATGACACAACTGTCAATCAGCGGAGAAGCTTCATGTGTGCACAAGGCATAAACAGCGATTGACAGTGCGCCTTACAACAGCTAGTGGTGAAAACTCTACAGGGTGTGTCGGGATTATAATCAAGGAGTTCCTCGTGGTGATAAACCTGAACAGGGAATTGTCACCTGAATCTGCGTCTCCCTTCAGCTTCATAGCAACAGCTCATTGTTTAGCTGCCCAGCATACAACTTCAGTGTTGTTTCCTGCCACAGCAGGCAGCTGTTCACTGAGGAAAAAAAAGCTCTAAATCACCATAGCACACGACCTGCTCAGCACCAAACAGGAGACAGACACAGTCTCGTGACCATCTGGAGAACATAGTGGAGCATTTAGCAGCAAAAGAGCCAGATATTTTCTTCAGGAGTTGGTGGAGAACAAGCAGCAACCTCCGTGAAATTAAGTCAAGGTGCCAAAAACTGCAGTTCCTCAAACAGCCACTTGAGGCTGGCTACAGAACAAGTCAATCTCCATAAGCAGCCATGTTAAAATGCCCAACTTTACAGCAGGAATAAACATGTTTACAGCCTGGTACAAAAAACATTTTGGACTCTATAACTAATTTCCATGTTCGTGACAACTGTACTGAGGCTGGATTTCTATAAAACTCATCTGTTCAAATTATATTAAGGCCTAAAGTTATGCATAATTTAGAGTGCGGCCACTTTGACTGTGTAGGTGCCGTTACAAGTGGTTTAACCAGGAAGTGGCAGGAGCACGGCTACAACGTCTGTGTTTTATACTGTCTATGGTGGAGACCAAAAACTGAGAGAAAAGAGAGTGACTATTGGAATTGTAGCCCGAAACATGACTCCAAATGAATGCTGTCAGCTGTCAATGTTGCCTTCTTAACTGCCCCCAAGTAGCACGAGAAATCACGCTGCAGGTTTGAGTCTTGTCTCTAATCTTTGTTTGTCGCAGCCTATTTTGACCAAAGGTAATTTGCGAATCCGAAATCTACACCGACTTGTATTGTCAAGGCCAAACTGTAGCAGCTATTCACATTTGCTGTTGCTCAGGAGTTAAGAACCGCCAACTTGATTGGATACCCGATTAAAAATCAGTTTTGGCCACTCTAGATGTTTGAGTTAGTGTTCGGTCCTCAGGTTTCACAAAAAGTGCTAAGCTTTTAACAGTTGAGGGCATATAGAACAGATACTCTCTCTTCAGAATAATGAGAACCAGAAGCTAGCACTCTGAAGAGAGATTTCCACTGTACACCAGATCGCACTGCTGTTTTGAAATGTGACCTACTGTATCCAAACTTAACAGTAACAACATTTGGAAATGACTCATCTGTTCTTATTGTATTTGTTGAGTCACCCTGTAAATCTCATGTTCGCCGTATCCACGTGCGTCACATTTTGAGAGAACGCTCAAAGGGTAGTGTCTTCGGTAACGTTATCTTCCTGTCAAAGGGTTCATTGACCATGAAAACAGTGTCACATTTTGGAAACAAACAGCAAGTTGGCATCCAAATGGATACAACAGAGGTTAGTAGAGCCAAGGAAGATATGAGAGATTAGACATATTAAGTTAGAATCTTTTTCAGAAGCTTTAAGGATTGGTTAACGAGATGGTAGAGATACATGAGAGTTTATTTCACAATATAGGCACCAATTAACTGCACGTAAAAACGACCTGTTTCCAGCACTAATGAAAGGTAGATGGAGGATAGCAGAATGAAGGCGGATTTGTACAATAGCTGCCACTGTATGGCCTCGTGCTGTCCTGGCAGCGTCTGTGCAGCAGAGTGTGTCAGCCTATAGTTTGATAAAGATCTCAGTTCCATTCCAGTCTGGGTTTACGGCTTCATACAGAACAGCTTATAGATATTTCAGTCTTGGATTCTGCTCCCCGACTCCAACATTTACAGACATGGGGTTTTGGATCATCCACACTCACACAGGGGCATGGAAACATAACCCCTGCTGTCCAACTCCATCCACCCCACCATCCTCCCCGCTCTCCCTCCTATTATAACCAGTCCCAGCTCCTATAAAAGCTCTCTGGCTGGGCTGCGGTCCTGGCAGGCGGCTTGTATATCTGCCGGGCTCCGCTCTGCTCTGCTTGCTCTTGTCTTGGTACCGGTTCTGGAAGTGATTCTGGGCCCAAGGTGACCCACATCTTGGCCCTCTGTGCCAATATAGTGGCAGCCATTGTAAACGTGCCCCTTTCTTTTGCCCTGCAGGATGTCTCTCACACAATTTGTTGAGTCTACAATGTCATATCAAAGATTTCTTAATTCTCTAACACCTGTAGTCCAATTAAATAATAATAATAAACATTTTCATTCCCTTGTTATCAATTAGATCCTTGCAATGAAATTTGACATGCAGGAATCCAGTCAGACTAGGAAACTATTTTAAAAGATAGGGAGACATAATATTTTTTATGTCTTTACTTTTATAGTCTGCTTTGGAATGCATGTCTTTGAGAAGACCTCTTGAGAACCGAAGAAGCCTGTTGGATGAGAGCGGAATATCCAGTGCAATTCGCCCATAATTAACTCTTCTCAAACAAAGACTGCCTACTACGATTTAGAACCTTCACAGGCATTTTGGAATGCATGAATGTGACCATTTTCCCCAAACTCAAGGTACTGACTCATTCGGAGTACGGATCCATGACCAGGACTTTTATTTATCTTACTGACAGTTCAGTTCAGTTTGTTACAAATCAGATGTAAAATTGGGTTTTGTGAGCTGCTATCCTATAACAACCTTCATTAAAGGGGTTCTCCAACAATTTGGCATTGCACTTTCAAAAACCTGGGGGACTTGCGAGAAGAATAATATGGACAATATGGGTTTCAGTTCAAAAACAACGGATTATTAATTTCCCATAATGCAACTAGAACTTGAAATCAAAATGAATCTATAGATTGAATAAATAATACTGAATGAACAAATGTCTTTTACTAGAACTTCAGCATACCTATAAATAAGGTCAACTGCATATTGTTGATATATACAGAGCTTCTGAATAAATTATACATTTGTGGTCTCCAGGCCTCAGCCAAAATGACTCCAGTGATGTTGGTTAGTCATTTTCACAAATTTGTTAAGCATTTAGTTTAGCTGTAGCTTGCATATCAAAATAAGCTCATGAACTGAGCAGATCAGGAAACTGTACGTCTTGATCAGTCACTGGCTGATGCTCTTGGTAACAATCTAATCTGTTGACGTGCAGTATATTTGTTCCATAGACTCAGTTTGGCAGTGTAGGTGGTAGTGAGAGGTAAAAACCAACTGGACATGTTTGCTGCATTGACAGATGAGCTCAATCAGTGTCTAATGTCTGAAACAGTGCGGTTGGTTGTCATTCACCTTAATCAAGGATTTGTTGAACTGGAACCACTGGACAACTTTGGATAGCTCGGTTGCTACGCCATCCTTTTAGCGCACAGACATCATTATAGCACAAGAAGCGTGAACGCCAATATGCAAGGACACCATGTCTGCGTCGACTTTTGAAAAGTCAAGCCACACTCTGCGCAACTGTCTATTATTGTTGCCCATGCTGAAAACATCTTTTTGTTCTAAATGGTCCATGTAAGACGCCATGATTGTCAGAAGTGATGAAAGAAAGCAAGGATGGTGGGTTGAGCAGTACCACCAACCAGTCAGATGCAATTGAAGTCACGGCATGGCTTCCCATCGTCCCAGTCAAACGCCGAGTACAAATGAAAGGCACAATTATCGTATTTTTTCTCTGCCATTTTCAGTGGGAAATAGAAAATTGACAAAACAGCCGTGAATGTGTGAAGCATACGCGAAGACAAAATCCAATAAAAGACCAGAAAAGTCCGAAGCAGTACAAAACAAGGTGAGTTAAAGAAAGGTAAGTCGTATGGAAAGAAGGGAGGAATCATGAATGGTCAAGTGGTTGGAAATAGTGTGGTGGTGACAGGTCGAAAGTGTGTGTGTGTGTGTCTTGTCTTCTCCTACAGCTCTCTTGGTCCCTCTCTCTTTCATCTTTCATTCCTCAGGTCAGCACCACGTCAGCTTGACAGACCAAACACACTGCCAAGGGAAAAACAGGATGGGCCACTGCTGATGACGTCATACCGTCGACTGCTAGGTGCTGACGGAGTGATGGCCTGTGTAGGCATGTGTTTGTCTCCATGTGTGTTTTGTCAGTGTAGTAAAAGCCGCGCTAGTCAAAGAGCTACTGTGACCCCACTTCTGCTTCATTACTCCCAATTTACCACTAAACATCTACACAAGAGTGTGTGAAGTTACTTATGGGGTGATAGTAAGATGTCAATGGGCTTTCACCCACAGTACACTGACTTGAAAACATTCAATGGAACATTCAAAACCACTAATGGCTTCTAATGGTGAATGACATCAGACCTGTCATGTGTCTTGTTATTTTTCACTTTTTCTCTTTCATTTCAGTCTCTCGCTCTTTGTCGCTCTTTTCCTCCCTTTGAGCCGGCGTGTGTACACGGACACGAGTGAAGATCTCAGCTTCGCTTGGCCTGTGCGCTGATGGATTTAGTAGGATGGAGAGGGTGTGACGGATGGAGCGACTTTTGCTCAGCACCTGCCTTCTGTCGGCTCTCTCGTCTCTGGGTGGAAAAAAAAAAAGAATGAAAACTGACTGAAAACCGTGTGTCAGAAGAAGAGAGAAGACGGAGGAGGGGGGAAAATACATAATGCCTCCTCAAGCACCAGCAGTGTCAGCGATTGGCTTCATTTTCATTGTTGTGTCTGGTTGTCCTTCTTGAAAGAAAGCTGCCAAAACTATGACGGAAGACCTACAATGGTGTCATGGAAATGTTGACATGTGCGGATGTGTGTTGGAGTACATGAGACATGTCATTTCAGTGACTCAGGATCTGATTTTCTGAGAATAGTTTAGACAGGAAGTTAAAAAAAAACAAAAAAAAAAACTCTTTCAACATGTGCTATTGACCACTATATGAAAATATTAGTCACATACAACACATCCGAAATAGGTACAAGTGTATGGTGGCAGCTTTAGGATGTATCATGTTGACCTTGCCAAGCTAGGAAACTGATCTACAACCCCGGGCACATGGACTGCATCGAGTGCTTGAAATTGGTGCCGTATTGAGGGAGAGGGCTACAGCCAGCAGAAGCAAATCTGGCTGCAACATAATCCTAATGGGTAATTGCGCCCCTCCACTGAAGTCCAAGTCCAAGTGCTTCTTTTTGGACACTGACGGGTTCATATTGTTATTATATTAGGCGTCTGGCAACGTTATGGAAAGCATCCCTGCAGGGATGGACCTTTTTGTGACAGAAGAGAGACACAAGACACAAGAGTTATATCGTTGAATTCAGAGCCCGCAGACTTCACTGACGAAGCAGTGTTTTACCTTCTAATCAAATCAAGTTGAGTTAGGGTTAGGGTTAGGGTTATGCAGCATGCAGGCAAACTGCCTACATCGCAGCCTCTGCTGAAAGAAACCGAATTCCAAGAAGACCAAGAGAAAGGATGACTCAGGCTCTCCTCCCTACTCATCCATCTGTCTATCCCTCCATCTGGATTGCGTTTGTGTAGATGTCTCTCATCCTGCATCCCTCCTGCCCCAACAAAGCCCTGTTCGTCTGTTACCCCTCCCCACATGCTGCTGGTGCCAGCTCCAGACTGAGACAGTGGAGATTCCCTGGACATGAGGTAGAAACATGTTGGTCTCCGCTGGCTCGGGAGCACAGCTTCACTGAGATACACTGGACTGGATGGAGTGTTGGCATAAATCTGGAAGGAACGGAACATGTTGTTCTGTGTGGGAGCAATGGTCTGATTACTGGGGTGATAAAGTGGGCTAAATTAGACAGGCCTGGCTTTGGGGTGAAATACACAAGGCTTTGGTTTCTATGCGGCCTGGGTTGGGAATAGCAGCTGACAGTTCATGGCTGGAGATGGGATTAAAGCAGGGGAAAATGTACCACCCTCTAACTTGTGCTCGGATCCTCAAGTCCTGGGGAAAAATCTGGCTCGATGACTGATGCATCACATTGTCTTTGGAAGTCGGTGAGCTTGGCACAAGGCACACAGTGATGGTTCTGACGAAGCACGCTCCGGGGAATGACGCAGTACCTCATCGATCATCTCCGCTTTCCAAATGGTGTCGATAGGCCTCTGTGTGGAGGACAGGAGCCCAGACTAAGTTGAGACTCATTGAAGCTACCTCGCTAAACACCAGAGAAGGCGTCACTGAGTGTGACGGAGTGTGTCTGAAATGACAGATGGCGGCAGTCTGAGAAATCTGTGGTCTTGTGTCATTTTGTTGGGTTGAGCAGAGCGATCTGGGATTGTCTCACTTTTTGGGCTTAACCCGTTGCTGCTTGTCACCTGATTGATGCTCTTTGTGTTTCTATGCAGAAAGAAAGTGAAGCCATTTCATGCTAATTCGACCACTGAATCGCAAGCTAGTTGGCAATGGACACACAGAACTCAAATCCAGATCCACTTCCATCTTCACATTGACTCACACTTCCTGTCAGTCACAAACGTTGAGATCTTGTGTACTCAGGATTTATGCAGGAATCCTAAGGTTACATTTAATAGCTTCGAAATATATTTTTTCAAAACCTCAATGCAACTTGCCTCTAGTCATATAGCAAAAACAGTTACTGTTAATCCCTTAGTTATTGCCATGCAATAGTGTGCATGTGCTCCTATTTATCCTTCTTGAAAACACGTAACCAGTCACCCTAACCAGTTTTGTCTTTCCCACATGCAAATGTTTTTTTTCTGAATCAGGAAACCTAGCTTGAAACATTTCAGATTCCTTCATTTGAAGCGAGAGAGTGGTGCTTGGCAACAGTGTCAAGACAGCACCAAACCTCTGCACGGAGAGACGGTGTTGTGGCCGTCACCGCCTTGAGATTCCCAGGCCTAGCAGAAGATGCGAAGGCTGCAGTAGAAGTTTGACTCGGGGTGGGACTCGGTTGGAGCGCTACCCATCAAGTATCAAGTGTACTTGACCAGCAGTGTTTTACAGCGGTGCTTGTGAACAGCTCTTCTACTCACACTTTTCATTTTTGTCTTTTCAGTCTAATTTTCAGTCTATCAAATCAAACTTTTTTGTGCAAAGCTTGTCTCAAGTTTTACTCCACCAATCAACCATGTACAGAACTTTTCAGCATTCAGTAACTACAAACTTCTTATTGGGAATCATTACAAAGTTTCAGGGCGTTCCCATAACCATGATAACCCACAGTGCTGGAGGAGAGGGAGAGACGCTGGATGCCGTTTTTACATGGGTAACGTCCAGACAAAGTCCAGAGCCGAGTCATTGTTTCACACATGTAGGAACAGTGTAACAATCAGACAAGTTCTCACATGTTGACGAAACTTCACAAACCGAGTCTCAAAATGACATCACAGCTCTGTGACGCAGTCAAAAACTGATTGATAACTGAGGACGCTGCAGTGCGATGAGTCCATGCTGGCTAAACAGCTAAACTTTAGTGGTGATGCTCGGTGTTTAGATCCCGGCCTGGTGTGGGCCACGTGTGCGCTTTAAACAATGCCACTGGCTGTGGAGTGTGACTATCTTACAATAAAAACATCACCCCCTCCTCAGATATACATTGATCTCAGAAATGGCCTCTGTGAACTGAGAACGTGAATGCATGAACTACATCTAATGCTGTGCGTTATGGAAAATAGGTCTAATGTACAGTCTATGTAATAAACTCTGGCAAACTTTTAACAAACAAACGTACAACAAATCACGTGTTATTCTTTAAAGAAAATAACAAATGTATGTGACAGAAGAGGGAGACCACACGCAGTCTGTGACTAATGCTCAGTATCTGAATCAGGTAAATAAAGTTGGGTGACCTTGGATAAGATTATCAGTGTATTTGCAAGTGTCTGTGTGAGTGTGTGGTGATTAGTGTCTGTACAACAAGAGGGAGAGAGTGGACAGGGCTTGCAGGTCTCATATCCTGATCTTAGCCCGCTCAGGTGTTTTGTATTACCTGTGAGGTCTGAACTCCACCATAGACAGTATAAAGATGTCATATCTGTGACGTCACCCACACACCCACAACTTCTGAATCCATAAATGGGGAAAGATGTGGTTCGTCTGCCCTGAGGCAGGCTGAATGGCACCTTGAAGCTCAAGTGACCTGTGATGGCGATGTGATCTGTCAAAGTGGCCACACTGTCAATTATGCTTAACTTTTACCCTGAATGTAAGTTGAATAGGTGAATTAAATTGAAATCCAGCCTCAGTACCGTTGTTGTCAACAGAGAAATTAGCTATAGAGACCAAAAACTGTGTCTGCACCAGGCTGTCAACCTGTTCATTTCTGCTGTGAAACTGGATATTTTAACATGGAGGCCGATGGATGCTGACATGTTCTGTAGCCAAGTGGCCATTCAAGGAACTGTAGTTTTTTGGCACTTCCACGTTGGCTTCACTTTACAGCCACGGTTGCCGCTTGAGCTCCACCGCTCACTTTGAAAGAGAAAACAGGCAAAAACGCAAGAACAGGACAGGGCCAACCCTGAGGCTGTCACGCCTAATAAGGATGAAATTTAGACTTTTTCTTCATTATCAAAAGTAATTCAATTCATCATTGATCATCTTTCGAAATTACAAAAAAAAAACAAAAAAAAAACCTCCACATCTGTGAAGTCCCTGCGGTCCCTACATAATGTTGGATTGATAATCGGCACGTCAGTTATTACAATGCAAATTGTGAGCTACAGCATGACTCAAACATTATAAACCACTATAGACTAAAAAAAAAAAAAACAAACAAAAAAACATGGCTTTGGTTAGTGACACCATGGCAACATTTGTATTCTGTTTGTGTAACCAAAGACATGGCGGGAGCCGTAGTGCCAAAACGCAAAAAATATGCTCATCCCAAATGAAAATGTGAAAAACAATCAGAATGACAGGCCCTATCAGCACGGTTCTAATACAACTGGAACATCGATTTGCGAAATCCTGCGGCGGTTTCGTTTCATAGGAAGTGTCCCGTAACACCACTCACAAAGCCACATGATGCCATTTCTGAGGCAGGACTACACACGTAGCGGCTGTTGCACAAAGAGCCAGGTCTGAAAGAGTTAACCACGAGTGCACGACATTAACGCTACCGACCGTTTTTTTTTAAATCCCCACTGGTGCAGCTCCTGGTAATATTTCAACATTTAAAGAAGCCACCATTATGTATGATTTGGGGGTGCACAGGCATGCACCAGCAACATTTATCCCACTCACTCAACCCAGAATGGCAAAACATGATTACTCTTTTTGAAGCAGACTGGAGTTAAAGTACAAACTTTACCAGAAGTTATGTAACATGTCTGCATTTTTTATTCCCATGCAGTGTCATTTACTGTAATACGCTGGCAACATCTTGGCTTTTTTTTTTTGTTTTTTCTCCACAGAAACTCTTCATCCAAAACCCCTTTTTGAACCGTATTTATCCCAGTATCACCTCGCAAACATGAATCATTTGCTTCTGTTTTATCATTATAATTGGCCACTTATTTTGTCTCTGCCTCAGTGGATTAAACATGTTTACAGTGTGGTAGCGGAGAGGTGTCTGGCTGTGTGGTGTGAAGGTGCCATATGGGAAAGCTTTGTGCCTTTTTAGAGCGCATTTAAACTGGAGTATGTTCGGAGGTCTTTCTTCCATCTCTGGGGCATTTCCTCCATTAGTGTGTTTCATTTGGCCAGGTGAGAACGCTGCCATTTGAAATTGGCGCCCCAACAAAATAATTGCATCAAGTGATGACAGCGAATGCGGGTTGCGCCCCACTGCCAAGCAAACTGCGGTGAGGTTCATTACAATTGTAATCTGAACCAACAACAGGAAAGAAAAACCCCAAATCACAAAATTTTATGGGTACGAGGAGACGGATGTTGACATTTGATAGCCAGCAGTTACTCGAGCTTGGAAAGCCGATCATAACAAAACGAACTGAGGGAAAACCGCAGTCTGGACGGATGCTCGCGCTCAGCTATTCTTTCATATTTTCTTAACCGGTGCTGAGATGGGATTGGGCTTAACAAACAAACTCCTGGCAATGCGGCTTTAGCACAAACTGAAGGTGTCGTTGCAGCCCAAATAAGAAAGGCAGTAGGAGGTGGCAGCCTTTCTTTGCTATCTGTTTTCAAGATATATCAATAGACGAGTTTTATCCTTCTGACAGCGGGTCAGGACACTTCCTATGCGGTGCACCGCAGTTTAGGATTTCATTCAAATCCCCCTTTTATTGCAGGGAACAGCTATTGTGTTGATGATCTGGGCTTTGGCGTGGCGCTGAGACGGGAGTGTGTGAATGCGTGTGTGTGTGTGTGTGTGTTTCGGGCCTGGGTGGGGTTGGCAAGTCGTTGTGTGGACCGTGTGTCTGTGGGGAGGAGAGCTAAGCTTGATTTGATGACATCTTCATTGTGTAGTGTAACCACCCACCCCTCACCCTACCTCCACACACACACACAGACACACACACACACACACACAGGCAGAGATTTCACTCACATGCCACCCATGTGTGAGAGAAAAATGAAAGCATCCTCTATCTCCCACCCGCCCCGAGCGCGGCCCGACGTAAAGCAAAAAATGTCGTTTGACACGGACACGTTGTCCAATAAGGTCGCCCCTTCCTGACATCATATCCCTTCGTTGTCACTCTTTCTGGGAGTCTGGGTTACCTCAGCAACACACGCATAAGAAGGATTGAGTCATTGGTTTGTTGGGCCCCCTGAAGTTTGACAAGCATTTTTCCTTTTTTTTTTCGCTAAACAAACATCTCGATTAGCATGCGGAGAGGCAGGGACGGGGTGGGTGGGGGGGGTTGATCTGGTATGAGGTAACATATCGGTGAACGGCTTTTTTAAAGTTCTTAATCAGCCCGGGCGTGACAGCACTCCTGAGTATAAGCATGCACAGAGAGGGGCCGCGGCGGCGCGCAAAACACTTCCACTTTCGCGGGCACCTCTTCCTCCGACGAGCCAAAGTTTGCTCTTCCCATGGCGCTTTGTGCCCGGGCGATATCCCAGCCGCGCCGCTTCCCTCTGCACTCCCACAACTTCATCAAAGGGGAATGAGAGGAGCGAGGAGGGGCAGGAAAAAAACAAAAAAAAAAAAAGAAAAGAAAAGAAAAAAAAAGAGAGAAAGAAAAGGGAGAGAAAGAGCTGTGTTTCCCTAATCACATCCCCGTGGGGGTTTCAGCTGCGGAGGTGAGGGCGAAGTAAACAATTTTGTTTATCGTGTTTTTGTTGTGTTGTTCTTTCATTTCGTGGCCTCTTTTGTTTCAAGCTTTTCATTTTTTTTTTTTTTTGCTGAGGAATAGAGGGGGGTGATTAATGCAGATCCCCTCCCTGTTTACTCCCCGCTCTTGCCCCACTCTCTTCTGTTTTGGGAAGATTCCCCCCCTGGTAATTAATCCACAGCAGAATTAATTAGAATGAGGGGAGGGTGATGGTGGTGGAAGTGGTGGGGGGGGTATGGCAGCATCTCGAGAGGCAGGAGAGCAAAGATATTTAGGGAACGAAGGGGGACATTAAAGAAAAGTGACGATGAGAGAGGTTGAAAAATAGGGAGAGAAGATGAAAATGAGATTGGAAAAAAAAAAGAACATTTTGCTCCTTCTTCATGCTTTAGGCTAGACACACCCCCCCTCTTCCTCCCCATAACTGCGTCCAACAAGGCTGACAGAAATTAAGGATCCAAATTAGGTTTGCCCCGAGCCCGGGGGCACTCTGCTGAGCCCCTCTGCAGAGCAAGATGGGGGCGATGAGGACAGAGATAAGAGATTTAGATATTTTGACAGATGGATAGAGTGGCTGACTAATGGAAAAGGATGCATGGATGTATGGATGATGTCTGAAAGATGAGAGGAGGAGGAAAGAACGAATGACGGGGAAGGAAAAAAAAAAAGGGGGAGGGGGGCCGGGGGAATTGTTAGTAAAAGGGCGAACGTCGAGGGGATTGAGGAAAGTGTTGTTCCTCGATCGCTGCGTAATCCTGATTGGTTTCCAAGAGCAAAGTGAAAAGAGGTCTAACATCCAAGTGTTGTACTGCTACCAAAATAAAGACAGAAGTATTCCTTTCCCTAATTCTTAAAGAAATACTCCTTTCTAAACTCAATCAAGCACTTTTCCATTTTGATTCCGCATCGAATGCCAGTTTATATGAATGTGGATGACTTGATTGAGGCCGTAACAAATCTTTGGAGCTGGCATGGCGTGCCTCTTAGCTAATTGGCTAACTGTGTTAAGGAATTGCAATGTGCTTATTCACTCTCAGGTACGGGCTCCATCCTATTTTCACCAATGGGCCTGTGTCTGCCGACCTACCTCCCTTCAGGCTTCCCCCTCGCCCTTTCGTCACAACCTCACCTCTGTTTCCTACTCTTCTCCACCACCACGACTCTTTATTCTTAGTCACTGTTTTTACTTTCACATACATCCCTGTTCCCTGCTCACTGCTCTCTTTTTCACCCCGGTTCTTCCGCTGTGTTCATTATTCAAGCTCTCCTGCTGATACAGCCAAGGTAGACGGCACATTTGCTACGTTTGCTTAACTCCTGCAGCACTTTGACTCCATCCTCAGGAGGAATGTTTCGGAAAACAGCTTCATTCGTGGTTTAGCTCTTTCTTCAGCTGTGCTGGAAAGTAATTTATGATACACCAACTTCATCACTTTTTAAAACTTTTAAGACAGAGTCTCTGCATTAGTGGTGGAGGAAGTATTCCAATTCTTTACTTAAGTAAAACTAGAAATACCCCAAAAAAAAAAAAAAAAACTTGAAAACTTTACTGCAACTCAAAAATCCCACTCAAACCTCTGGTAATCTCCTCATCAGTACACTGTCTGTGTGGATTGATCACATTTAATGGACAGTTGTCTAAAAATATGAGGTACCTCGTGGCTGTCATCAGATTTTGATCCAAATGTTGATTGGATGTTGATTCCTGATTGGTGCCTGGAGGTCTGAGACGTTGCGTTTACCCAACTGAAACAAAAGTGTGCGGACAAACAGAACTAAGGGCTCTATTTTCATGAATCTAGTGGTGCAGAGATCGGTCAAGCACACTTTTGGTAATTGCATGGAGATGTTTGCCTGAAGCACCCAAGCCACACTTGGATACAGGGCAGGATTCTGTGCACTGCTCCTGTGGCATCTTTTATCTCTTATACACTTTATACTTTCTGACACTTATATTCTTGTTTCATTTAAGACTGTTTAAATGAAGTTTGGTTGTGCTTTGCTCTGCGACATTGTTCTACGTCACTGTTTGTCTATTTATTGTTGTTGTGTAAGTTGGATTGTCACTGCAAATCAAACATTTTCCCTGGAGGGACAATAAACCTCTGGACTGGACTGAACTGAACTCAACTGATCTATAGGTGGGTGCCTGTGGAGATACCCATTGGCGTCTTTGCGGACATGCGCACCAAAGGGTGGGTAAGCACACCTCTCAACATGTAGCCAGGAAACTGATTGGGTGACCCAACATCCAATTGACACATCACCAAATCCCAAACTGTAGAAGCTAAAGTCAAAAGACCAAAGGATCCATTGTCTACACCATAAATACCCATGCAAAATATGAATCTATCCAGTAGATATTGACACATTTCACTTCCATTGGATGTACAAGTTGCCAGAGTCACCCTACTTTATCCCTGGGCATCATAAATGTGTAAATAATGTTAACCACCACTGTTCATCCGAATCCAGGATAGAGGCATCTCCACATTCGGTACCATGTCTGGGAAACTTACACTACCTGTTCATTTTGATCGCCTCCAGATGTGTCCAATCTTTCACTTTAAGACACAACTGGCCTGGTCTTTTTCAAGTGCAGCAGTTTTCAAGTGCTGATCCACATTCATTTTCCCATTCGGGGCATGATAGAAGGGAGCGGTGCACCCTGCTCTGCAACTGTAAATCACCTCTCGCAGATACTTTTCTAATCCTCATTACTCTGTATGTTCTTCTATGACTTTGTTGGTTTTCTTCTCTTATTTTACAGCAAGAGTAGCTGCAATTTTGGTAACAACCGATGAGGGACCAAGTAAAGGAATAAAGAAGCACAAGCCTGTGGTATGTAGAGGCTGAACTTATTAAAACTGGATACAAATTCAACATCCAGCCAGTCCCTCTCCAGTCACCTCTCCTTTTCTTTCTCCACAGCCATGTGAAACTTTGGCTTAATGGAACTACAGCATGTTCTCTGCTCACCATCGACTGTCTGGTAAGGTCTGACGGGGCGAGCTGCCTCGTTAGTTTATATTAGATTCTGGAGAGGTTTGCTAGAACAATTACACCATGACCGATGGTGGGAATATGGCCCTGTTTTTGCACGTTGATGTCTCCTTATTCTTGAGGGAGAGGAAACATTTGGAAAGCATTTAGAAGATGCTTTCTTTCTTTCTCTCTTTCTGTCCACCTTCTGTGTTTGATCTTCTTCATCAAAAGTAGGCTTGAGTTTCCGAACCCCGTCTGCAATCGCCCTACGCGTTTCCCACCTCTTAACTTTACCTTGCGGCCATGTAAACAGTCCTCTAATCAGTATCAGTGTGTTTGCACGGCCTGTGTGTGTGTGTGTGTGTGTGTGTGTGTGTGTGCGTCCAGATAGCGTGGGTGTAAAGCGATAAGGCTAAGTGAATGATTCCCTCCAGTAAACAGAGGGGAGCGGGAGACAGAGCAGAGGGCAGGCAACCTGCCATGGGAATCTGGATAATCCATTCTGCTCACTTTATTAACATCATTATGGAGGAAACAGAGAGGGCAGAGAGTGAGCGAGAGAGAAGCAAGGAGGAATAGCAAGACGGAGGGAGAAGCTGTGGGTGGAAGAAATGTGGTGAAAACAAATAAGGGTTCACAGGTCAGAGACACACGGGAACATGTAGGCTAATTCGAGCTTCACACGCCTCCTGCATGCACTTCTCGTGCATATTAAATGTGTTGGTACAGATGTTTCGGAAGGTTGGAGATTTAACCTTGCAGCACGAGGTGAAATGAAAACCCGAGCTACCTCTTGCATCCACTTGTGGACTCAAATAACGTCAAGCGGAGAATATGACCCCCCCCCCCTCTCATCCTGTCTGTACTGGCATAGCCTCTAGCCTGCTGCAAATCACCCAAGAAAAAGCAGGTATAGAAGCTGGATGGACGAGGAATTTCCAGTTTTATTGTGCTTTTACTGTTATTTGATGCTTTTTTTGACAGTCTTTTAAAACATATCCACAGTCAATGTAGACCTAACGCTGGCTCCATAGCTCCACATCTGTATTATCTAATAAGCTAAAGGACAAAACAAAAAAAATAACCCTGAATGTCAAACCACAAACCTTTTTAAGATATTGCTTGTGTGTTCAGGCACGCTGGTAAAAGCTGTGTCAGGTTTTGAGGCCAATCACTTCCAAGATTTGGTTTGCTGAGGTTTGACTGGCTGGTGGTAAAACTAGAGAAGAGGCCCAGGCTTGAATTAGGAGTGAGGTCATGGATGTTGTTTGGGCCGACATCAGCCCTGTGTGAAAATTTAAAAAAAAAACAAAAAAAAAACGCATCTCCATCATTCATTTCAATAAGCAATGAGGACTGCATGCCAACACAGAGGGATCAGGCAAACAAATGCACCATTGTCCGGCACAAATCCGCAACGTCATCCGGCCAAGCGCCGTGCTGGCCAATCATATTCGTGTAAGTGCACATTCCTGGTGGGATACTTTGTTAGTCTAGGAAGAAATATTAAAATAATCCTAATAATAATAATTTCACAATGCAAAAATACTTGTACACACAGTACACTCAATTCAAATTTAGCATGTTGCTGCAGTTCACTGAAATCTGTCATTCAGATTATTTGTTTTTTTTTTCTTATTCAATCAACACAGCTCTATCTAAAAAAGAAAATAAATTAACAAACACAAGTGATTTTCATTAAAAAAAAAAAGAGAAAAGAAATCATGGCAAGAATGTTGAATGAATAGATATTTAATTTAGAAGATCAAACAACAGTACATCTACTGCACATGAGAAAATCAGAGAGTCTTATGGTTGTCAGAGACGTTTTTAGATTTACAGTGGAAACCCAGAAGAAATCAACATCGCCATTGCAAATTTCTGGCTCTTATTATTGATGACAACTATCTACAATACAAAGTTCAGGCTTTTAATGCACTGGGGATAATTTAATCATTTAAATTTTAGATGACGGGTACTCTGGGCTGCTGTAGCGAAATGCAGAATGAGAGCTGTGGGGGTGGAAGGTTAAGATATCAAAAGTAATCAGTGAACCACTATTAGACTTGTATACACGTTACTATTCAATTCTCGGTTTTTACCACGTTGAATCTATAATCACGCAGAATACTTTATTACGTGATCTTTTCTTTGTAAGATATATATTGTATTAACAAATATGACAACACGGTAAGTTGTCCCACCCTAAATAAGTGCAAAAACTGAGGTGTCAATCAAGAGCAGGTCCAACGCTCTCCTTAAAAAAAAGCACATCCAATTAGACGTCGTTAGTGAAAACACCTGTTGACGCTCCATCCACCTGACACTGAGTAGAATCTAATTACAGAGCGCACCTTAGAACACCTTCAATTAGCACGGCAAAGTGAGACATAACCGGAGATGTCAGGGAAATGTAGCATAAGGTGCGATATTTCCCTCTGAAAACTAGCGGAGCACAAGTATAAAATAGCACACCACCGACTGAAAGAACTGTATTCAAAGCTACTGAACGAGGTCGCAGAGTTCATACAAGGCCTACGATCAGAGGATCAGTTGTATTTCCTTCCCTGGCTGTGGGAGTGTGTGGAGGTCAAGCGACTTAAAGAAAAAAAAACTAACTTCCATCAACTTCTAACACTGGCAGGGGGTCCCAGTTTCTCCAAAAGAGCCGTTCCTGCGCCCATTAGTGGCAGACTGCGGTCGAACTGGCAGTTCCCGAGTGTGAAAGTAACTGTTTGAACGTGAAGCCGAGCGTCTCTGAAAATGATCCTGCACGCTGCGTCTTCCTTGGGTAAATAATTTTAGAGAAGCAAACACTGAGAGGAGGAGGAAGAGCTGGAAACAGAAGAAAAGGAACTGATGTTTGCTACATCAAGTCTTTCTTTTTTCTCGTTCTCTTTTTTGTGACTGAATCAATGGTAAGAAGTTAATTTGTTTGTAGCCCAAAGCGGCTGTAAAGCCAGAGCCATGCAGATTATTGTGTTGGAATATAGTCTTTCATGATGTTATCAATTCTGTCCTCTTAACTACTTGAGGCCTTTTTTTTTCTTTCTTTCTTTCTTCGTCACTGGCACGCAGGCGTATTCTTTAATGCCCTCTCTCTCTTTTGCTCACGTCCAAGTGAGCGCTCGTTTTACAATGTTTGTCTTGAGCTGATTTAATTAATCTGCTTATCCTCTGTTTATTGTCAATTATGTCAAACTTATTGCCTTTTCTGGAAAATGCGGCTCAGAAAAAGTGAGCAGACCCAGCGTGTTGAGAGGAGCGAAGAGGACAGCCAGGGAAATTTCCAAATAAAAGCGGGCCATGCACAAGTATTAGAATTAGGAGTGTCACACAAACAACTTTCTCATTGTGGAAAAAGTAATGAGCTCAATTCTGATTCCTCTCACATCAAGAGTCTCTTTTTTTTCCCCTTCTTCTTCTTCTTTGGTCGCGCGGGTTTTGGGGTTAGCGTCCGTTGTGATGGCTTTCATGAGTGCGGTGACACACTGGAGACGGAGCGCGCGCCCGCGCACGCCTTGCATTTGCACGTAGGCATGCACAGACTTTTTACACTCGTACGAAAAAACACAGTAAAAGTCTTAGACACACCTACACACGCCCTCACACACACCTCCAGCCAGACTGTTGGACAAGCCTCATTTAGCCTGGTGTGTAACTGTCTCTGTGTAACGAATGGCTTGTGTCCTACAGTCACGAGTCCAGCCAGACCAAGAGTGAGTCCCACTACACTGACCAGACACACACACACACACACACACACACGCCCCTCAACACTACCCAGATATCCTGCTTCCAGCTCCATCTATCACCTCCACGTCCACGCTACGCTTCATATCAGGGGCCACCTCAGTCCCTCCAGTCACCGACCCCTGAGTTCTGTTTTTGGGCCGTGCCGGTGCCACGCCTCCCCCCCTCCCCCCCTTTTTTTTGGGGGTGGAACTCCCCCTCTTTAAGATGCACCATCACGTCCCCAGCTACCGCCACCACTTTCTCATTCTGTCCACAGCTACCGGCAGCGGGAAATTATGACAAATGGCCCGCTTTTTTTTTTTTTTTTTTATGGCTGTTTTTTCTTCCTATTTCCCAGTTTGTTCTTCGTGTGGAGAGAAAAAAAAAAAAAGATCATGAAAAAGACTGAAAAGATTAAAATTTTCCATTTTTGGTGATGACTCAACACAGCGCAGTGTTTTGTGGTTTGACCTTTTATGAGGTGTGCATGTGTGTATAAATGTGTACAGTATGGGTGTTTCTAACTCATGTGTATAAATTGGAATATGCGTATAGCCCGCACACACACACACACACACATGAACGCGCGCGCGCACGGCTGTGTCTGCGTGCAGAGGATGGACAGAAGGAGGATGAGAGACTCCGGCGGCTTTTGTAAATGTTTCTGTCTCCTGGTTACTGCGCCTGGAGTTGCGCTCTCCATTCACTTCTCTATTGTACGGGAAGGCAAAATGCTACGGAGCAAATGGCAGTTGGGGGAAAAGTGTTTTGACCGTTGTACCCAATAATCCTGGAAGGTGACATCAGTAAAGGTTGGCACGGAGGCCCAGTGGTTAGCACCGTCGCCTCGCGGCAATAAGGTCCTGGGTGTTTCTCTGGATGTGGCACTTTGTGTGGCGCGTTTCCTCAACATGCAGGTTAGATCATTTTAAGACTGAATATGTGTGAATGTGTGTGTGTGTGTGATCGAATGATATAAGGTGTGCCTGATCTGCAGTCCAGGGGTTTGACAGCGTGGGGGGGACCCCCTTTGACGAAATCTAGCCAACTGCAGACACAAATGGATAAGATCAGTGTGTCCTGAGGTGAAAATTCGCTGTAGGGGGCATTATTTACACACTCTGTTCACACGGGGTTTTCTACCCTGTTGCCTCCAACTTCCCTTCAACTACAGCGTGCACAGCAGACACATGGTATGTATTTAGCCCAGGAACCCAGCATGCTGGAATAAACTACTTGATCCCAGGTGGTAATTTGATTAAACACAAATTTGTGTGTGTGTGTCATTTCTGACACTCATTACCTAGAAGGTTATTGCATTACCATGACAACCAAGAACTGCGAGCTGTCATGATATTAGCTGCAGGACAACTGCATATTTAGCAATATGTTATATTGTTTATTTCCTCTGCTTGGATATGTTTGGAAATGAAAAGGTCAGTAATGAAACATTGGGGCACCCTGCAGCCCATCTTGAGGCCCCTGCATTGTGGGTGCCATGGCGCAGCTCTACAACCCAGAGTCACAACAAATGGTTATAATGCTCCCCACGTCTCCGTCGGTTTGCGCTTGTGTGCGCATTTCAAAACAAAACCAACTGATAACCAGTGAGGCAGAGGCCTTTTGGGGTCGGGTGCCCAGTGCTGTTGCCTGGTTGATAATCCAGCCTTGGAACAGACTTGTTGACTAATGTCGTCATGACGAGGCAAGTCTACACTTTTACCAACTCAGCATGTCTACGATCACAACAAGGCTAGCCCACTACTTTGGCGAATTCAGCCTTTTCTGGAGGTCAGTGCAAAGTCACACCCAGGAACAGCACTTCCCTGTTAACCGGTACATTTCGTACCAAGTTTGAAGTGCGAGGCGAGACGACATCAAATTGTTTTCGGTAGCAAACTATCTTCACTTCTTCCAACTTTACTAGCTCTATCTCACTGCTAACTCATATCTCTTAGCATGCAGTGTCATAGTTGACATCGAGCCGGCTCTCAGACTGGGCTCAGCTCCTTATCATCTGTGTGAAAACAGCCTGTATTGATCACTGCCTACTGACAGACTGGCAAATATTGACCCATTGTGACTTCCCACCGGATCCACAGATTAGTGGCAGGCCACAGTGTCTGTTCAGTGGGAAAACACATATATTTGCAAAGGCAGCTCACACATGACAGCAATTCCAATGGAAACTGCAACTGTATGTAAACAGCAGGGAGACCTTGGGTTATTGGGTTTTATACTATTTTGGTGTGCACTCTTTCCTGCGTATGTCATGTGACTGGGCTGTAGAGCTGTTCAAAATATCCACAAGAGCACTTGAAGGTATTTGTACTTTCATATGTCTCCATCTTAGGTTTGATGCAGCTGCTGTTGTCTTCTCGGAGAAACCTTGATCATTGATAGGGTTTGGAGGGACAAGTGGAGGGTGGAGCTGCTGTAACCACGACAATCCATCGCAGTTGAGAGATTCCCAGAAGTACTCCAGACACTTCCTTACTAGTCTGTGGTCACATGTCGCACTTTAGTGGTCAAGCACGAACACACCCAAATCAGGAACACCACACCCAACACAACACAAAGTATGGCGTCAATAGTTTTGGGAAAGGTTGCTTTTGAAACGTAATAGGTTATATTTAACTAGTCACCCTGTTAAAATGTAATACGCAATGTAACTATTTTTCACTGCTTCATCAAATTGACGAAAGTTCTTAAATGACAATGTCAGCCAGGCAGCGTAAACCTCACGACAATATTGAACTTTATTAAAAGTTGGTTGTGGAAGGCCATGATGTCTAAGCATGACCACAAACAATGCTGGTTTTATAGATAAACGAACCAAAAATGTAACCACGACTCCACATTCAGGTCAACTGCACGATGGTGGCAGGACCATCAGTATGGCTGAATGCAGTTCACAGCTGTAGATGTTTCCTCGGGTTTGACATCAAGTGTCTTGATGTTGCCGGCATCTTCACTGATGTTAAACAAGCTTTACATTTGCGCAGACATGTTTCTGATTTCCTGAGAAACATCGAATAATGTGGAATTTTCAGCTCCGAAAGAAGCTCTGCGTTCGCGTTGATCGACACGACCACCCACACTGACGCGGTCAGCTAGTACTAGGAATGGTAGATTGAGGATGGCTTTTTCATGAATGGGTATATTCTCTTCCATCTACGGTCAGCATTTAGAATGTTGCTGACCAAAGAAAAGAAGTTTTGCCACACCATGTATGTAGGATAGTTAGAAGAGAGCTTTGGATACACAACATTTTTTTTAAAGTTTGAGCCAAGGAGGAACTTCAAGCTCTGTGATCTCTCTGGAGCCAGTCAGACTGACACTTCAGTGTCAGATGGCCGTTAACCTGGATGATGCAGATTTCAATCTGAAACAGTCAAATAGTTTTAGGTCAATGTGCTCTGTGGAAACCTAGAGGACAGCCTTGATATTCATAGTTTACCAACTGAGGTGGACGTAAACAGGAGAGCTGAGGTTTGGAACCACCCACGCAGACGCTGGAAAGTAGAATGAAGATGTTTGAAAGTTGAAAGAAACCTTCTTCTCCGGGCTTTACTGATTAAAATTAGTAGTACTGAAAACCGTACGTGTCCACAAAGTGATGACCCACCATGCTGCGGGAATCCAGAAGTTAATGTTTACCCTCCCGAGGCATCATGGTTCCAATTCAAAATCTGTGATGGGAGGTGCCATCACCCACAGCCCCCCCCCCCAACATCCAGGCCAGCTTTCTAGGCACTCAGCCCAAACAGCAGAGGGAAGACTGGAATAGTTACATCAGGTTTTGTGTGTTACTGTGAAAGTCTCAGTGACTCAGTCCAATCTTTTAAAAAAGCCTCTAATTAAAAAGTTTAATAGACGATTAAACCACATCATCCAGTCTGTGTTTCTTGTTTCAGATTCATTCCTGCGCAGCAATCAGAATAGTCGGTCCCAAGCCTGCGGTTAAACACACAGCCCCACACATACCCTCACACACATACCAAAAATGATTTTATTCTCGTTTTATTTCTTTTGTTTTATGTCTTTCCTTTTTGCATTGTCTCCCGTCTCTTCAACTCCTCCGCTGGGTCCAAGGATGTCTCTTGTAGGCAGCACATGTGTAGGATTATCAGACGCATGTAAGGGGGGGAGATAGTGTTTCTCTTGCTAATTTTCCAGTGTTTTACCGTCTCGCATCATGCAACGATCTCCTTCTCTCTCTGGTCTGGGTCATGCTTAGGTGTCCGGTTTCTCCTTTTCTATGGGACTGCTGCCGGAAGGACTCCTGGGTTAAAACCAATAATCTCTGTCCTGTTCCGCAACACTTCCACTGAGGTGTTCTTCCTTCCCTTAAATTAAAGCGGAGTCTTTACAGGTGACCTTCCGCGGTGGTTCGAACAGTGGCTTCACTGTCACGCCGGACGTTTACTTCTGCAGTGTCCGTGGATTTGGAGGAGGGTCGGGAAAATAACTGTTCAAAAAGGTTTGAGATTAAGATGAAGTATCTGATTTTGAGGGTGTATAAAATGGCAATATCTCTTTACAGTGCTGCCTCCGCACCTGACCTACAGAGAGGGGTTACATACATGTTCGTGTTATGGAATTTTCTATTCTTGTAGTGTTCTGAGTGACACATACATACTTTTAAATGGAATATAATAAAAGCACAAACATACAGACATTATACAAGGTTACATGAGGTCACATGTGGGCCTTGAGGTCCTCAGCAGTATAGTTGTTTGTCTTTGGCTGGCGGTAGCAGGGACCGTCCTATCTCAACACTGTGGCCAGGGTCGAAGGACTGTATGGTGCTGCATGCTTAGACATAATAGACAGCTCGCCACTGACATTCCAATCTGCATAAACAGACATCTGTGTCTCCAGACTTAATCGTGTTGACGAAGACACCATCCTTGGTAAAAGCATTCTCTTTAACTAATTCTGCATGAGTTGGGCAGAATGTGAGTCCGACTCAGGCACTTCTGATGCTTTATGAGAGTGTCTCTAATTCTCCTTGGCCAAGTGTTAATAAATAATACAGCATAAGACATCAGAGGCTCCTGAACACTTTCTTCCTTCCCGACCTCACCACTGACCTTTGGCTTCAGCAATTTCTCCACAACAGTTAGCATTCCATTTCACAGCCACCTTGAACAACAAGTGAAGACACAAACGCAGCAACAACAAAAAAAAAGGCATGATCCCTCACTGGCTTCCCACTAACAGATTTCCCCTTGTAATAATACCTGATGGGGCCAGATGCACGAAACTAAAAATATCCACTACTGAACAGTGTTCTGCAGCAATTTAGGCCCATCATGTCTTTTAATTTCACCAGTTTGTAGACCTACAATGACAATTTCACAATTTCACCTGTTGTGAAACATTAGCACACAATGCATTTGTACAAGATGGAAAGAAAATGTGGCAAGTATAACTTTAGAATATCACTCTCTATATTGTCAGTCGTAACCGACACCAGAGAAAGTATTGTATTTATGACTCTCTTTGTGCATTGTGGCTGTGAAATATAAACCTCAAAACAAACACAAAATGCAACATGATATAAGATCCGATTATCCTGGGTTGGCTCAAGCGGACAAAATAGATCTGACGTCTAGATGTGTTGACCAAACACGCGCTAAAAAGACACACCTTGTCCAAGGGCTGCACGCACACGACATACGTACCTCACCCCAGGGCAGTGTCCCTGTTTGTAATAAAGAAGAAACCGGGATTTCTCCTGTACTTCCCTTCAAAGTAAGGAGGCTTTGACCGACCTGAACCACGTTGGAACGAAGCCAAAATGCCCCGTCGCTAGCGCAGTCCTGAGTCCTGTACCATCTCTCTGGGGCTTGTAACATGACCCCGGAGGAGTTCATTAGAAACAGGAGATAAAGATCAACAGGATCATTAAAAAGAAGAACATGTTGCATCCTCCTCCAACCGGTTTTCAGTTGTTTCCACTACGCTACCCCCCCCCCCCCTTCTTTCAAGCTTGATCACATTATTACAGTGTCTCGGGCCAGATGAAATCAATGATGCATTTTTCTGAAGAACATAGACAGCTAACAGGAACAATTCAGCAACCCTGCGCCTAGTGTCTCATTTTCTTTTCACTTCTGCCTCCTTGCCTCCTGATTTTTCACTTTCCTCTCCCCTCTTTCCATCTAATTCCATTTATCTCTGTGCTGATTTTCAGGTCCTGCCTCCTCTTGACTTATTCCCAAAACCTCAATGTTTTAACTTTTAAATCCGGCCAACCACAGACGTTTGGCCTGCGGCTTCTTCTTGTTGAATAATCAAATATACAGTACGGGAGTTGGCATCGGGGTTTGAGAAAATGAACTCCCCTGCGCTCCAGTCATGTCATCGTGAGATCTGTGATACAGTGGAATTTCATTGTTGTGAGAGCAATCTATTCAAATGCTAAATACACACTGTACGCTTCACTGTGCGTCTTGAATTACCAGTGTCTGTCCACACAAGAGATTTAACTGTTGATTAAGATTTAGAAGGCAGCATCAGTAGCGCATTACGGCGGCATTTACAGTGAATTATAGTGCATTACTACACTCACAGATAATTCTTCCTGGTGCAGTATATTAACAGATGTGGCATGAATTCAATTCAAGTGAATGATAACTTGTAGTGTCTTATGGATGCTCTTGACTAGTTATAAACTAAAGGGTTGACTGATGGGGCTTATAACATATTATGACTACCTACACACACCTCAACGGTCAATTAAGAATTCATAGTGCGCTATAACAGTCTGTGACTTATCATAAGTTGTCATTATATGGGTCGGGGAAAGTGAAGTGTTTATTGATGTATCTAAAATAACGCATTCTTCATCATAGCATTTCATTGTTGATAGTAAAATGTGATATATTTTCATGCATTAGAAGAATCGGTACTGCATCATAGGTTTTCTTATGCAAGAAGCCAAAATTCAGAGCATCAAAAGCATAAAAAATTCAATGTAAAAGCTACGATCTATTTAAAGCAAAACCCACGTTAAGTGAAAACTCAATATTGTACAGTAACTGTAAAAAACAAAACAGATTCCAGCTGACATAAAAAAGAGAGTAAAAGAAACATATTCACAGTTTCAAGTGCTGCACAATCTAGGGGGAACATTTACAACAAACTCTATTTCAGAAATACGGCGTTTGAACAATTCCTTACCTGACTGTAAAAACACATCACTCCAGGAAGACGAGATAAAGGATATCGTATGTCTGTGTTTATCTAGCGTCAGCGTAATTCATGAAGATACGCTGCTACGTTACGTTTTGGATTTTGTTTTTGAAGTTTTATTTATCGTGAGATAACCAAAGGAATAATGTTTCCAAAAGATTTCCCACTACTGGTTGCTTGATCAGATACCCACCAACTTAAATATTGACTTAAAAAACCGAAGTCTGCTGGGCGTGTGACGGTATTTTATCAGGCTTTTCTGCCGTTACCAAAGTAACCACCAGTTTCCTGCTTCTGTTTGGTGCTAAGGAAAGTGCACCTGCCGTTAAAACACACTGTTTATGTAGAAAATTAAATTGTGTGTGTGTGTGTGTGTGTGTGTGTGTGAGGGGGGGGGGGCATACATGGAAAAAGACATGAACAGTCATGCGACCTTGCAGAGTGTCATGTTTCAGACGGCGAGACAACAGGAACAAAACGCTGATGTCAGACAAAAAACAAAATAAAGATGTGTGGGGGTAAATACCTCGAGGGAGTGAACAAGGTTCAGTGGGTAATGTTTGGGATCACAGTTCAGCTGGACCCTCCACAGTGCGTACGTGTGTGTGTGTGTGTGTGTGTGTGTGTGTGAGTGCTTGTGTATTTTTTGTCCAAGTATGTGCCAAGAGGAACATTAATGTAAGACTTGACCCAGGGAGGTTGACCTCTCACCTCGATGTCATCCGGAGGTCATCCAGCTGTGGCTGAGAATGATGGGAGCTGTCTGGCGGGAGGGTTAAACCGTCGTCCCCGTGCTTGTTATTAAAGTGTTTTACTGCAGGCTCGGTAAGAAAACGCCGCCGCTCATTTCCCACGTGGGGAATGTTTGGGAGATTTTAGTTTGGAGTTTTAACTTTTTAGCGTACTGAGCTCTCTCCGCTTACATGTTAGACACCCGGAACAGAGCTACGAGTGGCACTTCTGTCAAAGCAGGAAGAGCAACAGATGCAACCGATAGCGTTAGTGATGACTCCACTCCATGGACGTCTTCCAGCGAGCGAGCGTGCGTGATAGCACAACCCTGAAACTGTTACACCTAATTGGAATGCAGCCATCACTCATGTTGTCAATAACACCCGAGCTTTTCCTGCTATGACAAGTCAAAATCTTCTGTGGTAAAGGTCACCTGCTACCACTGCGCACACACTCTGCGCGAGTGCCAGTGTTACGTGGGTGCATCGGCCCTTTTTACAACCCGGTTTACATGATGTGACTCACACTTCATTTCCACCCCAATTTATTGACACTAAATCTAATGAATTCACGCTTTATCAGAGTGGGGACGAGTGAGTAATGGAGCTGTGAGTGACGCGTTGCTCCGCGCTTGCGGTTGATTTGTAAAACAGACGGGTCAGCTGACCTTTTTGGCTGTCACCTGACTAGCCAGCATTGGCAGGTACCTATATCAAAATTGTGCCAGGGTCAGGAAAAGAATAAGAGACGCCAGTTCCTGTATCTGTGTCACGCAAGTCTCCTTTAGGAGCTCAGCGGCAAGCCGTTAGACTCTATTTATTCTGATGGGAGATGTGAACATAGGGATTACAAGAGACTATTTAAGTAAACATTTGTTCTCTCCAGGCCACTTATCTTCTGAATCTTCTGCCACTCAAATGACACGTTATACAAACCGCTAAGTCGAGAAAATAACTTTTACGTTCTCGATATGTCTCACCAGGACACATTCTCGAAAGGTCTGGCAGCACAGGTATCTCTTCTGTCAGTTGGTGCTGAGTCATTTGTCTGGTTTCACCAAAGATGAATTATGACAACTTTAGTGAAATTGTAATAACTTGCTCAATTGTGTGGCTGGCATGGCCCTGGGACACCATAGCAGGCCATTTTGGTCTTTCTGTACTTGACGTTTTGCCCACCAGACTTCGTTAAACCAAACAGATTTGGTCATTGTTTGGTTTGTGGTTCTACCATGAGTAAATATGCTACATAGTTAACTAGTTTCCCATTTGTCTGTTTTTTTTTTTTCATTTTGTGTCTCTACTGCTACTTGACACAACTGATCGCGCTGCCTGGTGTCGATTGACCCTAAAGAAAACCGTAAACACAACCCGAGCTGCACAGAATACATCATGTATGCTCGACCTAAACCGTTAACTCCATGGCTCTCGAGGACGGATGACCAGCTGCCGAGGCTTCCGTCACATGAAAGTGAGCGTGGTTTCATCTGACCGTGGTTGGAAAAAAAATTGCAGACGCTGCTTGGGTGCGTGCCAGCGGCAGAATCCTCGCGCTAAAAATGCAGTAAACGACTTCACAAGTTAATGTTCGCAGTGTCTTAGTGTGTTACGCGCAGGTGCCTGCGGCAGGTTCGTACTCTGATCGCTCTGCTGAGTGACTCACTTCACAGGAGAGCTGCCGTGGCCTGTTAGCCAACAGAAAGAAGGGGTTTTTCAGTGTTTATCTTCATCATTCCTCCTGTCGCAATGACACATATTTGTGAAATGAGCACCTTGAATGTTTTTCTATATTATGAATTGGCTTTTGTAGCATGAGAAATGCAAGATTGATTTATTTTTGTTCATGAACATAAGAAGCACCGTTGAAGTGCTGACTGGTTGAGTGCAATCAAACAGAATATAGTGATGCCCTTGTGTCTTGCGCTGGACATGAGTTTTGAGAGCGGCAGTAACTCATCATAATAAATAATAATACATTTGTTTGCCCTAAATCCTTCGTCATGCAGCCACTGTGTGTTCCGCCAAACAACTTTTTGCGACAACTCTGTAACACGGCTTCATGTTGCGTCAGCGCCACATTCTCCCAGTTAAATTTTTATTCATATCATATCAATTACCTAGGCTTGTAAACCTGATAATAATTCATATTTACTCATACCTATAAAGTCGTGATCCAGGCCCTTCAGAATTTGGATCATGTAGGTCCTGGAAAATGAGATGTGCCAAAGTTATATACTTGGTTGATCCCTTGATGGGGAAATTCTTGTTGTTTTTTTTTCTATTTTAGTGTGTCAGATATATATATTTAATGACATTATGCATCAGATTATTAGACAGTCAGTGTTAAAGAAGGTGCATTAAAAGAACCGAGACCTCCTTAAGAAAAGTGATCACCTTCAAGGTCACCTGAGGATAGACGACATAGCAAAAGTGTAATCAGAACCACAAAGACATGTCTCTTTTAGTCCCAAACGCAGCACAGTGTAATGTAATGAGTCTCATAAATCTATTAGATTACCTTGATCAGCTGATCATGCCTGTGCCCTGTGAAGAATGTTCGACTGTCACGCAGCTGTGCACGACAAGGAAGCAGAACCTTTGTAAAGCTATTATTTACCAGTGTGTGACAGGTTTTGTCTATTAAAAGGCAGTCACCAGCCTCCAGGGTGTTTCTGTTATTTATCTACGTATTTTCAGAAATCAACAGTATGAGTAAGTAAGGAGCTGCAGAACAGAAGTCTCTGAGCATGTAAAACACTGTGTTACATGGTTTTGGCTACCAAAATTAAACCTTCAAACTACTACCCAGCTGTAATTTGGATATATCAACAATATACTCTATAAAGCATTTCATTTTGATTTCACAGAATATAATTTTCTGGAGGAAACAAGTGACCGCCGCCACCACCCTTAGTTGCTGTCGTCATGCCTGCCAAGCTTTTCTTTCTCGCACAGCACACAAGTAGTCTACAACGATAACAGCGTCAGATTCATCACTCGATATTTTTGGTAGATTAAAGCATACGCAGCTTCTAGATTCTGGCTACTTAACTAGCTAGCAAATTAAAAGAACATCCTCCGTGGGTGGTGGCCGGTGTTTGGTTTGAAAAAACTACTTTTAAGCTGGATGACAAATGTATTAAAGTACTCTGAACTTGATAGCTACATACATATTGAAATCCTAGTCCCAGTTAATCCGCTTGGAAGATGTGGAAATAAAGGACAGAAGAAGGAAGTTCAGATCATATCTGTCAGATCATGTTTTTAGGTGCTTGAGAAAGGCTTTTTTTTTCAAACGTGCTTAGCAAAGCCAGTGTTCCGGTCCGAGTTTAAACTTTGCTAAATCTACATTAGTTAATAGCAGAACAGACCTGCTACCATTGACCTACACTCCTAGGCCTAGTGTTCGCCATGGAGGTAAAGCCTGGTTAGGTTATCTAAAAAGCTAGTTAGCAGGACATGCTAATGTTAGAGAAGGCAAACGGCGTTCAAGTTTACCCTTGTATTTGTCTTATATTCAGACTTTGCACAGGCCATCTTTCTTTCAAAAGCCCCAACCGCTAAAACATGTGGAGAAATCCAGGCCTCGACAGGCCTGCTATACATTATTAGCGTTGATCTGACAATCACGATTTCTAATAAAAAGAGGCAGCCTGAATGGATTCGTAGCATCCAGGAGGGCTCTAATGGTTACAAGCTTCCATGCTATGACTTTTGCGTGTAAGCTCCATTTAATCACCATGGGCTACACCTTTGCTAACGCTAATGTTTTTCAGGTAATGCTTGATTTAAATGCTAATGTCCTGCGGTTCAATGCAGTTCAATATTTCCAGTGCCAATAAATATTAAAGTCACTGTTTTGGCTTGATGAGCACTGACTGCAAAGGTTTCTCCAAAGCAGTATGCATATTCAGGAGTAAAACACAGGAAAGCAAGGAAGAACGCCAAGCCGTTGCTAACCACAAGAGTTGGCACGGGCTATCTGGGTAAATCACTGCTTGCTTCATAAGAATTATAGGTGCGATTAGAACATGGTTTTGGTTTTGGTGCAACTGTTGTCTTGTGCATTTAGTTTTATTTCAGTCCAGATTCTTTATAAAACCTCTGACCTCCTTTGCCACTCACCCTTTTGTGTTTATCCCTCCTGCCTTTTCAAGTACTGACGCGGACATTTTTATGTTTGTGTGTGGCCCATTAACCTTCTTTTCTGAGCCGCGTTCCGCCCTAAATGCTTCTGAACGTTTTTTCTCTTTGTTCACAGCCGACACGTTCCCAGCCCGATTGTAATGACCGCTTAACGTCACACAACAAATCACAGTGTTGCTTTTCATTCTCACGCCAGCATCACTCTTCTCCCGACCACATAAACACACATTTGCCTCCTCACCTCAAAATGCGTATCAGCCACTAAACTCTTAGACTATGATATCATCAGCGAACATCCACACAGGAAACAGTTACTTATGAGGAAACTATAAAAAAAAAGAAAGCATGGTAACAAAGCCTGGTAAATAATCACAGGCATTTTATTTGAAGACATACGGCCCATGACATCATTTAACCCGGTCAGTCAATACTCATGCTATGCTTGTAGTTTCTGGTGATGAGGATGAGCTACAGAAGGCTACAGGGGACACATGAGTCACTGTGCTTTTATGGGCAGATGTAGGGAACAGATAAATATGTCAGCGGTGGATTTGGTTTGTTCTGTAGATGATATCACAAGGATGAAAACAGTAAAAACCACTTGGTACAGTTTTTTTTTTTTTTTTTTCCACAGTGCCACACACCCGCTGTGGTTTGTGTTTCAGTCCTGACACTGATAGATACTTGAGAAAGTCTATGCTGCAAGTGACTGAATAAGATTAAACTGTGTAATAATGTGAAACTACAGCTGAAAACGGTGCTTGCATTTCTAATAACAAAGCTCATTTTCTCATTTTAATCGATCATGTTATCTCCAGAAAGCAAGAAGAAAAAGCTGATTTCTGGAGATAACGAGATTATTCACCAACTTCTCGCCATCTGTTGTAAATGAATGTTTGTGCTGGCTCAGCTCCAGGTCATGGATTTGATTTTCCCAATGATTAATCATGTTAAAATACATGCTCACATGAAACTTTATTATCTCCCTTAAGGCAAAATTGTCTTGAATAGCTTCCAGAAAAGACATGTAACAAGAACAGACAATAAAACAAGACTGAGAGTCTTCAGCCATGCTACTGCAAGGCTGGGCTTCTGCTTTGAGCTAAATGCTAACAAGCCAGCCACAGTAACAAAGCTAGCATGCCGATATTGAGCAGGTTAGGTTACATAGATATGTTTACCATGTTCATCACATAAGTTTAGCATGTTAGCATGCAAACATTTGTGCTAGGTATGAGCGCAAAGTAAAGCTGAGGCTAATAGGTATGTCATTAATAGCAGGTATTTGGTCATAAACCAAATATTGGACACATTCAGATTTAGACCTGATGTGGGCAGACGAGGACAGGTCACAGTTGATTCCAATCTACTAATCTTTTACTGGCTAAAATGACAGTCATTAGTCATAATAGGCGAGAGTCATTGCATTTTGTTAAGGATGCTAGGGAAGCTGGCAAAACCACAACACTTATTTTTTTCTGTCACATTCCTGAGCAAAATACCCCATGCCCCGTACACTTTTTTCAGTGTGTGACACCATTTCTCAGTTGCAGCTGTGTGGAGTGTGTCGGGTCCTGTGCCAAGGCTGCGTTTTCCCATGCATCGTAAACTGCCCTCAGTGCATGACAGTGGCCGTAGGGTGCCCCATAAAGAGACCGGGGGATGTGAGCCTTGTGCCAAAGCACTATGGTATGTGGCATACAGTGGGTTATGTTGGACTATTAAACACATATTGCCCTGTGTACTTTATGTGCACAAAGTTGTTTTGTACAAGATTCCTGAAGACCAACTGGGTGTTTTGTGTGGCAGCGAACAAGCACTAGATCTGGATGGCTCCTAACTCGTACTTGGCGTTCTGCCGTTGCTGTTGGCTTCGAACTGGTTGTCTTTTCTTTTGTGCATCATATCTCATAATGAGAGATGAGGGGCTTAGCACCACTGGATGTTTTCTGTCTTTGCAGGAAACAGTTACTTGGCACTTTATAGCTCGCTTTCTTTGAGCATACGGAGAGATGAAGGCGACCAAGCAACTAATCTTAGAGGGATGCAATCAGACCCAAACATGCACCCCCAGAGAGGAAGATTCATAAAATATCAGAGTGCCTCCAGTGAAGACAGGAAACAAGCAGCGGTGCTACTTAGAACACAAAAGCAACACGTACACACAGGTGTGCCAGGTAGGTCATCTGGGATCGGTTAATGCTCCCCAGGATCATTTCTCCACTGCTGCCGTTTAACCCTCTGCCAGCTGGCCTCAGACCAGCGTGCAGTGGAGACAATCGGCCTCCTTGGCGAGACGGACAGACACACAGGAAGGAATCATTGACACCTGAATCATGAAGGAGAGCGTCTGATAAAATATTAAGAGTGGAGATAATAGCTCAAGTAAGGATTTAATCAGAGAACGAGAACAGTACATTCGGGCAGCCACCCTCCACTGGTGTAAGCTGAGATAAAGATGGCAAAGCGCTGTGAAGTCATACAGAACCATGTTTACCTTGGCACAATGCGGCAGTGTTTAAATCGAGGAAAACGTGTAATGATAAACTCAGCCCATGCAGAGCAGGTTGTTTGCAATCAGTGGAGAACAACATCACGCAGCGGAAAAAGACATTTTAATAGACGCAACTTAATGGATGCTTCAGTCCAAAATAACTCAACAGCAGATGATTGTCTACACATTCAGCTATGGTAGACTGAGAATTTTGAAATTTATGCTCATGCTCGCTTGAGCGCATTTTCCAGATACGAATGATATTGCTGCCCGCATGCCCTCAGTTGCAAACGTGCAAAACTCCATCCATCTTTCCTCTCACCTGACCATTGCTTCAACTCTCTGGAGTCTGGAAATACCTGAGACAGCACGGTGCCTGTCTGCCTCTCCCTTCTTATACCGCCAGACACAAGAAATCAAATGCCAACTACCTGCTCTGACTGAGCCTCATTCCAGACCTCTGAATTGAAACCCTCATCTCCATGACTCAAACACGTCTTGGCGTTGTGCTAACTGATGGTTACTCGCCTAGTTGGTAAAGCAAACAAGCCAATCAAGGGCTTTACGGGTACTGATAAAAATTGGAAAAACATCCATAAATGTTGAGATTGGATATAATCCAAGGATTCTGTCAGGCATTAAACATATGAAACTTTTTTTTTTTGCATCATTAAAACATTTTATCGGAAATCATAAGAGCTGTTGGAAACATCAAAACATGACATCGCAGTATCTCCATTAATCTGAATATTCACAGGAAGATATGAAAAACTCTTAGAACTCTTAAAAAACACTACAGCATGACTTCTATGAACATGTGACAGCACATCATAGGTTACGATGAGTACAGCCGCACATCTCAAAGTCTCTGCTTGCTTGTATCATGGAATAAGAGATTACATTTATGTTAAATTGCATTGTGATTTCCGTGACTTTAAGCACTGGCTACTGTATCCTATAGTTGATTTATTGGCCAGTGTGAAGGGCATTTTCCAATCTCAATCACAAAGAACTTTCATGGTGTGTAATCATCCAAATCTCCTCTGGATAAATTTGTCCCCAGGCTCCGTCAGAGCCTTTTTATTGTATTTTTGGCTGGATACTGTTCTGGATACTGTCTATACAGATAAGACTCAAAACTGCAGACGCATGCAGGCATACTGGACAAAGACGTAACATTCCTGATCAAAATAACTACTGGAAAAATCTATTAATATGCTAGATTTGCTGCAGATAGGTGTGACATCACTTTGAGGTTTCCAGCAGCTACAAATACGGGATTTAAAACAGTAACAGTACAGAAAATGTCAGGTGTCGGTATCAATCTGTCATAAAGAAAGAGCACAGTCGAGTTCAGAACTGCTATTTTGGACCAGTGTTCCACAATTATACGTAGTTGAATCCATCGCAGACGGACCAATTTCTACACCCACAGAAAATTCCACAACGTAATGCAGCAAGTAAGCTGGTTGCGTCCCGTTTTCTCAGCAGGAAGGCTTCGACCTGTTACTAAAAAGTATGAGTAAACCGGCATGCACGGTGAAACTAGAATCCAGTCGTCATTAATCAGGCTGTGACATGTAAAAATATCTGTCTGACTGCCTACACAGTTTCACAAAAGATTCGTCTGAATCATGCTGGACTGGCACAAAAAAACCCCAAAAAAACTTGGTAATCCATTCATATATGGCCATAATTGTTTCTCATGCCCCCCTGATGGTGTACCGCTTTCTCCATAGACTGATCGGTTGATCTGTTTGTCAGTCCGTCATTCAGAGAAATTCTCTTATATGGACAACTCCTGGATATATCACCCTTAAGATCTGTTGTATCCATTTGGCTTTATTCCTAATGACACTTACTTCTAAAGACGAAGAACATTTCTAGCTAATAACAAAGACATGTGTGACCCCTGTACAGAGAACTCTTTTGATGTTGGACACTCAATTTAGCCAGCAAGTCTGTAGTCAAGAATTAAATAAGCAAATCCAGTTCCATGAAATTTACTTTGCATTCATAGTTTAATAGTCATAACACAACATTTGTTCCAGTGGCAACATCAATACAAACAAGTATGTGAGGAACATTGCAGCCTCTGGGGGCCACATCGAGGCTTTTAAGTTGACTTAAGAGGCCGCATTAAGTTCAGTCAAGGTCTATGATGACATCTGTGATGTTAAGTTATTTGAGTAGCCTTTACGAAGGGAACAAAACCTTCCTTTGCACAACAAAGTCAATGTTTCCTGCTGAGAAACATTGACTTTGACAGTCATCAAAGATAATACCTGGAAGGAAATGAGAACATCCCATAATGTCGACACCATTTGGCACACATTCTTGCATTACCTAATATGATTAAGAAGTATATTTGTCACCATTTGATGGTTTTTAAACTCACCACTGGCCTGTCAACACCGAATGTGAAATTACCAATGTCAAGACATGGCGTATGGTTTGGACATCACTGGAAGTAGATCAGAAATTGCAGGGAAAATCAGGAAAATACATTTGTCTGCATCCGTCACTTGATTCAGGTCTTCGAAATGCATTGGCCAAACACTGATATTACGTATGCTTCCCCATGATCCTCACTAGTATTGACCAAAGTATTAATTTATTTGTCATAACGTGAGGATATTCTTCATTGTGTAAAGAATGAAGAACATTTCTGCCAAGGCTGACCAAAAATTCATCCATGGAGCTCCTGTAAACTGTGATATTGAGCATGTCCGATGCAGACTTTAGCCAGACTTCACTCACTTTGATACCAGACATGTCCATAAAAAGATGTCAAGAAAAATTCAACTTTTCCCAGAACAGTTTGGAAGCAACCTTTGTTCACATATTAGCATTTTCTGGACTGGTTATTGACTGTTGCCCTACTTCCAAGCCACATTAAAATTCCTTTTCTACTTTCTACACAGTCGTTGGTTTCCATTGATTTTGGTATGCCCACAGAGACCTGAGGCTTGCTCGGCAAGTGAACATTAATTTGTTGCAATGTAGCTGTGAACAGGGACCATTTTCCAAACTGTTTTTGACACTGGGTAATGGATTGTTACATAAGAAAGTGAATTGCTGCCTAAGGCCATGTTATCAGACAATCCAATTCAAAATCCAAGACAAACTGTGCAGCTCCATTGCTACCATTTCTGCCTGGAAGGTAGGACATCAATCCAAACGTCATGATTTGGTCTGGTTTGTACTTAATAACTTTGACCGTTTTCCTACCAGCTTTGTTCAAGGGATGAGGGCCCGTATACTGATATACCGATACAGTGATAATGCAAAAATAATAGCTTCATAATAATACACACATGATAATAGTGTGTAAATAATCCAACAGATCTTAAACCATTTCTTTCTGCTCTTGCTTTGTGGTTCCCATTCAGTGTAATTGTTCTTTATGTATGACTTGTACATTTATGGTTGCAAACTTTCTCCACGTCCTTGGACTCATATTTTGACTATAACTAATTTTCCCAAAATGAGACAAACACAAAGAAATTAACAATGAATTTGACCTATTAGACATTTAGTTTCTAACTTTGATATTGCAATATCCTCATCATTCTTAATCATTCTTCTGGCCATCATGATTGTGTGTAGGGGCTCGAGAACATCAAGCCGGTTTTATTCCAACTGTCTATGGAGACGGGCATGTAAACAATGTGGAGGTACAACCTGCAGTTCAAACAACAGTCACAGAGTGTCACAGACAGTCTGACCGAGACAGGAAACATTTGTCACATGGCGGACTTTTACCATGACACGAGCATGGATCTCTGAGTGGCGACATGCCGAGAAGTTAAACATTGTTCAATCTGCAAATTTTTTCTTCTAATGAAAGATACATTCATAACCGCATTATATGTAGTTTCGTTTAACATACAGTATGTGTGATTTCAGCGCCAAATTTGTTGCAAAGAGCATGTTTTAGGTGCATTTCATATTTTTTGATTTTGATTTTTTTTGATTCTCTGTTGGCCTGTCAGGACTACAGAGGTGAACTGCAGGCATGCAAATTAAAGAAACAAAAGTTGTTTTGTGAAGCAACCGGCAAATATTTTGTTGCGAACGGATTGTTGTGGTGGAACAGATGAGAGAATAAGAGTCAGGCTGGCATTATGCATCGAACGTAACTTCATTAGCTGTTTGTCTATGCAATGGCCGACCGGTTCCTTTTTCGTCAGTAGTTAACAAGCATGGTGGATGATAGAAGGGAGAGAGTGAGCTATGCGTGTCTAATGACCACATTAGCTTATAGCCAACCGGCTGGCACAAACCCGTATGCTGTAATATCTGCAGCCAGTAACCCACTGGCACTACTGACCAACTGTCGTCATTCTCTTTATGAAGTATGGAAGCCGTTGCATCGCAGCAGACAAACAGACCGACCTTGTTGAGCTGTCAGTCACATTAACAAGCCAGTAAAATCCCACCCTCGCTGTTGCAGGGGCGGGACCCTGGGTAGGGGGTTGTTGCCCCGTTAAACTTAATGAGAGCTCATATCTTTTACTGGCAAATTTTCACCTGCATGGCATGGGTCTCGAACACCGGAGCGTGTCTCCTTTCCAAAATGCTGCTGCTACTGCATTTCATTAATAAACCTATGACGCAAGTGTGTTGTGTATGGTGCACGAAGGTGTGAACGGTCGGTTGTTTTCATAATTCCTCGGTCCCCATGGTGTCACTACTTCTGTGCAATGATGCAAGCTACTTCTTTTATATCTCGGGTGGGAAAAAACACATTTCCCTCAGTGTTGAATGAATAACAGTGTAAAGCCTAAATGCTTAACACATGTCAGAATGCTACGTCTGGTGTCAGCTTTGGTCCTCTAATGTTGACGAACTTGTGCGCAGTTTATGATACAGGAAAAACAAGTGTGAAAGACTTACATCGTATCAGACAACAACGTCTGAAACTTGTCAATACTAGTGCTAGTGATGGAAAAAATATATAATCTTCCATTTTGTTTTCCTGACACCTTGGTATTATATATTCCATCTACCAAAGTTCTAAACACAAATATCAGTTGTACAAGACATTTTTATTTGAATCAGGAACTATCTGATTAAAACATGACTACAAATTTGGACCAGACATTCATTCCATGAATATGTACAATCAGTCAAAACAAGGAGAGGTACTTGACCTAAACTGCACCCAAAGATCTAACAAGCTTTGCAAAAGTGGCCCAATAGCGTCCAATAGAGTTATTCTGGGTGCAGAAAGTATCCAACTGGTTGAGCTGAAGTCGGTTGATTTAAAAAGTGCAACAGGGGAGTGTGGGGCAAAAAGTATTGCAGTAACACCGCTCAGTGTAGCATGCACAGACACTGTTACTGTAACCAGTATTGAGGAGCTACTGTCGGACTCTACTTCTGCTCCAATGAAGCTAGAAGAGTACTATTGGACCTTTGATATGATCAGTGTGTAGGTATCTGTGTTTTAGTCTAGGACTAGCACTTCATTGTGTCTTTGAGGACGTGCTGGTACCTGGCTGTACCAGCATTACTGTAAGCTGTCCATCAGCCCTGAATATCTTGAGAAAGCTCAGAATATGACACTGCTATGCATGGCCCATGTGTTGTGTTCACTTTCAGTGAAGAGGAATGAATGTCATTCATGTACAGCGTTGTCTGCTGGCAATCGTCGGCCTTTCTAACGATACAAGCAGCTGTGTTTGTTGTATGAACGGGTGCTACATGTTCTCCTATTTATACTTTTATTCTACTACAGTTAGAGTCAATACACACAATAGTCTTGGCGTCTGTCTATTTTGTTGCAATTAGGAAGGGCCACAAGTCTGACTCAATTAAGCTTTTATATCGAAGCAGACAAGCTCATATTCTACACTAGTTTTTACACAGAATATTTGTATTGTCACCTATACAATGTATGTAAAAAATAAATGTGATTAAATTTGATTATGTGTTCACTTTGAGTAATGTAGACACCAAGACAACAACATTGCTAAATTATGATGCAACAGAATGCATTGACTTTTACATTTTTCATCATGTTCACAATCTTTAGTTAACTTGCAAGATTGCGGTTCTACCATGACCCGTGTGAAGTCAGAATAAATCCCCCTCTGCAGCCAACAAATGGACCTGCAAATGCTGGCCCCGCTCTACTGTTTACTAACTACTTTCTGCCTCAGTTACCTTCCATGTCCCCTGTACTTATGTAGAGAGAACACAGAACAAATACAATAGACTTCATATCTGTAATTTCCTAGCATCGCTTTGATGGCTCTACATAAAAGGCACAGTCGCATTAGCCTTCTGTTTTCACAAAATTGCCCCAGCACTCCAGTCCAGTCCATGAAAAGGACGTGATGTCACATAAATAAACACTGAGCGCTTTTAAGCAGCGTACGGCAGCAAGGCTGCAGACGACACACCCTCACAGTAATTGTGACTTCTGAATTCCCAGACACGGTGCATCAATGTTTGTGTTTGCCAGTGGTATGAATTCGCAGGGCAAATTTGTACAAAGGTGAACTCTGACAGGCATATCCTCCAAAGAGGCTGCACTGAAAGAGAAAACACATGCTTGGATTTGTCAGTTGTACAGACTTCACTCAAAGTGAATGAGACAGCGGGACCGAAGCGCAATTTGGCTGTTAATTTATTTCTCAAATTGCTGAATTCATGCTGTTAGAAAGAACTCTACATTGCCCTGCCTTCGCCATTACCTGTGTATTAGGCTAATCCCATGCTCTGTCATTATCCGTGGAAAAGTTTTTAAAGGGTCATCAAAAATTGATTTTCCATTCGACATCGGATTACGTGATTCGCAGCAGCTTAGCTGAGGCTTCTGAGTCTTTCATGCACTCGTGTGGACCAGATTTGATACCATATCATTTTGCTGTTGAATGTGGGACAAGATAAATAGTTGTCATCTTCACAGGATGGATGGTGAAATCTGTGGTTTGGCTGACGATGGCAGTTGCCCTGACGACCAGGAAACGTTAGACAACATTGTGGTTTCTTTCATTGTTGCCACAGAGTTTGTGTACTCGGGTGTGCGCGACTGTGTGGCTGCCCGACTGTGTTTGGGTGTGATGTGTGTGCATGCTATCCATTCTCAGGTATTCATACACGGGGCGCCACGCTGACCAAACAAACCTGTCGAGGGAGGCTTGTGACGGAACATCCACGTGTAAACCTGATCCTCTGTTTGCAGCAGAAGCCAAACAGGCTGTGTTAACCATCCACTCTGATGTTATCTGAGAGAATCTGATCCCCGTCTGTGGCGGAGGGGGGGGAATGCTGCTCGGCTCGACTGAGGTATCCCAACCACACACAGCGAGGACTCCACATCTGACATAGAAGAGGGACATTGCCAGCTACAGTATATCATTTTCTTTATACTGTCATCTTTGTGAAATGAAGGGTAACATAAAGGATTGAGGACAGCGAAGTGGAAATGAGATTCGCTGCTTGAGATCTGGCGTAAATTAGGGGGAAACTGCATTTGGACTCACAAAAGATTACAAGCTCGCCAAAATCAGTCAAAACTTTCTCTGTGTCCAGTCATTTGTTACGGAGGGAATTGAACTGCATTCATTATGGATTTCTGTTTTCTTTGTTGACAGGTTTCCCCTTGGCAACAGTGTATTGTTATACAGGGATCTTTGCTTTAAATTAAAAAAATGGCAAAGCAGGAGTTCTCAGCAAGGCCAATATTCCCATCATCCCCACCCTGATTGTGAAGACACAGCTCTGATCAATTAGCCATGTTAGAATGCCCTGCATGAGACTTCCAATACAAGTCTTCTTTGGCAAGCTAAAAAATGGCAAGTACATCGTGGTCCTCAGAGAGATCCTGAAAGGCTTCTTGAAGAGCTCTGGTTTCGACCTGAAAAGTTGGAACCCCGAGTTCAGAACTGATCTGCCTGGAGAAGAAAAGTCCAGCAAGATGTAGGTCTTCGTGAGAGCAGGAGAAGTGCCTGTGCTATGTTGAGGAGGCGGCAGTGTAAAATTGTGACACCACACAGATCGGTATCCTCCCCAACCTGTCCAGTCACAGAGAATTCCATGCTCAGATGGGTCTGCTCAGCCATCTGTGCACTCACACAAAACCAAAGAAAATGAATGGGAACCATCGACAATGATGGACGAAGAAGGGATAAGAAAGGCATCTTTGCATTTCAATAACTGTGTTTTGCAAGATGCCTTTGCCTGGTTTAGTCAGAAGGAAACAATAGGAAAAAAGTCTGGCTTCTGGTGAATGTTATATTTCCACTGAGAAGACAACACAGGAAGTTGTCATGTGGTGTTGCATGCCACGTTAAATTAACAAAGAAAAAGAAATGGACGGTTTCAACCAAACCACACCAGGCTCAGAGGATCGTAGCCGAAAACTGTCGCCCAAGGTAGAAATGGTTTGTTTGTTTAAGGCTGCTGGTTATGGAGCGGAACTAAACAGACTCTTAACCACATTCCTTCCTCTCACTTTTCCCAGATCACGCTCTTGATTGGTCCATATCAATCTGGCGAGTGACTATGTCCACACAGCAGGAATTCATGCTTACATTTGAACTGATGCAGATTAACTCAGTTTTGTGTCTATAGACTTTTTTCATTTGATTTCATTTTCATCCGTTGTAGGCTGTAACTGAAATCTGAAAAATAATAATAAAAAAAACGATGTGATTATCACATCTGTTTGCTTTTGCAGCTTGTTTCCAAAAAACAGAAAAAGATCAAATTCAGGACAAGCCACAAATGTACCCAAATCATAAAGTAACATTTATTGTTCTTCATGTTAATGCAGTTCAAATAATATATATAATATTAATAAATATGAATGAATGGATGAACTGACTTTGGCATCACATGTACAGGACAGAGGAAAGTCAAGTCAAGAGGACACACCATCACACCATTACTTTCTACACTGTAGATGAATACTGAAGACATCAAAACTATGAAACAACACAGAATTATGTGGCGAACAAAAGAAGTGTGAACAACACATCCTTCAAAGTAGCCAGCTTTTGCTTTGACGACAGTTTTGCAGATTTTTGGCATTGTCTCAGTCAGCTTCATAAGATAGTCACCTGGAATGCTTTTAGGTTGACAGGCTGACAACGTAATTAGTCTTTTTTTTTGCCTCCTTCATGCATTTGAGAACATCAGTATTGTTGTTCAGAGGTAGTGTTGGCATACAGTAAATAGCCCGTCTTCAACGACTGTAGTAATCCATATTGTAATAAAAAAGTGTTCAACTAAGTAAAGAGAGATGACAGGCCATCATTACTTTGAGATATGAAGGTCAGTCAGTCCAGAGATTTTCAAGAACTTTGAATGCGTCTTCCAGTGCAGCCATATAAACAGCAAAAGGTTAGTGGCATCTCAGATTAGAGCCCACATAAATTCTTCACAGAGTTCAAGTAGCTGACACGTGTCAACATCAACTGCTTGGAGGAGACTGTGTGAATCAGGCTTTCATGGTCGAATTGCTGCAAAGAAACCACAACTGAGGGAGAGCAAAAGAAGAGATTGGCTTGGGCCAAGAAATACAAGGAATGGACCAGTGGAAATCTGTCCTGTGGTCTGATCAGTCAAATTTCAAATTTTGTGTTCCAATTTTGGGTTTGGCTATGTCTAGATGCTAAGAAGGTGAACGGATGGATCAGCATGTGTGGTTCCCACCGTGAAGCATGGGGGAGGAGGTGTTATGGTGTGGGCGGGTGGCACTTTATTCAAAATTCAAGGCCTGCATGGGTACCATAGCACCATTATTTGTTTTTCAGCATGACAATGACACACCTCACACACCTTCAGCCTATATATTAGGCTATACTTGAACAAGGAGAGTGATAGAGTGCCGCATTAGATGATCTGGCCTCCATAATGACATAACCTTAACCTAACTGAGATGGATTGGGATGAGCTGGACTGCAGAGTCAAGGAAAAGCAGCCAAAAAGTGTTTAGCATATATGGCAAAGTCTTCGATGTTGGAAAAGGTAAAGAGAATTCAACGGGTGTGCCAAAGCTGTCATCAGAACAAAATGAGGGCTTCTTTGAAGACTCTAAAATATAAAACATATTTGACTTTATTTACACTTTACTTCATAGTTCCATGTGTTATTTCATGGTTTTGTTGTCTTCAGTATCATCTGCAGTGTTGAAAGTAAAAAAAATAAGAAGGTGTGTCCAAACTTTTGACTGGTACTGAATTATTTTACTGTAATTGTCATATATTCTCATGTTCTATAGCTTCTTTATGTATAGTTTCATGTGTGGTGTGTAATTCGTGATTAACTGAAATTGGTTATTGCTTTCCCCAATTATGGATTCATTCAGTCATCAAGTATAATATGAAATATTATAAAGAAAAAACTAAAAAAAAAAATATTCTATGTAAACCTCTGTATTGTTAAGGAGAATTCTAACTGGAAATAAAACCATTTTCAACTGAAAACATGCAGAGAAGGTGGGAGAACTTTTGTGTAGAGGTCCAGGTCTTTCATTCAGGCTGCATCAGGCCATGCGCAGTGGTATTATGGACTCTTTGCTAACAACAGCACACCAACAGTCACATAGTGACAATGCTAGCATGCTGATTTAGATGTAGCTACAATGTTTACCATGTTCATTGTGTTCCGAGTTAGCATGATGACATTTGTTAATACTCAATACCATTGGTTTTGAAGATTTCTGGTCATAAAATACTGCGCAATTTATGAAAGGGCTCACCAAGCCTCTAACAATTCATCCTGTGTGGAACATGAATGTGTGTACCAAATTTCAACAAGCCATCCAAAAGTTGTCAAGCTATTTCACTCAAAACCACAAATGAAATCGGGATTGACAAAGTCTGCAGGATTCATCTTCTGGCAACCATGCATCACTATACCAAATTTCTTGGCAATCCATCCGGTAGTTGTTGGGATATTTCAGTTTGGATCACAGTGGTTAGTAGAACGACCGCATTGCCATTCGTTAGTCACGTTAGTGCGCCTTCAAAAGGTGGTGTTCAGTTGAATTTAATGTCCCCTGTCTCCATGACTGTGTGCTTCCACAGGTCGGTGCAGAAGCCACCATCACGTAGCGTTTCACTACTGTTTTGTGAAGCGGCACCTCCGTTGCTACAGCTGATCCCTTGTTACTGAACCTACGTAATGCCATGTAATATTATGTCTTTGTGCGCTTGCTGCAGCTCAGTGGTTGCATTTGATTCACTTGTTTTCCACATTGCACCGTGCCAGCCGTATGGTTAGCAGCGGAGCACTCTCGAGGGGCATGACTCTCTTTGGTTTTGGACCCGAGCAGCCTTACTTCCATTTAATGAGGCCCGTCTTTAAAAATGAGAGGCAGAGAAAGAGAGTGAGAGAAACTTATCCTTTCGCTCTGCTCTGTCTGAACAGCTGCATCTGTGGTTTTCTCTTGTGATGGCTCTGTGGTTTTGGGAGTTTGCCCTTTAGACAATCTACCTCTGCTCCGATGTTTAATGGCAGCTCATCTGAGACCCGGAGAGAGAGAGAGAGAGAGAGAGAGAGAGAGATACACACCATTGGCAAAAAGCTGCATTACAGCATGATTGATAGCACATACTTAAAACAGAAAATGGCAATTATTAGGTAACTTACTGAAAGTCCTTAGTTGACAAAATGGCAAACACTTATGCAAACCAAATCATCAGTAATTAAGAAATGTGACACGATGCCCCATGTGTAACGACTCTATCCCCAGAATGGACATAGAGCATTTTAAAATATAACCGCTCAAGCGCTAAATGGCACCAGGCTCCTCTCCACAGTAACCAAAACACCATGCAACATTTAGCCTCCACCGCTGCCTTTGCCAAAAAGTCTCAGCAGCTCAGGACTGATACCCAAGACCAGACACATGCAGTAGAAGGAGCATGGAGAAATAATCATCAGAGAAAAAGAAGAGGGAATTGGAGGAGATGAGAGAAGTAATAAAACTGCAGCGCGGTGTTGCAGCCAGGACCTGCGGTTAGGCTGAGGTATAGGCATTGAAAACAAATTTAGTGAGCACATGTTGCGAGCGCGAGGGTCGAGGTACCATCGCTGCGTTGGACCCTGATTAGAAGAAGCATAATGAGAAAGGTTTATGATAAGATCTGCCTTTTGCCAACCGATCACCATAAACCTCTTCTATCTAAGAACCATACATTGACAGAAACTACAACTGCTAGTACTCTTGTCTTGTCATTCGAAATTCATAATAAGTAATTTGGGATGTTTTGTGGTACAATACATTACCATTCAAATAAAACAGTACTTTGTGGCACTTTGTGGTTCTCTCTGGTACTCGTCGCAATGAGCCTAACCCCTTCTTACTTCTCCTTCCTCTGTTTTTCATTGCAAGGCTGCTTTTCCACTGGTCAGGTTGTATTCACCTGTCATGAGCGTGTGCCTACTGTGTAATAGTGTACTTATCACTTTTTAATAAAGGTCGGCTGGTAGACAAAGGGAGGAACCTCAGACAAAAACATAACCGGAAAGAAAACTCAGAAAAAGGGAGTGCAAGAAGGGAGGGAAGTATAAATGAAGTCAAGGACAGACAGAGGGAGGAGAGGAAGCACTTCTAGCTATTAGTCCAGAACGGTAGTTGGGTAACCTTGGCATGATATCTTATCAAGGGCAAGAGTCAGACCTCCTTCACCTTTTACTTCCTTAGGACCGCTCACTTATCTTGTTCTGTAGCGTCTTTTTTTTTAGGCTTGGGCACGCCTGCAGTGAGATCAGTAAGCCACTACTTCACTAAGCCCCCCAGCACCAGTTATTTAGCAGTGATTTCTTGTTCTTAGAATATCTAGAAAACACCTGTTGCACAGTATTTTTTCTGCATCTGAACTTCAAAATCAAAAGTGGTTCCCTATTAGGTCGGTGGAATGGAAAAGGAATGGCTTGAAAGCCAATTAGTTTTAATTTGGTTGCACTGTAGCATTTAACACAGAAGCGGTAAGATGTAGCATAGCTTCATATAAGGGAACTTTCTGTGTTACAGGAAAATCTTTTTCTTCTGGTAATAACAAAACATGGAAAATATGGTTATTTCTCACCATTAAACGTATATGCCGTATATTTGTGAATGATCACTTGTACGTCATTGACACCGGAAACTTTATGCAATTCACTGGGAGGTTGGCAGCATGACGAGTGAGCAGTGAGCCCCGTGGGGAGCCCTGGGTTAACCACTAACAACCAGAGGCTTTCCAGTGCCGACCATGCTGCGCTTTAAACAGCCACTTCGCCAGCACAGTGATGGACGTCTGGTGCCAGCCGGGAGGGCCGTGCTTGCTAGGCAGCCACCAGTATTCATTGTTCACACATATGAAAGGCAAAAGGGAATAGACAGCTCCAAGAAAATCTATTATGGAGGGATATTAAAGAAAACACAGTTGGAAAATACTCAAGGACAAGCAAGAAGAAAAAAAAAACGTTCCCTTTTTTTTCCATCTACTCTCTGTCAGCCTCCTTTTCCTTTATCTCTCCATCCAACAAAGCTGGGAACACGGTGGAGTGGCAGAAAAAGAGAGAGAAAGTGAAGCCATGTCTCAGTAAGAGCAGCGCTCAAGTTCATAATCAGCCAAATCAACTTTATGCTTACTGACGGGCTGTTCCACTGAAAGCTGTGCTCCCTGCCAGGGGTGTGTGGGTGAGTCTGAGCCAGCATGACAATAAAAACCATTGTTGCGTTTGTTTAGACAGCCCATCCAAGTTCAACCCTTTGGAGCAGGTTTGTCGGCCCAATAATGGCACCTAATTTGTACGGAAGTCGAGAGAAATCAGCGTAGAAGCAAAATCTGAAAAACAAGCGCTTTCTCAAGCCACCTTATTCCCCTGCGCTTGCATCCTGTTGTCATATGTTAACGTTTTTTTGGTCTTGGACCCCGGGCCTGTGGTGATTCAAGTGTTGCTGAAACACAGTGACATTCATAGCTGTTGTCTGCCAGGGAAGTGTCCGAGCTGCTTTATCTGGGTTGCTGTGTCTGTGTCGTAAACATTGAAAGGAAAGGGATGTAATTGGAAGAGGTGAGAAAGATCCAGGGGTGGGAGGAGATTGTGTCTAATCAGGGAGACGACCCTAGACTAAACCTTATACACTCCTTCAGCCACATCCTCCCCACTTTCTTTGTTTTACCAGCTCACTGGATCCCACTTTCCCCCACTCTGTCATCTATCCATATGCCCGTGCCAGTTGTACGGAACTGACAGGGCAGCAAGCGGAGTGGGATTTTCCCAGAAACATTAGCCTCTCTGAGGACAAGGTGAGATTGGCGGCCACGATGACTATCTGTCTAGCTGTCCGTCTGGGTCAGTCTCGCTGTCAGTCCCGCGCCACTTGGCTTCAAACCTCCACGTAGCTCCACTTCAAATTCATATTCATCATAAAGATATATGAGATGCCTCTCCACAGCAGGCTGAGAGAAGAAGATGAATAGGACGGAGGATGAAAATGACTCTGCCTCTAAAAAAGAAACTTTCCGTTTGTTTTCCACTCCGTCTCTCACTTTTTCCCACCCTATGAACAATGCCACTGAGTCACTGCCCGCCGTGACCCATCTCTGCCAGTCCAAGCGTTTTAAGTCTTTGGGATCAACAAAGTGTGGGAAAAATGCCTGCTGAGATGATTTCCTATTCCAGTCAAATAACACATCACAGAATTTTCCTCCAATTATCCACCTTTACGTGACAGGTTTAAAGTCATTTTTGTGTTAAAGTAGCTGGTTTGGATCCGTTTCTCCGAGACGTGCCAAGCCCAAACACAAAGACCACAGTGCAGAAAAAATAATATTTTAAAAAAAGAGTATATAAGAGGCTCTCTCTCCAAATTGCTAGGCAAACTAGGCAAATTTCATACCATTCCCCCAAATATGATTGATATCCAGTCAAGGTTTGTAGTCATGAGGTGTTCAACATGGCACCAGTCCTGCCAGGTAGTGGCTCTTTCTGGGCATGGTTGAAAATATAAAAGGTGCAACTCTTGTACATGCAAAGGCAGGGTGAGTGATCATTGTTGCCAGTACATGGGCCCACTGTCTTATTGGTCTGATTATTAGCCTCTGAAAGGACAATGCTAGTAGTATGAGAAGTTACTAGAATATAGAGTTACTGCATGAAATCTCCGGTTCAGTCCAGCTACTTCAGCCTAAATACTTGGAAAAAAGCGTTGACCACAGTAAGAGTTGGGTTATGTTTGACAGAACCACTTCATACATTCTGTTATCCAATCATCCATCGGAAAGCAAAAGCGTTTGTACCTGTTACGCACCGCTTCTAAGGACGTTGAAGTGACAGGCCAGCCGTCACTTCAACGGGAGGGAGGAGCAATTTCTTGTAGGGCACTAGGTTGTTCACATTAAGAATGACAGAAATAGTTTGCGTAGCACCTGGCCCATCACTGCGTAAAGTGGTTGTGAGTGTTGGATTGATGATTTCGGAAAGTTCCTGAAATGATCGGACACAGATCGAGTCTGACTGGTCCAGCACTCAAGGAACAGTTTAAACAAAAAGAAGCAAGACTCGAACATAACACCAGTTTAAACTTCTCTCCACTGGCTGCCTCTCAACTTTAGGACTGTTTTTTTTTTTTTTCTTTCTAAAAAGGGGCACTTCAGAGCTCCCGACAAAACAGAAAGAGGCATCCCATCTTCCTCTAATGCACACTCCTCTCCCAAGGCTCATAAAACTGCAAAGACCTTTGGATAAATTACTATAATTGACTACATATTTCATTATAATTGATTACATATTTACATATTTCTATTGTTTAAATAAAAGGTGTCAAACTTTGGAGAGTTGCTTGGACAGAGTCTTTGACGGTACTTTGGATTGTATCACCCATTATGTCTTCTATCTTCTCTTTTTCCATTTCAAGATATCCAGCACAAAGAGCAAATCAACACTCTCTAGGTTTATCTCATCCCGGCTTCCACTTTTTTTCTTGTTAACAATTATTTCCCACAGGAATTTGTGTTTCGTGGATCACTTCATCTTTCTTTTACAGTGGCCAGAGACACATTTGATCAGTTTGTTTGGTTAGCCTTCATTCTGACACGCAAATTGCAGCTACGGCCTTTCCAACCAATTCAACACCTTGGACTCACACTGACTATTCGTACTCTGAATCATTCCACAAGCATGGCCTTGGTCTTGGACATGACAGAATGAGCTGACATGGGATTTGAACCTTAAAACAGAATAAACTGTCCATTATCATATTAGGGAGATAGGTTGTTCTATTTTTTTTTACTTGTAAAATTGTTTTTGTTGACAAAGCCTCATTCAAAAAAACAGCCATTTAGAATATACTAATGGGTTAATAGTACAACAACAGCGAAGGACTACCTACAGCACTAGACTAAAGCAAATAAGTTTGCTATGTAATGTGCTGTAATGTCTGCAATTTGTTTCCTCCCACGCTGGTCACAGTCCATCACACTAGAGACAATATAGGAGCATATCAATGACCTCATTTAAGCACAATTGTTCCACAGATTTATCACGCCCCAGCACACAAACAGCGCTCTTGAGTCACTTTTGCCTGTCACGTAATCTCTGCTTATGACAGTGTTCAATTCCCCGAGCTCGGTAACTTGATAGAACAGACTGCTGCACCACATATTCCTCAATGCCGGTGAAATCATGGACGAAGGGAAGTTTTCCTTCACCTTTCTCATTTAACAAAGCACAGTCAACACCAGTCAACTGCTGAGACGCTTCCAAGTGGGCTCAACCTCTGGAGTAGTGTTGTCGCCCTTGTACCAAAAATCATGACTTCAGTATGATACCTGCCCAAATAGCCCAACACCGACACCGAAATCGTTTGATGACAAAACTAAAAACATCAGGAAAAGTATTGAAGAATATATGAGATGACAAAACATGTAAGTTGGTCCAGCTTCCCCCAACTCTCACCCAATGTCAGATCCCCAGCCCCCTGTGGCCCAAAATATGGATGCATGGAAAATAATGATACTTGAATTATCACTTACTTGCTTACTTTACTTAAAACTATAATAATAATTTCATTAAAATGCATTTGTCACATCTGTTGAGCTTTGTAGATGTTTTCAAAAGATTAAAAAAAATGCTTCACAATAGAAAGGTTTTTGTCACAAGGACACGTGAAAACCAGAACATGTTTTCTTTTCTTTTCTTTCTTTTTTTCCCCTCTCTCTGACTTATCTGGACTGTTCTTTATCCATTTTCAAGAGTTTTAGCCAGGAAAACAAGTGTGTCAGTGTGGTCCTCAGCCAGCCTAATGCATCTAGGCCTCCAGCTAAAGCCTGATGTGCTGAGCACGCGTTCTGAAGTGCAGCTTGAGGCTAAATTGAACAGGTAACATCTGGCAAAATGAGCGCAAGTTGGCAGGGAGGCTGCATATATCAGCGTCCATCAGGTGACTGGGTCTTCAGAAGCACTTATCTCTTTAATTTCCTTGTACAAGAATTCACTCGTAAGTGATTTGGCTTTGGAGCCTCTACTGTACTGCCTTCATCTCTTCCTCCATGGTAACAAAATTGTCCTCAAATTTTGGGTCAGTGAATGTTGTATTGTTAAAGGCAGTGTCCAGGAATCTGCTTTTTATTTTGTCTTTCATGTCATATAAAAGAGTGCTTTCCATCCTTCACTGTCAGACAGGAAAATAGTTTCCATTTTGAGGGCAGCACTGAAGACAACATGGGTTCCTTCTCTTCGTCTTTAAACAGTCTTTAAACAGATCAGGTGCCACTTATTACAGTTTTCAGCCAAACAGCCCAGATGGCTTGTTGCTGTGTATAGAATCTGTCCGCCATCTCAAAAGTGAGTTCCACTATGTCGGCCCATTGTGAATGACTTTTTGCTCAGGTCTGCGTCAAGGTCTTTCGTTTCTCCTTCGAGCTCCTCATCATTTTGTTTTGTTGACCTGGAAAGACCAAACGAGGTTGTTGGGTGCGTGGAAAAAAAGCCTGTTGAGACACGGCTCAGGCCTACAGCCTTGACATCCAGATGAAGGTCATGGCCAAAACATGGTATCCAGTCGTTATCGCACCCATTTTGACAGCTCCTGTCCCAGTTTCTCTAGGGCGCCACGGCGACTGATGTGCGATCTGATCGTAAACATCGTAAACACCATAACAATCCAGTTGCACACAGAACTGTAACCGCCACATATGCACCAACTGTCATCCAGACTTTCTGGTTTCTAGTGCAGGGCTTTGGGATTTCAGTGTACATGAAATAATTTCTCCCAGACGTGTAAAATCTTCTGCACAAGATTCCAGGCTACTTTTCTCAACTGTGAACTGACGCCTGATCAAGACGGATGCACAAAGCTACTGTTTTGTTCAGTGTTTTACCATCTTTTGAGTCTCCTGTGGTTTTAATACACCCCTGGAAGGGAAGGCTGCCTCGACTATACTTAATTATGCTAACGTTTCAGTACATTAATATTTCCTTATCAGTCTGGCAGCCTGTAGAGATTGAAAATTACTTTGGAGAGAAAGTCATTGTCATTTGAAAACCTAATTTGACTGACTAGAAAACTCATTTGTATTCCGCCTATCTTGGGGTTAGGGTTAGTATGCCCTGAACAATATATTTTCTTGTAATAGAAATAACTAAGAAAAATGTGCATGGCAATTGACAATTAACGTTATGTTTGCCATGCAAGCCAAAGCCAGATTTGGCAATCATCACTGCACTCAACTGGCCTCGTTAAACTCTGCTGTTTTGCTTGTCACAAAGTAAATCACACTTGTTTGTCTTATATCTGAAAGCATGTAATCATGTCATCTATCACATTCCAACCTGTCGCTCTTTGAATTCCTTGAACAGGTTGGCATGCGTGTTTGAAACAAACCTTGCGGTGTCCGTGGGCTTGTCACTTTGCCCTGACTGTCAGCCGTGTAAGCGAAAGAATGCCCTACTTCACCGTGCGTCTGCTGTGTCAACAGGCCATGGGTGGCGGGCAGCAGCGCTTACACTTGCAGCCATGCCTCCTTTCGTTCTGTCACCACGAAAGCTGCAACTTGCGTACGTACAGTACTGGGGTTAAAAAACAAAAAGGTTGGCGCACGCTCTGTCTGTCTGCAGGGAGTGGAAGCAGGAGAGCTGCACACATACACACTGCCCTGCTGTCACACACTGAAGCGACTCATAGGAAGTGCGTCTCTTATTAAAACACTGTAGTACGGGGGTATAGTACCATTTTTAAAAGCAGAGTATTGCAATGCTTGTCTAGTATAATTATAGCGTGCAACACTACTCTGAAGCTGTATCATAAACCTCCCATCAGCTGAGGGAAGTTACAATAACCCTATTGCAAGTATTCTTGTGTATCGACAAGAGGGCTGGTATTATGGGCCATTACACAATCATTTTTGTGTGAGGTCTGTGGAAAAAAAAAGTAGGTTTCCGTGTGTTGGATGTACTGCTTCTCCTACCTCCTGGTTAATCTAAATATTGGCAAAGACGTGGATCATCGGCAGACCTGAGGCGGGCCGAACGACGCCTGTGTGCTCAAGTGAGTCATCTGTGATGGCACCTACCTGTCAATCAAGTGGTCAAACTGTTAACTGCAACTTCAAGCGGCCTGTGTGAAACAGCCGCTTGACGGATTACAGTTTCTAGTTTTCGCCTTTGTTTCCCAGCACCGGAGGCTGCCGCTTCATAGTGTATCCGGTACTACCCTAGTTATGGTAATATTGCCACTGAAAATGAATCTTGAGGTGTAAAATCATCCAATATGGATATAATTCCAATGGATACTGGTATGCTTCATTAGACAACGCAACATCCGTCGCTCATTCAAACGCCAAAACACTACGGATTACATAGCAGATGGACAAATGAGTTGCTGTGAGCTCTCGCTGTGTAAATGGCTGCATCCGTATAGCAGGTTTATCCACTTTTTATCCATTCGCACACACACTCACACACCGATAGCAGCGAGCTACCGCGCCTCACCATCTTGAGCAGTTTGGCATCCATTTTCCATAACTGCTCACCCTCATCACGGTCGCAGGGGCCTGAAGCCAATCTGAACTGACATTGGGCGAGTCAGCCTTTGGGTGTCACCAATTAACCTGCATGTCTTTGGACTGTGCGATAAATCAATCAACTTTAAATACCCGAACTATAAAGGCAGCAGCTCAAGTGAGTAATCAATTTATTCAACTTGACCAAACGTTGTATGTGAGGCTTCTCAGAATTACAGTGGTCTAGTTTTCTTTGCAAACAGCGCACATTTATTTGCTACTTAACTTTGACTTGACTGACTCGGGGGGGGGGGGTTGAAAAATGTTCAACAGGCCTTGTTTCGTTCTGGTGCCGTTTGGTCCGACGCGGGAGCTCACACACTGTCAGAGAGCTCATTTTAAACAGCAGCGCTGACCTCAAACTTATGGCTATGGGATGTGGGCAAGGGCTAATGCGCGCTATGCTAACTATAACCCTGATGGAAAAGTGGCCCAGAGAGAAGGAGACAGGGTGACTGTGACATTTGATTTGTTCTGCCATGCTGATACCCCGACAATCTCATGGTTTACTAAATTACAGCCTTGTGCTCTTGCTCTGCTTCATTATGCCTGTCCCACAAACACACACACACACACATTTCATTTCTTTTCTCACACACTGCTGAGTGATGTAAGAGTTTAGAGGGAGATAGATTACCGTGGATCTGGGAAAAAAAAAAATCTATCACAATTGCATTCTTTTCACCACCGAAAGAGTCTTTCATGACATATCTTTAATTTAAATCTCTGATGAGCCATCTAAGTCAGTGAAAATATTTGAAAGCTGTTATATACTCCAATGCATTTTTGGTCATGTCTGTGTGTAACCGAGCTTTGCTAATAACATGGCTCACAAGCCAATGACAGCACAAATGCCACTGAGACGAGCCAGCCAGCCACCAAGCCGGCTCCGACAAACACACGCGCACACACACACACACACACACACCGGGGCGTAACAGCCTCCTGTAGCAAAGGTACACTCTGCTCCTGTGGCGACTTCTCAAATAGAGTTGTTTTCTTCACGTCGGAACACATGACAACGAGCCAAACAACACTCACCACCCTCGGCCCTTTTCAACCGCACCCACCCGCCCATCCACACGTGAAATGAGACGTTCACGGTGGAAGACGGAGGCCGTTCTAGAGGCGTACACTCTTTAAAGGTGGATTTCTTTCGGGCTTTTGCTGAAGAAGCCAATAAACACCTTCCAGTCAGTTTTAAAGTATCCTGTGATGTAGTCACGGTCATTTGTAAAGCAGGTCTTTCCGCAGAGCCTCCTCGAGGCACCTTTAAAGGTTTTCCCGAGCACTTTCACTTCTCAGAGTGGACAGGACACGGCGTTCTGTTCCAGGACTATTAGGAGAACAGAGAGTTTCCATCAGCGGTCACACGTCAAGATGCTTTTTATGAGGGCACTTGCTGTGGATTGGTCATCGTTGTTTTTGCAAGGATATGGGGTGCTGCTGTGAGGCATTGGAAAGCTTGATTAGTGTGTGTTAACGTGTGTGAGCGTGGCTACTGTGCATAACACAAGCACTCTTCCATGATTTTTTTTTTTTTTTTAATGGTTATCTGCTAATTGATGTTTTTTTTTTGTTGTTTTTTTTTTATTTCTTGTGCGGCAACATCTCAACATCCAATTTGACGACATTCACATCCGCTGCATCAACTGGAGCCACGTTAATTACGTGAGTCTAGTTTCAACTGAAGCAAACGGAGCAACAGAAACATCTGGCCACATGCACGCGCAAAATCTCGATCATGAACGCATTAGTAATTTTAAAAGAGCTTGTCGCATTCACTAATCATTTAGGTATGAGCAAAAATCGTGGCCCAAACCTGTCATATGAGTCATGTGATATGAGACAAATAGTCCTCCACATGGGGATTTTTTTTTCATGTTATTGGCATTAGTATTATCTTATCCAGATGTTTGTTTGTTTTTTTCTTGTAGCATCTTCATGTCAAAACATCCTTTTCTTTATTTCCGTCACATGACACTGCTCTAATAAATACAATGTCGACAGCTTCAGTACTAAAGCTGCTACATTTGTTTATGTCAGAACATGACGCCCTGTGGTGTGAAATTCTTCTTTTTTTATTCACTGGTGACATTTTGTGAATGAAAACCACCATGGAGCTGAATAGCATAGCCTCATGTAGCCTTTTGGGTGATTAAATGATGAAATACTCATGTGCAGGTGGTATTTATTAAGCTGAATCGAGCAACCTGTGGCAGAGGGAGTATAGAGTGATAATAATATTACTGAAGGAGGCCCAGGAAAGGTTAAACTATGAGCAGATTTAGAGGGACGCATGTGCTGTAAATCTAATGAGGGGAGTGAGAGGAAGAAGATGAAGGTAGTAAATATTAACAGATAGAGAGTAAATATTCTCATCCTGCAGCTGCAGCTCAAACGTGTGCTAACATGCTAGTTTATGGCTACATAACATATCCCGTCCACATGCTCGTACATTCACACACTTATATATCATCCTAATTACTCTCTGTGGCAACGGCGCTCAGTTCTGGATCGGACCTGACTAAAGAGGCCAACTCCTCTCAAGTGAATCCATGCTAAACTGGGCCGAGCCTGGAGTCCGATCCAAAACCACCGGGGTCATGGAGGGAAAATGAGATCAACTTGAGAGAGCGGGGACTGGGTTAACGCGCCGCTTCGAACTCTAAGTGGTATCAAGCTCGTGTCTATTAATGTGCAGATATGACGTACAAAACATGTGCAGCTATTTAAGATCCTTTATTTTACTACACGCTAGCAGAGGGCTTGCTGCACTTTTGCTCCAGCTCACGAGTGCTGGTTGTCAGACATAGCTGTGTTCCTCCTTCAGGGGTCGGAAGGATACTGACGAATGAGCGGCGGATGGAAAAGAAGCCCTCTACAATGACAACCGCTGTACAAAAACATGACAGCGCGGACGTGCACGTGGCTACACACACGTTCCCATAATTTTATTTGACCTCGGCGCACACCAGTGGACAATTTAGTTTGCACATCAGTTCCTCCCCTTCAGTTCCTTGCGCAAACAGTGAGGCATGGACCAACGCAACCCAGCATGACAGGAGCCGGTAGAATGGTTGTGGAGAAGGAGGAGGAGGAGGAGGAGGAGGAGAAGAAAACAAACAAATAGCAGGAGAGAGAGAAAGGGGCCATGACTCTTGACAAAATGTCCACCAGATGTTGTGGGTCTTCTTCCAGCTCCATGTCGGATGGCTTCATGTGTTAGCACACTTCCAACGGGGGGAAAAGGTTAACGGTGCTTTCACAGTATGTTCTGTTCAAATCGGTTTCACTTGTTTAGGGCAGGTGGTGCCATCTGAATTCAAGGGCATAAAGGTAAGGTAAACAGTAACAAACAGTGCGGATACGCACATTATATTCAGCTAAACTCCTAGGAATTGGAGTAGCTCATTTTGTTTTTCCCCTGTTGACAAAATGTTTAATCTGGAAGAATGACAGACAAAACAATTGTTAGTAAAGCAGCTCCATGGTATTTTTGTTTACAAGCACTGGTTTATTCATATTTGAGATGAATGAACCAGAACAAACCCAGTAATAATAAAGACCAAGGGTCACAGCAGTGCTAACAAGTAGGTATTATAAAAAGGATGGGTAGGACTACTTCCTGGATTCAAGTCTGTTTGAGGTCCTCTTTGGATACATGTGGGAAAGAAAGTTCCAAAGCTCAAACTATAATCCATGCCTGTACTAACAGAGCGGACCCGTAGCGAAACCAACAAACTTCCATCCGCGGAGTTACGGCTAAAAAATAGCAAGGCTAAAAATGAACTCTGCTATTCCTCAGCCCAAAAACATCAAACTGTAGATGTGATCACACCATAAGTAGAAATCCTCACATATCCACACGGACACGTAGACTCATTCACTTGAGTTTCTATCATTGGAGACAGTGTTAACTCAATGCAGGCAGCATGTGTGAGTAATCGAGGGAGACTACACGATGTAGTTATAAGGCTTTGGCGTACGTCAATAAAGGGACTCCATGTGCTCCATGGTTAGCAGGCTTAGCACCATCGCACACTCCAAGGTGGGCTGATCCCTGTTGTCCCAGAGTGATTTTGTGTCTTCATTGCAAGTGCGTGTATGTGTGTGCGTTTGAGTGTCAGGGACCATAAGCAAACAGACAGATCAGAACTCAATCATCTGAGCTGGCTTTCAGAGTATGGCTCATGGCATCTGGGAAATATGAGGGATTTCATTAAAACGGTAACCCAGAGAGAGGACGTTATGGGTGTTACACATGTACACTAACTTAAAAACTTTCATTTCAAAAGCCTTCCGTTTGAAACTGCAGCACACTGCGTCAGGGTGTGGCTCTGGCAAAGGGTGGAAATCATAAAAAGTCATAAAACGCTCCACGAGAATTCATAAGGTGACAAAGCTCGCAGGGTGACCTGAAGTGACGAGAGGGTTTAAGGAGAGCTATCCGGTTTGAATCTGACTTTGATCCCGCCGTCTTATCCAGCCCTTCCTCTCCCGCTTTCCTTCTCCACTTCTACCTCATAGGCACCTCATCATCTTGCTGCTTGTTACACACGAGGCTTCAGTAGGCTTTCGATTGCCGGACATGTATAAGACGCGGCAGCTGCAGGGTCGAGGAACACACTTTTTTACTTTCTTGACTTCTCATCCTGTGTGCCCCTTAGATTCAGGAGAAGATGATATTTCAGGGAGAGCTTTCTGCAAAGCATATCAACATTTCTTTTCTTGACCTTCCAGAGGACACTGTATCCTCTGCTTTTCTCTGCTGTTTTTCCACCTTTCACCCTCTGGTATTTTCCTATATTTCCTCCGTCAGACTCTCTCTCCATAATCTATTTTCCTGTCTTCTCATCCCAAGGCTCCCCTTCTTTCCTCTCTCCCATGGGGTCTCATCTTCTCTATACTGTATCAGCCATTCATTATATTCCACACTCCTCAGATAATGCTGCCTTCACTGTATCTGCTTAATGATCATAAGATGCATCTCTGTGCTCAGCATCTTAGATGTAGCCACTGCAGAAGACTTCTTTTTTAGCTCATTCCTTTTGAGCTATTCTCGTGGCCCTTCTTCATCCTCCAGAGAATGTTTGGAAGAATCTAGTGCTTCTCTTTCAGTTATCATTGGACGTGACAAAGAATATTTTGGGAGTGTTAAGGCAGGACACAAAAATGATAAAGTCCCAAACATCTATCACCGCACCTTCCAAAAAAAAAAAAAAAAAAAAAAGGCTGTGTTGCTCAACTCGGAGACAGCATAGTTTTGAAACAGGGGCAATTAGAAGTGATAAAGCTGTTGGCGAACCAAGAGGTTTCCCGTAATTAAAATTAGGCATTGGCACTCATCGGGCCTAGTATCAAGACTCATGTGAACGCTGTTATTGGCAACGCATTGTTCACCACAGATTGCAGCTCGGAAACTCGATCGTCCGTTGGACTGTGAAACAACATTTTAGCAGAGAGAGAGGTAGTCAGTGAAGCGGATAATATCCATCTCTTGGACACACACCGAGTCTCTGGTGGACATGAGTGCATGTTGTATGCTTTTCTTCTCTTACTCTACCCCATTCTGTGGGATTAAGGTGATGTCCACCCAATTCTTCCCTTATTTTATCAGGGAGGCAATCTTAATTGTCTGAGGTTGCCTTGACATCTCTTGCTCAGCTTGCGTATGCCTTTGGGGATAACCACAGAGTCTTGTTTTCCTTCTCAGTGTGACCCTCAACTCTCTGCCAGTGACTTGCACAAAGCTCAAAATGTTAAGGGTTCATCCGGGGATCATAAAAGGTATGAGGGGATTGATTACGCGTGACGGTCATTATCAAGCATGCGCCAAATGTTCTGAGAGAGAGTGCGTTTTCATTCCAACCAAGCTTTCTTAGATTAGTACACATTTTTATGGGAGAGGGAGAGACAAGTTACTGGAATCAGCTGCTGTGCTGTTTGGTTCCAACCGGCAACGTGCATGCATGTTGCCGGTTGTGAAGTTATGATCCTTCACAAATTTGAAAGGAGCTTTTCAGAATGACAAAGACACAGAAATGGCTGAGTGGGGTGATAATTCTCTGAGTGTTTTAGTGTCTTTGAGCACGTTGTTTTGGTTTTACAACCTGCAACTTTAACGGTTTGGTTCCATTTCACTGTTTCCATGAACCTCGTTCCCAGGTGTTTTTACTAAAAAAAAGCTCTGATGAATCTGTGCACTGCCTGAATGACAACAAAGCAACTATCTGCGGAACAATTCGTAGCCAAAGAGCCAGCTATTTAATTTAGGAGCTGGTGGAGACCAAAACAGGGCTAAAAGAGAGTGAATGTGGACATGTGGATATGTTCACCATATCAACTTCATATATCATCTAATATATCAGTGTTGTGTTTACAGCCTGTGCTGCTGCCCCCCTCCCCAGTGACCAAAAACATGAACGAATGCAGGATTTTAATGTCATTAAATCAAATTCATGCACATACAAAATGTGGTGCAACGGCAGGTGCATGAGTAATGCAGAGGACAACACTGGATCTTATACCCGTATGACCATGTCGGACAACATTGCTGATTCTTTGAAACTGCTTTGTACAATGAGAACTGAAACACACTTACCACCACTGACCACAGGGGTCGCTAAATGTACCAGGAATAAATCTTAAAGATTCAAGGTCTTTACCATAATGAAGGCAGATGTTAATATAATTACCAAAACTGTGAGTTGTAAACTTCCATCTCACTCTGCCATGGCTGTAACAGGAAAATTGGCTACCATGTTCCAAGATGATGCTCTTTTCCTTCCAATTAAAGTTGGCCACTGGGCGCAAATGCTTAAAAAAAAAAAAAAAAAAAAGACGTGCACGTTAGAGACTTCCTCTGGATGAGCTGGCTAACTTCCTGTTGGCTTTTCAGACACATAAATTGAATGAAGTTCTTTCCTGAATTCAGCTCTTCACAACCGTTCAAATCTTATTCGACCAAATGGATGAAATTATGATAACACAGAGTCATTTTGGAGTTCTCGTGGCAGAATTTCGCAGCTTTCCTTTGAGCAGTGACGTACGGGAAAAGTCCTCCTGGGCCAGAGCTCATCACGTGATCTTGTCATAGTGATTGTCCAAGGCTTTTCAGATGCCCTCATTTCCAGTTTTACCCCTAAACAAAGTGATTAAGACAAAAAGGCTAAAGGCACTGCTGTCTGATATTCTAATCTCTTCTTACCCATTTGTATTTATTTGTTGGAGCGTTTCCACATCCAGAACACTTACTGTGGAGAATTCACATCCAACAAGGAATGACTTCCACATCTACAAAAATAGGACACAGTTTGTACTAAAGTTGAAAGTTCAAATCACACCTCCTGTTTCTCTTTGTCCAGAAAGTAATGGCCCTCTGTACCAAAAGACAAGCTTTGTCAGTGAAAGGTATGCCAGAGGTGGAAAGAAAGTTATTACAGGCTTTAAAACTCAAGGTTCAGTATCCCGAGGCATTTGTTCACCCAGAGCAATTAGCTTCTCCCCTCTCTCTTTCTCTCTCTCTCTCTGCTAACAGGGTGTTTCTGGCCTACAGCAGTTTGGCTGACAGCACACTGGGTGAAAAGACACACAGGAGAGTCAGGGTGGGGTGGATACACAGGAGAAGGGGGGTCTGGAAGGTGTTAAATAAAGTTATGTAGCCACAAAGTATTTGTGCACGCGTGTGTTACCAAAAAAAAGTAGGGAGCGGATAGAGCCAAAGAGGATTGTGGGAGGATTTGTGTTCATTTCCACTCATTTTTCACTTGAGAGAGGATTTGGGGGAAAGGTTGTAAGAGTTTTTGCGGGGTGCAGGGTCAGTTTAAGCTATCTGTTTTTTGGCTTTGTGGTTAGCACGGTTCCATGATGGTGCAACTGATGCTTGAGTAGCCCCTGACTGTGGTTTGAAAATCATGCTTGTTCCATTGTAATAAATGGAACAAAATGATAGCCAGACTAATATTTTCTTGAAACCAAGACCAGAGTGGGTTATCTTATACCTCCCATCACAACAAACACTATAATTAACGGCAACTGTGGTGAGTGCTGTGTGTCTGCATGGTCAGATATTATTACCCAAGAACTAACCACGGATTTCGGGGATGCCGTGATCTCGGGGAGTTGCTCTTGGTTGGGACTGGTTGTCATGACAACTCAGGCTTCGAAAGATGTTTGCCGAGGATGGTTTATTTTACCAGACAGCACCTGTAACTCTAACCGACACGACAAATGGAAAGTATGAGAGTGATGAGACGACAAAGAGAGAAACAGGGGAGAAAAAGAAGGAAGCGGAAGAAGCTGCGCGCTTGTCAGGGTTCATGGTCAGGGGTCAGCAGGTTGAACAGTAATCAAGTATTAATGTGAACACATCTCTGCAGCTGACTAACTTCAGCATCATTTGCTAGTACATGCACACACACACACACACACACACACACACACACAGACACTCGGTACACAATTGCACGAGTGCTTACCATAATCAGCATCCCGCCACAATCACCAATCACTATCAGTGGCCTTGCAATCACTGCTGCGGCAGTCCGGCCAGTCAAATGATGGATGAGTGGTGATGTCATCAGGATGTTATCATCTGGTTGGCTAATGACAGGAAGTTTGCAGAGCAGAGGTCACGGCCTTCAGGAGTTGATCAGTGGCTTCATGTTAACTGCTTGTTGGTGTTTTGTACTGAAAGTGACATTTCAGAAAGTCTGTGTGCGTGTGTGTGTGGAGGGCTCTTTTATAGTGTGAGTTTGAAAAGACAGAAGTGTGAGCATGGACACAGTACCTTGACAAAATAATGTCACCTTTGCTGGAGCCACAGAAATGGTTTGCAGTTAGCTAACACTGGACTGAACATGAAATCCAAGCTACTCATCATTTGGAATTTAGGGACTCCCAAGAAAAAGAAAAGTCTCAGCAGGTGCCACAAAATGACATATTTTTTCATGTTTTCATTCCAGTGACAAAAGCCCTGTAGAAACCACAGGCATGATGGCGGGGGCAAAGGAGGAAGTAAGGTGTTGTTACTGTAGAGCAACAAAGGATGCACAGAAAGGAACACGGGACTCACACCGGGCACGTAACGGCAACGTCACGGCAGCGCCACGGTTCAGCTCCGTCCTCTGCCCGGCGTCAACTCACACCGGCCGCGTAACGGCAGTGTTACGGCTGCGTAGCGAACTAGCTGTATTCGCGCGAGATCACACGAGAATCCCGAACATACGCGAGTCCCCGCGATAAACTGTGTATAAAAGAAACAACAACAAACAGCTAACTTTGCTTCTCCGGCATGGGAGAAGATTATAAAAAGGATCTGTTGTGTCATAAATTATTGTGTGCTGTTCCACTTCAACAATTAGTCTCTCGTCGTTCATATTGAGACTCTTTGATTGACTGACAGCTGACCTGGTGCCACCGGTCATAACGTAATGTGGACGTGAAGCTGTGACAGGCGACATGAACTGCATTTTGTGTTTTATTTTGAAAGGGGGCGGAAGTGTATTACGCTGATTCTGTGTCAGATTTCCTGTCTGGTGCAATCTGCTCTGTTGAAATTGACGCGGTTTAGCAACGGCTCGCGTCAAAAATAGAAGTGCTACGTAAAGATAGCACTGCGGAGCGGAGAGACGCTTCTGGGACGCTGCTGAGACGTTCCGCAGCGCGCCCGGTGTGAGTGCTCTCATTGATTAAAATGGCAGCGATCAGCAACGGCTGACGCGACGCAGCCGTAACGTGCTGCTGACGTCCCCGGTGTGAGTTAGGCTGAAGTCTGGATGAATTGTTCCCTATCCTTAACCAAATGCTTATTATTGTAACCATGACAACAAAAAATACTTAATCATGACAAAGACACGAAACCCAAACTATGATATTTTCCTAAAGTCCTATCTGTGCCTAAAGCCTAACCAAACTTTGCAGGTCCGGTGTGTCAGATTTAGGGGACTCTTGTTACAGAGTGTGTCAGAAATGGAATATAATATGCAAAACTATGATTTCATTAGTTTACACTCACCTGGAAATAACACTGAGGTTTTTATATATACAGATGCTGTGGGTCCTCTTCCATGAAATCCATGTTGAACCACTATGTTTTTACAATATGCCAAAAAGGGACAAACAGACTCACTCCAAAGCTTTCCTGCCCACCGTAGTTTCTCCTTAACGTTTGAAGGGTGAGGCGAGAGGGTTGACATCAGTAACTATACTGCCAGCTATTAACTATTACATTTTTGGAGATTAATTTAACTTTAATGGGGAAAACCAAGCTGAAGAACAGACAGAGGATTGTTGTCCTCTGCATAAGGTCGTACATTTATAAAAGTCTTATATATTAAGCCATCTTTTGACATAACTATTTTATTTTTATTTTTGGTTTAATTTTTTTTTAACGATAAATCTCACAAGGACAGAACGTAATAAAACATAAATCCTCTTCCTCAACTAATAATTTTCAGCCAATCCCAATTTGTGCTCTTAAAAAATATTTCCAGCACGTTCAGATCTTATTTTATGACTGTCGCCTATATTTATATGAAGAGTGCATTGCAAAAACAAAGCTTTATAAAGGCTCTGGACAGCCTGTCATACTGTGGCTGTTGACCATAACAACACTGCGTGACACTTCCTCACATCACACACACGCGCACACACACTGAGAGGGTCATTAATCAACGTCAGACCTCCCTCTTCTCCTCCCTTCATCTGTCCATCCCTCACTGTCCTCATCCGTCTTTCCCTGCCACTCTTCTGCCCATTACTTTCACACTCTGTCCTCCAGTCTCCTCGTTATTATCCGTCTGTCAAACGTTAATTGTTTGCTCTCTCTCGACTGAAGGGCACGCTACAACGTCGAACTCCGAGATGTCACTTTCAACTTCAGTTTAGTAGCAGCAACAGCGATATCTAGGAGGTGAAGTTTATGGAAATGATTGAGGGGATCGCTTTTGTGCTCAAAGGGTGCAAAGTGACGGTGACCTCAGAGTATGTCTGCGTACGTCCATGCAGTGCAGAAAAGTCACTTTAAAATACAACATTGTTGCACAGGCACAGTCTGATCAGATTCCTACCTTTACAGACGCTCCTCTGTCTTAACTTTGAGCGTGATGTTTACTCAGCAGCTGCCGTGCTGTCACTCCATCTCCGGGAAGAATAGTTCGGCAGGACAAATGCATTAAGAGTGACAGCTACAAGTGTGTAGCCTTGCATAATAAGAGGCCTCAGTCTCAGTGAGGAGACAGTATGCAGGCATTTTTGATTAATGATGTTGTTTGATCTGACATGTTATGAAGCCAGTTGTTGTCTCTGCTGTAATATTTGCATTCAGGAGAGAATCAGGGGTAACACGAGACGTCTTTCTGTCTGACAGGCTCCCCCAACCAAGGTCACTTCGTGCAGCACACTGCACCCACCAGCTGTCCTCCCCGCCTGTATGATTTACAGCAGGGGTCTCAAGCTCACGGACCAACTGCGGCCCGCGGAACGATAGTTTGTGACCCCGCCTTAATATGAAAGTTTAATATTAGTACGGCCCATGGGTTCGATATAATTCTGTCCCGATTTATGCTTCTCCGTATCCGCAACGGCGCAGAGCCCTCTGTGTCATTGCATACCCTCTCCGTCAGCTTACGTGCACCTCCCCAAACAACAGAGAGCTCACGGAGACCGTATCGCTCTGATTGGTCCGCTAGAGTTACCTCATTTCCGGGATCCCGATTTGCTGGCCGTATTCCTTCCACAACAATAACATAGCCACTTGTCTCCTCTTTAGTTCTTGTCTCAGTATTTACAATAAAACAATTCGTTGTTCAATGTTGATCAGTTCCGGTTCCAACAAATGTCTTCTCTGTGTCTCCATTGTTCGTTGTTCGTGGAGGAACGAGGCCGGCCCGTAAACAAACTAGTTGATAATCGTAACGGAAAGAAACGTATCACCCTCTATTGTTAGTGCTAGCTCCATGCTAGCCACGAGCCAAACTTTTCGAACTTTATTTAACTTTTAATTTATTTAATTTAATGTTAAACTATATTCAACATTGTTGGGCACCACAAACACTTCATGTTTCCATGGTTTCTGACCTTCAACCAATCACGAACTGTGCCGTGCTCGACGTCATATGCAAGCCCAGGACCCCCGAGTCGATTTGTTTATTTATTTTTTCATCTTATTTTGTGTTTGAGCAACATTGGAATGTTTTTATTAGAGCTTTTCTTGTGGAAAACCTGATGCGGCCCAGCCTCACCCAAACTCTGCCTCCAGTGGCCCCCAGGTAACCCCCCGCAGTAGTCCCACCTACTATATATAGTGTGCGCAGATAACACTCCTTCAATTCAAAACCTCTTCTCACCTGAGAGCTTATCTCTTGTCGGATGCTAGCGTTGTGCTCTGGCTTCTGCCTTGTCCATTCACACCAGACCGGACCGGTGAGCTTTCTCGAGTCGGTCGAGCCAAGCCAGCACACCAGCTACCCCTCTCAACCCCACGCTAGCACCCCAGCTAGCTACCACCCTTTTCTCCACTAGCACTCCAGCTTGTTGGGAAATCAAAAATCCACCACCAAAAATCCTCACACCAGAGGAGACTCTTGGCTGTGTCCACGCAATTCAACTGGCGCAAGAGCACGTGCGCTGGCAGTGACTAATGCAGGTGTGGCGAGTCCTTAATTATGAACACAAAGACGCTTTTGACATTGACTTACAATTATCCAGAATTCTCCTATAGAAGACCGTGTTAATCCTCATTTTTCAGGTCATTGGTAGAATTGTACCCATGTGTACAGGCTCAAGTTCAGGTTTTTCTCCATCATTTAGTTTCCACAACTGGTATTACATTTATACCGAATAGTGCGTGTTCTTAAGGAAATCTATGTGTGTTGAAATGGTTTGTTTTCCCTGGTTGTTTTCGGCATCAAAATAAGAAGTATTGATTTATAAATGCACCTTCAGATTCACTTTTTCTTAACTCCTCCGATAAACTAAACAATATATATAGTGCAATACACAGAAGTCCTGTATCATGTTTTTCTGAATGCATTTTATTTATTTACAACAAATGACATTAACAATAGAAAAAACAAACACCACATATTTACACAAAGTTTTCATGGAAGGAAATTTCAGCTCAGTTCATTATCTACAGGTGTGACACAGCAGCAGTTTTTTTGCAGCCACTGAGAGCTTATCTCATGTCGGAGCTTTTTGCTAGTTTAACTGTCCACCAGACGGATCTTGCTAGCTTCCATCACCGGATGTTAGCAGAACTAGCAGAAACCACGGCCGAGTCTGGTTCTGGACTGACAGTGTGAGCAGGAGGTTCTTCAGAGGTGGTCGGTGTACATGGCGGAGTAGAAACCACAGCCAAGTCTGGTTCGGGACTGGCAGTGTGAGCAAGAGGTTCATCAGAGGTGGTCGGTGTACATGGCGGAGTAGAAACCACAGCCAAGTCTGGTTCGGGACTGGCAGTGTGAGCAAGAGGTTCATCGGAGGTGGTCGGTGCACATGGCGGATTAGAATCCACAGCCGAGTCTGGATCTAGACTGGCAGTGTGGGCAGGAGGTTCATCAGAGGAGGTCAGAACAGCTTGTGAAGTCTGAGACTGAAACAGCGCACATATCTCTTGCACTGCCACATTAGTGATGGTGTTCAGCACGTCTGCTCCAAAGCAGTTGAGCGTCTTCACCAGGACTTCTTCAGGGTAACTCCGTCTAACCTTTCCCTGGATAGACACGACCATGTTATCTCTGATGGAGGATGAGAAAGTGGCCTGAAGGAGCATGGAGGACAGAGCCTTGGACACCCAGTCCTGAACTGCCTTGGTGACCCCAACTGCCATTTTACTCACTTGCTGGGAGGGCATGTTGAAGGAGGTGCTTGGAGGGGGCAACCAGAAGCCTTGCAGGACATTTGGGACAACCTCTAATACCACCTCCATTGGGCAGAGCAGTTTGGACTCGGGGCCTTTTTGCTGCTGCTCGGTCAGGATCCTGGCATACATCCGGGCCTGCTTGATGATCCGGGGATGTCTGCACATTACAGTCATTCAAAGTTAGTTTTAAAATCAGTTCAAAGCAACACAGAGACATCACAACCACCGAACTTCAACTGATCATGAATGTGTGTCAAATGTGACTCAGTGAAAATGAGGAGGGACGGCGGCTGGAGATCTGAGCAGTCTTCTTGCTTCGAACTCAATGTCCCTCATCTTCATACTCATGTTCACCTTCCACACCTCAAACAAGGAATGACATATGATAAGCAGATTATTTATTTACACAATCATTCAGGTAACAGGTGACTCCAAACTACTGTAGAGTCTTTTCAGGATTGTGGTCTTACCAGCTGAAGAAGAGGCCTGATGTCAGCGTCGCATCCGCCAAGTTCAGGCTCCCAGAGGCTTCTAACAGAAAGAAAACACAATCTTCATCTTCACTGTTCCCCTCTTCCTCATTACAGACAGATTGTGACATGAGCAGAGATGAGGTCGGCTGTGAGTAGGTAACTTACTGTACTCTCAGTGCCTCTCTGCGCTGCACCGCCAGCAGCTCACTCATATTCTCAGCAGTCACCGCTGATTTGAGCTGGTGTTTCCGCTGAAGCCTCAGCAACTGAGACACTAAAGACACATGTCTTTATGTTAAAGTACAAGACAAATGTGTGAGACTTTACCTGCTATTTTAAATTAGTGGGACTTACCACAGACTTATATGAGGGCGAGTGCCAGCAGAGCTGCAGAGCCTGATCATACATTGGTGTGCCAAACAACACCTGTGAAGGAAAGAAAATCATCTTGTTCATTGGTTTGTTATTCATAGATAGATAGACAAACAGATAGATAGATAGATAGATAGATAGATAGATAGATATATAGACAGATAGATAGATAGATAGATAGATAGATAGATGTAGAGGAATTAAACATTTGCGTAGAAGATAAATATATAACTGTGTAAAGAAGTTAACCCGTGCTAAACATCTATACAAAAACTATATAAAAAGTAGAAAGTGACTGTAGAAATAAAAATGTTTTATACAAATAGAAAACTATATAACTATATTTAACTCTATCAGAACAAGTTTATAGTCTAACTCCAGTTAAAAACACTCTCACTTACCTTGATGGGTTTGTAGACCTTCATGCTTTCTGTAGCAAAGGACATTTTGTTGCTGTACATCGAATACACAACAGGTTGAACGAATAGGTTCAGAGGGCAAAGCCAACGAAGTTCTCTCAACGATTTTACAATCCAACTAACGATTTCGAGAGTATTCAAACAGAGTAGATCTTCCAGACTCGGGTGAACGGTGTGCGTTCGGGTTGAAGAGTGAGTGAAGTCTGAAGAGAGACTCCTACTTATAGTTGGAACACACTCTTCTTGGAACAGGTCATGTGATTGGCCAGGGAAGTCCAGGAGACATTATGGAGAATATAAATACGTAAATGTCTGTACAGTGAACCCTCGTTTATCGCGGGAGTTACGTTCCAAAAATGTGAAATCCGCGAAGTAGTAGTAGTAGTAGCCCCCCCCCCCCCCCCCCCCCCCTCATTTTTTACTAACTAAGCAACACGAGCGATAAAGAACAACGAATGCGGTCTTCCTTCACTGGGTATGGATTCCCGAGCCGAGCCAACACGAGAACAAAATCTAGATTCGGGGGGGGGGGTACGCTATACGTGTGTATGATCATGTCTTTGAAAAATAACGTAGAAGTTGGGAGGGATCACTGTATGTGTGATAATGACCAGATGGATCAAAAATCATCATATTAAGTCCACAGCCTTCTTATTTATGCAATCAAACACAGTGAGAGTGATCACCAGATCTGTCCAGGACCATAGAGGATGTGTGTCCATTAAGTCTGTGGCTGATCTGATTTTCAGTTTAATAAACAACAGCACAATGACATTGCTGACTAATATGAATAAAACAATATCATTAATACCATTACAATTTTTTTTTCACCCAGAGCAGTACTTCACACTCCTGTAATAAATTCATTTTGATTTTTTTTTACAAAATTAATTTCAGCAACATTATTAAGTTTTTAAATCACACCATAGACTGTGTGGGCTTAATAGACATTCATCTAATTATCAGCTAGGTTTTATCTCAATCCGCCAATCTTGATTGGCCAGTGAAGGTGTTCATCCGCGCCGCACACAGTAGTCCAGGGGTCTCAAGCTCGTGGCCCGCGGGAGAATATACGGGAGTGCCACATTCATGAAGACGGAAAGAGTTACACATTGTTTTGGCTTTTGTCATATCACATATCGCAGAAAGATTTATTATGCATTTTTTTATGTCTGCAAACCAAGCAGCAAATTCTGTGGCTGTAGCTGATGAACGCAGAAGTGCCGAAAACTGCAGTTCCTCGAACGGCCACTCGAGGCTTTACGGGCACGTCTCTCAAGATGGCGGAGCTCCAAGATGGCGGAGTCACCACACTCCCAGAGCGTCACAGTGCCTGTGTTTGACGTCACAGACACTCCGTCCATATTATGTACAGTCTATGCTCAAAAGTCAGTTTTTTTTTTTTTTAATGAATGCCTCGTGATACTCAGGCAGCCTTTCAAAATGCTCAAATCTCGTATTTTATAAACAGCATAGTTGTGGTTCAAGGCCCCCAAGTTTAACTATGGCCTCTGTGGTTTCGCTCTGGTGCTATGGGGGGTAGGGAAAACAAATGAATGACATAAAAAAGAATGCTGTTTCCTTCCTGAACTCTTCTTGGAGCCGCTGAATTTCTAATATTAGTCATCCTGGTAAACAAAAACCTTTGGCTGGACCAAATGGTTTCTGAACCACAGGAACTGTGCTGCTGACAGGACAGCTGAGAACAGTGAGGCCATGATAGAGATCAGAGTTGGTTGAACAGGTGGACGCCTCAGCACACTGTTCAAATGTGGAGTGTGTGTGTGTGTGTTAGATATCGGGACATATTTCATGTTCAAATCCATGGCTGACTTTTAAAGCGTGTACGTTATATCATATGCATCTGATTTGCCGAATTTCCCTTCCTGGAGGAACTTGTATTCAAGCCATCCAAGTCATGTCTTACTGTTTGACAGCTCTCTGCAGGCTTTCCAGTGTCTGATACACAAACCACACACACATATACACACGCCTATGTATGCATCTGTTTCCCTCTCCTACAGAACCCATCCTCACCTCTCTCACTCTGTCTTGAAATTAAATCAAGAAGCAGTGACAGGCTGACCCAGCGACGTGCCCCCCTCCCTCCCCTCCCCGCCCCACGATGCCAGCTGTCAATCACAATGACTAATGAGCAGTTGATTACATCATTGGCCCTCTAATGGTCCACCGGGGACCTCGAGGTGGAGATGGTGGTGGTGGAGGGGGAGTTGAAAGGCAGAAACACTGACAGAGAGATGAAGAAACAGAAATGAGTGAGTGAGAGTTTGAGGAGGGGAAAAAGAAAAAAAAAGAAAGAATTGGAAGTGAGAGACAAAGACATGGGGGAGATAGTATTTATGTTTGGGAATAAAAGGGGAGTATAATGAGCAGGATAATGAGGCCGGGACATCCCAGCGCAACATGCAGACGAGAGATGAGAGATCTGGTTTCCACTCAAAAACCGCTGGGGGTTTCCTGACTGAGGAAGGGAGAGGAAGGGGGGGAGGGGAGGGGCTGAGAGGAGGCCAGAGGAGGGAGGAAGGTCTGTGCATCCCAGAATTCCTTTGCCCTCCTCCTCACATCTCCGCTCCCTTCCCCTCCATCCCCCGTTGCATGTCCTAAACGCTCCCCGGCTGAGTGGGTGTTGTTTTGACAGCTGACCTGTTTCTAGTTAATGCTAGCGGCTACCAGAAACTATCCCATCCACGCTTTGCCCATATCTATTTAAAAAAAAAAAGCCTGGCTCGCGAAGAGCTGCAGGTAATAACGACGGGTGCAACGCCGTGTCTCACAGCAGATGTGTTTCTCGGAAAGACCGCATTTCCCAGGGTGCTTGTCATGAGGTTGATCTCTTCTGTTTGTCTTTAGAAAGAAGATAATTGTGTTTGAAAAGACTTTTTCGTCAGCCTTTCTCTCCTTTCATTACACACTTTTCTTAGAACTCGGTTTGAAGAGCTGTGCCTGCTTCCTGTGCGGCCAGAGAAAGAAATCCAGCAGGTTTCCCCTCGAAATCCAGCCTTTTAAAGTTTTTTTTTTACACATAGATTAGCTACAGACAAGGAAAAGGTTTAAAGCGCTCATGCACCTGCAGCTTTGGCACAAATTTAACCTCTTGGGGGTTCTGTGAAAAGACTTGCTAATAGGCGCAGGAATTAAACTAAGGGGACAAAAAGTTTGTTTTCCCAGCGCGCCTCGAGACGCAGAAAAAGATCAGAGAAATTCTACCAACAAAGAAATGAGAAGTGATGGCTTGCTTTGAGGGATGATTTTTGCATTTGAGCGTGGAGCGTTGTTTGTTCTCCGTGTTGATTTCCTGTGGGTGCTGCAGTTTTCTCCCACAGACCAAAGGTGTACAGGATAGGTACATTGACAGCTGTATATAATTAAGAGTTGTGAGTGGGCGTCAGTTCTATGATAGACCGGTGAACTGTCAGCTGGGATGGCCTTCAAGTAGCCCCAGCTGCCCTTTGGCAGGGAGTTGCGTGACTCAGGGGCCTGTAGAGACCTACGATTACCGTCAGTGAATCCAATATCCATTCACCGGTTTTCCATAAACAATCCAATCCGAGCCGGGTACTGGGCACAGACGGGGTGGACAAGTCACCAGTTCAACACAGGCAAACCAACCACTTTGGCACCTACTGTATGGCATGTCTTTGGACTGTGGGAGGAAGGCGGAGTATACGGAGCGACACGGGGAGGACGTGCAAACTTCACACGGAGAGGCCAAAGCCGGGGGTTAAAGCCAGGAACTTTCTTTGTTGTGAGGCAGCAGTGTTAACCATTGTGCCACCGTGTCAATAAACTCTAAAACTGAGTATCGTAGTGAGGATTGGTGTGATATGTTCGCTTCTCTTAGAACCTTCTACGACCCTATGCAGCAGATCTTGGAAAAGTTGTTTTTCCTTGTTGAGACCAGAAGAAAATGCGTTTAAAAGCCCAGATGACCTTTACTATATCAGAAAATGAGAGGAATGATTTAAACTCGGTAAATTATCTCAGTTTAGCCAACCGGGACTTCATTCCGATCATCAAAATGACACCTTTTTGACATTCTGTATTGATAATGGCTGGACATGAAGCACTGAAATGGAGAATTTAAAAAGTGTGTTCCATGTTTGGTTCTACTTTGGGAATAGAGAGCTTTTAGGGGTCATAACTGTGCTGGAGGCACCAAAAGCTAGAACGAGGTCCAGTAAAACAAAGTGGTAGTTTGTTCTGGAGTTATTAAAGACGTTTTCTAAAAACAAAAAATACATGTTGTAATGTTACTTTGACCTTCAGCCTTTTTTATGAAGTGTTTACTTTATTATTTCTACTCTTTATACATTAGTGTTGTGCTGGAATAAAAATAATAATAATCTAAAAAAAAAAAAGAGTGTTGCTCCAGATATACTGCATCAGAGGACATGAACAGCAGGATGATATTAATGACAGTGAGATAAGATTTGTCCTGTATCAGCCTCAGTGCGGCCTCCTCCACCCAACTCCCACACAGGGGTTGGTGCTCCTCGGGGGCAACATCATCTCCTCAGTGCTGCTGTTATTATTCCTCAATCTGTCGGCCTCCCTCACTTTGTGTTGCACGCTGTCAGGTCCATGGTCACTCACTGATAATGTTTATACTAATAACTTTCAGTTTTTCTTGCTAATGGGAGGAAAATCTGTCGACCAGATGTCGCACTGGTGAGTCAAATCGTTGGAGCTCTCGGTGCTGTTAAAAAGAGAAAAACACAAACAAGATCAGCAGCGTTGCTCCTCAGCAAAGAGCTCCCAACGAATGTCCATTCATTTCTCCTGAGAATTCCAAATATTTCTGAACATGTGCAGGGAAAATAGTTTTATTGAGGTGAGATGAAAACAGAGGAAGGGAAGGAAACGGTTAACTTTAAGATTACACAGAATTTTCTTATGCAATACCGAGCTCCTGCCAAGTGATCTGTTTGGCCATGTTAGTCTTCCTACTGAGCTTTATTTGACTTTATTAAATGTTATTTATCCAGCGAAGATTCACTCAGCAGGTCTGTTCTTTTTTTTTTTTTTCACCAAATGTCCTCCTTCACACTCTCACAATTTCACACATTTACACCTGAGAGCATCCCAGTGTAACCGCAGGCTTCTGCTGTTGGCTGCGCTGACCTTTACGGTACATGTGGTGAACTCAATGTGCACAAGTTTGCCCTCAGGTAGTTGTTGTCTTTTCGATTTGATATCGGTGGGTGCATGCTTCTGATCCCAGGGCATATAAAAAGGGTTGGCTCATGCTGTAGTGATGAACCTACAGAGATTTTCCATCACAAACGAAATGAGGTCACTGGTATGGGATAACTCTGAACATTGACCTGCTTCAGTGTAAACGCAGACTTCCAATAAGTTGCCATGTTCTTTGATTACCTGCATAACCTTGTTCCCACGTGCATGTAAACATGCTGAATGTAAGAACTGAAGGTACCTTGCAACAATGACCTTTTTAATGTAGTTGTAGGTAAAGCGTGCTTCTGATCATTTAAACCTCAGTGCATGCATGCATGTATCATTGTCAGTTAAAATCAACCACTCATACTGTCCTGGTTCATACTTGTGGTGCTTACAGTAGTGTAGTTGAGTCAATGGGTCAAATGAACCACTCCCTGCAGCTGAGCCACAGCGCTGACACAATGTGGAGATGGTCCAGCAAAGAACTCGACTCTGTCTCAACTTTTGCCAAAATGTAATACAATTTATTCATTATTTTATTAAAGGATTTTTTATTATTCAGAAAAAGTTCACAATAACCAGCAACAATGGACAGACATGCAAACCATAGTGCATCAAATATCCTCATATCGGCATAATTTAATTTCCCTCCTTCCCCCAAAATAAACAAACCAAATAAACAAGGATATACTATATATGTGTATATATATATATATATATATACACACACTTGTACATGCCCCATGCATCCATACATGTATACACATGTAGTTAAAAAACACAGCAATCTAATCTATCAATCTATTATCTAATCAAACAAACAAGTACCAGAACAGTGTCAGAGGTAGGTAACAGTAACATGATGTCCATCATTTGTAAGTATATAAGTTGTACTTATAGCCTTAAAGACTATGGATCTGAAAAGTATAGGTCCTGAAAAATATCCACAGCTAATCTCTCCAATGGTAAAAAAAAAAAGTCTGGTATTAGTTCAGGAACAGCTTAAAAGTTAGAAAGATTAAAGGTTTACATTGAATTCTATTGACAAAACTGATTTTGTGAAGGAATGAACTGAACCCAGAAACGTTTCAACAAATCATAATGCCAAAATAGATAATAATACATGTTTCTTCTTTAGTTTTACATCTAGGACAGTTTTTCAGTTATCTATTATGTTAAATATCACCAAATAGCGTATTTATCTGACTCAAATAGAAATTATGGATAAGCCTAAAATTGGCTTCTTTAATTTTGCTATGAGAAATGTTTTCTAATGCAAGGTCTAAGGCAATTTATTTCATATTAATGTCTAATTTGATGTGTCAAGCAGTTTGATCAGAATGGTGTGTAAACTGTGCCAGCAGCTGCTGGGATCTTTACAAAGAGAGCAGCTTCTGGCTCCGGTTTCATCATAATGAGCTCTGTTTGTAAAAGTGTATTAGCTTCAGAATATGTCTTTATTTCCACTGACAACATTAAGTACACATAATATGTATTGTTAGTTACAAATACACGTTTGTTTTGCCGTAACATGCATAAATTAGCTTACATTTCCTAATTCGGCCTGACTCAGCACACATGCTCTTTTTGTGTTTTCATTCCTGCCCATAATCACAGTAAAGAACACCCTCTTTAAAGGCTTAGACTATAGACTTTAATACTTCATAGTCTCTTTTTGGAGAATTTGCAGCTGGCAGCAAAACCAAAATATAATACATAATAACTCCTAACAAAATACAGGAAGATGTAAGACAAACTGTAATCAACAATGGAAAGAGCACTATAGGCTGATTGAGCAAGGAAGTGGGAGCATCAGCTGGGGAGATTGTTTTGGAGTGTTTGCACTGAACGGATCCCTGCAGCCAAATGCTGTCGGACATGGTATACTGCAGAAATGAATTTCCTGGAGGAAGTTTCACATGAATGCTATACAAAATTGGAAGATGAAGTCGGAAAGTATAAGGGAAAGACTGGTTTCCAGGATTCAATGAACATTTTTAATCAATGTGGATTAAAACACCCGCATGTACACATGCATACATACATATTTTCAGTAATGAGCCCAAAGAATGCGTTGGGGTCAGGTGAGACCAACTAAAGTACTAATATGATGTGATCCGGTGTTGGCACTCACATGGTAATAAATCACATGAAATCTTCTTCTCCAACTCATTAATCAAGGCAAAGAGGTTGCTTTCATGTGGGTCTCATTACGTTTAGGTATTCTGAGAAATGTGAAAGCAAAAACAAATGAAGGAAGTCTATCAGTATTTAAATAAAAAAAAGATTGGGAACAGTATTGGTATGGTGCAACAAAACGAGACATCAGGTAGAGTCGATATCAGAGGTATGGGATTAAATGTGAAAAAGGTACTGATAAGAGTCAGACTGGGAATTTGACAGAAGAGTGTTCAAGGAACAGTTTGACATTTTGGGAAATACACTCATTCACTTTCTCTCTCACAGTTAGTTTAGAGGATTGACAGGCACTCGGGTGTCTGCAAGTTAAATATGAAGCTATAGCCAGCCGGTGGTTAACTTAGCTTAGCACAAAGACCTGAAACAGAGGGAAACCGTTAGCCGGGCTCCATCTAAAGGTAGAAAGATCCACCTAGCAGCACCTATAAAAGTCACTGACTAATATGTTATATTTGCAATTTGTACAATAACCAGGGCACTTTGTGAGTTATGAGCATCCCATGAACGCAAAGGAAATGGTGCCGCAGTGGTTGGCTGACGGGTCAAACCCAGCTGGGATCTTTCTGTGATATGTGTGGTATCTGTGCTGAATTGGTGACTTGCTCAGGGTGTACCCAGCTTTTAGCCCAAAGCCAGCAAGGATAGGCTCCAGCCCCCTTCAACCTTGATAAGGATAAGTGGTACCAGAAGATTGAATACCTGTTGGAGAATGTCCATGGTCATGAAATCATAACATTTCAGTATTTTACAGTTCCATTTTCTACACTCGGCAGTTTGCTTAGCGTAGCAAGACGGGATGGTGGAGGTATCCAAAGGCAGACAAACAGTAAACAAATAGCAGGGTGAACTGGACGCCCATGGAATGCACATCCAACAGGGGGCAGTGACATCAAGGATGCATGACTGTCTGACCTCAAACAAGAAGAAGAAGAAGAAGAAGAAGAAGAAGAAGAAGAAAATGAAGCACCACACCTGACTTAAAGAAGTCAGGTAAAACACAGTTAGGCCTTGTTTCATTAACACCAATAAACCCATGTTCAGGGACACCGAGATTCAGTTCATTCGCTGGATTACTGTGGAAACACTGAGCAAAGTCAACCAATCAGGTAAGACAGCTGTTGTTGTCTGTACATTGTCATTTAAGCAAGAAATATATCGTGAGTGAGTTTTGTCATGCAAAGTTGTGTTTGAACTGGCAGGCTCAGATGTTTTTAGTGGTTGGAGCAGCATTGCAACAAGAGTTTGAGAGAGTAATGTCATGATTAACTGCAAGTCATTTTTTTCTTCTACTGCAAACATAACTCCCCCAGGCTGGGCTGCTATTACTATTATTTTCATAGTAAAGCCTCATATTACCAAGCTTTGTAATATTATGAGATGATGCAATATGATGAAAGACCACTGCGGAATGGTCTTTCGATCAGGTATGCCTGTAGCATCTGCTAGCATAAACACTTAAATGTGTGCGTGTGTGCGCGAATTCATCCCATCTCTCCCACTCCATGACTTGAATTTCACGGCTTTAGGACCTCATCCCTCAGCGCAAACCAAAAAAACAGAGGCTACTACTTTGGCAAAATCTTCCATCTCTTGCTCTTATGATTACTCCATCCTTCTCTTCCATCCAACACCTCTCTTTTACTTCTCTCTTCCAGTTGTTGTGTCTGCCTCGCAGCATTCCCTGGCCGCTTTCCGATGCTAGCCTCTTGTTTTCTCCTGGCCAGAATCTCCCCACGGCAATGTTCTATTAGTGAATATGAGACACGGGAGTCAGGCTACAGGAATGCTCCCTTTTCCCCCAGACAGCCTATCAATTACCATAATGGAAAGTTATGATGATAGGTTTTACTGCATCTGTAGAATCTTTGAACTAACTTTAGAAATCACACACTGTATTTGTCCTGGTTGTCTGTCCAGATAAAAATGTGATCGGTCTTCTGGATTGTGAATAAAATATCGTCTAGTATCGCAATACAAGACTTTGGGGATAAATTCAATAATGCAACCTCAATTTGCGTTAGCCAAGGTTAGCTAAGGTTGTCTTATTTTTGCAGTTATTTTGCTAGTTCACTGGATTTCCGTCATATTTTTGAGGTTGAATGGGCACTCCACAGTTTCTACACAAGTTCAATCAACGCACATTGATTTAACTTGATCAAACTTGATTGAGACCTGATTCATCCTTTGAATATACAGTAGCTGGATGGAGCTTTCTTTGTCTGAATAAAGATAGCCCTGGTGAGGTCATCAGGGTTGGCTTGAGCGTGAAGACTTAATTAAAATACAGTTTTCCAATTGGTGGTTGTGGATTTTAAAAGGCACTGTCATTTAGTCCCACAATGCAACTATCCGGATGCATTGTGGGAAGTGTAGGCTCAAAGGCTTGGCCTGTAAAAGTCAAGCTATCTCCACCTGTGCTGCATCACTTTTTTTAAATGCCTCTCTTGCAGTCACAAGGCACCCCTTTCTCAAGCTACTAACCTACCTATGAAACCCTCTAATGACCATAACGTATTGCACTGAAGGAAGAGACATTTCTGTCATAACAATTGGTGATTGTTGGTGACTGATCATAGTAGAAGTAGTTTTTTCACCAACTTTCAGTACACAATAAGTTGATTTCCTACCATGTGGCAACTTTGTATTTTCAACATTCTTCCTATAACAAATATTATACATTGAACAATGCAGAACATTAATATGTATTCGTGTATGTTTAAGAACGTGGTCCTCCACTAATTAATCAATCCAGACATCTTCATTACAGGACAAACACACAAAGCGGGAGCCTTTTTACTATGGAAGTTCTAGCTGCCTGTTTTTTCAGTTCTGTTATCAATTTTCATACTATCTGAGACAAATACAAGCGCAGCAAACTGAAGTGAACTAACAACATCAAGACAGTCAGACTTTAAGCTGATACAATTGTTGAAGATGATCCAGTGATTTATGAAAGGGCTTAATCCTTTGAACATGAACGACATTAAATTGATTGTTTTCTTCACCATTTCTGTCTTCCTACAAACCGTGCCAGGTCAGGCAAACTCTACAAAATCAATTATCTCCAATAGTCAGCTTTTATGTCAACTCCGCAACAACTTTCATTTATATTATCCGCATCCAGGAATATTTTCTGCAGATGACCTGGCCATGTTCCCAGTATTACAAGCCTCTCTAACATGTGTTTAGTTACTCAGAAAAGTTGTGTGTGAGCGCTGCAGGGTGATCCACTGCTGTAAATCATGACTTTGCGATTAGTGATAAGTCCCTTTTTGAAGGGCTGGGGTGTGATAAAGATGTGAGGTTTAATGTGTGTGTGTGTGTGAGACCAGAAACCACTGAGTGCTGCCAGATAAAGTTGATGACATCATAAAGGTTATCTTCCTATCCAGCAGATGTACACGTGGATACATGAAGACATATATACAGAGAATATGACACACAGACCCTCCCTCTTTCCCTCTTCCTGTGACTCGCTCTTTCTTATCCCGTCTCTGATTCCTCGAATCTGCTCTAATCGATAACGTATGTCAATGATGGATCAAACGACTGCATGTCATGTGAACGGGGTCACTTGTAGTGACAAACCTGCTGAGAATTATGATCCCAGTCTGCACTCCCCACAGCTTTACAGAGTGTTTAGCATCATTCAGCTTATTGTTTTGGTTTTATGGCCTGCAGCTTTATGGTTTTGGTTCATTCTTATACCCTCTTTGCATTGCTTCCTTGGCCCCAAATGGCAGAAAGACAAGGTTAGCAACTGTCTGAAACTGTCTGTACAAATATAGCAACTTTATGGTGAACATAAGAGAGCATGCAACCAAATAACCAAACCATAACCAAAAACTACACTCAGTTTATCTAGCTACCATAGCGACTTGTTTAATTGATTAATACTCTTACTATTGAATGTGTGCACTGCTCGCTAGCTAATCATGTCTGGAGATGATCAATCGATCAATTAATCAAACAATCAATCAATCTAAACTAAAAGAACGTAAGCATTTGCATTAAAATGTGCTTAGAGTATTAAAAAATGAAACAACTCATGCAGAAAAACAGTGTCAGTGTTTTAGTATTGCATATAATGTTTTTTTTTATGTTGTATTTTATTGCTGTAGACGTTCATGATTGAGTTAATTTGGTCTGTTTTATTGAATTCACAGCAGTTCATCTATTCTAAAAGATGATCATATGTTTGTGGTCTCACTGCGCTGTGAGATCAATGTATCTCTACAAAGTCAGCTATTCACGAGCTCAGAAAAAACATCCCTTTCTTAGCTTTGTGACAATGCATTTTCCAGTTAATCCAAGAGGACTTCCAAGAAGTATTTTTAACATTTTTTTTGGAAATATTAACATTTAAAATCAGCAAATTTGGAGAGGCATGGCTTTCACTTCACAGAAAGAGTACGAAAGAATTGTAATCTGAAAAGTAGCTGTTGGACACATGAAGTGGGGTAGACGCTTTAGCAGTCTAAAGCAGCATGAAAATATTCAACTAAAGTACCTCAAAGTCAAATAAAAGTACCTTGTTATATTACACCACTGGGTTTTGTCAGGTGCATTTTTTAACTTTGGAGTCTTTTTGCAGACTACGCACAAAACGGTCATCTTATCTCATGCTTGGGAAAAAAAAGAAGCTAATTATTTCCCAAAATGTTAAACTATTCATCGCAGTTGCCAGATGCTTATGAATAAGATGAAGTTGCCTTGATTAAATCAGCCAGCATACCTCTCTCTTCATGCAACATTTTGATACCGCCGACAAAACGTGTTTATTTGTTGCTACAGAACAGCTGGCACTCTCCCTCCGTCTCTTTATTCTATCTCCCACTCCTCCGTGCCGCCCCTCCTCCCCATGCGGTGCAGTGCATTAGGTGGTTTGCAGAGCAGCTGAGACGGGATGATCTCCCTCTCTGCCGCCTCTACATCTGGCTGCGTTGTGTTGAACCTCCCAGCTCGGCCTGCAGATAAGCCCCAGTGATGGATACGAGGTGTCACCATCCAAAGCCTCGCCTATCTATTACAGTGCTGCAGCCTTTTCATGTGGTCGCTCTGTATATGTGTGCGAGCTGGTTTGGTGTGCGTGTGTGTTCCTTGGCAGGGAGGATGGTTCACACATTGGGTCGGTGGGTGTGTGAGGTGAGTGGGTGTTTTTTGAGGAGCTGTGACTGGAAAGGGAAATTATTAGTGGGAGTAGAAAACCGAACAGCAGAGATAGAGGGAGAGCTGGTGGGGGACAAAGTTGAGAGAGACAGATGGAGGGAGAAAGAGCCCGGAGATTAAAAAAAAGACAGAAATTTATTTAGTTGGAAACAACTGTTAGAGTGGAAGTTATGATTTAGATTTTACCACTAGCATCTATGGCTGTCTATCAGCATGTGATATTAGACACAGAAGAAATAATCCATTCTTCTTCAGTGTTACATTTATAACCAATAAAAAACAAATCGCTTATGGATGTAAAACATGGACACAGTGTCTGTGACATCACCCACAGCTTTTTGAGAGTTGTGGAGCTCAGCGTGTCATGGCCCTGACCATCACCATCTCGGCAGATCTGTCTCTTCCACCTCCCGGTTAATCTACTGTAAAAATGGGCAGAGACGTGGAAGATCGTCGGAGCTGAGGCAGGCTGAATAAAGCCTGAGTTCAAAACAAGCCACCTTTAATGGCACCTACCTGCCATACAAAGTGGCCACGCTGTATTATGTATTATGCATAACTTTAAGCCTTAATATAATTTGAACAGGTGAGTTCTGTAATAATGCAGACTCATTACCGTTGTCATGAATACGGAAAGTATCTATATTATAATATAATTATCTATATCTCTGTTTTTTGTAGCAGACTGTAAACATGTTTATTTCTGCCGTGAAGTTGGACATTTTAACATGGGGCCTTATGGAGACTGATTTGTTCTGTAGCCAGCCTCAAGTGGTCGTTTGAGGAACTGCAGTTTTTGGCACTTCCGCATTGGCTTCACTTCATGTAGTTTGCCGCTCAACGTACAAGGCTATTTTTTACCGCCACCAAATACTGAGGGGAAATATCTGGCTCTTTAGCTGCTAAATGCTCCCTTATCTACAACTGTTTAGCTAGTGGCTTACTTTGTCTATTATCTGGGCTTGGCAGGGAGCACACTGTGTGTTTCTCAGCTGAGTAGATCAAAGGTAAATACCGAAAAACCAAACCAGTGAACTGAAAGATGCTATAAAGCTGCGCAGAGCTGAGGTCATACCGGGTTCCTCTACCAGGAGACAAGCGATCTGCGAATAAATTGCAGGCATGTCAGTTGCCTTTGTCTGAAAATAATACCAGAAACTTTTCGCTTGACAGTCAGTTGAAAGTCATTCAGTCCGTCCGTTGCTTTCTATCAAAATGTTGATTGTGATACTGCTGCCATGTGCAGACTGAAAGATGTGAAAATGTGTGTCTGGTAACAAAGTTGTATACCAGGCATTGTGTTTATTTGCACGTACGAAGCAATATCGAGCTCCCTCTGCCCCATGAGCTTCGGTCCTGAGGTGCTGTCCACTTTGATTTCAACGTGAGTGAAATGTTCTAGCGCTGTGGAATAACTCATAGGGATTTATCAGTGCTGGCCAGTTGTCAAGGCCCCTTGAAGCTCATAAACCTCAACATAATAGTAACTCCTTCCTCCCCAATCCACAAGCCAGTAGAAAGATTCAAGACCCCCGATGGTATACTCAAGACCCCCATAAAGCCGCTGACCAGTTGGGATGTGAAAGCTGCAGGTCTGTGATCAAGGGAAGGTTGCTGGTTGGAATCAAAGACAGGTTTAGAAAATAGCAAGGGACTGAAAAATGTACCTGGGCACTGAGCCTCCCAGCTGTGAATGATCTGTATTGAGTCAAGCTTGCATGACTGAAGAACTGTTGGAGAGTTACAAATCTACATGTGACCATATACTAGTAGTTTGTTTCGGGTGTTTTTGGTAGGTTGGTTAGGGGAGATGTTTTTATTGTTGGCAGTCTGTGTTTCTGTAATAATGGTCACCAAGGCGCTGAACCCTTTTTTTGTTTTTGCACTGGGTGAGGATGGTAAATGTAAAGGTAGACTCATTATATTCTGTCTGAAAACCGACTGAGATGGAAAAATCTGGAAAAGTTGAATGACATACGGGAAGGCGCCTCGCATGTGGAAAACAATGTTCATGTGGCATAGCAGAGTAAAAGAATATGATGGTAAAACTTTCGATCGGGAGGAGGGGGTGGATGATAGATCAATGAAGAATGCTCTTTAGAGAGAACACCTCCATTTGGTTTCATGACAGGTGGCATTTGATGGATGTTCAGATTTAAACTTTATGTGTTCTGTGTCTCTTGATGTCGTCTATCATTTCTGAACTCGGTGCTCCAGTGTTTTCTATCTGTCTTTCACTCTTTCAACCCTCTGCTGTCCCCACAATCTTTAACTCTATTACTCCTCTCGTGTGCACTGGGTTTCTAGTACTCAGCCTGGTGAATAAGTTAGGCCAGGTCTAAATTATATTTGGTCCAATGAGGTCCCATTCTGTTCCTTGTGTCTTTTGTGTTCTCTCTTTGTGTTTGGATCCCCGGTGTAGCTCTCCTCTGGTTTGTTTGAGTTAGATCTGACCATCCTCATCTTAAAATGAGCTTATTCTTGAGCAGGTCATCTGCTGGTTCTTCTTGGGCATTAAGCTCCATTTGCTCTGAAAAGGTGTTATCTAACTCTTTTGTGTGTGTGTGCGTGTGCACTGAAGCAGTCCAGACATTTCAAGTGCTAGGGGTTAGGTGTAAACAACCGTAGCTTTCCACTTGTGCTTGTTCAGTTCACAGATGCATGTTTCCACCGGAGACCTGGGACCGCGTGCTCCGACCTCCAGCTGTGAAGTAAAATCTTCCACATTGACTTTTCCACATTGATGTACAGTTTCCGCTGTGATCAGAAGTGGCTTTTTGGGAGGGCCAGGGGGTTTGTAAAGAGAGGTCAAGCCACTACGCACACACACACACACACACACACACAGGCCAGGCATCGGTCCAGAGAGAAGGGAAACGGGGGGTCGGGGGGGAACTCGGGGGCACTCATATTCCTTTAAAAACACAAGAGGTTAAATGCCCTGAGGGCATGGAGGTGTGTATTTTTGTTTATATGTGTGTATCTATGTGTTCATAACTACCCATGTAGTTATGTACTGGCGTAAGTTTTGACGACAGTCTGTCAGAGTCGTGCAGTAAAAGCAGCCCTGGAGCACCATAAAGCCAGCTCTTACATATTGTTGCCCCTGAGCTCAGTAAGTAAAAACAGCGCGGCTCGCCATTGTTTTTAATAATGGGTTGATTTGCAGACCGGGGTTCACGTTGTGTTTTTCATTTTCCCATGTTGTTGGATGGCAGCAGAAACGCAATTAAAGTCATTGTTTCATTAGGGCATGTTGCCTGTGAGCAGGAATTTAAAAACACCACAACACACAGCTACAGTACCTCGTCGAGTGCGCGCGCGCGCACACACACACACACGCACGCACGTACACAAATATAATTAGGACTTAAAGCCCCAGCAATTAGAACCCAATCAAAGTTTCCTTCGTGCTTGTCAACAATCTTTCCCGCATACATTTTTTCACTCATTTATCTCTTTATGCCTGCGTGCTTCTACCGTCTTCCATTTTCCAGAGTTGTTAGTCGGCATATTCCCTCTCTCTTTCTTTCTCTTTGTCTTTCTCCATCTGTTTTTCTCCCTCTCTCTCTCTGTGTGTCTCTATCACAGGCTCTTGGTCTCTAACCCTAGTTCTGTGTTTGTGCAGTACTTTGCATTTGAAAAGACCACCCATGGGTTCAGGAGGGGGCAGATTCTCAGAGAGGAATTGGTTTAGAATATTAATTGTTTTTGTTTTTCTTTTTTTCCTGGGAAAACTGCCCACATTAACACCGCCTGCCAATTTCATTTAAGTCTGCATCCAGGAAGATATCAAGCAAGCTAGAAGACTTCTCTCTTTTCTTTCTACCTTTCAAAAAATGTAATCACATTCCAGGGGTTCACCTATTCTAAGGCATTTTATATCAATTCCAAGATGGATAAATATTTTGTACACTTGGTATATACATTTGACGCATTCGTGAATTGTGCAGCAGTTAGCTTGTTAGCAACTCGTCTGTTAGCAGTTCCTGTGAAATTTTCCCATGTGTATTGTGTGTCATTCCAAACTGGTAGCATTATGGGAATGAACTCCTCTAAATGAGCGACGTTCTTAGCTGTCCTGCGTGCCTCTTCACCGCATCATGTCATTGCATCTGTAGTGACCTCAGAGATTGATGAGATAAACATTTTGTCCCTCCCCTCCCCTCCCCTGTCAAACCTCACACCGCTCCAACAATGGTGTGGTCCTTAATTGTCACCCGTATCAAGCCTCTAACCGGACTACCCGTCTGGAAGGGTATCGGATGGTAATCAGCACGGCAGCCTACAGTTAGTGCTGTCACTCAGGCCCTCTGACGTCACTCCGGCATGCCTGCATGATTAGTTCTGGTTCAAATCCAGCTGACCCGCATTGTCGCCCGTGATCAGCGTCCTGCAAATCCCTGTAATGGGTCGAACATTGTTCATTAAGAGTTTGCAGTGTTGTAAATTAGAAGTATGTGTTGTGACGCAGGGGGACGGTGGTTTGAGGCTGGGGGCTGCCATCCTGTCTGGAGCCTTAACTTTTTTGCTTGGCTATATAATGCGAAAAAGTCTATTTCTTTTTCAGGTAACCTTCTGTTCTGTATTGATTGTCATTTAAAGGGTAAATCCACCCTAACTGCTCACTCAAAACATTTTCTCACTTACCTGATAATGGCATGCTAAATCTGATGATATAGTGTTATAACTTTTTTTGGAGAAAATGCAATTACCCTGTTGACTTTGGCAACATCTTTTCAAGTCCAAGAAGGGGTATATACTTGTTTGGCTTGGGAAACATAGGTAGGCCGTCGGGGTGGATAATGGGCATACAAAACAAAGGCCTTTGACTTTGAAGACTCTTTGCATGGTTAGTTTGAGTCTACAAAACTCTTTTGATCATAGGTTTGAAGATAGGAATCATAGGTTTGATTGAAAAAGTAACCACCAAGGCAACAGCCAGTTGCCATTGAGTTGTCTAAAGATAACAACAAAAACTGCCTTAAGCTGATATTGTAGGTTAAAAAAAATGACATTTTTGACAGTGAACATTTTATAGATGCATTCTGTTTGAATATTTTTCCATTTTGTGGATATGTTCATCAAAAACAAGCCTGTCTAGCAAATGTCGAAAAGAATACATAATCTCGGTGGCAATACTTTTCTCTCGGTAGCTTTTTGCAACATGTGAGCGACATGATGTTAGTCAAAGGGAAACATCTGGATTTATTCGTCCAGGTTTTGACATTTCTTCCTCCAGCCCAGTGCAGTGGAGGTGTTTTTGGTGCTGATGGTATTAACAATCTTGACAATCCACATACTTTAGTGTGTATTTTTGTTGGAACTGCTTTTTACTGACGAAATGTTCTCTCGAATACAGCACATGTTTTAGCAATTTGGACGGGCTGACCATGTAAAGGTCCAACCAACAAAGGTGTTTTCACTTATTTTGTATGATTAGACATTGTCTCTGTACTGTGCGAGCATGTGATTTTTTTTTATCGTCACCTGCTAGGATGGGAGAGGTTACACCTTCATCGTCCTCATTGGTTCATGGAGTCCTGCGAGCTCATGCAGCTCCAGCATAGCTCCAACCAGCTTCCTGCAAACAACCCGTGTTAGTGTGCAGAAGCTCTCAGCTCTTATTGCACTTGTCAGGGCTCCCTCATCCACCAAGCGGAGCCTGATTCAGTATAAAATGTGGCCTTTTGCTCGGTTTCGATCGTGTGGAACTCGCTGTGATCGCAGTTTATTTGGCCAAGACGGTGCTCATGCCTCTGATGTGACGTGACTTGTCTGCTTGGCTGTCTGCTGTGGAAAACATCCATATGAAACATGTCATCTGTCCTGTGCTTGTTACTACCATTTCCCCTGTCATGCGAGCGTTGCAGAGACTGATGGCTTTTTCAGATGGGACATGTGCTACTTGCCCCTGACCACAGTCGGCCTACACTCCATCCTTTTTGATATTCTGCCATCTGTCTTTCCCAGTCTTGTTTACCCTGTTATCCCTCTCCTCTTTTACTCCGTCTCTCTTTCCTCTTTCATACCTTCAATACCTGAGGACTGAGAACTCGTTACAGCCGCACAGGTTGAGATTTTCATGTAGAAGTGAGGCTGGAAATCATCCTAAACCTCAAATAACTGAGGCACCTAAATTCACCTTGTTGTTGCCCAGATCAAATATCGTGTATCGTGAATTCTGTAAGACAGAAACTGTAAGATACATCGGATGATGACTTTTCTCTCTCTCCTGTACAACAGCTACTGTCACCATTAGAGAGCTGATATACCTTTGAATGACTTCAGGTTGAAGTAGTCACACCTTTCAATAATGTGATGGTTTATTATTTCACTTTTCTGACATGCTAACGGGCCTGTTCAGCGACGGATGCTAGCATGAGAGACTTTAAAACAACATAGAGATGTAGAACTGTTTATATCCTTTATTTTCTCATAGTTTTCACGGCGTCTGGTGACCTAAGAGGGAGAGAGAGAGTTAATACAAAACACCAAAGGTCATCTCTATGATGCGTGGCCACTATTGCATTGGACCAGTGTAGCTACAGTGGTTAAAAAAAATAAAAGTTTAGATTTTCTTGAGGTTAAAGCTCCTACTTTTTTTTTCCGCTTTTAGGTCTCTTTGGTCTCGTCGGCTATGAAGCCTCACCGGCCAGCCAAGTTGGTAGACTGTATTTGCTGATACTGCACGATGAACTGAAGATGTATTGTTAAGGATGATTATAGGACGTGTTATATGGTGTGTTAATCCATAAATTCAATCCATAATTATAGCTGAAGTTGCAGGAATACAACTTTTGTGGACATAAGCACACATTTCATACTTAAAATGTCTGCTTCAATACAAACTTGACTCTCGGGGGTGATGTTTTATAGTGACGCAGTATCATACTTCCATCTGGCAGATAGAGAGAATGCCATGACAAAAAAAAAAAAAAACAACTAGTCAGGGGACTTTTTTTTTTTTAAAGGTTTTTCTAAAGGTCACCAACTGCTATGCAATCATGTCACATGACCACCGTCACCTTCCTGACTAGCACATGTTGTTCCAAGAGACAGATCGATGCTCATTTCCGTGTTCTTGCAGCCAGTGTACTGTATCTTCTTTCCGTTGCAGTGTTGGCATTTTTGTTTACGTGACAGCCTGTAGACAGATCCATCATCCTACGGTATCGCTGTCAACGGAATGTAACTCAGACTCGAAATGTAAAGTCATATCTCTAAGAGAAATGTCCGTGGCTCTCAGCTGACTAGTTACCAAACTTCTGTTTTTGTTATCCAAAAGCTGCGATAAACCAGAGCCTTGTTTTTTTTTTTTTTTTTTTTAATCCCAATAATTCCTCTCGGGCTTGCAGCTGTAAGGCCGCAGTCCATCAGCAGTCATGCAGTACAAAGTGAGTCTTGGCTGCAGCTCCGTCTCCGTCTCGTGTTCAAAAGCCGCCTCCAATGAGTACGAAAACATTGTGTCGCCTAACACATAATCTACATCATAGGAAAATGGTGTTTGGTCCCCCGGCAGCGTGACATCACTCAGTATTTCCCTTCCTTGACCTTTGTCAGATGCCAGGCGCTGAGGACCCGAGGGGAGGGGTCTGCCGTCGAGCAGCTCGTGCCCTCTCAGATATTCGATATCTAGCATTTCATCAGACTAATGGGGAACAACTGAAAGACGTACGCGCAGTGTCTTGTGTTTTGTTGTTGCTTTTGACTTGTTAATTAGTTGTGACGGCTGTAGTTGTGTAAGAGATGCTCTGCTTGAAGGGACACCAAGAATAAATCCACTGTTTCATAACGGGGTAAACTGTACAATAGTCAGAGATTTACCCTCAAGTGAGCTCTCAAATGTTAAGCAGACGTGTTGTCAATGTCGGGGGAAGGTTCAAGGTCCATAGGAGCATAGCGGGAGGTTCAACATGTAGATATTAAGATCACTGCATTGTATTTTCCAGCACTCAAGTGAAGTCAGTTTTATTTGTACGGCCCGGAATGACAAATTTGCTTCTGCTGTCAGACCTTGAATATCAATTTTAGAAAAAAAAAAACGACCCTACAGAGAATTTAAAAGTTGTCCAGAAGTTTTTTTTTTTTTTAAATCTTCATATTACATAGCATATACCACTAAACATTTAAAGGCTGATCTAGTTTGAAACATCAGCCCTGAGATAAGATTTTCTTCAGATGCATACAGCTCAACAAGAAAACACATGTTCAACACAATTACAAACAGTAATACGATTTTCAAAAAGGCCACAAAAACCTGATGAAGGGACGACCTGTTAGCATAATGTTTACAACACATATAACCTGATTAGATTCCAGACGTTCGCAGCATGTCCTACCCTTCTCTTTGTCCCTTTCGTTGTTCCTGTCTGTCTCTACTAACTTGAGTGATCCCATCCTGAGTCCTGCAGATAATATCGATCTCCCAAAGAGACAAAGACATCTGTTCTTTGGAGGGTTTACCAACAGGACATGAACCAGGACTCGAAGTTCTGATTAGCACATTTCAGGTCTGAAACTGACTTTATTTTCATCATTGGTGAATCTATGGCTTGCTTTTTCTACTAACCATTCACTATATTAACCCTGATGCTGTGTTTGTTTCATGTTAAACAATTTTGTGTCCCTGGTCAAAAAAAACTGTAATAATACACAAATTATCACTACTAGTTGTGTTAGATATTTGTATCAACTTAAGTTCTTCTGAACATTACTTTTATTGTTATTATTTTTATACACATAAAGTAACAGCTTTTTGTTTTTGTAGATGTGTAAAAAGGAAATTACCCTAAAACTTGTTGATGACAGCCTGATCTTGTATTATAGCTCTTAAAGCTAATCAGCTGTGCCAACATGTCAAATTTCTTCAGTGACACGGTGGCCCAAAAAATTGTCTGACCAGACTCTGCATACCGTATACTGCTGGTAGATCCATTTCTGGATCAGCACACACCAGTCAAAATCAGACCCATGTTGACGTCTGTCTGGGTTACTTTTATTTGTCTTTGTTCATTCGTTTCCCCTCCACGTTGGTCATGTTCACCACTGTGGTTTCTATGGAAAAGAATACCTTACATACATTTTACCCAAAATACAGCCACACACACAAACACACACACCCAAAAGGCTCATAGACATGCAAATGTGAAGAGATGGTGGAGTGATGGGCAGCCACACACAGTGAGCCCCCTCCAGCTACCAGTCCACCTTCCACACTTTGGTCCGTATTGCACTTGAACTTGGTCGCTCTTTGGTCCCCCAAGCCGAATCTCTACAGACTGACCCAAATCCCTACTAACTGAGCTCCTGGCCTCTCTCCTCCTCGCCAGTGTCGTGATCAAATATATAATAAAGAGCTTCACTTGCAGTACATTGGTGTCATGGTGCTGCCACACAACGAACTGTAAGCAAGGCCTCAAAAAAAAAAGCATTATATACTAAGGCTACAAAAAACAAGTTGTCTGAGTGTGTGTCCATCTGACATGTGGATGTGCCTAATCTCAGTTTTTGTAGTCTCCCCCATTCATTTGTAACGACCGGTCATTTTTGACCAGGAACAACAAGAGTGTACAAAAAACACACCAAATTGTATGCAAATTGACATCATTCAATTTGTGTGTTGAAATCCTCTGCGTAGACAAAGCCATGAAATCTTCTGTTGAGTCTCTACAAACTTTCTACCACACCAACTCTACACAGTTTTCATTTTCTTTGAGAACTTGGCAGGGGTGAAGACAAAATCCTCCACAGAACCTTTAAAAAGCAGACATTGCACTGGGTTGCATCAGATTGTTTGTATGTGACTGCACCTATATCTGTCCATGCTGTACGTGTGTATATATTCCAAATCTAACTTTCTGAAACTGATCTAGACGTCATAAAAAGCTTTCAGCAAAAAAGTTTCAGCATCCCATCTGAAGCTGAAGCATAAAGTAACCTGAGTTGGAGTTCAGGACTTTTGCAGCGTGGACTAACTTCTGTCCTCTCAAAGCAGGACCTGATCACCCCACTTTCTCCCCCCCCCCCCCCCCCCCAAGTATCTCCTGTTAAAACAAATTCTGACGGTTTTCAGTAGCTTTGCAGAACTTTCTATATCGAGTGCACCCCCACCCCCTTCCTCCTCCTTCCAGGTCCCCCAGAGCTTCACCCCCTGCTGCTACCAGCTGACAGGGAAAGAGGGAGGAAGAAAATAAAAGCAGGGAGGAAAAAAGAAAAAAACAAAAAAAACAACACAAGGCTTCTGGGAAAACAAACACTCGTCCTGTTTCTTGGCACTCTTCTCTTAACCCTTTCACTGACTCCGGCATGTGGTAAAACACAAGAAGGTGTTATTCAGCAGAGCGGTGTTGCATGACGTGAGGAACAAATGACAAACTTTCTCTCTTGTTTTTTTTTTTTTTTTTTTAATAGCATTTTCATTTTTTATTGCAAATACATATACAAAAGATTCTTTAAAGACAGTACAAATACATGGCGAGATCACAGAAGAAATAAAAGAGTACTGGGAACGTCAGTTCTTTTGATATTGAGAGAGAGGGAGAGAGAGAGAGAGAGAGGAAATGGAGCTTGCAGAGGATGGACGCTCCCGCTGGATCGTCCATCCTAGAAAAGCCAAAAGAGAAAAAAACAAAAAAAAAACTTGTAACATGAGATGACATTTTCCAGTTCTTTCAGCCATAGTTTAAAGTCCGACTTAAAGGAAATTCACAAATAACAAATAATCCGTACACGTTTCGTTAGATAATCCCACCCGACCCTCAAGAAAAGGCAAATACATACTTAAAATAGACATTTACATAAGATAAATAAAAACAACAACAACAAAAAAAGACGATTACAGCTTGTACCATTTAGTCTAAGTACCCCCTGGGATGAAAATCAAATTTCCAAAAAAAAAAAAAAAAAGGGGGAAATTATATGCTGTCTACACTGCAAAGAGGACGATTCATTAGTTATAAGAATAGTATGCAAAATAATTACTTTGAAATAAAATTAAAGCTAATAAATAAATAAAGTTTTTAAACTGGATTTTGACGTGGGGTGGGGGGGGTGGGGGGTGAAGGACGGGAGCGCTTCGGTGGGAGACTGCACACGGTGGGGGGAGGGAATGAGGGGGGGGGGCACCCAAGGGGGTCAAAGGTGACTTCCTGTAGCTGTCAGACACACGCTGTTGGACGGTAAGTGTAATCTCAGCTGTGGCACACACACGCGCGCACACACACACACATACAAAAAGGTTGGACAAACATGTAAAAATCCAAGGCACGGACGGTGGATAAGGGCCGCAGTCATCCCCCCCCCCCCCCCTCATGTCAGGACAGCACAGCATTGTGAAACCAAATCTCTCCTTTCTGTATTGCCTAATCGCTTCTCCGACAATCGTGACACATGACTTCAAGAAAAGGAGAGAGAGGAAAAGAAAAAAAAAATCAAACAAGCTTTAAATACAAACCATACTTGCTGAATGGCACCGAAGAGAGGAAGCAACGGAAACAAAAACACTAATCCTCGTATGAAATCGGACAGAGAACCGGACGCCGCACTACCATGAGTGGTTAGTTGCTGAACTGTGTGTGTGTTTTTTTTAAAATATAAAGCTTTTTTTTGTTTTTCTATCTACAGGTACAAATAATTACCCTCCCCACTCCCTCCCACCAACCCCACGGGTTACAAACTGCCAGCGTATGAAGGGGAAGAGAGAAAAAACAAAAACAAAAAGAAACATACACAGTACCTACTGAAATATCAACAATCAATCCTCACAGAGGATTTTCCTAAGTCTCTTCATCTCTCTAAAAATATATATAGTTTCTATCAAGGTACAATAGCAAGGCACGACGTGAGCCAATCACAAGTCCCGCTCTCCTCTTCTTCCAATTCAAGTGTCTGATTCAGGGAGCAGCTCTCCCTGGGGTAAAGTGTTTTGGGTGTGTGTGTGTTCGATGTGTGGGTGTGTGTGTGTGGCTGTACATGTCATTTTGTGTGTGTGTGTGTGTGTGTGTGGTGTCTCTCAGTCTCATGCCGGGGCGGCTCAGGGTCTGGTGAGCTGGGTGTAAACCGGAGCCTGCTCCCAGTGCTGCGGGCTGCTCTGTGGGATGGAGGGAACCCCCGTGTTGTCGGCTATGGGTGTGTACATGGGCCTCTGGCTGGGGCTGCTCATGTAGCTGAAAGTCGAGTACAGCCCCGAGCCCTGCCCCGCCCCCGCGTGGCTGTAGTAGGAGGCGGTGGCTGCGTTGCCGCCCCCCTGGTGGTCGGAGTAGTCGTACTGCTGCGCCCTGGAGATGGCCGGGTAGGAGGAAGGGGGGCTGTAGTGCTGCAGGTTGAAGGGGCTGTAGGCGACGTGCTGCGGGGAGCCCTGCTGCTCGCTGTAGTGGCTCGGGCTCAGCTGCTCCGTCTTGATCTGGGTCCTGTGCTGGGCCTGAGCCGCCTCTGAGCCACCACCGCTGCCCAAGGTGGTCAGGGTGTGCTGCTGCTGCTGCTGTCCCTGTTGGCTTTGGCTTTTAGCCATCCAAGCTGCGACGCCTCCTGCCTGCGGGCTGACGGGGGCTCCGCTGCTGATGCTGTAGGTGCCGGTGTAGCTAACTGGGGCGGCATTGCCAGGGCCGGTGGCAGAGCCGGGGTGGCCATTAGGCGGGAGGTACTGGTCGAACTCGTTGACGTCGAAGGTCTCGATGTGGGAGATGACATCGCTGCTCAGCTCCCCGATGTCCACATCGCGAAAGTCGATGTTGAGCTGGCGCCCGTTGGGGCCATCAGGCAGAGAGCGGAGGCCACCTTCGCGCTTTAGGTCCATCTTGCCTGAGCTGACATCAGTCTTTGGGGTGGTGGGAGGGGTAGGGGGCCCTTGGGAGCCTGGAAGTTGCAAAAAATATGAGAAGGATTAGATATAAATTCTAGTTGAATGGATTTTAAGCAAACCAACAGGGCTGTGGCATGAACGACTTCACTTTTTAAGTTTTGAATGAAAGAGAACAGGAGTGAAGCAACCTCTAAGAAGACTGGCAAATGTTCTTTCTGCTCACCTGAGTGCTCACCCGGAGAGTGCACCTCTCCCATGCTGGAGGCCGGGGAGTCCGCCTGCTGGAGAGCTTTGAAGATGGCATTCGGGGAAATGTGAGTCTGCTCGCTGCCGTCCTCAGACTCGCTCTGTCCGTTCTTCACAGACTTTCTCCGCCGTGGCTGGTATTTGTAGTCCGGGTGATCCTTCTTGTGCTGCACCCGGAGCCGCTCAGCCTCCTCCACGAACGGCCGCTTCTCCCCTTCGTTGAGGAGTCTGTGCGTAAAAATGACATTTACTTTTTTATAATTAACGCTACACTACTTTCTAAATGCTCTGTACCAAGATAAAAAACTATGCATTCAAATCAAATCACGAAACTGAACAGCAGTTTGCAGTTAATTTAAACCGTAAATGTGCAAAACAGAGATGTCTTTTTTTTTTTTTTTAAAGTCACTCGTGGATTCTGCGTCTGTGCGTAAAAGCTAAAAAGGCGCAGGATTCACACTCACCTCCAGAGTTTCCCCAGAGTTTTGCTGAGCTCCGCGTTATGCAGGTGTGGGTACTGATCCGCCAGCTTCCTCCGTGCAGCCTGCGCCCACACCATGAAGGCATTCATCGGTCTCTTAACGTGAGGCTTGTTCTTAGAAGATCCGTTAACTCGCACCGGCATGGGCACGAGGGTCCAGTCGTAACCCTTGAGCACCTGGGACACGGCGTCACGGATGCATGCGGGAAACTTATCGTCCTCGTCCTTCTTGAAGTCTCCGTCCGCTCTGAGGAGCCCGTTCTCCGACGGCCGGGTGTTCTCGGTGTCGGAGCCCGAACCGGACGGGCACGGAGAGCCCGCGGAGTCCTCGGACATGCTCGGGCTCGGGGCATCAGAGAGACACTTGTCTTGTTCATCCGTCATCTTCAGGTAAGGGTCGAGGAGATTCATACGAAAAACTGTTTGGTGCCAAATTACGCGTGAAACGGGGGGAGTTATGTCTGCTTTCTCGCGAGAGGAAAAGCCTCTAAAATAGACTTTTGCCTCTTGCCAGGATGAGTTTAATCAAAGTCTTTCAACTGAGAGAAGTGCACAAGAAAAATTCAGCTGGTTCTCCGTTGCTCCTGTGCGTAAAACCGAGTTTGGAGAGCGAGTGTCTTTACGCATGGGCTTGTGACAGACTCCCGAGAATGACTTTTTTTCTGCAAGCGGATCCGCGCTTGAAGGAAGAGCAAAAAAAAAAGAAGAAGAAGAAGAAGCCAGATGGGAAGAGTTTGCTTTCAACTCTGCAGGATGAAACGGTAAAGTGCTCCTTTCTAGTCTCCAAGTACAATCCCCAGAACGCGTGAGTGCTTTGAACTGCAAACGGCTCTGCACGCGGGCTTTATAAGTGCGTTGCCGGAAAGCCCGATTCTGATTGGACGACAGCACGTGACGCCAAACTAAAGGAATTTGTTCCCATTTCCCCCCCTCTCCTAACCAGCCCTGAAAACACACACACACACACACACACACACACGCAGTCACTTTCTCTCAAACATACACACAACTGCCCAACAGACAGTGTATATGCTGCTTAATTCAGCTACATTCTCTTATATATACTGCATGTGTAAGGCTGCATGAAGAGAGAGTGATTTCCATCATTTAATCAGGCCTATAGGACATGTATCACCATGTTCTGACTAAAAATGACACTTTATATTGTGGGGGAAACTTTGAAAGAAAAATAAACGTGTTACAAAAGAATGCTGCAAGTAAAATATCCAACAAATCCTCGTTAAAACTATGATATTTCTGACCATAAACATCCCCAAAAAGCTACAGAAATGTTCCTGTATGCCTCCGTTTCAAAACATTCTCTTGTCTCTCCAAGTCTTTCTCCACGCTGGATCCACAGCTACAGTTACAGCATCTGGTCAATAGGGGGAGACAGCAGTCTAGGAACCCAGTAAACTGCCTCCCATCCTTTTGCTGAGAGGAGGACGAGGGAGGGAGACCAGCAGCAGCAGGAGGAGGAGGAGGAGGAGGTGGAGGTGGGCGAGGGGGAGGAGGAGGAGGGAGCTCCAGCTCCAGCTCCAGCAGGCTGCTGCAGTTGCTGTCAAACATCAGCTTCTGATTTGTGTCGCTCATCTCATTTCCAACAACAGAGCAATAATCCGGTGAATGGCGAATTCTCTCCAATTTGCTGACTGTTCCACTTCTACACGGGCCGCACTGTTCTTTACACCAAATGTTCCTCATGAAGCGGGGAACATTGCGAGCGCTTTGTGACGCAGCGTTCAAACTTTTTCGTCCGTTCTGGAATCATACACCTCTCTAAACGTACCTCCCGATATAAGCGTGTAACACCTGGTATTTATTGTCCTACTTCTTCTTCTCATCAGGCATTCTTCTGTAAAGTCATTTTTCTATAGATGTAGCTACTCGAAGTCATGCTCTCAAAATCTTAAAGCTCCAGCAGTATCATCTGCAAAATATCCATGATAAAAGTTCACATCGGAAGTCATGTTAGCACATGGCACACGGTTGGATTCATGTTTTCGATGCATGCATGTGCAAGAATCATTTCAATGTTGTAGCCGGTCTGCTCCACGTGCTGCTGTGTAGATTCATGTGTAAGCATGCATCATGTTCTATGCTTTAAAGAGGAAATCTTGATCTGCTGTGTATCGTGCAGGTCTAACTTTAACCGCTCCGCTCGCAGAGCGGAGTGTCTCCCTCTGAGACGTGCTGGAGTGAGACGCAGAAAATAGAAAAGTACAAGCACCCCAGAAGTACACTTAGTCAATGTGCTGTCCACCACTGGCAACTGTATTAGCGTGCATCATCTGTAGGTTTATTTTGAGCTTTGAGAAATCCTCACCGAACACACACACACACACACACACACACACACACACACACACACACACACACACACACACTCCCTTTGTCCTCTCTCTGCAGCCAAAACACAGCGCGACTCTCTCAATCAGAGTAACATGAAATGTTCTGTGGTCACCGATGGTAACCTGCCTGCACACACACACGCACGCACACACACACACACACACACACTCCCCTTTGATTGTTTATTATGCTTTGTGGAGATGTGGAAATGTAAATCTCACTCCGGGCTAATGTGGACAACATGTGCTACCTGAAGTCGCTTTTAATAGCTCACAGATGTCAGGTAGAGCTAATTTCGCTGGGCTGCTGCTGCCGCCGCTCGCTGGGTCACTCTGGACACGTATGCTGCACACAGCCCCCCCCCCCCCTTTTTTTTTTTCAACAGATACAAATCTCCTTTTTTTTTCTATTTCTTTCTCCTCCTTTCTGTGTCTGAATGCTGTAATGGTGCTCTTTTGCATTTAGTCAGACTGCTCAAACTCTGAATCACTCTGTAATTCTTTCTCTCTCCCTGACCAATTAGGCCTGTGGTTCCGAAACACTAAAGCCTAACATGAGCGACTCCTTCGCCCCCCCCCCCCCCCCCACCCCACCCGGCTGGTTTATTTACACGAGACATGCTTATTTAAGATACTCACTTTGAACACAAATAGAAGGGAGCAGTTTGGCTCTGCGTTAATAGCTCGTGGGACGACGCTTGCGGTGGCGCGCGCGCGCGCTGCGTGCCGTTACACAAGGCCACCAGAACGCGACCGTGTTTGCTTGTAAAGCTACAGAGGCGTGAACGCATTGACTCACAGGGCTGCGGCGGAGGGGTGGAAAACACGGTGTTGCTATTGACAGAGTAAATACAGCTAATGGAGGCCTGCAGAAGAAGAAGAGGAGGAGGAGGAGGATGGAGAGGTGGAAGGACAAAGAGGAAGATCAGAAGTGTAAATGGAAGATAATGAGTAGGAAAATAATGAACTATATGTAGGTATAAAACAATGCTGAAGGGCTCAGCTGTCACTGAGCAGATCTGCATGCCTCAAACACACCTAAACACACACACACACGCGTGCACACACACACGTGGCAGGCTGCACATGTGACCTCTACTCCCACGTAACATCTTGTCAAAACGGGGAAAAAAGCCGCAGAAAAACAAAAAAACAAATCTGAGATCAACATATGGTTGAGCAGGAACACAGTCCTCCTCCTTCCTCCTCCTCCACATGTCACACCTTCAAGTTGGACTCAAGAAATGATTCATATGACAACTGTTAGATAATAAACAGAGAGCTCAACTTCGACTGAAGTGAATTCATCTCCGATCTGGAACTTCCCAAAATTGTTTTTCTCAAAACGCGTCCGACAGAACAATTTGTGTGCGATGCCTCGGCGGTTTCAGAGCTGGTGCCTGATGAAAGTGTCGTCCATTCCGTGGTCTTTCAGGAGGCCGGGGGATGACCAGAGGCTGGTGGGCGCAGGCAAGTTAGGCAGGCCGGGGCGAGGTTCTTGGGAAACTTCTCATCTTGACTTGGAGCTACAGCGTAAAAAATCTGAGCAAACAGTGGGAGTCAACTGCTAAACTCTGTCTGCTTTTCTTTGAGAGTCCCAGCCAGGCCTGCTTGACATTTCAGAGCTTCACACCTCACGGGAGAGTGTCCAGGTGTTTTGATCAGTGTATTTATATTTGCATTAACCAGGTATATTTCTCTCAGAAATACGATATGCGCTGCGATGTCGGCAGAATTAATGCGACGTCGGCAGAATGGGCATGGCAGGAAAACCTCCTGGTACTCTGGCATGGGAGAATCTGAAATTCAAAGATGGTTCCCCTCAATGCTAACTTGTAGTCACACCATTCAAATAGCTGAAATTAGCCACTTTTGTGCTGAGTTTTAGGTGAGCCAGTTTTAAAGATATGGCGTATAGCTATAGATTTTATGTAGATGTACAGTAGCTGTCAGATGATGGTGGCTTCACAGCAATGTGTCAGTGGTTTCTTGACCCCCCCCCCCTTTTTTTACCTAGCTGGAGTTAGATAGCTCCAGAGACATTGCTATTTTGTTCAGTCCAGTTGTGGTTCAAACGATACAAAGTGAATGTGGCAACAGGTCCGTCTGGTATTTTGACAAGTCATAGCAGGAAATGCACTGGTCCAACAAAATGACACTAAAGATGGATTTGTTACTTTCACATGTGCCAGTAGGACATTCCATTGCCACACCTAAATGGAATACAGCCATTATTAATGCTACTAGTTGTGTGTGTGTGTGTGTGTGTGTGTGTTTAAAAAGTCATAGTCATGATGATTAAATCAAACTCCTCAAAACCGGCCCTGCACCATGATCAGCACTTTTCTGCCATTGATCCACATATTCGACATGTTCTTGAAAACATAGCTAGAACGCAGCTCCTTGGTGTTGCGTTACTCCTAATTCCAAAGCTCAGCGGGAAGTAGTTATTTAGTTACTGAAGGGAAAACAGTTTGGAAGAAACTTGGATGAATGAACGGCAAAGACGCTGATTTTGCCGCAGTATGTTGTTCGACAAGTTTCTATGGATGTTTCGCTACATTATGCCGTAGGATGCCTTTTACTGCGGCGTGAAACCGCGAAACTCTGCGCGCTCTTATTCGCAGCAGTTCAAACGGGTCGGCTGTCGTGCCCGTTGTGAAACAACCGGGCGGCAGTGAGCTTTGTAGGTGGTAAAGAAAAAAGAATGGGGCTGACTAAAACGGAATATGTCTGCCTCTCTGTCAGTCCTATGATTTCCTCAACAACAAATTATCCACCGGACCCTTGGCAAGTATTGTTGGGGACCTAAGGAGGTGCAGTGTCGAGTTTGAAGATGTTTGGGATGAGTGGCTACAAACAGCAATGCCAGACACAAAGTGATCAGCATATTTAAACATGCACTGCATAGAAAAGGCTAAATCCATGAAAACTTGTGACCAGCGTGGGCAAGACTGATCTGTAAAAGTTGTTGTAAGTCGACTTGCAGGAATAAGGTATATTTCTACAAATGTCCTTAAAATATCTTTGAGTTCCTCGAGCAACCTTCAGCACATTTTTTGTTTTTGGGCTCATCATCATTCCCCTAATGGTACAAAGTGCACCTTGAATGACCATTTATTGCCCGTGGCAGTTGTGCGATGACAGCATGGAGAACAGGAGAAGATCAGAGGTATTGGAATACCCAAGCGAGAATCTGGAGGAAGCATCTCATCTCTGGGTGCCTGTAGCCTTCAGCTAGGTGTGACGTGCCATTCTTAGAAGGCCGCGAGTGATTAATAGCCGCCTCGAGCCTGTGTGTGTCTGTTCCGCTCTGATCTGAGCGTCTGGGCACCGGGTGTCTGTTGACTGAACGTCATTCTGCTCCTCGTGCTGTTTAAACAACACTTAGAAAAGACCCAGGCAACTCCCGGGGAGGATCGCTCTGTCTGCCATCCGTCACTGACCTAACTCCTGCTGCCAGACCCTCCCTCCGTCTAAATCCAAGATTCAATATCTCGGATTCTTTTTTCTTTTTAAATGACACATTAGCTAAGCAGAGACCTGGGCTGAAAATCACCCGAGATAATCCCGTCCAAAAGTCAGGAGTCCACACTCCTCTCCAGACTGAATCCCAGCAGAAAAGAGACCCGAAACACTTCTTGCCCCTGGACGTGTTTCTCAGCAACCCGAGTTGTTGCTGATTAAAATATGCGCATTAGCTGATCGTACCACACTGTACGAGAGGTTGGAAAAGCGAGAGGAAACCCAATCCACGCGGGCCGAGTCGAGAAAGCCGCAAAGGAGTACCATTTCCCTCCGAAGATATGGCTTGTGCAAACAGCCCCTCGCTTTAACAATAACAATGGTCTCACCCAGCCAGGCCAAGCTAACTAATGACAGATCCACACCTTAATGCTGAGCAGTTGTTTGGGTTTAAGCGAGGGAGGACGTGTGTGTGTGTGTGTGTGTGTGTGGGGTAGTTTTTTGAGTAGGGGGGGGGGGGGGGGGTAGGGGAAGAATGGCAGTTGTCAGCGGGTGGCTCGTGCCACTGGAAAACTCCCTCCTTCTTTCCTTCCTTCCCTGGACAGCGAGCGGCACCCACGATACGGGCGGAGATTGTGGGAGAAAAGCTCTGACGCAGCGAAACGCTACTCTGAGCGACGGAGGACGTCCAACCATAACGCAGCACATTTTTACTGCTTATTGAATTGTGCTGGAGGCAGGATGGAGTGCAGGAGGGAGAGAGGGAGAGAGAGGGGGGGGGCAGACTTCTAAAATTATTCCTCGGTGTGTTTTTTCGGTCCTCTCTCTTTTGTAACAGTTACAGCTTGTCTCTTGGCCAGAAAGTGCTCCATTTCCTTTCTGGGCCGCTCTCTGTCTCTACAGTTGTGGTTGATGGTAATTGATGCCTTGGAGTGTGTAATGATTTGATGTGCTTACGAGGGTTATTTGGCTTCAGGTGGGGGCAAATCGAATCTTGCATGAGCGCTGTAAGTTCACAAGCAGGCAGACTCGGAGTGTCTCGTTCCGTCTGTAGAAGACGCCCGATCAAATCAGATGTCATCCCAGAGTACCTGTATCATACGCTGGAGAAACTGCACTGAGTGCTTGGAAAGGATCAAACCTGCCGCCTTAGATTTACGCGAAGGCACGTCGCCGCTGTCGTTCTCCCAGTTCCGCCGGCCCCACAGGAAAAACTGCGGTCTTCCTTCACTCCGCTCAGAAACTCTGAGATCTGCTTAATGAAACAGTGATGATATCTCGCCGCTTTGGCAGGCTCGCTTCAGCTGCGTCCCTTCCATCCTGCTTTAACCACAGCCATCCGGATTAAAAGACCACTTTTAAAGGAAGGAAGCCTTAGAAATGTTTAAAGCCATTTGGCAAACCGTGGCGAGAATCCGACCATATAGTCTCCCTCCTGGCTTTAATCCCGCATTCGCTCTGCAGAGGAAGTTTTGGTTGTCACGCTTGAAATTGGTATACATGGGTATTATTTCAAAAGTGTTCCCTTACCAGCTACTTGCCACTTATTGTACTTTTTTATTTCTTTTAGTAAAACATTTGCTCCATTTCTTTTTTTCTGTTTTTTTTTTTCCATTTGTGAAATGTTAGTCAAATGTCAACCGTTTGGGAAAAACGATGATTTTCAAGGGTTAGGCAGCTGCAGTCAACAACTACACTGCTAGATGCCACTAAATCCTCCAAACGGCTCCTATTAAATAAACTGCTTTTCTTGTACATGCTGTATGTCACCGTGCGACTGGACACGGAGGGAAGACAGCTGTGTAAAGTATATTACAGTGCTGTGTCTCTCCCGTCTTTTCGTGTAAAGTAGCAGAGATGGTGTGAAGTGAGAGAAGCGGGGGGACCCCGCTGTCGTCTGGTGAAACACTGACACGTCCGGCTCCGGGCTTTCATAACTCAGACTACACGTCGAGAACGCATGCCGAGCCACTCGGCATCCGCTCTCTGTCTTTGTAACCCAGCAGACCCAGTAAACCTCGTGCGGATTCCAGGACTCTGGCATCGGGCTGTGGCATACAATCTGTGCGTGTATTCCTGTGGCACCGCACAATGGCAGTAAAAGGGTCTCTCTTTTTTTTTTTTTTTCATTCTCGTTGGCTGCACGAGAACTGAATTAGATTTGCTTCAGCCCCGATGCCCTCTTAATCTATTTTGGGACAGTGTTACAGAAGTGAGTTGAATTTCTGAGCGATACAGTAGGTGCAGTTTCCAGATGTTGGAGCTCTCTCTCAGGATTGTACGGGGTTTTATTATTTGCAGAAAATAGGGTTTGTGGTTAACATAAGCCTGAGAAAATTCAGTTAATAACATCCATTATTATCTCCACTGTGGGCTGTTTGTTGTTACAAATTGCTCTCTACTGCAGTAGAGTAACACCATGGCAGACTAATGAAACATTAGCGGTGATGATGATGGGAGCGGATAAGCTTTCTACTTGTATCAATTACACGTGTTGTCAAAGACGGCGTGTTAAAACCTGCGAGCGTAATGAGCGCGCGTTTGCTTACTTTATTTAAAACTCAATGAAGAAATTGACGAATTGTGACTGTCTCGTGTAAATACTGGTTTGGCCTAGAGAAGACATCATCAGCGGACCGATCTGTACCGACGGGAGTGATTGAAGTAATATATCCAACACTGGAATAATAATTCTGTTTTGCCTCTTGGCTTGAGAGCGAAACCTTTTTGATGGTCGCACAACTGTCTTGTGTGTGTGATTCTGCACGGCTGACTGTAGCTCCAGACCTCGATCAACGCAATGTTTAACGCCGTGTAAGTCAAATTTGTGGTCACAGAATTGACGCAGAATCCAAGAAGGGCAAATTGTAGCGCACATCTGAAGAAAACTCCTCGCTGCCAAAGTGATCTGGTTAATTCAATGCAAATTATCATGATGTATATGTTTTCAACATTTTCCTTCACAATGCTTTAAGGTGTGTGACATGTGTGACATGTCAGAAATGGAATATGCTATTTAGAACTATGTTTTCATTAGTGTTATAATCACCTACACGAGAATCATGCATCTTTGCTACCATAGAATTGGCTTTTATATCTACAAAGTAAACACGGACTCTAGATGGGGCCTTTTGTGTATTTCATGGCTTTAGTTTTTTACCTTCATTGAGATGGAGAGGGTAAGGCGAGGGGGGTTGCAGTCAGCACGCCAAGTCAACAACACCTCTAGATGCCACCGAATCCCACACAGTGCCCCTTTTTAATATTTGTATTCTGACAAAGTGAAAGCAGAACATTTAAATATCTCGCGTCTCTGAGAATGTTTTCTGCAGCGCAAAATATATAATGTGAAATTGTCCAGGAAGACGGGAGCAGCAGGTGTACAAGTGTGTGAATGCACTTCGTTTAGCTATCGTTGTCAATATTCCATTTGTCTTAGGTTGGAGAAACTTTGCCCCCAATCGTCATCCACGCTCCTTGACATATTTTTCCCATTTAAACCAATAAACATGTGGTGTGCCGGCTACCGCACACTGAAACAATGTGAATGCAGGCATTGCGTCATTTGTGAGTGTCTGTGAATAAGCACCCTGCCGAATTAGACCTGCTTTTTGTGCGCTGTGTGAGGATGTTGCGGTGGTACCAAGCTGTGCTGATATTAAAACAAGCCAGCTGTGGTATCGCGTCCAGTCTTGATTTGCCACATCTGGTCTCATCACCTCATGAGCTTCCACGTTGTCAAAGTCTTCCTGCAGCATCCTGATCGTTTAATTCCACACTAGGCAGAGTTTATCTCTCAAAGCCTTGTGTGATTGTCTCCATGAGGCGCAGCCCCGGCCTAAATCAGATTCAGATGGAAGCCAACAAATCCATTGTCAGGAATCACTTCTTACCTCTACTTTACCTTTTAGACCAACAATCGACTTGCGATGTTTGATTTGAATTTCTCAAATTGTTTGTGAGGTCATGGCTGGTGGGGCTTTAAAGCGGTATTACGTAGTAAATGACGTGACCGCCCCCGCAACCTCCTACATCTGTTTTCTCGACATTGAAACCAGCAGTGAAACTTATTTCCCCTTTAAAATGTCAGCTCCGTAATGTTTTCGCAATGGCCATCTTGCCAGTTCAATTACGGCTCTCTCGTACGGCTTAATGAACAGTTCTACTTCTCCACTTCCAGCTAAGATTTCTGCACTCGAATTAGCTCTGAATAAAAGAATCCACCGACTGGTTTATGTTATACAGCGCTTTAACATGCACCGAGTCATCCCGCATCGCAGAATGAGGAGGAAATGAGATCGGTAGTTACGGCGATGCTGACTCAAAACGTCCACTCCATAACTCTCCGCCAACGCGACAGCCCAGTCCAATCTGTTTAGCCTCAATAATAACTCCACGCTGGATTTCTTCCTACTGTTTGGACAGCGCCAGCTCTCTGTGCCCGTGCAGGTCATACCTCTTTTCTTTACAATGCTACGGTGCTGCCCTCCCCTCTCCTCTAACCTGTCTCATGTCTGCACCGCCTCACCGTGCTAGTGTTACATGCGGCGCTAGGAAATTGCCCAGTCTGATTTCCTGCCATCAGAACGTCTTAGCGTAGCCTTCACACAGCACGAAAAGAAACAGGACGCGGGGAGCAGGGAGAGGTCATCCTTTTATCAGCTGAAATCATAAGAGGGCTTTGAGTTGAACCCACTTACTGTAAGACTCAGTATCAACCAATATTGTTGCACCGAGCAGAAATGATAGCAATAGTTTGAATGAATATAACAGAGTCGGTGATAACTAACCTGTCCAAAGTCTTTTCCTGCCATGTAACTCATGCATGCTGGCATAGGCTCCAGTCCCCAGTGATCCTACGTGACAGAAAAGTGGGTATAAAGGAGGAATACATTCACAGAGATGAACTACAATAGTGCCAGTTTGAACTGACTGGACAAAGAAGTTTTCGATGAGATGAATACCACTTGCATATTTGAAATATCGTGGCCTTTTATATGGCTAAATGTTGGCAAACTATTGCTCACTTACGTGACATTGAGTGTTTGTGGTGACCTTTTCATCCCACGTTTGGGTTTAAAAGAAGACATTATTTACTTAACTGTCCATGTGGAAGGGTTAGGGTTAGGGTTTTTTGTACATGTTCAGGCCTAAAATACAACCCTAGACATAAAGGTCTCATGGGCATGCAAATGTGGAGAGAGGGTAGCAGCGTGTTGGGAGTAGTTAGGGGTTCAGTGCCTTGTCCAGGAGGTGAACTAGTATGAACTGGCACCTCGCTGCACTAGACTTGAAGCAGTTACCCTCCGGTTCCCGAGCCAAGTCCCTACTGACTAAGCTGATGCCACCCCTAGACAAAACAAGTCCCCTGTTAGTTTGAGCCAACTTTCCACCCCAATCGAGCTTGCATGGACTTTGTGACCCTTTATGCCTTTACAGTACATCATGTAAGCCTGATGCTCCTCATACAGATGTTTGTGATTTTTGTGCATCTGTGTGCAATGCAATACGTACGTGACAACACATCTGTATTTGACTCTGGACCTAGGAATGAGAACTGGTTGGTCTGGGTCTAGCTACTAGATGCCTGACGGTGTCAGCTAGTCGCTAACTTTGCCAATGTTTCGTGGTTCTTGGCCAGATAGTTTATTTTAACTTTTCAAATTTGTTTTTGGTAAAAACAGATTTCATAAACCTGCTGTTACACTTCTTGAGTAACCTTTTATAGTGTTCAAAATTTTAACCTTTTAGTACCCTTTTTTTTTTTTTTTTACTGTTTTGAGTTAGCATCATAGCTAAGAAGGGAAAGCAATGTTTAGCATGCCAACAGAACATCACAGCATAATCATAATGAGCAGCATATAAAGAAGGGTTCCGCTCTGGATTGAGGAGTGTTTTGTATTTTGTTTAACTTAATCATTTTTAACCTCAAGAGCCAGACTCTCCAGCTTTGTCTCATCAGGAAATGTCTTTTTGAGTATCATGTTTGTAACGGCAGGAAGGTCTGGATAAAGGTCTCAAAAATGAGTTGCTCCTCATTACGACCGGTCACTGTGACAGCTTTAAAACCAGAAAAGAAGTAGTTCTATCAGCTAATAAGAGAATAAGTAGCCCCATGTGTGCCAAGCGAGGAAGCAAATCTGAAAAATGTAGTTTTTTTGGCCTCCATCGACGGAATCGTGTAACTCCTCAGACCTAAAAAGAAAGGGAGATAATGAAAAGATGTGTTGGGTCCAGCTTTCTCTGGGCTGAGCACATGGCTCGCTGGCGCTTAAGGGACAGTTTTACATTTCGCTGTTCAGTTTCGATTCGACATTTCCTGTGTGCCAAATAGATTTCGAGCCAGTGACCATACCCATAATTTGGGCAAATAGGGTGAATCCACAGGGTCTCAATTATAGAGGATGGCACACTCTTTTCTTAAGCTGCCTCAATTTGTGATTTAGGCGGAAAGGATGGATGTATTTTTACATCAAACCCTTGCCAAGTGCAGCTTTAAAGCCTACTCTGTAAAACTCAGGAACCATACTAAGCTCTGGTTTGTTCAGTCCTCTTGAACTCGGAGCCATGAGCTGAGCTGCTCATCGCACCACTGAGGCTCGTAATTAAAAATCTCCAGTTACTTCCTCCTTACCTCTGCTGACCTCGGCCTCGTGGCTCAGCCGTACCCAAGGCCAGTGAGCCGCCTCTGGGGAGCCACGGGAGGAACTTGGCCTGGGCGCTGGATGGAGACCGGACGGCGTTGGGAAGTAATGGGGATGTTGACTCAAGGGTGACTAGGGTGGGCGGACGTGACCGCCGAAGAAGAGCGTGCCAGGTAAACACTGTGCAATCACGATGCCAGTGTGTAGGCAGCTAAACGGTGTTATTCGGCTTTGTGTGTTGAGGCCGAAAACTGCGGAGGTCTGAATGTGACCGAACAGACGGAGAGAAACAAAAACAAAGACAAACAGAGAGAATGAGAAGAAGACTGAGCGAAACAGTCAGGAACACACTGAAAGCGATCATGTTTCTGTCTCTGGGGTTGTTATTAAAGCGGCATCTAACACCCAGGAATGCAGGAATGTCCGCTGACGTCTTTCTCATCAGGTAGAAAGGACGAGACGGGGTGGAGAAAGTTACGGCTTGTTTCAGGAAGGATACTGATACTGCAGGGCCATCTGAGGATTCAAATATTGCCACTCAGGGGAGGGACAGGAAGGCAGAGGTATCCCTTCTGTGAAGAATGAAGCAGAACAACAGTCAGAGAGCGACAAAAAAGAAGAAGAAGAAGCATTCAAATTTAAAACCGTGATCCTTCACGGCGAATGAGCCAAGGCTAAAGGTAACACTGGCTCCCTGTCACCGGGACCCCCCTCCTGTAGCGCCAGCCCACTGTGGTGAGTGAGCGGTGGAGTAGCAGAGGGCCATATGTACAGTAAGCACTCTGTCTATCTCATAGGCTCATTCAGCCGTGTGGTTTGGCAGGTAGAGCGGCGATGTAGGTGGCTGCGAGTGAAGATATGGAGACCTATGTGTGCCGAGCTTAAGTATTCAATTTACCTCTGCCATTAGGACGCATTACACATTGGGTCTGTGTGCGGAGAGGGCAAAAAAGTGTTGGCTTATTGCAGCTAATCCCTCACCTTTTAGCCTGCGCTCGGCATTGTGTGCCGCCATATGTTTGTCATGCAGCTCGGGTTTAGGACTCTAATAAGGAAGTCCATGTCTGAGCTTCTTCAAACAGCGCGGCAAAGCGCCCGCTATCAGCTGACGGGGCGAGCAGCGAGGAGGAACGTCTCTTCCAGTTAACGGCGCTGCCTCTCACATACATACCCACTCAGAGGTATTCCCAAACGTCTGCCAGACATATATCAGCGCTGTTTCATATCAAAGACCTTTATTTTGGCAATCACAGATGTTTGCTTGGAATTAGCACTTTTTAATAAACTCATTTGGTTCTGTACATAGTGTTAATGCACAGGTAAAACACCAGCTAAAACCTTTTGACGTCTGTCTGGGTAATATGGGCTTATAGGAAGCTTAGACAACTTCCCATAAGACAACATAGAGCCATGCAGGGTTTCGTAGCACAAATGCCCTTTGTGGGACACACAGAGCGGGCTCTCTTGAAGTCCCCCCCCCCCCCCCCCCCCCCCCCCCCCCCCCCCCACACACACACACACACCTCCCAAAAAAGGTCAAGTAGTAGCTATTGTAGAAGTACTACTTTCTGTACACTTGCTGAATATACAGTGTCTGCAAGAGGATTGTTGGTTCCGTTCGGTTTTCTCAGTTTTGTCAGAGGAGATCGGTAGTTATGTGGAATTTCATTCACCAGTTAAACTTTAGACTTCGGCGTCAGATAAAAGTGTAACACCTTCACTTTAACTCTGACTGCTGGCGGTGTCGAGAATGAAAACGGTTTCTCAAGTTTTCTCAGGGGCTACGAATTCTCTCCAAAGGCCTCCATAAAGGTACACATCTTCTGTGTGAGATGTTTTTAGAGTGATTGTACAAAATGGCATTTGTCATGATGACAAATACGTTACAGACATCACTAGTACAAAACTGTTTTGCATACCGTTTGCATTTGATAGGATGTCAGACTTTCTAACCAGCAGGAGGAAAAACAGATTTTTGCTTTCAGGCACTTTTACACTTTGTCTTGCATTTGTCAATATTATATTGTCATTATATGAATTGTCTGTCTGTATCTTATTCATCAGCAGCAGAATTGATTAATTGCTCCAGTTCTTGTTTCTCTTTGTCCCTATTCCAGCCAATTTGCTATTAAGCCACTGGTTAGCAAGAAGGTTCCTGGTTTGAACATTGTCTCTGGGTACTCTGGTTTCCTCCTACAGTCCAGAGACATACACTCTAAATTGCACGAGGACTTCTCTTGCCCTAAATCTCCTGGGACCGGCTCCCTGACGAGGATAAGCGATCACAGAGGATGGATGGATGCACAGATTGTTGTTAATCTACATGTTAAGTTGCTCACGACGTGACACAAATAAAATGAGCAGAAAAAACATGTTCTTGTAGAATGACGTACCACTCAGCAAAATGTAAGAATGTTATAAAAAGAAATAATGGGGCAGAGGTAAGAAAAATCCTTGTCTCTGATTGGCTGTTCTTGCTCTGGGCATCCATGTGATTCATCATGTCCTCACATGAGAGACTTACTCATGGACTTCACTGGAAGTAGAAGCCACTTGATAAACGTCTTATTTACTTTAAAGTATTACTTATTTTTTTGGCTCTTTGGCGTTCTGAACATACGTTTAAAAAATGCGGACCCCGGTTGGGAGACAGCTGCGTTCCAGCGCGCTATCGAAGACAGATGTAGATGAGAGGTCTGCACAGTGGCTGCTACTGTAATGATCTGAATTTGTAATGGTCGCAAGATTTTTTTGATTACACGAAGGTATTTTTCTATTTATTTCCACTGTTTACCCTTTTTCCTTCTGAAAATAAAGTATGAAACCTATTAAGCCAGCGGTTAAGTAGCAGAGCCCTGATATTGCTTCAGACCCATGTGTGGCTTGTCCTCCTCTCCTGCCTGTGTACACTGAAGCCGTGCCAGAGCCGTGCTGCGCTGCGCCGCGATGTACTGCGATGTGCTGTTCTATTCTGTGCTGTCCTGTGCTGCGATGCCGGCTCCTCGCTAGGTGCCAAGTGATTTTTATCACTGGCAAAACAGTCTCCTTCCAATCTCAGTCCTCTTAGGAGCATATGAATACACTTTACACTCACACGAAGGAAAACAGGTAACTTGAGACCAGGCTTGGGGCAAGAGCTGAGCCCGCAGGTAAAAGGGCTGCAGTGTGTCAGCGTGTGTGCAGTGTGGCATCTGTGCGAGTGTGTGTTGGACTTGTTCACACTCATGGATACCTTTTTTTTTTTCTTTCTTTTTTTTTTTTTATAAGCAAAAGGTGTGTCTGCACAGTATATATGCTTCAGTTTTAATGCTGCACATACAGTTAGCGCTGCGTTTTTGGCACAACAGATGCACGGCTAAATCTTGAGAGTAGATCTGTTTTAATTTTTTACCTTTTTGTTTATTCAAGGAGAGTCAACTGGGCAAATTTGACCTTTTCCAGTGATGGCCTGTGTCACATTCACACATTGACACGTGGAAGCTGTTCAGTGCAACCAGAGCTTTGTGCAGTCGGGCTCATGTCAGCGCACACATGTGAAACACCTTGCTCAAAGACAACATGAGTTGTCAAGGAGGGGACGGCATTACTTAATTTTCCAAGCCGGGTCGGCTGAGATTTGAACAGGCATCTATTGCACATTATAAAGATGTAAATGAGTTTGGAGAAAATATTCGTCCCTCCGTGTCCTTCAGCAGCGTGACTTTCCATGATGATGTTTGGACCAAATGTAAATAGGCCTGATCAGACAGAGCGCTTTAAATTAGAACTTTAAAAAAGAGAATCTTGCCTTTTGAAATTCTGTTTTCTGGCTAGTTAGATGTAGTTCAATAATTTAGCAAGTTACATAACTAATAGTGAGTTAGCTACCGAGTGAACAGAGCATCACAAATGGATATGTAGAAGGCACTTGAATGATGCTTCAAAACATGTTGCAGCCAAGTGGCAGCCTCCGTGGCTGTGACGTGACACCAATGCAGAAGTGCCAAAAACTGCAGTTCCTCAAACATCCACTTGAGGCTGGCTCCAGAACATGCCAGTCTCCATAAGTCCCCATATTAAAATCTCCAACTTCTCACAAAAAAAAAGTTATATATTTATATAACTCACCTGTTCAAATTATATTAAGGCCACTTTGATTGACAGATGGGTGCCTTCATTCAGCCCGCCTCAGGTCCACCGGTGATCCACTTTTTAGATGAGCTGGGAGGTGGCAGAGGCAGTACTGTCAACGTGGCAGTGCCCCAAATTTTGAGTTTCAAAATGGCTATTCAGAAACTTGTAGGTGACGTCCATTCTTTATACTGTTAGTGATTGCAGCCTGATTTGACAGCAGAAAAGCTGAAGACCGTCTCAAAAGTGCATACAAAATGGACATGGGATCTTTTTTTTTTTTAATTGTTATTTTATTTTTTAATGAATTGAATAAAAAACAACTTTGCTATTCTCCAACCTGATTTTTTTTTATTGTATCATATGAATGGAAAGTATAAAAATGCAGTAAAAACAAGCAGAATAACTAAACTAAGCAACTAAGCAATATTGAGGAGTAAAAGCCATATATACTTCTGGAATCATCTAAATAGAGACATGACTTATATTTCCCTATATAAACAAATGCAGACAGTAGCTTAGCATTTCATGCTAAGTGCATTATCTTGCTTGGCTGTCAGCAGAAATCGGCCTGAAATCGGTTCAAACGACTTTTACATTCAGCAGTGGCATAATCAATCCGTGTAATCATTTTCCGGGGTGTTTCGTGTTTGTTTTAATCACATACATGGAAAAGGAGAACTTTGGAAAGTAGCCACTACTCTAACATGGAAACTTTGTGTTCTGAAACATCAATCTGGAGTAACACCCGCCATAGTTTCTAACCTGAACGAGGCGAGGCCTGTCAAAGACTCTCTCCTCATCAACTTCTGTTTATTTAATTTCAGATTTTCTTTTTTACACACACTTGTACATTAATCCCCAGTCATACGTCTCCATCCCTCCCTCGCTCCGTCCTTCCCTCCGTCTTTCACCGGGGCTGTTTATTTTAGATTTTTTGAGGAAAAACCTGCAGTGAAATGAAAATAAAGGTAGCTTCACACTCATAATATTTGGAGTGGAGGGCAATTTATTTTCCTTTTATTAAATGCTGATTAATATGCAGTGTTGGGGAGACTAATACTGCGGGTTTCATTTCCCCAGTATCCTGTGCCGAGCCGACTTTGCCTCAGAGGTGGAACCGGCCGCAAACAGGCTGCAGATATGGAAGTCTGGTTTGAATTAAAAGAAAGAAACTCCTTTTCTCCGTTGCTCTTTTCCTGTCTCCTCTTCTGTCAGTTTTTTTTCTTCTTGTTCTGAGCTTGTAATTGTCAAGATGAGGTGTTTTTTTGGGGCCGGTGTTAATGTGGATGCCGGGAACGTCCAGACCCTAATTGCTCTTGTTCCTTTTTTTTCCTTTTTGTTTTCTTTTTTTTTTGTTGATTCGGACGTGTGTGTGTGTGTGTGTGTCTGTGTGTGGATTTCTTTTAATTAACAATGAGCATGTATCATCATGTCAGATGAGGAAGTTAAGCCAGACGGCAACAATGCTGCCTCAGCAGCAGCAGCAGGATCTCGAACCACATTCTTAGTGTATAGACCAGCAGCGTGCATCGCATACGTCAAGGTCTGTGTGAGACAGAAACCTGTTCACTGTGAATTAGCGCTCCTGAGAAGTTTCAACTCACTATTCTCTGATGCAAGCAGCAAATGGGCAGAATATTAAACTTGGACACTGATGACTATTTTCATTTTTTCTCTCCAGGGTACTTCACTTGATTAATTATTAGGAAAAGCCAACTGGCTAAAAATATTGGTTATTCCTTGTTGAAAACTCATTTATCATAAAGAGTAAAACCAGACGGTCAGAATATACTACTATGCTCGTTTGCCAATATATTCGCCAACACCGGACTTAACTGGACTGAAAATCTGACATTGTCCTGTCGGTGTCCTCCGCCGTCCCGTCCCGTGTCTGGTATGACGACGATCAGGATATTGTTTTACCTCAGGGCTGCTACTTTTAAAAATCCTACAATGAAAAACCACCCACAAATTCAAACGTCTGGGGTTCACCGTGGAGTTCCACTGTCTCATTGTGATCTAACTGTTGTTTCAGAAGCTTTTCCATTGGAAGAGATGGAAAATGTAACCTGGAATTCAGTAGCAGCTCATGTCAGAAATACTGGCATGGGTATCCCATTTTATTTAAAAAGTCAAAACCTAAAGCTGCTGTCATGAAATATGTATTGAAACAATCAAATTACTGCATGCAATGTGAGATATGTCACTTATTTTGACGAAGGCACATATAATTATCACATGACGTTGCAGTTCCTCGGTTCTACGGCTGTTTTTTTAGCGTCTTTTAGCTCAATTTTTTTTTGGGTTTACCGCCTTACACTGCACTGTTTTGATTGAGTCTCGCAGTTCTCATCAGCATCATTACTACAGGTCTTTGTGTTCAGAGAGAAAGGTCTTGATGAACCCACCGTACGCTACCTGTCCAGCACCAAAAAGCAGCTTGACACAGTTAGCGACTAATGTTTAGCAGCTAAAAAACAAGAAACTTCAAACTTCAGCTTAAAGAAAGAATGTTGGCTCTGTATTCATCGGGCAACTAGAAGAATATTAAGAACATTGCCTTGTTATTAAAAAGCTTGCCCTATTAACTTTAAATGGTAATATGTCACTCCAGCATCTAAAGGTACTTAACTTAAAACTACATGAATTTACAAGCGCGTCACACTGTCAGATCTGAAGTTACCAGGGAGACAGGGCATGCATCGTACAAGCAGCGCACAGTTAGAAAACTGGCGTACGTGCAGAGACAAAAAGCGTGCAGGCAAACATACACACATTACACTAATGTTTCTTTGCACACGGACACACTTTTGCATGCAAGGAACACCTCAAGAGATGAGGACCTGGTAGGGAACTATGACTCACGTCGGTTGGGTAAGCGACGCAGGTCGGCGCGTCACATGACAGGGCTGTCCTGGAACAACTCCGTAACCGTGTAACTCGCTGTTTAAACAGGCCTCTGAGAGATGCCCTCTCATTTCCTGCTGGAAAACCTGATCAATCACAGCTCTCATCACCTTGGAGCCGGGGAGAAATAGAGATGTGGGTGGACTGGTTTCGGGACAGAGTGAAAGGTGAGATGAGTGGAGAAATGACAGGCTTCTGGAGACGTTTGTAACGTTGTTTGTGCTCCATTAGTCAGATGAGTGGCCCGGACATCACAACAGAAAAACTGTGAAATTAGAGTCCATATTCAAGCGCTCTCATTCATGTTTGATATTCAGAGTAGAATGTGACTTTTAAAGATCGCCTTGGGCTGAAAGGCATAAACATTTTTCACATATTGACATGTTTTTAAAAGTACAGGAGCACATATATTCACCCTGCAGGGCAAATATGTATTAACACAGAAAGATGGGAGGACAGGAGGAAGAAGAAAGGAGAGGACAGGACTGGAACACATTCGACGCTGGCTCCACATTGAGAGCGCTCGCCTCCTTCCCTCCCCCAATTTGTCTCTGTGAGTGTTTTACAAGAGCTAGATGAATTGCGAGAGGTAACATCCATCTATCAATGCGAAAAGAGGAATGTTCTGCTCTTAGTGGTCCTCCCCGCCGCTCCTTCCCCCTCGCCCCGGCAGTTAAAACAACACATTGTGCCAGCAGCTCTTGATTTCCACTGCTTCAACACCATGTCGTTTTTCAAGCGGGGTCTATCAGAAGCGTTTAGGCTGTAAGCAGAGCAGACCCCGGTAGCCAGCTCGCCCCTGCCTTCTCTGACTCAGACCATACTCAGCTCCAATTTGTCCAGACAAGGCCCAGTGTGTGTGTGGGTGTATTTTGATATGCTGGACTTGTATAGAACGTTTTGGTACTATTTTTATGTTGGAATGTTGCACCATTTACAACAAAATGTATATTATTCAACAACGTCACTACATGGATTTTTCTGTAAGGTGTCTTGCCACTTGCTAAAATGAACTTGAGACAAGCTACCCAATTGCTGTAGCCCATGGATGTCCTTTTGGCTACTGTTCATTCATAAACTATTTTAGGGCAATTTAAGCTGCTAATATTTCAGTTTGTAACTTTTAACCTCACATGTGTCCAAACTACTCAGGTCAAGCTAGGAAAATGGGGTAGACTACAGACTACAAAGTATGCTGGATGCACTTTGATCAAAGTATTTGGGTCAAAAATGAAGGTTTGGAAGATTTTTATGATTCGGGTGTTTCAAATACTAATAATATAAGTGAATTGACAGGTAGTATCTTTGACTTCTTTTAGCTTCCTTCAAGTGACATCTTTCTGAGCGAAATGGGATATGTGAGCTGAATAATTTCAGATAATGCAGGGTAATCGTTTGGAGTTGGTGATTTGAAAGACGCAGTGACTTACAGACCAGCCACGGCAACCACGGCAATCTGTAATCGCGGAGGACTTTATTTTTCTTTGCTTGCAAATCTTTCTCCCATGTTGTTAGACCATTAGAAAAGACGGGGGAAAAAAATGTGTCAATTACATCACATTTTGGCTAACATCTAGTCATAGGAGATAAGAACTTCAGAAATGGGTTAGGGTAGGGTCTGTTTTTCCCTGATATTGATATTGAGAGTTTGGACTTCAGCAGTGTGTCGGGCTGGCAGACTGTTGAGTTGGTTTCTCCAGTTCTTTGGTCCAGATTGAAATATCCCACCAACCCTTGGATGGATTGCCAATAAATTGTGTATAGACATTTATAGTCCCCAGAGGATGAATCCTAATGACCCCTTGATTTTTCCTTTAGTACCAGCAGCAGGTTGACAATGTAGTTGAGGGTATGTCTCCATAAATGTGTTTCCAGAGCATTGCAGAGCAGCTATTCGTGGCCGTAGACCCTTGGCTCTTTCCCAACAAAAAAGCTGTTTCGTTGAAGTAATTTCACTCTGGTAGGCCCGTGGTTTCATTTTACAAAATATTATTTCTGTGCTGCGAACAAATGCACGAAGTGAGACCCTCTGGGCGGCTGCGACGGATATCGGATCAACCAATGTTTTACAAAGAAGGTCATACCTATAGCTAAATCTATACTGTACAATCTGGCTGTAGGGTTGCTTTCAGGTCTCATGCACTGTAACACTTGAGGCTGCCAATCCCTCGTTAACTTGCCACGTCCTGTTGAAAAGAAAAGAAAAAAAAAAAGTCTAAAAAAAAAAATCTGTGAAATGGATCCCCATTATAGCTTCATGTATTATAGCAGACTTTAGTTTTATGAGCTTTTAACAAGTTTCCCAGGGGTTGCAATAATTTCTGTGGTTTATTTTCGGAACATTTACTTTTTCTTTTCCTTAAACGATCGGTATGGACCTTTAGCTCTCCAACCCCCCCCCATCTCAGTCCAGTTTCACACTCCTTTTTTGGGGTACTTTACTGTAGTTGGATAGCACGCTGGTACAGCCAACGTCAATCCTCAAATTTCCAGAATCCCAATTCCAACTCACCTCTTAAGGTTATTGCTACATGATTGACACGTCTGTATGTTAAGAGTAATAATAAGCAGGAGCGGCATGGCGAACGCGGCTAACGTTTCACAAAACCCGAAAAGCAGAGCTCCGAACATGCAACATGGAGGTTTGCTGGGCTGTCAGTATGTTTGTCAGTGCATACCTTGTCAGGCCACAACATCTTGTACCCGAGTGTCATGTTCTGGCAACAAAACATAATTCCTCAGTCTCTCTGTCTGACTGTCATTTCACAAAGCCTGAAAGATTACTAGAAATCACATCCATATGTGGGAAAACAAATGAGAGAGGGAGAGGATGGTGTAAAACATGACTTCCACCCTCAGCTGTGCCCACAAGAGCTGCTATGTATGGTGTTTTCCTTCGGCTGTGCAGATAAATCAGGCCAGGGAGGACACCATTGTCCCACATCTTACCATTCCTTCTCCATTCCTATCTCCACCCGTCATGGCTTTCATCCCATTCCGATATTCCCGACATCCCAATTTCGAGACCCCACGACCCCCGCCCCTTCCTCCTCTCATCCCTCTCTGTTTTTACATTCCTCCAGCCCCCCCCCACCTCCTCCGCCTGTCCCTCCGTCCGTCCGCACACTGCGTCACGGCGTCATTGCGCAAGTCTGAGCAGCTTGTCTGACAGCCAAAGTTGTAACGCTACACCTCTGACCTGCGCGAGTCAGCAGTCTGTAGCTTTAGTTAGAGAAACACGTCTTGAAGCTGCTGCTGCTGCTGTGCAGAGTTTCTCAGAGAGCAAATGAGCTCCGTGGCAAAGTTGGAAACTAAAAAAAAAAAAAAAAAAAAAAGGGGATCTACGGTCAACATAACTCCGGTAATTCGCAGTATACACTGTTCGGACAGAGCTCACTTTGCGTTGCTGCAGCTTACCTGCGCTCTCCACTGCAGAGCGGTGTGGTCATTCAGAAACCGGAGTCAAGTGCCTAAACACAAAAAAAAAAAACCCTGCAGACTGAAAGTGAACATTTAATGTTACACCCACATTCTGACTGTCGGCATGCTGGCCTGCCTTCTTCTGTGGTTTGACCCAGCTGTTTTGTTGCCACTTGTTGACTAGGTTTTAGTAGGATTTTTTTTTGGATGAGTCCATAAATCATTATTTTGTTTCCATCCAAGAACCCACAACTTTAGTCAACATTACTGGCAGATACGTAATGTGAGAAATATGACGCTGGTTATTAGTAACAGAGAACCAAAACCAATAACTACAATGTGTGATTTTTCCAGGTGTATTTAGGTCAGTGAGGCTGCAGTTCGTTTTTTTTTTCCTATTCATCCCTCGTTCACGTTATCATTTAGGTACAGTTGACCAAAAACATATTTAGTCCTGAGTTCAAATTAAACGTTATCCATTTTTTTTTTTTTCATTTTTAGTCATGATTTCTCCAACTTTCCCCTTTCCCCCCCTGCTCATTTGTCTTTTTTCATTCCTTTGCACAACTTTAATTCATCATTTCTATCTCGAGAGGATCCTCTCCTTCATGAACACATCCACATGTTAAACTGGTTTTGGAAGATTCTGCGACCGAGGCGTTACCCCTTCACAAAATCTTGATGCACTCTGTTAAAAAGCGCCATTGTCAAAAACGCTAATATTAAGACATTGACCATATCCATACTTTAAACCTCCCTCCCAGTCCAGAGCTTCTACTTTGGATGCTTGTGTTCCCTCCTGAGGAAAATGACTCAGCATTCTGCACACGAGTCACGCTATATTCTCTCCTTGAGTGTTTGTCCCTGACGACCGGCCAATTCCTTCCCTTAAGAAAATAAAATAAAACTGCTGCTGTGCTGTTCTAAGCTACAAACCCTTGTGGCTTTATCAGAATCTGGAAGGACAGGATGTGCCGTACTGATTCTATGTGGAGGTGTGTGTGAGTCTACAGGATCTGTGTTCTCAGCACTGCCCCCTGCAGAGCGCTCTGGCCGAGGCCCGTCGCCTCCCTGCCAATCACATTCCTCTCATCCTCAGCCAGACAGAGACTCAAGCCAATCAGAGTCCCACTTCATTTCCTGAGAGGAAATGGTGGCGGTAATGGTGCAGTTGTGGGTATCTATTGGCAGCTAGGGTAGGGTGGGGTGGGGCAAGAGACTACAGAGAAATTATTAATTTTAAGTAACCATGATTGCACAATGGTCGAAGACTCCTTAAATCATGCGGCAATAAAAACACATGACTTTACAGCAGACCTTTCCAGTTTGGGGCTTTTTACGATCTGACCCATTAAGTATAGCGTTCTGCATATTGTGTTTACACAAAAATACCTACAAATGTGGAGATGTAGTACAAATTGCATTACCGAGGAAGAGTGTGTGGGGGTTTGGAAGACCAGCTGAGATTTCTTGATAAATGACCAAACCTGTAAGTTGTGATAGGTGCTTGGTAAACCCATCAGGAATAGCAGTTTAATGCAGGATGATGCACAGCCTTGGTGCTGTGCACTGTAGGCCGGTGACTAGAACTGCATATTTCAGCCATAAACCACGCTCCATGATAAATGATGACCACGTAAGCAGATTAAGACCGATCTTCAGAGTCCACCTCCTCAAACCACTACACGTGGCTGAGCATACACACCCATGCCCAACAATGTCACGTACCTATCACCGAATAAGTCAGAAGACTACAGGTCAGCCAAAATGATGACATAAAGGGAAATAGTCAAATAATTAAGACCCAAGTCATAACAAATAACTATTTAAACCTGCTAATATGAAGAGTTTTATCATAACAATGAACTAAATTATAATACATAAGTAATAGTGCTCGCTCACAATGATGCACCCACAGAGAATTATCCAACAATCCTGCAGTTCTAGCGTTTTAGCTTCTTTTAGCTCATTGTTTTGGTTGTCTGTAACAGGTTTGTACAACACAAAGCAAGTTGTAGTCCCTTATTGGTACTCGCAGAACAAAATACTTAGTAATTAGTCCTAAAAGTGACAAACGACTTTATCAGCACTTAACTTTACTGTTTTGGTTGACTCTCTCGGCTCTCTTGGTGTTGTTTCCACACCAAAAAGGCTTTTAGGTAAACTCTGTGCACCAAAATGGCAGGCAGACAAAGTTAGGTACTAGCTTGTGAACAACAGAACAGATAGTGGAAGATGCATTCATCAGGTGCCCAAGTGGATGCTAGTGTGACACTGTACTGTTTGCTAACACATTAGCCATATCCGCGTCATACTGTGATAATGTTGACCGCATATACTTCAGCAAGCTGCCCCCCAAAGATGCCGTTCATGCAGGTTCATGTGCGGTGCAGGTCATGCTAATTTTGCAGACACTCGAGCTACACTTCCCACTGTTCCCGAAACAAGAGTTAGGATAATAATAGTTGAAGCAGACAGGGCACCATTCAGGGATGTAGATTTATGCTCTTGTGTCTCAGACTTCCCTTTTTCTCTTTGGTGTGCATGGACATGAGTCCTGTAATACTCATACACATAAATATCCTAAAGTTAGATGAGACATGGGCAGGCACAGAGGCAGGCAGTAACAATCCTGGACACAGCAGATCTGCTACACCGTGCCAAAGTTTCCCTGCCAAGAGGTAATTGTTTCCACATTATACAATATATTACGCAGTCATTTCTGTCTGTCTTTGTGTCACTCCGTCTCTCTGTCACTCTTTCCTTGGCTTGGTTGTCTTTCTCTCATTATCACCTCCTTCTCTTGGCGTTGTCCGTTTCACCCTACATTGACTCATTAAATGATTTAATATTATCTACACCAATATACAAGGTGTGATATCTGTGATTTTTAATAAAGACAAGTGACTAGCAGGTCTTTCAATTTACACACACACACACAGCTTCTCCATGTGTCAAGGCCTGTGTCACTCTCACTACCACAGTCTGTGCAAGCTGTTCTGTCAAAACGAGCTGTTTTAATGTACATTAGGCACATTTCAGAAAAATTCAGACCTTCTGCATGGATATACTGAATGGGCAATTTCGTATTCAGAGTGCTCCTACATTAGTTTAGGTTTTTAGGGTTTGGCGTGCGTTTATTTTTCCTCTCCTGCGGCGAGGAGCATATGCTATGGAGCTGTTCCCCCCGGCCCATTTGTGTGGTTCTGTTTCTGTCCCATAAATAAAAGGGCAAATACAGACCGAAACGGGCTGAGCTCTGGTACCAGATGTCTGGGTTTTTTTTTTTTTTTTTTTGGTTTTTCATTTTCATGACTGTGAAGAAAAAAATAGCAAAAAATAACAGGTGATGGAAGAAAGAATTCAAATGAGTTCCAGTCTGACAACTGCTTGGTTATACCTTTTTCTCTCTCTCTCTCTCTCTCTCTCTCTCTCTCTCTCTCTCTCTTCGGTTCTGGGCTCGACTTGCAGAAGTAAAGCTCTGGTTTGTGGGTCATCATGTAGAGTGTTCCGCAAAACCATGTGGTGGAACAATGACTGAAATTACCAACCTCCTTCTGCGAGATTCTGGTGCCAAAGCAGGTGTCTAGGCTCTGGTTTCATGGCTTTTTGGGTCTTTCACGCTGTCACATTTTCTGGTTGATTGAGCTCCGTCCTGGATTAAATTCCGGGACCGTGTGCTAGATTAAATTCTGGGACTCGGTCTGGGGTAGCGGTTGCGGGTTGAGCTCTGGGAGGAGATTCTGCCTGGATATGTTTTACTCCACCGAACTCTCAGACCTCAGATACTCTGTCGGCAATTCCACATATTATTCGGGTCAGGATGGCCAGATAAGTGAAGGAGAGCGGGAGGAAAAGAAGACTGGAGGCGTGTCAGCAGTTCTGCATGAGGAACCTTGAGAGGGCCGCAGAGAGAAAAGTGGAAGACAAATTATATGGACATGATTCAGCAAGAAAGCAAAAGCTGGATGGATGATGGATAGGATGGTGAGAAGGAAATGGGGAGAAGGTGTGAGTCAGCAGCTCGATGGAGAAAAAGAGTAATAAAGTGATTAAGAGGCTAGAGAAAGATGGTGGAAACCCAAGTCAGTAGTTGCACAGATGTTCTGCCTGTGTGGGGAGAAGAATATGTGGAAATAATTGTAATGGACCATTTACGTTTGCAACAACTTTCACCAGGGTATAGATGGTCTGACCTGTAATGGCTACAGGTAAGATTTACATGACTGTTTCTGTGGAATTCATGACTGGAAGCTTCACTCATCAATATTTGCTGTTAACAAAAGGAAAAATGTGCATTATAAAAGGTTGTTCTCCTCAGCTTTATGAAGCATGTTGGCACCTTTCAGCTCATTGTTTTGATTAAATCCATGCAACTTTACTCGTTTTAGTTACTTACACCCTTCATCAGCATTGTTTCCAGTAGCATCCGGAGGTTATTGTCCATTTAAAAAAATAAAAACCTTAAATAGACCCACTGTATGTTTCAAAATTAGCAACTAGCTGGTTAAGCTAGTAGCATTTACCAGCTACAAAGCTTTACTTCAGGGGTTGGTGGAGACCAAAACTGATCTGAAAGAAGATTCCAGGAGAACTAGCATTGCTTTAAATAAATGCTAATCTGTTTTTATCTGTGTTAATTAACTGTTTGCTAATATGTCTGCCTACATGAGCAGCCAGGAAGCCAACCAAGAAGTTCCTGAGGCAGTCCGAGAAATAGTCCAGTTTTTATTACACTTCTGCTTTTTGGACTAAGCAAAAAAAGAGAAAACATGCTAATTACTGAGCTTTAAAAATGCTGCTCAGGAGATCATCTGACATTCGTCAGACATGCTTTGTGGAAAATGGCTAGCAACAGCAATAGATCCGTAGAGTAGTTGAGACAATACAGTCACATTTCGCAGTTCACATTTGAATGCTGGATGAGACATGGGCACTTCACGTTTGAATGCTGCTTAGACAAGGCAGTTTCCGTTTTACAATACAAAATACATTATAGAAAATGCTCTTTTTTAATCATTTAATGATAAATTGTGTCTAATGGAAACTTGATATTTAAAGAACATGGAAGATGGGATTCCTAAACTGAACTCTCCTGTGAAATATTTCTTCCTTTGAGACCGCCTCCTCAGTAGAGAGGCCCAAACTAGGGAGCACTCTATGGGAAAACATCAAGAGGAATGGGCTGGTAACCTGCTAAAGCAACAGAAGAGTTTTGTGTTACTGATTAAGTTTTTCTGCATGCCATTTCAAACTGCATTACAAATGTAGGATATGGAAATGCATGCAGCGCTTCGTATGTAAAATGTTAACAGGAAGAGGCTCGAGCAAGAATGATGGGCTGGAAATGTAGCCGGTAGGCCTCCGACAGTGTACATAGGTTACTAATGTAACCGCCCATCTCATGTAGTCCTTATATCTGCCAAATGACACAGCCTGACACAGACGGGGATCCAGAACAAACACATTAACGCTGCCTCGATGACCAGCTACTCTCAAGCTTTTCCAAAAGCCACCATTTTGTCCTTCCTCATCTTCTCTTTCTCCTTGTGATTATATCTTTTAAAACATCCAAATAGTTTTTGAATGTTGGCAAGTCTAAAGCACACTTAATGTCTGCATCTTTGTCTCCAGTACAATTATCTTCATTTTCACAGTTTGAAATGTTGGCAGACTCTTAACTTTTCTGTTTTTACGACATCGCACACCGCTCGTTTTCAACTTTCGACATTGCATCTCATACATATTTCATGATCCGATTCCATCATGTTCTGAGGTAAACAACACAGGTTATGTGTGATATACACTAATATGTGCACACTTTCTTACTCGTTTGAGAGGAGTTGGTTTTAGTCTTAGTCTGCTTCTTTCACTTCAGCTGCTGACTCTAAAACTCATCGAGGCGACTATAGCAACAGACTTTGTACCACCTACAGAAGACCTGAGGTGCACCAGCGTCACATTTCTGAGGTTGGCGACATCATATGGTGTGTGTCTTACTGTGGGTTCGCCATATGGACTTCAGGGATGCTTAGGACGTCAATAGAGATGTTGAGAATTTAACAGAATACCGAGTAAAGTTTTGTCTCCCTTTGTTTTGCCAAAATTAAAAATGAAGGCAGTTTGTAGTTGGGCTTAAATTAGACTTTTGAAAAGTTCGTAGATCGACGAGTTTAAATATTTAGATTGGATTTGTGTGTCTAGAATGTATACAGTCGAGCAAAGTGTGCAAAGAAGATCACCTCTGGAACTACATTTAACCTACTGAAATGCTCCTCTTCAGTACATCATGGCATAACTTTAGCTCTTCAAGTGTCAACCACCTGCTGCTAAGAGGGAGCCAGATGATGGCTCCTTGATTAAAATGTCCCCTGTTGTCGCTCATGAGCTTGAGCAGTTCAAAGCACGATACAACCTGTGTGTGCCTGTTAGAGGGTGAATAAATGAGCAAGATCACGTGTGTCAATCAGAGAGGAAAACGGTTCAAACGTTTAGTCCGAAGTCATGATAATGACTTGTTGTTGGAGCGATGGGAAAATGAATAAAACCAGGGTTAAAAGCGGAATCACTGCACCCAGAGGTGGCCACAAAAATGAGCAGAAATTGGCAGTAAAGTATGCAACATCTCTTCAAGAAAAGTCAGCATGCTACCTGGCTAAGCCCGAAACATTTAGGTAGTCACAAAGAACGATGGCGTGTTCAGATACCACAGTTAAAATGTAAACATGGCTCAAATACATGCATTCATGTCTGCTTTCATTTCTCCTGACCCCGAATATTCAGGTCATCTCAGGTTTGCATTCAAGTGACAAAGAGCACAGAACAGAACAAGAAGAGTTCACAGGGTTCATCTTCGGTGTATACTTGGAGCGGGTAACAAGACCAGGCGCTCGGTGCTAAAATCAGATTGGGTAGTGTCAACCTCAACCCCAAACCACATTAGATACACAGCCCAGTGCCCCAGCTTTGCTCCACTTCTTTGGAATAGAGTAATAACGGCTTGGTGGATCAGAAATGATCAACAATTTGTGTACCTGATTATTAACCGTCAAGATGTTTAATTTTAATCAGTTTGAGTACACGTGTTGTCAGTCAAAGCAGTCAAATTCTGCATAATGGCACAACTTAAAGCAGCATTACAGAGTCATTTTTAGGGTGCAGTACCACTGTCGTATATATGGACAGCTGTACACGTCTGTGTGCAACAACACAAGACACAGCGGCCAGCTAATATTATTAGTCCAGCAGCAAGAAGCCCGGCTCAGCATCTGTCTTTCGTCCTTTTATTTCACCAAGCTCTTGCCAACGACTAAAAATGAGTCCCAGATTTACTCTCGTCTGTCGGCTTCTCCCACAGCTTAGCCTCCTCCGTTAACATCCTCTTCGGTCTCTTCACCTCTGCCATTATGGAGTTCATAGAGGCTGCTGAGCCCACACACACTGCCCGCTTGCCCAGCTCCGGTTCAGACATGACACCGGTTAGATCCCTGTCAACATTCCGACTGTGCACTGAGCTCACAGTCCCACGGGCCCAGCTAACAAACTGAGCTAACATTAGCTAACATCAGCTGCAGTTTACAACAGTCTACTTCACTGCCCATCAGGGAAATGGTCTGCAAAATACTTTGTGTTGTGTGACTTTGTTCTGCAAAGTTTTCCATACTTCTTGGAGATGCATACCATGCACCAGATTACAGCGTAGCATCAAATGATGTAGAAAACTATTTCATTGTAGAAAAGTTCCACAGTGTTGCTTTAAAGTTTTATGTCACTTTGTTGTTCATTTCCCTCTCCACTGTAACTTCACTCTAAGTCTGCTCCCTGACAGTACACTCTCCAAACAGGCCACCATTTCTGCATCATAGAAATGTTTATACGACAGTCCAGCTGAGAACGATCTCGACATTCCAAACCTGACTGTAATGTCTGCTGCAAAATCGAGCCTGACAGGGAGACAGAGGCACGAGCTGTATATTTTGGGTTTACAGATTAAGGAGGTGTTGCACATGACTGCTGGGTGGCAGTCTTATACTTAGACTGCGACTGTGGCATTGTGGCTGTTATTTTATCACTGTGGCTTCCGTGCTGGCAGTCCGTACCTCGTGAAGCTGCACATGACCTGTGAAACACAGATGATGTGTGTGTTTATGCAGTTCATACAGGTTGACGCTGCTGTGTATAGGTTTAAAGCAATGCCCAATTTAGTAAAAAGCAACAAAGTTTTAATGGTCTTGTCCGCAGGGTTAAAACCATGGACGCCTGCTGATGGCTATGTTTAGCAATCTCAGAGTTGGCAGGAAACAAAATAATCTCGATGCTGTTTTTGGATGTGTGTTTTTCTTTGTTTCTGACACTGCACATTCCTGCTGGATAACAGGTTTTAACCGGTTGTTATTATGGAGTATTGTGTTTCAAATTCTTCACCCTGTGTTCAGGACCTGCTGCTCCCTCTGCAAACTGAAGAATTCAAAACACCACCTAGACATTTTCAAAATAATAACAATAAAACAATAAACAGTTATGAGTTGCTTAACAAATACAGAGCACTTTATATTATGTCATCTGAAATACAATTTCATATTTTCAATTTTAACAGCTGCATTTTTCAAATGGTTGATTTAGTACAAACAGTGTAGTGAGTGACTGCAACCCCCTTGCCTCAACATTTTCTTCTGAGTATAAAGGAGGACTAAAGTGGTTGCAAAATGGTCCAAAAACTTACAAGGCCCTATCTGGAGCCAGTGTTTAGTTTGTCTGTTTTAGGCTCCTGTAGAAACATGGCAATTCAACATGGCGGACTCCGTGGAAGAGGACCCCCTTCCTACTTGCTGATATGCTGATTCTAGGGTAACAAAAACATTATGATCCTTACATTCAGGTCATTATTCAGTGCCGTATTCTGCAAATACAGCTCCCTAAATGTTATACACTGGACCTTTTAAGAGTTAATAACAGTCATAATAAGAAAATCTCTAATCTTATTTCTCTTTTATTTCTACGACTATCATATTATGCAACTTGTTTCTGACCTTTGCTTCTGTCAGAAATGACTGCAGCACTTATGCATGACGAAACAACTACATTGCACAGAGCTAATGCACTACAGGTAGCCTGGTCCATTAGCTCCAGTATGGTTCCAGACATCTCTCAGATTTGTTCAGCAATTCAAACAGATTTGCTGTTGAGCTCATTCAATGCTTTTTTTTATGAGAGCTAGAGAACCGGTCGACCAATCACAGCTTAGAGAGGAATAAGAATAGAGGAAGCAAGCTAGCTAAGTTGCTACCTTTTGGAAAATAACACCACAAAAATGACAACAAGCACGTTTGAGATTGTCCACAAGTTGTTGTAAGTCCATTTGCAGACAAAGCCGCTCTTGAAACAACATATTTCTGCGGGACGGATCGGTAACCTGTTGCTAATTGGTTAGGACAAAACAAAATAATCAGCCCTCCCAACACAAAATCGATCAACATGAACACAATGTCAGGCTGAATGAGTGAAATGAAAGAGAGAGGCAGGCTCATTCATCCATTATCGAGCTACATTGGCTCATATCAATGCTTTCTTTCTTAAACCCAAAACACAGCTGTGAACACATCAACGGAGAGAACAGGGCTGAACGCACGCACGCACGGAGTGTTGCATCATTTCATATTAACACTGGCAAGTTGACCTCGTGTAACAAAAGGCTTAACATCACTCAGGATAGAGAAGCACAAGAGCTAGCCGGTTCAATCAAATCGATCATGTTGGTAAAGATGCATAGCCTCCGCCGCGATGGTCTCCCAGGTAGAACACAACACACACTGTTTGCTCCCCAAGAGCTCTGCCTGCTTCGGGGCTTCTTTTTGTCTGTCGTCGGTCAATTGCTCAGATCACGCTTACATAATCTGTGTTAAAAATCTGGGGGAAATCATACTTGCATTGGAAAACAAAAAAAAACGATTGTATCCTGGAGAATTTTCTACAACTGGGTATCACCTCATCCATTTCATCTCGGTTCTGGCTGAGGAAGGACACGCTCATCCTGCCTCCCTCCCTCCCTCCCTCTCTCCCTCCCTCCTACCACCACATTGCCCGAGGTGGCAGTCGCAGTGGCTGCAGGGCTGAGGGGGACCACACAGGGAGACTGGTTTTACCGAAGAGCGATAGGGGGAAACACCGGCAGTAGGATGACTCCGTCCTCCCTGGCTGTGGATATGATGAGTCAGCCCTGTGTGGTTCAGAGGGGGGGTTTACTCTGTGTACGTTTGTCCGTTTATGATGATGGCTCTCTAAGATCAGCAGACATTGCTCGGTGGGAGTTGTAAACCTATAACGGCGTATATAACATAATTTAACACCGCAGAGGTGCGGGCTGTGTGCAAGCGCCGGACCAAAGCTGTTTTTAACACTTCTCTTCCTTCACAAAATCCCACTTGATTTCCACTCAATAAAATACTGTTGATATAACATCGGGAAAGCGGAGCCAACTCTACTTTCGCTCCACCTTCAGACCTTTGAGACGGCGCTCCTCTGTGGCCTGTTGTCATTACTCCATAGCGCTGGAGGTCTGCACGGAGATGGGATTATTCTTACAGCGTGTGCATGCAAAGCGCCATAATCTGACTCTCTCCGTGCGTGGATGTGTGTGTCCGTGTTTACTCAGTTGTAATTGGAGCGCAGGTAGGCGCGGAGTGTGTCATTTTGTCTTAATCTCCTCCCGGGCAATTCAGCCGAAAACAGCCCCCTCCATATACCCTGCTTGACCCTGCACCTCGGCTGCAATTACAAAGCCATGCGGACGCGTACGCACACACACACACACACGCACACGCTACCAAACCTGTCCAAATTCATCCTGTGCTAGACAGATACCAGGACCTCCGTGGGCGTGTGTTTCCAGAGGAGATGTGACCTTAATTGCTTAAGTCTTAAATTATCTTTAATTGTGCTCGCTGTGTTGCTTTATGGTAATGGAAGGGAGGGGGAGGGGCGGGTGGCCCGGGTTCATGTTGAGCTATAGTTACAGCAGGAAACGGGGCAGTGAAAGGCCATGTAGTCACCTCCAGCTGAGTCCACACACACACACACACACACACACAGACTGACACACACTGACACAGTCTGGAAGAAGCATACAGACATCATTTACCTCGCCTGGTATTATATATTCATATGTACTCATAAATGTGTGTGGGGGCATGCAAAACACTTACATATGCATATACCCACACACAAGAGATGTGTATATTATGCTCAAAGGACTTCAAGCACACCGCCAGTTACTATACCGCTCACATTAAAGTTAAAGTTTAGATAAAGACTTTAGATAGTTTAGATATTATTTAGAATTCATGTGGCTGCCACTTTATATTCGAGTACGCATACATCTGCTGAAAGCTACTGCAACGTGTTTATTTTCTGAGAAGAATTAAGCCAGTCGGAGCGACAGATGGCGGTTTTGTTTTTCCAGCTCATAAAACAGTGTTACACGATTTGAGCGCTACATTGGATTTTGGATCTTCCGTTCATCTCAAAACGAGATGATTCGATATGCTCAGAGGTTGCGGGTTAAGCGGCTCATTCGAGAATGTGTGGTAAAAGAATGCCGTGGCCAGCTGATAACGTTATTGTTTGCAGGAATACTTCTACTTTTTAAGCAGATGGTTTGTATTTAGGGAGGTCATCTTTAGAAACAGGTCGGAAGAGGCCAGGAAGCTTCAAGAAAGCACTTGGTGTTCAAGGTGACTGGAAGAACCATTTGTCAATCGCCGTCTATTATAGCTGAACATCAACCAGTCAGCTCAACGAACCATACATGTTTGAACTCTTACAGAAACTAGAACGAAAACGTCTTCCATTGACCAATCGTTCTTTGCTCTTCTTTTAATGGAGAGATCCTCTCCAGTTCTGATAGAAGCTCATTCCTGTGGGTGCAAGTACTTCCTCATGGGATGCTCATTGATCTGGACCACTGTCGTTTAGACAGTACATTGCTTGAAGCCTGCGAGATGGATCCTTGTGTGATCTTGCGTCCAGCTGCCTAGCAAGGTTAAACAGAAGAATCCCACAATGTTGACATGACAGGTTATTATAGTTTGCTCACTTGTCCTATCTGGATTCTAGACATTCAGAGGATAATCTTTAGATTAACGTGGATAAATCAGACTAGTTGGCGGATGCGTCCCAAGTTGCCTGTTGTTGACTATTTGACTTCATGCATAAACTCTACTTCCTCACAGGTAGACACAGACAGTGGAGCGCAGAGATCCGGGAGGATGTTTGAGGTTCTGTATCCATCCAAGCTCTTTAATGGATGATTAGTGGATGGAATTCAGACCTCTGCAGGGAGGACAAACTTCATTCTGGAGGACGGCCAGTCTGGACAGAATCATTTTCCAGTCATTATCATCTTCTACCAGCGCAGACTTTATGGATCTCTACTAAAAACCCCAAACTAGATTGATAACTGTCTCTTTTGAGGTTTTTGTGGTTGCTGTCATAATGAACGTTTTTTTTTTTTCCAATCCGGCTCAGGCAGCTGACTTCAGGTCAACAGCACCACCGGCCCACTGGATCCACTGTATTATGTGATCTGCTGCTTGGAAACAGCAAAGTTTATAATACGGGGCTTCAGCATGAAATATCAAACATGTCACTCAGTGATTAGCGTTTCCCAGACAAGGTCTTTTCTTTGATGCATAAATAATCTCATTGGTTGATTTAAACCTCAGAGGGTGGAGCCAAAGCGGCTTTTCTGGCCAATGGCTTGGAAAAAAAAAACAAAACACAAAGGGTAAACAAAAAAAGTAAGCCCATATTATGTATCCTCATGTATTTACAAGTAATAGAAAACTTGCATCTTTGCTGTTTGGCTCAGCTCACCTTTGCGATTATACAAAAGTGTCATCGCTATTCATATTGCTCATTTAAACAGTATTTTGACCGCAGTTCCTCCAGTTTGCCAATTTGCGCTCCAAAAAGCTGTCTCTTCACCGCTTTTAGTGAGACTCAACATAAGCAATGAGATTATTTCTCTCTCCAGAGGAGCTCCGATTCAGAGAAATGTCTGGAGAAGTAAACCTGCTTTAAATTAACTCCCAACGTTACAGGCACTGATGCTAAAGAGGGAGTTCAGCTATTGTCTGGGTCACAGAAGTGCTGCAGCTCTGCAGGGAGGAGCATGCCTTTTGTCTAATTGACTACATCAAGTGGAAACCGAGTCGCTGCGCTGTGTGGCACCACCGATGTTAAATGAGCGCGGAGTAGTCATCGTATCACACAGGTGGGTGTATAACAGCGGCAGCAGCAGCTGTTGTACTGACAATCCCTCCGTGTCAACACATCAGCATAACAGCCACCCGGCTCTGCCTCCGCCTCCCTCCATCCTTCATCGTGTCTTTTGATTTCAGAGGTCGGGGAGACGCTGGGTGACGACAGCGAGAGGTCGGAGCCTGACCGCCATTAAACTGTCAGAGGTCAGAGTGTAGGAAAGGCCCTGATGTGTTCTGTGAAGTAAACCTGCTTTCATCGCTGCCTCAGGGAATGCAACTGGAAGGATGTCCGTGTATTAAGTCTTCATTTGTGCAGAGTTTTAATCTCATTTAATTGTGGAACAGAAACTCAAAACGAAGAAAAATCATCAGTTTATTAGAAAAAAGAAGTGATAAAATGTGTGTTCTTCACAGGACCAGCATCAGCCTAACTTCAAAAAGCACATATGACTCATTCAAATATTCTTATCAGTGTAAAATAATATTATTAATTTAATTGACTTTATTCTCCTATAAGACAAATCCATACATGCCCTAACAAACACGGTCCTACACAAAAAACAATAAACACATATCAGGGAGATGAAACGTGGACATACCAAAATTGAGCAAACATACAAATTAAGTTAAATATCATATAAAAGCTATAATTAGGATTACGATCATAATGATGATCCTGGCATAATTTGTTGTGCCTGCTGTCTGCGTACACTGCAAAAATACACTGCAAAGTGTATTTCCCATGGTTCGTAGACTGAAGTTCATGCTGAGGCCTATTCAAAATTGTGTTCAAATAAATAAATAACAAAAGCTTTTGAGGCAGAGCTTTTCAGCAGATATTTTCAGCCAGTTAAACACTTGTGGCCACCGTCCTTTATCAGTGTTACATGTGCAATCTCTAATTCCACTAATGCACGTCATGCACGGCTGGTTTAGTGTTCAGCATCTAAATATGTCCACAAAAAAAGATCTGGAGAAACATTATCATTCATTTGCAGACTTTCTGTCCACTCTCCTCTGTTTCTGGTCTCCACCAACGCCTCTCTGTTTTGCAGGCAGGATTATTATGGAGAACTCTTGAGTCGTGTGTATGTTTCAGTCTCTCCTCCAGTGTAAATCATCAGTCAGACCTTGCCTACGGTGCCAGCTAGGCTAGAGCCAGCACCAGCTTTAATGAAAAAAAGATGTCGGGCATAAAGTTGAAGCACGACTCTGAATAAAGATGCTAAAAGTTACCATAACTTATTGGTGCTGACAGGCGGTGGTTGCACTTTAACTTCATTGTAGTGTGTTCTAGCATAATGGCCTTTTTATCCTATAGAATCGTATTGTTGATGCACAAAAAAACACCACTTAGTTTTATGTTCATCACACCGCATTACGACAAGTTTCAAGTCCCTTTTTACAGTACACGATATTATTTCATAGTTCGGACATTAGAGATGTCGGTTTGCCACTAACGCCATGTTTTTTAATATATTTAAATGACTTTCCCTATAAATGTATCAACCAAAGCAAAGGTATGCGTCTCGACGCTTACACGCGACCAAGAGTGCAGCTTTTTATAATCAGCGATATAGCCCCGAAAGAAAGCTCCTTGTTGAGATATTAAAAAAGTGTTTATGCTGTATGATTTATTTTATTTGAAGATGGTGGAGGCTTTCCAGCAGCACCAGTCAGAAACACACGCACACAAAATACCTGGAGGTCATAAATCTGAGAGCGATCACAGCGAAGCCAACGTCGGGGGAATATTTGCTGAAATCGTTTATATTGACAAACATATGGGCGGGAGAGGCACTTAATGCAAAATATAGCACGTTGCCAGGTACATTTCTGTGGTTTTCCAGACTCTGTGTGCGCGCGCGTGTGTGTGTGTGTGTGCGCGTGCATGCATGTTGACACACTTGTAGCTGGATATTTCACAGGCTTGGCATGAAGTCCTTTTACTTACTGTATGTGTGGTCCTTCTCTAAACATGTCAGTGTTGGATACGACTCAAAATGCATGCACGGTACACAACATACACACATAAACAGCATCCATGCATACGGCTTGTGAACGCAGGCCATTGGTTTATATGAGAACGTGTGTGTGTGTGTGTGTGCTGTTGTTGTTCTTTTCATACTTTTCACACACACACAGCTAGAAACATTAAGTTGGAAGTTATTTTGTCTAAAAGAAGCAGAGTTATTGGCTGGAGGTCATCAGTCAAAGTTCGACTACTGCAGCTGCACTCCTGTCAGAAAGCCTTAAAGAAAATCTTTAAAGCGAGAGAGATGACACTGCTGCGCAGTGAAGAGTATATCCTACCCGAACATAAAAGCACGGGCTGCCTTTCACCTTGCATGACCACGATATGAAATCCTTGCATCAGGGGTTGCAAGAGACAGGTTCGACTCACTTATAGCCTCCGGACTCGACTCTGTACCTCCCACGCCTCTGCCAGCTCAGATTTTATTCTATGGATTTTATTCGCCCTCGCGCCGCGGTGCCCTGATGGGGCTAGATTCAGCAGCATAACATTTCTTTTCTCACAGACAATCGCTATCTCGCCGTGGCGGGAGGCTCGCGATGCATATCCCATCCTGCAAAACTGGGTTAGAGCTTGTCAGCACAAGGACGCAGCGTAACTCAAGTCCACTAAGTTCTGCAGAAAGCTGTTTGCTCGTAAACAGCTGAGAAGAGTTAATTGGTCAAATGCTGCATGACTGGAAAGAAACATTGCACCGTACTCTGCGTGCTTTTGCCTCCGCTGCGCTGTCTGCCACTCAAACCTAATTATGGGAATGACAATCAAGTTGTGTAACTCAATTGAAACGGGTTCTCCTTATTTTGATCCAAAAAGGGAGAACGCCACCACCAAAATCCTGCTTTTGGCCAAAAACATACCACGTTGGTAGTGATAAGAACTACCATTCTTGGTCCTCACATGGACAGGCGTCAGAAGTGGGTGTGCTGCGCCGAATGCATCTGCAATAACTGAATCCCTGGTTCAAGCCTCTCCCATCAGAAGTGATGGGAGACATGAAACCGTTCAGCCCCTGCAGGATTGTCTCAGTGAGACTAAACCACTCAACTAAACATCTCCACTGTCGCTCTCTTTTGGCCTTCAACCCATCACCCCATCTGTGCTGACCTTCTGCTATCTTCCCACCACATTCCCTGACTAAAATGAAAAGACATTTAACATGAGACATAGTTTTAACCTTAAACATATTAACAACAACTGACCCAAAGAGGTGATCAGAGGTTCCCTGTTACCATCAAACAGGTTTGTTTGCAAAGCAGAGCTTGCGCTACAGGTTCATTTTTGTCATTTTCATGCCTAAGGTTGCCGTTCTGCCTGTGACATCACGAGCGACGTTGCGGTTCAAAGCGCTGGATATCATCTGCAGCTGCATGCACAGATCTAAATGCAAGTGTTTGATACGTTGGCTGAATAGTTCAAATGAGGACTCGCCCTCCAAACGGGGTCTCGACGTCCAAACGAGGACTCTACATCCAATCGAGGACTCAAGTGTTCACGCAATTCCACCACAACTGTGTTCGAAATAACAGCTGACCGTATCCGGAGGTATTGCTGAGAAGGGAATTCAGTTGTATTTAAACAAAAGAGCTGTGTTGCACATTGCAGTTGATTGGAAAGATGATTAAGTCACAGTTTTCGATGGTTGACCCGTTTGACTTTAATTCCACTCGGTCAGCTCTAAATCAATTCTATTGATCAAGCATACGGTGTCTTTATCTGCTGATGTTTCACCAGCGTGCATACACATTTCATATATTTAACTCCATGTTTTCCTTCGGGGAGTAAACCATTTTTTTTTTCAGTTCATTTAAATTTATAAGAATCAACTGAATGGAAATCTTTTTTCTTTTTTTTTTTCTCCTCCTCTTTTTGGCGGGGGGAGTTTTATGGCTAGAAAAACAGAATTTGTGGTTTCGACGGTCGAGGTTTGATGCAAACGGCTTTGGAACCTTTTATGCAACCTGGCGTCCAGGAGACTAAAGAAAATATTTTGCTTTCCACCCTTTTGAGCCTTTTAGCCTCTGCTAGGGGAAAAGGAGAGAGAGGGGCTGAAAAAAGAAAAAAAAAAAAACTTGTGGAGAAAAAAAAAAAAAAAGTCTCTCCAAGGTCAAATGTCCTGAGTGGGATGGCTGCCAGATCTGCTCCATAACCACTTTGCTCACACACGGTTATACGCAGGAACACACACAGTTACACACACACACAGGTGGAAGGACATAGAACATAGTACACACACATTAAACCTTTGTGTAATCTGGACGTGCACGTATGTTTTTGTGTTGGGTTCATGAAATAGTTAAAACTGTGTGTGCGCACACACACACCTTAAAAATCCTCCGGTGTACTTTATTGTAAGTGCGGCAAGCTGATCCGATAACTGTGGTGCGTAAAGATCGTGGAAAGTGTGTGTGTGTGCGTGTGTGTGCGGGTCACAAAGACAGGGCAAACAAATGTGAGTTTCCTCATCACAATCCTGTCTTTGTGTGCATGCGAACATGTTATGCTTCCATGGTGCTTTACGCTCATTGAGAAGTTTAATCTGTGATTAACCATGATGTCATACACACACACGCGTACAGTACGTGTATACAAACGCACACACACACACACACACTCGCAGTATATAGCCCCCTGTGTGCAATTAGGATGCAGCGCGGGGTAGCTTAATGTAAAGTCCATTACTAGAGATCGGAGCCTGATTGCACGCAGAGGTCACTTTCTTATACGTGGCTCCCTCAGGTCGCGCTGGGCCACACGGAGGTGCTGCCACGGAGCGGGGTGACGAGGTGGCATGCGGGCGAGTTCACTGGTGGTCCTGTGTCGCTCAGGGTTGCGTGCAGAGCTCCACTGAAAAAAAAAAAGGTGGATGTTAAGACAAATTGGCCAGAGCTGCTGCTCTGGGTGAAAAAGTCACTGGTTTTATCACTTTGAAACGAGTAGACGGTCAGTGGAGTCGGGACTGAAAAGCTTAAGCACTTTATTTTGAAAATTCAGCTGCTTGATGACTGACTATCTGTTGATTTCCACCATGAAGGAGTGGACAATCACATGTAAACGTCCCAGCCAATCGCACATGAAGACATGTTCAAATACTTTTCATATGTACTAATGGTAATAATCATGGTAATGATGATTTTTCCACAAAAAAGGTAAGGAATCTCATTACAAATTCTTAAGATGAAACTACTCTTCTTCAATTAAAAAACAGATTTTTGATTTTTTTTTTTTTTTAAATGGAAACATTTTTAAAAGTTCTACACGTGCTGAAGGTTTCAAGTCTCTGTAATCGTCTTCCAAACTAGTCACATTGCCACAAAATAAACCTCAGGTCCACCTGCTCAACTGGAAACTTCCCCACTTCAGCAGGCGAACGCGGAGACGTCCTTCCCGTATCAAACGCGGCACGCACGTTGTTCTCGACAGTGACTCTCACGCATCGCGGTGATGTTACAATACGTGGAAGGCCTCTTTAAAAATAGTTGTGCAGACGTTGGGTCACCATGGAGATCTGACGGAGGGCGGAAACATAATCAACACAACAAATCCTCAGACAATAAAACAAAACATCTGAAATAATACTTCAACAAATAACTTGACATACTGGTATACACAATACCAACAGCCACCCACGTACGTCCACAGAGACTCATTTATGCTTACATGCACACACGCAATAATGTAAATCCAGATATATTCATACAGAGGTAATAGGCCAAAAAACTGAAGAACAGAAGAAAAAACTAATAACATAAATGAGTATAATAGCTGTAATAAAGTCAAATTACTATATATTATTAAATGAGTCATCATTAGTATGACGAGGTGCCAACAAGTCCACTGGGCATTGAACCAGCACCGGAGGCATGGCGGGAATACAGGCCAGCCACCATATAGGCCCGTCTGCAGAGCAACGACCCCACAACCAAATATGTTGTGATACCTGGGGATGTGTCGACGCACTTACACTAATGTAACATTATTCATTTAGTGAAAGTAGGAATAGTACTGCAGAAATATTCTATGACAAGTTAAGTTAAAGTTCAGGAGTTGAATCTGGCACAGTAGGTCACAATGGTTCGACCGTGGCTCCGGAGGTAGAGCGGGTCATTCGCCAATCAGAGGGTCAAGTTTTCAGTCCCCAGCTCCTCTAGTCGCATGTCGTTGCAAGCGTCATTGGGTAAGATACTGAACCCTGAATTGCCCCAGAAGGCAGCCATCATGTCTGAATGTTCATGAATGGTTGGCTCCTAAAAACTGATGAGCAGTTGGGTGCTCGTCCGACACTCCAAACAGAGTGATTCTTCCAAACAGAGGAGGGGGGTGTGAGGTCTTCTTCAGACTACCGCTGCCCCTTCTGACGGGTGAGCTGCGTAAGACGACCCAGGAAGCAGCTGGGGCTGCAAACAGATGAGCTGTGCGCGTGTGTGTTTTTTTGTGGGTATGTGCGGGTGCGAGTGTGTGTGTTGATCCATGACTTCATAATTACCGGCCGCTCTCGGGGGACCATCAGAGTGCTGCCGCTGACCTAAGCTGTGACCTCATCAGTGACATCACGGCCGATGGGGCTTCGCTTCAGCTCCGAGGCAAAACAGGAAGCTGTGATTGAGTACATGCGGGAGCACATCTGTGTGTGTGTGTGTGGGTGCACAGCTTCTGTGTGTGGGCTTATGTCTATATTTATAGGTGTGTGTGTGTATGCATATTTGAACTGCTGGTTAGTCATGTGCTGACACCGGTTGCACATGTCTCTGAATTACTGTGTTTACGTGGAGCTCGAAGTCTCTCTTTTTTTTTCTCATCATCTTTCTCTTGACAAAGATTTTAGGTGCCAGTTTGATGAGTTCTCGGGAGCTCAAACAGCCAGTAGCGAATACTCATGTGAAGTGGCCATATTGGTGGAGATCATAGCAGTGCTTCTATTCAACTCTTCGGTCCTCTCTTTGACCTCTGACCAGATAAAACATGGATGTCGTACCCGTGAGGTCACCCATAGGTCTCTGAAGGTGGCTCTGGTTGTCACCATCTTGGCAGTCCTGGTTTTTGTTTTTTGGTCTGCTGATTTATCCAAGACTTCTCTTGAATATGTACTGTATAAGCACGGCAGGGCTTTCTCTCTGTATTTGGAATTGCTAATGAAATTCAAATCACAGGAATCCCAAATGTGACTGAGCAAAAATCTCAAACTCATAACTTTGGAACTAGTCAAACAGCTTTTTTTCTAAACAAATAAATAAGATTATTAAATTCATATTATACTCAGTAGTCTTGTTTTATTTAATGCAGTCAACATAATCAGCTAAAGATGCTGATTATGGGTTCCGAGGTGGGCTGAATGAAGCCTGGCTGCTGAAACAAGCCACCTTTAATGCCGCTCACCTGTCAGTCAAAGCGGGCATGCTGTTAATTATGCATAATTTGAAGCCTTAATATAATTTGAACAGGTGAGTTATATAAATATTCAGCCTCAGTACAGATTTCATGAACGGGGAGAGTCGCTATAGAGACCAAAACAATCTTTTGTACCAGGCTGTAAACATGTTTAATTCTGCTGTGAAGCTGGACATTTTAACATGGGACTTGGGGCCAGCCTCAAGTGGACGTTTGAGGAACTGCAGTTTTTGGCACTTCTGCATTGGCTTCACTCGACAGTCCCGGATGGTTGCTGCTTGGTTTTGACCACTCGGTGCTTTCATACAGTGATATAAAATTGAGCAATTTTGCAGTTTGTGAACCTGTGAACTGTAACTATCTGACCTAAGAGCACCATAACTTTTAAAGAGGCTGTTGCAAACAGTGTAACACATTCCATCCTTTAACAATTACATCTTTAAAAAAAACAAAAAAAACAGAAACTTCCCATGTGACATATTTATATAGTTGTAAATATTTTAGTTTTCTGTTGCCTTACTTTTTTATTGCAAGCAGTGCAAACTTTCCTTCATAATATTCCATGACTGTTTCTTTTTTTAAATGTTGTCCCATTGTGTTTTGTCTGTGTTAATCTGTTGTGGCAGAGAAGTTTGGACCAGATTCAGTCAGCCTCTCCAGCATGGACTAAACACTCACATTCAATTTAATATGTTCAGCCAACAGCAGCGCTTTAGTCCTCAGCATCGCACAGAGTCACCACTCTAAAGCCTCTCCGTTGTTTCCCGTTGTAACCTGTGACGTGAACTCCGTGTAGGATTCACTGTTCAAACATACTGACTGCGGTTCAGGAACGTCTGTGATGCACCTGAGGGGTCGAGCTCAGCGCCCAGCGGGAAGCCGTCACACCCCTGATGTGTGCCGGTGCTCCCAATGCCCCCCTCGGGTCTTCACCATGCCCCCGTTGACAATCCAGCAGCCCTTTGAGCGCTACAACTGCTGCAGGGCGAGGTCACGCCGGTGAGGTCAGAGGTCAGAAGTCGACACTCCAGCAGTGAGACGCTGATTAAACGGTGCCTTCATCTCTCTCTCTGATCCTGACCTCTCAGCTGGACATCAAGGGGCTGAAAGATGAGATGGGAGCCCGTCACTTGCACATGCTCAGTCAGCGACCCACCCAGGCCAACATTAAAGACAATCCACAGTATTCCAGACTCTCACTATTCCTCACAATATGTTTCCCTGCTGATTTATCCAGGATTTTCCTTTAATATAAACTACTGTAGCTCTTGATGTTTTGGAGATGAGTATGAAATTGGAAACTTCCCTCTGAGTGCATCCCGTTTGAAGTTTCGCACTGGCCAGGTACTGTTGATCGATTGTTTGGTGTCGTCTTGGTCTCATGATGTCAGAATGTGAATGGTATGATGAAGAGGACTGTTTAAATACAAACTGAACTGAAGCCAAACATTTAGTGGTCGATTTAAGGATCAGACACTGATCTGATTTTTGCGGTTCATCACCTTGTTAGAGAGAACATCATGTTATGCGATAAGTACTGAAACACTGAGCAGCTGGACCTGTGCATCCAAAAGTTTAGAAAAGGACAAATGAGCAGTGTGTGTAGTCATGCGCTTGTGGTGGTCAGTGCGGTGGGCTGAAGCAGCTTTCTACGCCGTTTGTCCAGGACCTAAAATAAGTTGCAAAGCGCGCGATATTTGCCATTAAATACCGCTCTCACGTCTGTGCACTGAATACGGAGCTACGGCATCTTAGCTTAGCTTAGCTCAGCCTAGCCTGGCTCTGTCTGAAGGTAGCAAACCCTTCCAAGCAGCACCCCTAAAGCTCACAGAAAAACTTACTGTAAAAATGTCCATTTGTGGTTTCTTCGGGGGATTATTATTATTATGTGCCAGACTCTTTCTTGGCCCGGTGCAGTGACCTGCTGTAGTCACCGCTGGTTGCCTGGCAACCTTACAGAGATATCAAGCGTCTTGTACAATGTTTGTGAGGAACGACCTATTGGGTTTCTCCTTGATTTGAGCCCGGTGCCAGGGAGTCGTTATTCTCCAAGACAAATTAACAGTTTTTGTTGCACTTGGCGCCGACTCCTCATTCTCTCCTCATTCTCTATTATCTGTTTGCTAAATGCCAGTGGATTTATGGGCCGCGTGGAGTTTGCATGAATTCTTTTTTCATGCCATCTTTATTTTCGCCTCGTCGTTTCCACGTGGCCGCTTGCACCCGGGCTCACTGTTGAGTGTGCTCTCTGACGTTTGTTTATTTCCTTGGCTCGTGACACTGCGCAGTCCACGCCTTCACAAATCATTCAATCTTTATCTACTTTCTGTTTTCAACTCCTTGTTTTTTTTTTTCTCTACCTCGCCTTCCCACACCTCATTTCTCTTTGCCTTGGCACCCTGCCCTCTGCACTTTTTCTCCCCCAGCCTCTGTCTGTATATACACTCGTGGGTCCATATACTGTCGTTTTAGAGGCCGTTTGCTCTTGTTGGTCATTAATACCTGAGTTAAATGGTCTGTGACTCTTCCTGGCCTGGCGGGGAGGCAAAGATGTATAGGTATAGTTGGTGTGGGTGCAGAGTTCCCCAGCAAAAGCGGGATTGTAGCCTTGGATGTTGAACAGCTATAGGCCTGTTCATAGGATGTAAAAGGCTGGGATGGATCTGGGTGGAGAGAGGTGATATGTATGTTTGAAAAAGGACAGCTCCCTGAGTGAATGTGGTCTATTTAGTTTAGATAGCGTGCTGCCTGCCTCTACTTGGTGCATCGCTGGTTCAAGCCCGGGTTTAACTGCTGCCCTCAGAGACGCTGTGGTCACAGAGATTTACACTTGGCATAATTATGGAGTCCAAAGACGACATATTTACACCAGCTTTGCATCTGAAGAAACCGTGGTCGTATTTGGCAGCGGGGGCCGTGGCAATTACTGGTGTTTCCCGATGAAAAATTGCAATAATTTTGCTTCCACCTTCAGCAAACTTCAACAAACCTTTGGGACAACAAATCAACTGACCACTCCGCTTCCATCCGCAGGCCACCTAGGAGCAGCAACCCCCCGCAAGCCCCTTCTCCTCCTCCTCTGCCATGACGAATAGTTACCAATCAAAAACTCCTTGTTTTCCACATTTCCCACCGCGAGCCGCCGGCGCTCAGACCCGGCGTGTCACCCCAGGTGTCGTGAAAAAAAAAAAAAAAGAAGAAGAAAACTCACAGCGATGGAGAGTATCCCTCGTTAGCCGTCGTCATTCCTGATCGAAATAGCATTCTGCATCAAAACCAAATTAAATATAAACTCAAGTAGTGGCGGCACCACCCACGGTACGCACACACACCGACCTCCTTCGGTAAACAGACAAGGCTTTTAGCTGGGGCCCCGGTGGTCCGACTGTGGTCCCACCTCGCACCAGGGCCGTGCTGGCATCCGTTTGAAATCCAAACCTGTCCGAGCAGAGGGATGCTACGCCCTTTTTCAGTCCTGGCTGCGTACCAGGAACCGTAAATGTGGCTCCTAACCTGAGGTGGACAAATGAAGGGGAGGGAGGGGGGAACGTCTGAGGGAGGGGGGGGGGGGGGGGATGCAAGATGTGTGTGTGTGTGTCTGCGCATACAGTACGACGTGAGATATTACGGATCAAGCTGTAAAAGTAGACGCGAGGAGAGAGTATGACTTTTTTTGGGGGGGGGCAATATATCTTATGTGGTGTATTTAAAAAAGTCAGGGTGCATCACAGAGGAGTCAGATTCAACAGAAAAGCCTCCCCGGTCAGCTCACTTGGACTATGAAAGAAGCCATTCAAGGCTGCGGGTGGCGACAGCTCTGGCACACGGCTCGAGAAAAACAAAAACGACGCTCGATATGAGGACCGTAGAGCAAAAACAGGGAAGCCAAAAAAGTTTCTCAGCAAACATTTTCACTTTTTTTTCTTTTTCCCTCCACTCCCACCTTCTCGTCTTTAGGGTTTCTGGCGGAATGATGGAGTCAGCAACTTTTTTAAAATTTTTATTTTGCCCCACTTCTTCCTCCGTCTAATCTTTATGTGAACTTACTCATCTCTCATCTCCAAGATTTCAAATCTTTAAGCTGGCACCATTGTGACATGAAGCAACTTCCGCAGAATGTACTCCTCCCCGGCCTCGCTCTATAGACAGGAGGATGTATGTGGGAGGCTTTGTGTGAGCGTGCGTGCGCATGCATATCACCATGCATGCATGCATGTGTGGGCATGGCCGTCCGTGCATTTTTAGCAGGCGGACACCTGTGGCAAACAAAGCAGGCCTTATATCCCGTGCTGCGGGATGGCACTGTCATTCAGCAGAGCCCCAGCTGCACAGCATTCACTCTGCCCTCTTATTCAAGCTCCGTGCCCATGAGACAAGATGAATGGTTGTCTTGACAACACAAGATGCCCCCTCCTTCTACCTTATCAGAAGTCCAAATGTTTATTGTGTCACTTTGGGTCAGATTTTGCAGCAGGGTTCTCCAAAGAACGTAAGAACGTGATCCACAGATTGTCTCTCGTTGTCAGCGTGCGTCGAATATTCCAGACTGGGATTATATAGAGAATGGTCCGCGCCCTGCACCCACGCCCTAATTGTGCCAAATCTGTTTCCGTCTTTTCATCCACTGTTCTTTATCTGTCCCATCTTGAGATGGACGTGGGTCAAGGAAAAAACAAAAAACAAAGGCGTTGTCACAGCGAATATCAGGCCACAAACCCCCCCGACCCGTCTCCACCGGGTGACCTCCACACAACAAGCTCTTTATGGTACGCAGGGATGACAGTCAAGCAGCTGCGTGTGTGTGTGTGTGTGTGTGTGTGCGCAGAGTGAGGGAGTCCATCTTGAAAGCTGATGAGTTTTCAGATTGTGTGCGTGTGAAGTGAGAAGTTTCTTCTGTTTGATTTGGAAGTACTGACAGAACACAGGGGACAGATAATTGAGCTTTCATTTTAACCACATTAGATTTGATTTTTTTTTTTCATATTATTTTATTCCAGTTTAAATCATTTTCTGGCCCAATCATTGCTAAAACATGTGGCTTGTTTAGACTTTAGCTCTAAGCTTTCGAGAGCATGCACTTAAAACTCACGTAGTCAGTTTCGCAGTCGGTTGTTCATTAAGCTGAATCAGCGTGGATGGTCACTGTTAGAAGAACCCCAGACTCTGTAGTGTGGGAACACCCATCATTTTAAGATCATTACCATTGCTCTGAAACGTGGATAACAAAGTGATGAGTGCTTTTGTTGTAGATAGGTTAAGTTGTCAATTGTCCAATATCTATGTTTTTTGCTAAAATGCATGTATTATCATGCAGTATTAAAGTAGACAAAGACGTGTTTTGCTCACGTCACATAGTCACCATCAGTAAACAGCAGGACTTAACTGGCTCTCACTGCTGGAAATGGATACTGCTGTGCCACATACATGTGAAGATGTTTTCTCATGTAAGTTGCCAAAGACACTACCTATGAACATTACTGTCGTGGGTTGCCGTAGATAAACGGCAGGACTTAACCGGCTCTCGCTGCTCAGACAGAGACTCTGGGCAGAACAGACTTGGAGTCGGAGGACGGATGGACCGGGTCACGGTGACTTTTGCACATATAAATCGGCCATTTTTTCCCCCCCTCATGTAGCTGTATGGTTGTTCTAATTCAAATAGCTATTTGCAACAGTTTTAGTGCCAAGTGTTGAATCAAACTTTCAAAAGCTACAAATGCCACATTGCTAAATGAAAAAAAACAACCTGTGACTGTCATTTTTTCCCCATTTTTGAGACAGAGCTGTCTGTTGAATTATTAGTGTGTTTCATTATAGTATCCAAGGCTACCGCTACCCGTTGTTTAAGATAGTTTACCTGTTGTTTAAGATAGTTTACCTGTTGTTTAAGATAGTTTACCCGTTGTTTAAGATAGTTTACCCGTTGTTTAAGATAGTTTACCTGTTGTTTAAGATATCCAAAGCAACACACTGCATCTAAGAACATTTAAAAGGTATCAGCAAGTGTACCAGAGCTTAAGTACAACTAAAGCTCTGGTCATAAGAGTCTTATATGGTCCTATATGATTGCTTTCCTGGTGAGGTCCAGCTGGGACTGGAGTCACGCGAAGCTTAAAAATGCCTTTTTGCCGCCGGCAACAGGTTTGAAAGATTTCTTTTCAGATGATTTGCATGTCTGTCCAGTGAAGCATTCAAGGATTTCAAAGTTCATGTTATGCTATGTTTGTTGTAGTCACATCTGGAAGGCGAATAACAAACTATCACAGGGTTTGAAAGTGCCCTGCAACTGAGAAAAAATGTGAGTGGAAAGGAGGTTCGTATTATCTTGTTAAATCCCAGTTGATACACGTTAGCAGAGCACGACGTGCATCACGGCACGATGAAAAATGTACTGTGAGACCACATAGCTTCGGGCCAGTATCAAGTGATGCCTGTAATAACAGCAGTGATCAGACAGGAACACAAAGCATGTTGACTCCATCCTTTCATTGCTGTACTGAGCTGATTAACAAGCTAACCAAACATTGTTTTTTTTTTTTTTTTCTATCAGTGGCTGCAAATTCCATTGAGATCTCTCCCCTCGTGTAATGACGCTCTACTGAAATCCCCTGTTGTGTAATGATGATAGTTTTACATACGAGGGTTCTCTCCTTCACAGCCATTAGAGCTGAAGCCTGGTTATCATCAGCAAAATTTGAAGGAGCAGTAGGGCATGCAAAATTTGATGCCAAAGCTGGAAAATATATATAGATTTTAAATAATAAACGATTTGGTTTAGTTAATTCATGATTTGCAATCATTACCACTTTATTTAAGTATTTTTTTGGAAAGCAGTTGGTAAAATAAGAGACTTCAGATGCAGTGTGAAGACGTTTGGGAGTGTTTCTAGCAGTAGCCGTGGTATTAGTGTCTCTTTGAACATTTATGATGCACCTGTCATGCTTTTACAGCTCCAGACTGTGTGAATGTTTCACAGAAATACAGAAGAACAAAATTACTACAGCATAAAACAAAATGAATGTTCTTACCAACTGTACCTTGAGGTTGCCAACGGTTCAAAGCAAAACTTCATATTTTTCCATGTGGTTCCTCTTTGGGTTGGAACTAAAACGCAATCAAAAATGATACAGTGCGACCGAGTGCAACTTTCACCCTCCCTCCGCCTCCACGTTTACTGCTGAAAGCTGCTCTCTCACCCACACGTATGAAAGTGAAACGCGTGCGCGGCGAGGCAAGTTGATGGAAAGCGGCTACACTAGCAAGGTAAATTGCGACACTTCATCACCAAATAATTGCTGGAACACTCCAAGCATCACAGATTAACAAGAACTAACATCATAAGCATATCCAAGGGCCGATTTTTCCTCCATTTATTTGACCTTCCATGTGTCACCTGGGCAAACGTCATAGCAAGGCCCCCGGCTTAACCGCCGCACCTTGGCACTTTGTTAATAGAGACAGAGGGAGTGATGGAAAGTGAGTGTTTTAGTAAAAGAGCAACACTGACAATGAAATTGGGTGTTTGAGAGTGATAAAATAGAAAGAGAGAGCGGGCGATCCATTAAGGCGAACCGTTTCTGTTTGGAAAGTTCTCCCTGGCAGCAAATTCGTCCCAATCATCAAGCTCTAATGTAATCACTTTATGAGGCCAAGGCATAATGAATATAGTGTTTAGGTGTGCAGATCCAGTCCTGGCCCCTGGTCCTCTAGAGGGAAGTGTACATTTCTGTGGCATCCTGTATTTATTTGAAATACCCTCTGTCTGGTCTCGTAATACAGACACAGGCAAGTGGGCATAGAAACCCTTTTCTATTCCATCCATTTTCATGATGCGGTCTCCCATTAATGGCACTCTCCATATGTTTTAAAGAAATAAAGCAGTAAAAGTTGCTCTGCTCTGCCTTCACTCAATTTGTCTCAAGTTTTAGGGAGGAAAAAAAAAAACATAAAATTTGTTTCCATTTTTAGGTTAAGGTATACAATTTGTCTCTATTCTACCAGAGAGGTATATTTAAATGGCACGGGTCTTGAGCCGTGGCCAGCTTGTTGGTTCTCTTATGAAATGTACACATTTGAATAGAGGTACAGTTCGGGTGTCAGGATAAGAGTGTGAGGGGTTTTTGGATTGTTACGGCGTTGGAGCAGGTGAAACGGCATTTACACCATCATAGGGCACAAAACCCAAGACTGAAACCATGCTAGTGATGTGTCAGTCGCGAACGAGCTGGTTCAAAGAGCCGGCTCTTTTAAGTGAATGATGTGAGCCGGCTCCGGTACGTGAGCCGCTGAACACACAAAGGCAGAATGCAGAATTTGCAGAATGTCAAGCTGTCATATCGAGCAGGGTCCACAAATATCCTTCGCTGCGTGAGCCGGCTCTTCTGGGTGAGCTGAGCCAAATGATCTGGCTCACTAAAAAGAATTGAACTTCCCATCACTAAACCCACGCAGATTTTGAGATTTTGTTATTGTTAGCAGCTCGCATGTATTCACTGTTTGTTTTTTCCCCCCCAAAAAACTGTGGAAACTGCTTTCTTGCCGAGAGTTAGATAAGAAGATTGATACCACTCTCATGTCAGCGTGTTATGTATGCAGCTGGAGCCAGGAGCCATTTAGCTTGGCTTAACATAAAGACAGGAAAACTGGGACAATTTTAAGCAGGGGGAAACACTTAGCTTGGCTCTGTCTAAAGGTATAAATACACATTGTGTCTTGTTGGTTTAATGAAAACCACATATCCTTGTTGTTATTTTTGGATTCATCCAAACACTGAGACACAACCATAGACTGCATAAAGGTAAATGGACATCATGAGATCACCCATAGGTTTTTGAAGAGCTTTTGTGGAGCTCAGGTTGGTTGGCTTTAGCTGTGCTTGGCAGTCCTGTGATCTGTGATGGCATTCACCTGTGATTCAAGGCAGCCATGCTCTTCATGCATGACTTAAAACCTTAATATAATCTGAACAGGTGAGTTACATAAAAGATCACCCTTAGTCAAGTTGTTATGAACAAGGAAATTAGCTATAGAAACCAAAACTGTTTTTTTTTGTACCAGGCTGTAAAGATGTTTATTTCTGCTGTGAAGTTGGATTTTGACATGGGAACTTATGGAAACAGACTTGTGTAACCAGCCTCAAGTGGCTGTTTGCAGAACTGCATTTTTTTTGGCATTTCTGTGTTGGCTTCATTTGCAAGCCAACACAACATGTTGGACACAACATGTTGGACACAACGTTAATTGGCTTTAAAGGTACTGTAAGACAGCCAGGCTAACTCTTTCCATTAGATTCCCGTCCTTATGCTAAAGTAATCTCCTTCCAGCCCTAGCTCTAACTGGTTAGCTTAGCATAAAAACTTAAAGTAGGGGGGTAGCAGATAATCTCTTACCGAGAAACAAAATCAGCCTTCTAGCCTTAGAGATGTATTTTTGAACTGCTGACAGAGCCAGGCTAGCTGTTTCTCCCTGCTTCCAGTTAGTATGCAATGCTAAGTAAAGCTAATCTCCCCCTGGCTCTCCCTCTGTAGTTGACACACACACATGACACACATATCATCTAACTGTCCACAAGACAGCAAGTGTCCCTCAAATATTGACCTTTAAAAGATGTAATCTGTAACATTTTGCTCCTCTGCATTAAATAACCTTCGAAGTGGGCGTTGCCTGTCTCAGTCTTATGATACCTTAAGGGTAATGGGCTTTCAGACTTTCTATATATACACAGCCATGCAGCTCAAAAATAAATACACAAATGTACATAAACTTATAGAAAATAGAGTTGGTGGTGAGAGGATAAACAAATACGGAGCGTCTCCTCTCACACCTGCTGCAGGACGGCTCGTCTCTGTTGGGCTCCAGCTGAGGTAAAATTATCTCCCACCTCTGTCGTCACTCTCCTCCGCGTATGTAGAAACAAATGTGTGAGCGCCTGCATGCGTTACGTTCGTACATGTGCATGGTTCAGGCGTCACGGTGCCAACATCCACAATGTCCTGTTCCAGGCTTCACTCATTTGGCTCGTGTTTGTTTTTGACTTTACGCTTGTCTGAACATGACTACTGTCCAGGCCAAAAGTGCTCTTGGTTCATTTGTAATACGCGCAGAGAAAATGTCCCACCATTCCATGCTTCAGAGATCTGCAGCCTTTTCTTTTTGTTTGTTTTGTTTCAGTGCGTTTGACCCTCGTTTCTATTGGTCATGATAACACTGTAATCACCAAACTAATAGCTGACTATCTCGCTGAAATCAGTGAGCGAGGACACATGAAACCGTCTGTAACAATCCCTCATTGCACAAGAAAACTCTGTGTGTGTGTGTGTGTGTGGCAAGTGCAATCAGTCAAAGTTGAACCCAGAACCACAATGTGCATATTTAATGTTCACAGCAACACTTTGGGTAATGAATGTTCCCTTTGTCTTTCTTTTTCTGTTCCGTATAAGTTTGTTTAAGGCAACATTGTGTATCCATAGAATAACAGGTTTGAAATGATTTTGATGCTACACTGACATGGAGGTGAACAATATCTTTATCATTCTGTCCCCATGTGTTATTGCACGATGTAATGTATGTAAGGCTTCATGACACCGAGTCACAATATTTTAATAACTGATAGAAAGTATGGCCAAAGCGATGCGAATAAAATCTAAGTTGTAATAAATTGTATTGTATTCGCTCTGTCTGTGTTGACAGTCTATTTATCATATAAATGTATGTAATATCGCTATATATGATTTTATATGTTTTTACTACTTCTACCATCATACATTGTTTTACTTTCCTGGAGTCGGCTCTAAATTCGCTTGTGTGTTTGTATGTTGGTTATATTTATCTATCATCGACCTGAATTTGAAACTTTAGTGATACTAACATTACATGTAACAGTCCACAGGGCAGTTTTGGCAGTTTTAATTTTAAAACTAAAGACAAAAAAAGGAAAACTACGAGAACAAGTACATGTGAGTTTCTTTCACGGACTTGGTCTTCATTTCCGTCCTTCATTTCAGTAGAGATAATATTTTATCCCCCACCTGGGTTGAGATTATGGACAAGGGGTCACTGCTGATAAAGCTTCACATAAGTAATATCATTGCAAGTTATAGAAGTTATATAACATAAGTTATATAATATGAAAATCTCCTGCTGCTTTGCAAGGTCAAACCTGTCATTGTCTTGTGTTCCTCAGACATTTTATTCCTGGCTTCTGTTCGGCGGCAGCTTTCTGCAGCTGTGAAGAGATGATGATAAAGAGGCTAAAATATAATATTTAGCTAGCTGACATATTGAAAACAGTCTTCATGAAGCTCACCATCTGTCCATCTGACTTATATCGTAAAATATGTGAAGGTTATGGCCTTGCTGTCTCTATTAGCTGTGTGGAGACAGAAAATAGTTCCTGTGGACTGAGACATCTCCATCCTTTCATCTCAGTCGTCTTAATTTTGCAGGCTTTGAAACCCCCCCCCACACACACTCACACACACACACACACACATATAACACACCTTCCCCGTGGGTGCATGTGTTTGCAATAATGAGCCGTGCCTGTAAGGAGTAAATACCACGTTGTGGTATTCAATGGAGAACAGGTGACCTGTAATCTGAGTTTATCACACAGAGAAGCGCATACAGGACGGCAAAAGCAGCTCGCGTGAGTTTGCGCCCGCTCCTTCCTACCGTACCTGCTGGTGTGTCGAATCACTTTCACGCGGCGGGTCCAGGGCCACGGCGGATCATGCGAAACCCATCGAGCCATGCTCCGTCGGTATTCACGTCGATTGGTGCTGACACCTGGCAAACTCGCTGGCGTTTTCACGTATGGGAGAACATCGACATGCAACTTCCTCCTGCGGTCTGGGTCGCTCCCCAAAACGTCTTTCCATTACCTTCCCAGTGCCACACAGATGTTTTGCTTGATTTTGCGCTGCAACTGGTGAAGGTTCGGGTTGAGTGGCCTTGTTGTGCGGCTGGTGGCTGTTTGGCTGGACTCGGAATGGATTTACGGGAGTGTTTATTTGAGATCAGATTGCCATCTGTCTGGAGCTATGGAGCCTTTATAAGCCCGACCACTTGATGCAGACAGTGTGGATTTGTGTGGAAGTCATGCCTATATGTGCACAGTTAATCTGCATGTTTTGCAAATGTCTTTTTTATATATGACATATAGGTCATTCATAATCCGGAGGAAAACATAACAGGAGTAGTTTCTGGAGATAATTTGAGAGCGCAGTGGCCCATGAATGTACACTAGCATCCAGTGTCTGCACATATACAACGTATTACAGGAAGGAAAGGGCAACTTACATCCAATTACATATTTTTCTTTTATATATGCATATAATAAATGTCTTATTCAGTCCTGAGATATATTGACCCCACATGTAAATTATATTTCGTTCCAACAAAAGCTCAGCCTTCGAATTAGAGATGAAATAAAGCAGTACCAATACAACAACCCCGGCACCTCAGTGGTTGTCGCTGTTTGTTTCAGCACAAAGGACCTGGGTTTGATTCCCAGTCCAGCGTGGAGACATCAGCATGTTGTTCTCATGTTCCTGTGGGCTCTGTCTTGCATCCAAAAGTCGCTGGGGTTGGACTGGGAAAGGTTTTGTACCTAAGTTGTGTTATTGTCTTGCTCAGTTGTTCCCAAACTTCTCTGACTTGTGACCCTTTTAAAACAAAGCGGCGTCTTTTGCTTATCAGATTGAACATGTGTATTCCTTCTCTCTGATTGATCTGAATAATCTTAGAGGCCTGGAGAGTTAACAATTATCCAGTTATTCCAGGAAAAAAAGAAAAATCAAAGGTTGGAAAAAAAATACAAACCTTATTGTTCATAGCACAGACGCACTCTCTTCTGTTCAATCCTGTTAAGCTTCTTTTGATACCACAAATTTGTGTTGCAACCCTTTAGGGGCAGATAGGAACCACAGGTCTGTCTTATAGGCAACTGTCCAAGGCATTGTTGATGAGATTACCATACTTTTAAGAAAAAAGTTATAGTTTGACAGACAGTTGTCTATTTACACATCCTGCAGTTACAAAGAAAGGTTATCATTCATTTGGGGTCATGTTTGTGCCCACCTGATGAATCCTAAGTCCAGCATTTACTCTCTTTTAGCTCAGTTTTTGGTCTCCACCAACTCCTGAAAATGATTAGCTAAGCTAAGCTTTTTACAGTGCAGTAGCGTTTTCGCTAAAAAAAATAATAACTGCCTGCTGTGGCTGAAAACATTTATAAAACAAAACAGTACTATTGTAGGTTGGACATCTAGCATTAGTATGTTACTCCTGTGTTGAGTCCGCCATATTGAACCCTTATGTCACCATGTTGAACCTTCATGTCACTACAGTAGCCCAGAACAGACAAAACAAGGTCCTTTTGTATTTTTTGCAAGTTGCCACGTATTTGCCTCGACACTTGGAAGGGGCCGGGGTATTTACTTGGTTGGTACACACTGGACCTTTGAATGCTTAATTACAGGTAGTCTGCTTCTATAAAATACCTGCTAAACACGGAAAACATAAATGCGCTATTAGCTACAGTATGACAGATTTTTAACTTTACAACACATACTAATGTTCTTCATTGCACATAATAGGATCCCATTAAAAACTCAAATCAAGTAAACACACATGTTCAGAGCAATATTAGTGAATGGTCTTTTTTCATACAGCGACGATGAAGGCAGAGCGTTTCCTGCCATCCTGATTAGACCAATACATTACACTGTCGCCACTGAGGCGGCGCAATGTATTATTTCACAAAGATGGTGCATGTGTGCGAACGGACGACATCAAATGACTTCTATCCTTAATTCCATGAGGGAAGAGGTTTGTTAAGATATTGATGGGAGTGAAGCTGTGGATTACAGGTCGACCGCTACTTTCCTGTCAGAGTTAATGTTTCAACGCTTCCTGTGTTGCAGAGGCTTCTGCGCTTGACTGTTTTCTTTTTGACCTGTGGTTTTGGGATCTATGGAAATTGATGAAAATTGCGGTCTAACTATTTATATCATGAAATGATAGAGTGTAGGAGGAGGCAGTAAAGGAGAATTGCAGAATGATTCATTGCATGCATAGTTGATTTTTCTTACAGCCCTTTATTTATACAGGAAAAAAAAAAAGAAGAAGTTTGGTGAGCGTGCATGCTCTGTTTCAGCATGACTCATGCAAAGTTCTGCATGCAGGAGCTGCACTTTTTCACCGTTGCTTCAGTTTGGAGGCGTAATGTTCAAGGACACCCACTTTGATGGCAGTCATATATTCAGAGGATGAAATCCTCATGCGGTGACGACGGCCAACATTTCATAAGCCAACAATCGTATAAGAACACACAATAGTTATATTTAAGGGCTTTGCTTTCCCAGAAACTACTGTGTGTCCTGAGGTCCATGGGAGTATCACTGTGCGCCAACAAACTTGTAACATTTAAGACGATTTAAAAGATTGTTCTTTGTAACTTCCACAAAAGTCACGTGACACACACACAAGCCCAACAAATGATTTATTTAAAAAAAAAAAAAGAACAAACTTGTGACGTGTAATCAGTGAGCTCAGCATATAGTTGGTTGCATGAGCAGTGAAGTGTATGATTACAGTATTGTATGTTGCAGCATCACACCAAGTCTCAGGGAGGAGAGAGAGACTCCAAGAGGGTTTTTGAACCCGCTGGCCCTCGGGTCATTTTCCTGGTGCTACACCCACCATCAGCAGCTTCATAGCAGGCAGGCACACAGACAAACAAACAAACAATGTCGCAGCTATCATATGTGACAACAAAACCGAATTGGATTGAATCTAATTTCCACAGAGGTCACCAGGTTTTGAATCTGCCCATACATTATTCTCTCTATGTGTCAGCCCAGTGATAAACTGCTGCCTAGTCCAGGTGAGGGCTAAGCAGTTAATGGAAGATGGATGGAAAAATGACTTTCCATAGATTCAAAACCACAGGTCAAAAGATGCTGAACTTTCAGCTCCTGACACTTTGTTTCTCGCTAAAGCTAAAGCTCTTTTAATAAGCTACAGTTGCGCTATTGTGAAGCTGCTATTCTCAGCTCAGCTGACAACAAACAGCACAGCTAAAAACTACTATTCCGTCATTCATGGTGGTGATTGAGTAGTTAGTTCAGTTTAAATATTTCGTGTCATACTGAACATAGATAACAAGTGATTATCTTGTTTGTGCAAGATTAAAAACTCGTCCTCAATGGATGCAACTCATAAGGACTGCTCTGCATTCAGACAAGCCACCATCCACGGGGCATGGTGCATGTTTTTAGCTGCATCATTGTTTAAAAAAAAACAAAACATCCAACAATAAGCTGATCTGTGTCAAAATTGATTCTTCACATTTAGCTCGACTTCCTCTGTGGAATATCCCAACATGTTAATTTTTTTTTTTTTCTCCCACTCAGCACTTTGTTGCCCGGCTCTGCACTCCTCAAGGACGGCCAAATTGTGTATTCCACCCTTCTCCATCTGTGTTGCATTCAACCAGCCGGGACTATTGTACCCTTCCTAAGGATATCGCAGATCTGGTTACTGCACAAGCAATGCCACTCCCTCCGTTGGAGATCTCCTCTCTCTCTCTCTGAGCTCGACTCGCTGACCCTAAGATAACACCTCGGAGAGATGCTTCGCTTCACACTGCACGGAGGTATGTTTTCGTTCACAACGGTGACAAATTCCTGAGCGCGCATCAGAATACTCTCTTACTGCACCAAAAACAAGTTATTTCCAGCGTCTAATCTAATTCAAGCGGAGTCTAAATTTCTTCAAGTTGTGCAAGACTTTCCCTCAGTATGGTCTGCTTTTTTGTATTACTCCGTCTCTTTCTCTGCCCTTTGCCACAGAGGGAAAGGAGGTAATAGCGTTCACTAATTTGGCCCTGGGCTGCACAGTCAAAGCCATATGCCAGAGTGAATCTGTAAAGCTAACATTAGGCAGCAGATATCTGAGGCTAGCGGCTGTGGGCTTTGACATCCTGTATTACACCTAATTGCCACCAGACATTACATCGGAGTCTGTGCAAAAATCCCCCCGCAACCACCTGCTCCTTGCTCTGTTTACCTTTTAAACCGGGAAATAATGCAGGGGAGAGCGGGGTGAGAGTTCCTCACTGTTATTTTCTGACACCCGAGCTGAGGATTGGGGAACTGGAATGTCAGTAGAAATTTGAATTTGAGACGTGTTAGGATAGTTAAGGGGTATCCCCCCGTGCATTGTGTTGCAGTGGTAAGGTGTGTACTTTTCTGATTTATGTGTTTTTATAAGAGTAATGAGAGAGGGAGAAAACAGGGCAGGGGTAATATGGAGGCATAACCATAATTAGGTGAATTATAAGTTTCACAGTCATTTTCGTAACAGGGGGGGAAACTTTTAATGAATGTTAAAGCGAGAGCAGTGTAAATGTATTCTATGCACAAACATATGGTTGTGGCCGTGATGTGGTGAGGGTACATTTTTAGCAATTTTGTACATTTTAACCAAGTAGCGGCGTCTCATGTGGGCTGTACGTTAATTCATTCTCCTCCGTCCCTCACTGCTCCGACATGAAAGACGCAGGAAAATTCCACACTCCTTGACAGTGTAATGATGAAATTATTTCATAGCGCCGTATCCTCTCGCACCGCAGTGTCAACCCCGAAATAAGTCGAGCGGCGCTCGCTCTCTTTTTTTTTTTCGACTAATAACGTTGCAGCGAATCTCAAACTCTGCCGAGGACTCTACAGTGTGGAAATAATAAGCCAGTTATACAACAACCGTGTTTACGGACTTCATGACTCCAGTTTGGAAGGAAACCATGAAGTTTTGTTCGGAATTTAATTCAATTTTTTCTGTCTGGTACACTTAACTCCATGTCCAAGAGGTGACATAAGCGATCGGATTTGGCTGTTGGTTGTGATGTATTTTGAGTTTGAGTGGTTAGTTACAGTGGCGGGCCGAGAAAGAAAACACTGGCTGGAATTTAGACTCAGTTTTCAAATCCTTTTTCTTAATGGACCAATTCATTTTTTGACTTTCTGGTTATTTTCATCACAGATTGTCTGTTATCATTTATTATAATCAGTATAATCTAAAATTACTCGGAACACAGACACAATGAGAATTTAATACTGGATGAATGAAATGCAATCATTGATCCCTTTAGGGACTTTGTCTTGACGTGTTTGAGGTCAAGTTCAGCAAAGGAAGAATTTATGGACACATTTCTAGAGGCTCATTGGTACTGTATTAGTGGATAGATGAATATGAATGTAATTTATCTTGTGTGTGTCTATCACGCAATTGCTTTGGCTCATGGTTCCTAAAGTGGGATGAATAATTGAATACCACTGTGTAGCCTTTACAGATTTCAACAGTTGAAGTCAGTTGAATTGCAGAGTTCAGCAAATGATTGAGGCAGGTTTGAACCAATGAAAGTCCAAGATGGGTGCTAAAACAAGACACAAGATGAAGACCAGACTGAAATAGCCCATCACGTTTAAAAGCATACGACATCTCAAAAGTCACATCACAACATTTCATTTGAGACTTCGATTCCTGAACAAACTCCTAAACAAAGAACAGTTTTAAAGTTGGTTTCATTAGCAATGAACCATCTTTGCTAGGGCCTCTTTTAGCTTGTGTTTGATACTGCTTTCGCAAATGACCTGTTTCTCTATCTCCATGAATTTCATCCATGTGTTCTTCTAACATTTAGAAAGTCTAGAGGAGGAACATGAATAATTCATTCATCCTCATTCAAATTAGCAGAGGGCTAACAAAGCCAGCTCGCCCAGTGGAAGTAGCTGCTATTCATTCTTGTTCTGTTTTTGTCTTCCTTCCTGCGTTACTGTGTATCCAGTTCAACTTGATAAATCCATGGACCAAGACCCACTGCAAGTTACCGAACACGTCTTGTCTTGTTGCTAAGGGAATTTCAATGCTAACAAGACAGTTAGCACTTAGCAAGCACTGGGTAAATAGGTATCTTCAAAACATCAAACTTGAGGAATAAAGGGAAATGAAGGGAAAAACTTAATGTATTCTGCTGCGGAAAACTCTTGACAAAATGGCTGCTGTGTAACTAAAGTTGTCGTCCAACTTTAAATATAATTTCAGCTTGATAAAATAACAAGCTTCACAGTCTGCACCCACTCTTACCCATTAAGGAAACTGCTGTTAAATATGGATCTAAGTAGACAGATAAAACTACATTAAAGCATTACCTCGATGAACGTTTCAGTGTGTTTGTGTGTACGCGCCACATTGTGTGTGTGTGTGTCTGAGTGGTAGACAGAAAGGTGAAGGAGATTTACAGCCCTAATCAAAAACTGGCTCACGGTTGGAAATGTAGCGTGAATGATGTCATGAAACTGTCCCCACTCTGATGCTGTGATTTATCACACGATATGGGAGTCATAAAAGAACACCAGTTAAGAAGTAAAAAAAAAAAAATCAAATCAACAACAGGGACAAACTTTCATAAGCTGTCCTGTGTAGTGTTGCCTGCGTGCATGGCCATCCACATTTCCTTGCCAGAAAAGCAAACAAATGTACATTTGGATATTTTCTTTTTCGCCTTGGATGTTACACAAACCTGTTGCCACCGGGATGATGCATCGCGTCGCCAACCCTTCATCAATATGGATAATTACACTTTCTTCGAACTCGGTGCAGTTGCGCTGTAAATATTTTTGCTGGGAATCAGGTTGTTATTCCCGTCGTGGTTCCACACAGTCCAGGCCTTCCTGAGATGAACCCATGCATATCCCGTGTGTCACTGTGTATCTGTGCTGACAGGAAGCATGACCAACTGCACTTTGGCACTTCATTAAACAAATCACTGCAACGCTTAAACCACGAGCCTACGGGGACTCCCAGAGAGGGAGAGGGAAAGGGTGGGCTGAGGGGTTGTGTGGTATTCTTTGTCTCCTCATCGAGTACACACACACACACACACGGACATGTAGTGAAAAGCATATGTAATATGTATAAAATATTGCGGAAGCGATTTGTCTATTCATGACTTAGTTCATCAGCTGACAATGTAAGGTCTTTAGGTCATTTGTCAGGCAAAATGTGCATCCACAGCTTCTCAGAACACTCTCCGTTCCATATTATTGTGTTTTTAGACTGTTCCGTCAGACAACACAAACTGCAACGTGTCACCTTTATTCTGTGCTTAAGAATTAATCACTTGGATCGATACATAATTAATAATACAACAAATATCCGGTAAGATGGGAGGATTCTACATTCGTACCATTTGTAACACATGCCAAAAAAAAAAATCAGTGATATCACTCCCATGTCTGTCTGTTCAGTATGTACCTCCAGCCAGCAGCTAGTTAGCTTAGCTTAGCATTAAGACTATAAAGAAAACAAACCTCCATCCATTATCTGTAACCGCTTGTCCTCATCAGGGTCATGGTGGGGATAGAGCCTATCCCAGCTGACTTTGGGTGGGAGGCGACCTACACCCTGGACAAGTTGCCAGCTCCTCACAGAGCACACGGAGACAAACAACTATTCACATTCACACCCCCAGCCAATTTAGAGTCACCAACTGACCTATGAACCCACACAGAAAGGCCCCAGTGGAGGTTCAAACCAGGAACCTTCTTGCTTGTTAGGCGACAGTGCTAACCGCTACACCACCACATGTTCAAAATCCATCCACCACCAGCACTAAAGCTCACCATTAAACACGCTATATTCAGTTAGTCTGTGTTACTGGTGGTTAGGAGCTATATTATCTCTCTGCGGGGAGCCGTGACTTCCCGGAGTCTCTAGGAAGTCCATGTAAAACTGCAACTTCACGTTGGAACAGTTTAGTGTGCTTAAGAGAGGCTGGTTGGTGGATTTTGTAGCCCAGTTTTAGCCTAGTTTTTGTTTGTTTGTTTCTTTCCTGTTTCAATTCCTTATGCTAAGCTAAGCTAACCACCCTGGCTACAGCCTCATGTTAGGATACAAGAGTGGTATTGCAAATATAGTACTGAGTTCACCTTAGGCATGTAAAATATATATGTATTCTGCAAAACCGGCTGTCCTCTACTCAGTGTATTGCTCTGGATACACAGACATGAAACATCTGTAACAGCTGCTGCATCGGTAATAAAATAGAACTGGTAAGAGAATTTAGGTGTTTTATTATGATCAATTTAATTAATTTCAACCTAAAAATAGCCTTACTAAATTAATACATGACAGCACAATCTCCTAAAAATCTTCTAAGGTATCAGAAGAGGTGGTGACGTGGTTCTGCTAAAAAACAGAGCAGGCAAGCCTCATTATGGGCTCTACAGGTAGATGACTTACGTACCAGGCAGCGCTCTCATTCATTAGGAATCTGTGGCTTATGAAGGCATCTGCTCGTGGGACACAACAAAAATCAAAAGCAGGGTCCGTACAGCGGGAGCAGGTCAGAGCGCAGCCCAGAATAGAACAGGGAATCCTGACGTTTGTATTTAAAGGGGTGGGAAACACCTCCTCCTACGTGTGTGTCACACACAGAAACAGAAGGCTTGACTATAATAAATGAACTGCCACAGCAGTGCTATTTCAGGTTGGGTCACTGGAATAATACAGGGCTGGAGGCACAGCTGGGGCAGCGATCAGATGTTCCCTTGCGTGTGGTGCTAAGCTTGTTTCTGCCTCCTGTCACGCGCTGACACACAGACAGGTAAAGCAGAATCAGGCTTCCCCTCCACCAGTAAATTCTAGTCTGACTGGATCTAATACACTCTGCCTCACCGGGTATCGCTCGCTCGCTCTTTGCTCGCCACAGTATTCAGTTTCATCTCAAGAGAAAATGAAATACGAGCATCCACAATGGTTGTTTAAGCTGATGGAGTTTTGCAGATTTTGTCTGTCACACGTGAGGCAAACAGTCAGGTGATGTGATGAATGCCACGTCGTCTGACTATTTTGAAAGGTTCCACGTGAAAGTCGAGACCTCTGGTAGTGCTATGGAGCTCTTTTTTCCGAGTGGGTCAACATTTTGTTTGTCCTGAGCCGACGCATGAGGGTGTAAGTGTCACACCACTCCACTGATCTTGCGGTGGTAACGAACCAAGATATGCTGCAATACACCAACGAGGAAAGGGAAGAAGATCACAAGGTAGTAAACGTGAATGTTACAAATCTGGATTTGAAATACTTTTATAAGGAAGGAAAATGCACTCTACATGTTGTTAGACCCAAGCAGCAAGCTCCATGGCTGTGAAGTAAATCCTAGATGGAAGTGCCAAAAACTGCAGTTCCTTAAACGGCCACTTGGGGCTGGCTACAGAACAAGTCAGTCTCTATAAGTCCCCATGTTAAAATGTCCAACTTCACAGCAGAAATAGAAGTGTTTACTGCCTGGTACAAAAAACAGTTTTGGGCTGTTTCCCAATTCAGGGGCTGCATCGTTCGAAGCACGCATTTGAAGGCTGATTACGCCACAAGGCTGTGCGAAGGCTGTCCAATTCGAAGGCTCCTTCAAATGCGGCCTTCTTTTCCCTCTTTTTCGAGGATGCGCTGCAACTATTCTTCGCGACCTCACATATCCCAAGATCCTTTGTGTGCTGCTGTTCAGTCCCTGGAAACATACAACAATGGCGACACCAAGCAGCTACGTTAAAAGTACCAACTGACGGCAGTTGCGCAGCTGGTGACACAACCAGGAAAAGCTTCGAAGGCTAGACCAAACTAAATTCCAGGGAACGACCATCGCCTTAGACACTTAAAAGGTTGTCAAACTCATAACGCAATCAAAAATCATTTCTGCTGATGTAGGCCTCTCTTCCCTCATCACATGACTACTCGCAGCTCTCCTCCCCTCTAGCCATGCGGACCTACTCACAACTCCTCCACCCCCCCTAGACTCTGGCCCTGTACTCCATGCCCACCCAGGTCCCTCCACAGAGGGGCTTCCACCCCAGTGGAAACAGGCCTGGTCTGGTTACCCACTGTGGAGATGATGGATTGACGGCTCACTTACGGGAAAGGCCGGAGCCTTCAGGTAAACAAGCACAGAGCTGTATTAAATATGAAGGAGAGAAAGAAAACATGTTCTACCTTTTGGCTTGAACGTAGGGAAAAGGAGACAGGAATGTGGTTTGTGCTGTATGCATTAAAACCCGAAGCTGACATGCTGTGTTAAAAAGAGTACATGCTCAGGAGTTTCACTCAGGCCAATTCTCATCTCTAAATAAAGTAAATGTGACTCGGTTATTTGTGTTCTAATTGCTTTTCCAAATTAGCGGATTACATTAAGATCGTATCTGCAACTTGTACACCTGACGCAGCGCTTCAAACATGAATGCTACCTTTTAGAAATACCCTTGGTTTCTTGATAGTGGTGACATTTTTTTTCTCTCTTTCCTGCCTTAACTTTCCTCCAGTAGGTCTACTAAGCAATGATCCATGGGAAGCCAAATCAACAAGGAAATTGGGATAGATCTTTGCCCTCCCGAATGCGGTATAAAAGCCATTTTGCTCATTACCCTGCCATGAGGAACGTTCGCCAGCATTACTCTCCGATTGGTCCTGATGGCAGTAATTTCATCTTCTAACAATCTGATCCTGACAAATTAATTTCTGCTTCATTTTTTCATGCCAACCCCCCCCCCTACCTTCAATTCAGCAGTGACAAAAACTGAGACGGACAAAATGAGATAATTTAAGTGACCGTAAATGATGATTAACCAAAGCTGCAACAGTCTGGGTCTTCCAAAGACAGGAAAGTCTACGTTACCTAAAGAAAAACTGCTGTAAAGTTTTAGCCATATAAATAAGAGGAAATTAATTAAATGCAGGGCGGGTGGTTTGGCGCCATGGAAAGAATACACAATTTAGAGTCTTGCGCCAAGGAGCCAAATGGACAAAATGAAGGTGATCAGTCATATTTTGCTGCTTTTTGACATTAAGCATATGCTTTTTTTTCTGAGAGGTCAGCTAAGCAATTTAGACAAATTGGACAAAATTGCAAAGGTAAACACAGGGAGAGGTCTCGTAATGTTTCTTTCACTCTCTTTTTCTTTCCCTCAGTCTCATTTTCAGACACTATTTTATTTAGTAAATCCCTTACCTGAATTTTCTGTGACGGTAATGGTGAGACAAAACGACTCCGTCAGGGCTATCAGGGGCAGGGCTGTGTTCTGGCATTGACTGCACCAACATGAACCAAGCCAACTCAAATGTAGAAACTCCATTGCCCGAGAAAATACTTATGCAACTACTGGAACTACTTGTACTTGTACTATATATATATATATATATATATATATATATACATATACATATACATACTCACACACATATATCTAGATCATCATTTAAAGTATATATCGGTTTATATTTAGAAGTCCAGAGCTGTTTTCAATGCATAGATGCTTGTAGAGATTCATTGTCTTCTTCTATGACAATTCGATGTTGTGATCTTTCAGTTCCAGGCCAGCCTTTGACCCACAGGAGCTCTATGAACTGAATCTCTAAGACAGTCTCGTCAACAGACAGTGGAGTTTTGTGTGAACATAAACTGAGAGTTTTGCAATCGACTTCATAAAATTCAACCACTCCTTTTAACAATAATTTGCTGCTGCTGCTGCTACGAGATCCACTAGGGTTGAAGAGGAGCAGGGTTATATTGAATGAAGAAAGCTGAGTCATCCTCTGACCCTCCTGCCTCCAACAACTAGCAAATAAATCCGTCAAAGTAAACACCACATTTGTAACCCCTGCTTAAATGTATTTGCAATTATGTGGTAGTATTTGTGAAACATGACAACATCGCCATTCCCTAACAAGATACACCAGGTCGACTGTTTGTAGCTATATATATATATTTTATTTTGCGATTGCATATGTTGATGATGAACTTCAATACCCTGTATGTTGTTCTTTACAATCGCATCGCCATTGCAAAATATATGTGATGTGCTGATTGAATCAATCACTATCCCCCTGGGTTTTATACAAAGTGGCTGCTGGGTCAGGCTCAGTGCAACCACTCCGGGGTCGACTTGTCAGCCGATACCCAGCCAATGCTTTTCAGCACCATGTTTCCATGTGGTACAATAATGGCAAGATGAATCATTGGCCACAGGCACACACACAGTCGCTCACTGAACCCATTGCTGACACCTTTTGGGTCTAGACATGTGTGCAAGGTGCTGAAAAGTGAGAGCGGGCGGCAAGGTGACTGGTCGTGTCCTGACCACAGAAATGAGGTTTACGCACAGAGAGTAACAAATATAGGTTGCTAAGACACTGAAAGGAAACCTGCTGCTGCTTTTCTATTCTTTCGCAAGTCTTTTTTTTTTGTTTTTCCTCACTTTTTGGAGCCCTCTGAAATTCCTCACTCAGTCTTCCCTTCCTTTCTCCACAGTTTCATCGAGGCAGCAGTTCACATTTGACAGGTTTTCATGCCACCCTATTAGCTTAAAGTATAGTTAAAATGATGGCTGCGGCCACACGATTACAAAGACAGAGTATGCAGAACTAAAACATTAACCGTCCCTTTAAGTGCGGAGCTCTTGACTCTGTTCAGTTTGTTGTCATCTATTTATCTAATGACTCCTTCACAGTTTAGACAGTGGGTTAGATTCGTCCACTCCTGTATGCCTAAAAAAGCACAGTGCTGCCATAACCCTAATCACCTAATTGCCCTGCCCTGCCTCATTAGAAAACAAGCCTAACTGGAAAATCACCTTAAGTGGACTAAATTAATGAGACCTTCACATTGGATGCTGAGTCATCAGAGGCCTGAGTCAGGGCGACGTCACCACAAAGGAAACGGCTGCTCCATAAACTGTCAATGGGTATTTGGGTAGCAGTGGAGAGGCTGACGCTGACCCTATGACCATCATTATACATGTCACACTATTTGGTATGTGTGATTGTTGTGAGCATGTATTGTACTGTGTACCCTTTGGCCATAATTATAGCAGGGTCACACCGGAAAGTGGCAATGCAAAAATCCCACAAAATATTTGATTTGAAGTTCAACGATGGATTAGTTGGTGAACAGCTATAGCTGGGGAGCTAACCACTAGCCAGATGGAAGATGCTAGCAGACAATATTCAGCAACCTTTTTGCTTTTTTCTCTGTAGGCCCACAATGCCGTTTACTCCATGTCTAAGCTAATAAGCTAATGCTAACGCTAACAGCTTTGCAACTTTTGGTTGGGAAGCTCATTAGCTTGAGACTCTAATGGAACAATTGTTCATGCTGTTTATTCCAAGGCTACTTTCAAAATAGAAGTCGAGCTATCCATTGGCCAACCATGGCGCTATTTAAACGTAACTGAAGAACCAATTTCCAGAGCTATGGCTAGCCAGGCTTGGTTTTGAGGGGCAATAATGCTTGAAGGGAGTGTGTTGTAAAGCAACACAGGGCAGTGCATCAATATCAATGTCTAGTTGCTGCCGGTTCCCAATTGTACATAGATCAGTGTGGCTGTTTGGATGCACAGTGTTTTGGCAGCAGCGGTATGTTTTGTTCTTAACAGGACAATAAGTTACACACTTTGTTCCAAAGATGTATTTGTTTAATTAAATCCTGACCTATAACTTTACGTAAATCATATTTTTGGAAAACACATTATTTGTTTTGTTGCTGTGAGTTAGATGAGAAGATCAATACCACACACTTTTGTGCAAGTGTGGCCCTGGAGCCAGGAGGAGATTAGCCTAGCTTAGCATGAAGAATGAAGATAATTTGCTGTTCAAAAATCCACCTATAGCACTTGCACTGTGAAGTATTCATATCAACACAAATTTAGCTGCTCTAATACTAGTCTGACCAGCCCTTAGTTGCATTTGGAGCAGCAGATAATGGAAGAAATGTTTTGTTTCTTTTTTTTTGCAAAGCTATAATGAAATGCTAACAAACCCGAAACTGATAAGTGACAAAGAATCAAAAACTCGCAGCGGGACATTATTGAACTTGACAGTGAATGCCATCCAAATAGGCAAGATGACTGCAGTGATGACCCCATTATTTTACAGCCGCTGAGTGTGATGACTTCATTATGTTCGCTCCCATGGCGCTGCATTCCTACCTGTTGCCCTGTGACCCTCGGCATGCTGTGTAGATGGTAGGCATGTGTCTCTGTAGAGGGAGGCGCACACATTCTGGGTTAAGACAAGCTGTAAAATATCAACACTGTCAAGATCGTTATTGGATAAAGCAGTGAGTTGATGGTGGGTGTTTGAGCCGTGAGGGCTGGTTGTAACTTTGACAGTTACAATGTAGGAAAACCCCTTTCTTCTCTCTCTCATCAGCTCTATCATTTTACGGTCTGCTTGAATCCTATTGTTCACTTGTCTTTGTCCTACAGTCAACTTTCATTTTCATTTCCAATTCCCTAATACTCCATCTGTCTGCCTTCTGCTGCTCTTCTCCATCAAACATCTGCCTTTATACGGCTGAAGATTGACCCATATGGTCATTTTATTTACATGTTTTATACTTATTTATCTTTGCATGCCAGCCCAGAGCTATGAGAGGACAAGAACGTTTACATTAACTGATCAGGACAACAAATTAAGCCTAGAATCTTTTTGAAAATTACAATTATTTGCTTTCTTTCTGAGAGTTGATGAGAAAATCGATACCATACTCATACTTGTGTATTAGGTACAGAGCTGGAGCCGGGAGGCGATTAGCCTAGCTTAGCATGAATGGTGGAAGCAATGGGGGAAACTAGCCTGTCTCTTTCCAAAGAGCAAAAACATATCTACAGTACCAACGCCTTGTCTACCACAGGATAACTTCACTTAACTCTCTGCAAGAATGCAAATATCTGTATTTGCCAAAATTTTTCAGCTTTTCTCTTGAAGGTTTGCTGTTTGGAACAAGTTGTATTGTCATTTTACCAAACTGCAGTAAGTCCAGAGAGTTCACGAATGCATGCAGTGTAAAAGAGTAAGAGAATCCTCACCTGAATAAATTGAGAGGAAATTGTAATTTTGAACGGTTACTCAGTGCTTTATAGTGAACAGATGACTGTGACTTTATCAGTCTGTTCTTCCCTACGGTAGTCCAGCCATCTGTCTCTCATCTTCTCAAAGTATTTACCGTTCACTTCCCTTCTGCCTGCCATCCCTCTGCAGGAGACAGAGGTGTTGATAGTGGAGAAATGATGGTTCTATTATTTTGGCAAACCCGTCGCTCCAACTTCAGTCTTCCCCCTCAGGTGATGTAACTGTAGCCAGACCGTATGGTAGATTTAGTTATACAAGTGCGTATTGAAGGTATATCTGTTTGTACGAATGGTGAAAGGAGCTATCAACTTCTCCAGCAGAGCTAGCTTGTAGATGTTCTTCAGCTTCACGGTGTTTGTGAATGTGTCTGTATGTGAACTGACAGAATGATTTCTGCAAACCGATGTCATTTGTAGCTATGAAAAATATCTGAGCACAGATCCACAACAGCAAACTGTGTCAAAATCTCCATGGAAGGAACAAACAAACATTTTGAATGTGATTTCCTGTCCAGAAAATTGATTGATTATTCAGAAAATGTATTTATTTATTTTTTTACCAGTCAATTACAGTAAAACTAGTTGTCGGTTTCGATTAGAGGAGTCGATCACACAGCCATACAGAGCCAGTGGAAATGTCAGCCCTTGACTGGAACATTTTACTAACTTACTTGACTTTGCACAGATTTTTTTTTGCAGACAAATGAGACCTTTTTTTTTCACATAGATTTGCATATTTATAGCCACTATGTTTATAATTTTGGACGGTGACCATTTTAGCTAACAGTTTTAGAGGCTAGAAGGCTAGTTAGAACCTGGAAGTTGAGTTAGGCCGGATTCAGACCAAGTCCGCATCCAGATACACAGGTCTGTGTATCATACACAGGTCTGTGTATCATACACAGGTCTGTGTATCAGTTCATTCATCTGAGTGTGGGTAGTGGGATTTGGCTGTGTCGGTGTGGGCCGCAGGGGGTACCTACGATCTGCGGTGGCAGAGAAGTTGAGCCAGGTTCAACTTTTGGTAAAACGCAATCCAACGTCACACTGCAGCAGTGAGACTGAGACCAGACCAGATCAGACTAGTCAAACCTCCACAGCTTTAGATCCGTTCCTGTATCATCTGCCTTTGGAATAATGTTTGCGGCAGTAAATTCTCATCTGATAATAATAATAATTCTAGAAGTGTAGATATAGCTAGAGTAACACTATCTAAAAACAGCACAATGCATATGGCTGGTGAATTGTGAAAAGCGGCCTGTAGTTCTCTTGCAATCTCCTGAGATTGATCAGTTGTGACTACAGATTACACCACCTCCCTGTTTGGTCCTCCCCGTATCTATTTTCTTGACTCCAGGCAGTGTCTCCATCACCGTCTGCCCAGACAGACAAAAGCAATTCAAGTATCCTTCGTTTGATTTGGGTCAGGGCCTCCCAAAACTAATACCTGTAAGCCCTATAATATGGTAATTTGTAGCGGCTGGGGTAAGGAACGTGGATTTATCAATAACGGGGCTAACCGGGCTCATATTAAGCATAGATTTGGTTTTTGGAGGGAGACGAGGGGCGCACCGAGGGGTTAGGTGAAACAGAGGTTATTCAATAAGGGGGTGGTTGTTATTCCAAAAGGGAACCAGGGGAACTTATAGGCTGTCGGTGAGCAGGCACTGACAGCCTCGTAGACTGACACTCCATGTCGCTCCCATGGGGGAAATGGGTAGATGACATGCATGTGTATACATACATGTGTATATGAACACACAGATATTTAGGGTTTCGGGTTTATGAAAGTTCCCTTGCGTGAATTTGATCCTGTATCATTTCTGCAGGCATTGTGCTTGTTTCCTCAATTTTCTGCAGCAGCACAGATGTGTATATTCTGTTTTTTGTTTTTTTTGACAGGCTTTTACTGTAAAACACTGCAGTTCTTTAAAAAGAAACAGATTCTGCAGGTTTAATGAACCAAAGGAAAAACCAGAAAGCTGGAGGATATAAATTACAGATGAGCTGCTGATTATACACAGAGTCTCTAAGTGGATAAAAAGATGTTTTAAAATCTGATTTTCATCTCCACTTTTGCGGTATTATTCCTTTTTCTGGCCTGGGATAAAGTGTATAAAGCCACTCAGTGTTAGGATTTGGTCTCTCCTCCTCAATAATTTAAAAGATCTCCAAATAAGTTAGTTATGAGTCAGTAGAGGCAGTGGCTATTCACTTTGCATACAAAATGTAAGATGGTACTTTGATACATTTGTCCCAGTACCAACTTCACATTAAACCCACTTCTGTCAGTGATAAAACATACAATAAGTATTACATTCACTGAAAACTTGATGATTTTTATTAATATACCATTCTTTAATATTATTATTGTAAATAAATTTGTCAGTAAGCTTCATAGAAATGCCTCATTTGACCCCTGTGTTTACTGTGGAAAGAAAGGACTACACATTTGAGTATCACCTGTATCATTCTTTAACTATCCTTCTTTTTAGATAAATAATTCATAAATAATAAACATTTTCTTATACAATGTTGATGCCATGTTGATTCCATAAATGACAGGTAGTCTTAGTACTCTCACACAGGCTTTAAAGGCCTGCTATTGGCTGATTTAGTGCTTGAGGAAGCACATTTTGTGAAGATTTGATGTAGTCCTTAAAGGTCCAGTATGTAAGATTCAGGGGGCTGTATTCACATGCAGCCTTTTATATCGAGGCGGAGTCCGCCATTGTTAAAATGCCAAGTTGCTTTCGTTGCCCAGACTGGACAAACTAAACACTGGCTCTAGGTTTGGCCTTTTTGCATTTTTTGTGCATGTTTTTTGGGACCACTTTAGTTTCTCCTTCACACTAGTAAGGCGAGGATGAGGCAAGGTGCTGCAACCAAAATTTACATCACCAGATCCCAATAAATCCCCCACACTGCTCCTTTAAAGTAAGCATTTAGGAGTCTTAGCAAACTAAGACTTTGCTAAGAGTTTTGGAACACCAGCCCTGACTCTCAGACAGTTCTAGCATTCAAAATAAACACCTATAAATTCCCAGATCTTTTCAATATTTTTATTTCCAATTAGAAACTGAAAAAAAAAAACAAGCTGTAACCCTGATGACTTTCAACCAATAACCCCAGTTATTCCCAGCGTCTCAGTTACCCAAAAGAGAGTAAAACTTTTATCCAAACAGTTCCTTTTCCAAACTGCGAAAAAAACAAGAGTGTCCGGCTAACGCGAAGTGAAAAGTGGAATTTCTGAATGCGTACATAGAGAGTGGACAACAAGCGGGCGCAGGCACGCGCAGGCACGCACGCGCACTGACGTAAGATAAACAAAAGGAATTCATTAAGTCTCCTACCCACTGTCTTTGCATCATACCCGGGTCGTGGGCCAGGGAAGTGGCGTATAAATGAGCTGCAGAGATGAAAGCAGCTCTCCAGGCAGCGGGAGGCAGGCTTCTTTACACTGCGAAGTGTTTTTGGCCCACCTTATCTTCTTTCCAATCTCCCCGGACAAAACAGGAGCAGACCCGGCAGATGGTTCCGATAAGATAAAACCACCTCCACGGAGAATGAATGCAAGAGCACACGCTTGACGGATCTCTGGGGCTGTTTTCCGGGACAAACTCTCCTCGATTCGTTTTGCACTGCGTCCCATTAAATTTCTCCTGTAGGAGTTAGATTCCTGGCTGCGTTCATTAATATTCCTTTCTTAAAATCAGTCATCAGGAGTGATATGAAATATTGGCTGAATTATTTATTTAGTTAACTGTCTTACAAATGTAGCCATTATAAAGGCCTATTATGAAGGTCTAAGAGCGTGTTTACTTTACATGAATTATGTGGAAAAACTGAGGTTTGCTCTCTTCTTTTTTTTTTTTTTTTTTTCCTCAGCTGTCATGTGTTAGAAAGAATGTTCTGGTGGTTGAGGGACGCCAGAGCTTTGTGTTACGTCACACCGAGCTCACTGATTGGGCTTTTGTTTTTAGCGTCAAGCAAATTTAAAGGACACGGCCCCACGTCGCGGTTTTCTCACGTACAGTTTGTGCCGTCTCAAAACAAAGAAAAAGAAGCCCCCGGAACACTGACATATGCGCGCCGAATCCGGTTGTGACTGTGGTTGTGTAGTTAATTAGAGCCATTGTGACCACACCGTTAATCACCTCCACCCCGGCCTGCTCACAGTTTGTTAATACTGGATCTCCGAGATTACCTAGACCTAATGGACTCATTAATTACACACTCTTTGCTGTGTTTTTAATTAGTCATCTGTTCGTTCTGTGGATCTGCGGCGTGTGGGGGGGCGGTTGGAGGCAGGGGTCGCAGCCAGGAGCTCAGTGCTATGTAGCGTTACTCATAACAGCTGCTCAGTGGTCAGCTTGAAAAAGAGAATAAATGATGTGTCGGGGAATGGAGCAACTGGAGCTGTGAAAAAAAAAAAAAAAAAAGGAGTGCAGGGGTGTGCGTCTGCTTTGTTTCCAACGTATTTGTTTTCGGTCGAGTTGTCTTAGGAATGGCTGTGTTCTCTGTCCCACTGCACAATATGACAGCGTTTGTCCGCCAGTGGATTGTTTATCTCATGACGAGGGTTTAGAAACGTGCGTTGAGGCGCACGTGTGCGATTCCTGTAGACCTGTAGGCACACGCACACACACACACACACACAGCAGGCAACCCCTCGATCTGGGCAAATTGCTAGTCGCCGCTCTCAAGCCCGTACGAGTGATTTGTGAGGCCGTTCCCGTCAGGCGAGCCTTGCCTGTGCACAAGTGGAAATGTTTTTCTAATTTGTATATTTTCTGAGGCAGAAACCAAAGCGCCTGTGTGTGTTAATTAGTGGCTGTAAAGTACTTCATGATGTAGAGCGGCACATCGGCGTTGCATTGTAGCCAAAGCGTCGCAGGGCCTGTGCGACCGCTGCTTCTGCTACTGCCGGTTCCCACTCGGGTCCTTGCTTATTTCATTTCTGCTTTGTAATGGGAGTCAGATGCGATAGTGTTTACAACAGGCCCGAATCAGTCACATGCTGTCTAATTAGCTGCAAATGAGCCAGCCGCAGAGGTGCGGAGAGTTTTCCTTTGAATAGTCACGAGGGGCCAATCAAACCCCATCCTGACTCCACGTTATCGTCTCCGTGAAAAGTTACCGAGCAGAGAGAGGCTGCTTTTGAAGTGCTGCGATGAGGAGTTATGCTTTGTGGCAAAAGAGGAAGATTTAAAAAGAAAGAAGTTCAAGACATTGGAGAGCTAATTTGTCTTTTTGTACCATACTGTGGAAATACAGGCGTAGATCCGAACCGCTGTCTTTAAGAGCGGACTCAAATTTATGACCCGAACCCCACACTAGATCAGAAGCTAATTTTTGCTCCATTTCATCCATGACTGGCTGTTAGCTCGCCAGTCTCTTTTCCTCCTTTCACCGCACATTGAACACGATACACATGGGTTTTGTTGATCAGCGCAGTGAGAGAAAGAGAAAAAAAAAAAAAAAAATCCAAAGTAATTAAATTTGAACCATACTCAAGCCTGACCTTATGAAATGGCCTGAAACCAATAACTTTAACTGAGACCAATCGAGTCCAAATTGTGTACCAGAACTCAAAAGTTAAATGTTAAAGGGGCGCTTCGACCAAGAAAAGAAGTTAAAAGTACCCTGTGAAATTTTCTGAAAAGCAAAAAAAACAAAACATTTAAGTTTCTTGCTTAAATGCAGTGTCTTCATCTTGAGGCCGAGCAGAAACGTTTTCTTCTCCATTAAACAGTTTCGCTCCATAATTTCTGAATTTCGTAAAAAACCTGCAGTAACCATGTAACCAGTAACATTAAAGAGCTAGTGTGCAGCCCAGCCTTCCACTCAAAAACATAACAATTCTTATTTTCAGATGATTATACACTGATACAGTTAGGCATATTTTATCACTTATCTAAATCTTACACAGTGGACCTTTTAAATATGTAGAAACAGGCCTTAAGACACAGAAATAAATACAAAAATAGAAAGTATTTGAGTAGTATTTTATAGTATTTGTAAATCAATACACATATGTACAATGATGAAAATCACACCATGACACTGGGCCTCAGAGATAGAGATTCACAGTCTAAATAAGAAAGGCCATTTCCATGTGAATGAATGAATCACACTCGGCCTGACTCCTGCAAATTACTGATTTATGACAAATAATTCCTACCCACACATGTGCCACTGCTACTGACTGTGTAGCAGCCATTTAAGTCTCCGAAATGACACATCTAAAGACGACCTGTGACTCGGCTCATGAATGGAGGCAGAGGAAGGGGAGGTGCTGTCCCATTGTCCTCTTCAATTAATCTTCACTCAGGACAAGGCCTCTTTCATCCACTTTCCCTGACACTCTTTTATCGGGCTCTCCCGAAACGGGTGGGCGACGATGGCCCCGCAATTCGAAATGGAACTCGGAGAGGTCAAATGTCGGATGTGTAGGACGGCCGCAAAGACGAAGGAGAGGAACAGGAAGTGTCGGGGTCGGGACAAGAAAGCAGGAGGGATGGGTGGATGAATGGAGGAGAGAGCAGAGGCAGAAATTCCAGCTTTAACCGTGTGAACTTGAACCTCGCAATAAAAGTGGGAAAATAAGTCACGCTGCACCTTCCTCAATAAATCACAGAAGTGCCAAACGAAGAGGGACTAGACTGAGCATGTATATGGCAGTCACTATGTTCACATTATCTACATATTTCATCTTATTACAGACATTATATATTAGTCTGCTGTGTCTTTATAAACTCTATCTCATGGCCTCAGTAAGAGGAGTTGTGTAGTGTCACTATGCGACAGCACATCTTTTCCCGTTCTTTCTCCTTAGTGATGCCCCAGACAGACTCATGATTAAAAGACCTGCCTCCTTGACATTTCACAATCAACCACTGAGGGCAAATGACAACCATGTGACCATGACAATATGGATGAGGGCAAGTGAAAGTAGCCCAGACATTCTTTTACGTGCCAGCTTTCACGTGGCAAGCTCGATGGGATGTATAATCCTGCCATCAGCAACCCTGGTGTCTCAACCCAGTTGGACGTGTCTGTCCTCAAATGCTCATCATTCAGGACAAGATCTTTCCATGGAGGCCTGAGAGGCCCTATTGCTTGAAATAAACTGCAACACGTCGTCCAAATATGTGAAGAAACAAGTGTTTATCGTCCCTTTTGATATCCAGCATCACTGCCTGATAATGCCACATAGCACGCTGTGTATTGCTAGTGTATACAACCTTCATTTGTCTTGAACTGGTGTTTCATACTGTGGCGGTCGTGTCATCCGCTAGTGTCCTTGGGCAATGTAATGAACCCCAAATGCTTAGCTCCTAAAACTGATGAGCGGTTGGCACCTTGCACGGCAGCCAGTGCCATCAGTCCATCAGTGTGTGAACGGGTGAATGAGATATGTAGTGTAAAAGAGCTTTGTGGCGGTCAGAAGACTAGAAACATTTATGATCTACTAATAAAACGTCCCGAGAGAGCCATCCTGAGATGAAACGTGTCATCTGATGGTCAGATGAAACAGTTTTGGATGATGCTGGTGAGCATCATCATCATTATTAAAATGATTAAGCGTCAGTGCCAGCAGGCGTTGCATGAACTTGAATTATGGAATCGTGTGTTTCCATTCCAACGCTACATTTCCCACACACTCCCATTTTCCTTCCAGCTTCAGGAAGCCAGTTGCCAAGCCACTATAGTGGTGAAAGCCACCGTTTCCCATCACAACCAGATGTACACCCATCTATTTCCATAGTACTTGGATGGCAGACATATGCACACACACACACACACACACACACACATTACAGCATGGTATACATTGTATCCCCAGTGCGGTCCTATACTATGCTAGTCTGCTGGCCTGATTACAGCCTCAGTGTTTGTGTTACGCCATGTGTTTTTTGCCAGCGGTTACCGGTGGGACAGTCGCAAGCCGGCGACAGCTTAAAGAGCAGTGTGACACTGGTGACACACATCCAACACACACACAGACACACACATCCATCCTGGCACCGAGGCTGACTGGTTGGTGGAGGATCATGTCAATTAGACCCGAAGGGAAGAATAACAGGAAGTGCAGCGATGCAGCCACACATAACACACATGTAGAAAAAGAAAAAGACACACCGCTGTAACACCGTGGAAGGTTTATTATCCTGTGTTTCCTGGCTGTGAGCTTTTCAGCAGGGCAGCTTTCTTTTTGGTTTTCCTCTGCCCTTTATCCCCGCCGTCCTGCGTGACCGCTGTGACCGCCTTCTGTACGGGGACGTGCCTTTGAAACTTGCTGCAGAATTGAAAATTGGTGGTTGGAAAAGAATGGCTGGTGAAGCGAACAAGTCATGCGAAAGCGCGGAGAGCATCCATAAATCCACTTCACGCTGTGCACAGTGGAAGTGCAGTGGGATGAAGCGGGACACGGGTGCGTAAATATTCCCTGTTGAAATAAAGACCATGGGACACACACACAGACATGCACACCTGCTCTCTCCTGTGACTTGGTGCTGCTGCGCTTCATGTGGCCCGCAGTGGTCTGTTGAGGAATGCCGAACAGAACCACAAATGGACCAGACACACAGCCAGACAACATAAAAGTCAATTGGCTGGTTCCTGTTCTCTGTTTCTCTGTCTCTCGACTTCTCTCCATCCTCTGTTAGGTTTCTCTTCTCTGTCCTTGTCCTGTTTCCATTCCAGTGTCAACACCCGCCCTCTCAGACTCACTCCTCTTCTCTTAATCCACTTGGTTAAATCGAGAAACCAGATCCCTCCACAGTATCTCGGAATCTTCCCCCAGATCGCGTTTCAGACTGTTTTCCTGCGTTCTAGTAAATTTATGGAGCAATTTTGTTGCCGACTTGTGCATTGCGAGACGAGAGAAGCTTCGACCCGCATGTCTGGATTCAAGAAGACCGGGCTCCTTTTTGCTGAAACGCCTCAGTGTAAGCTGAGCTTTTATATTTGCTGCTTGAATGACCTGGCACGAGGGACGACCGTTAGATTTGTGTGCAGACAGTAGTCAAGACCACCTTAGTCAGTTCAGACAAAGCGACTAGACGTGTAAACCAACACCAGAATAGACGATAAAGAATGTTGTTGTTTTTTTTTTTTTTCAAATACAGAACACAGTGATCAATGAATCCATAAATCTACCTCGAAAGTCTCCTTAAGAGCTCCCGATGAAACCCTTTATCAGCCAGGGAATGTGCAGAACAATGATGCTGCTTTGGGCTCCAATCCTTGAAGGAACCTACCTTCCAGGAAGCCCATTGGTGCCTCTCTGTCAAAACAAGCCTCTTGCTGTACCCTGCTTAACAGCTGGGCCTTAACCATTAGCATATGCCGAAATATATACGGATATGGCAGAATTATGTTCACATATAATATTAATGCATGCCAGGGGCATGCATAGAAGTTTGAAACACCTGTGGAGCACTTAAAAGAGGAGGCGATCTCACCTGGATTAAATCCAACCCAGTTTATTGTCCTGCACACTTTATCCTGCTCCTGTTGTCATGAGAAAGAACGTCCCCACGATCATAGCAGCTTATCTTACTCACAGCTATGAGCGAGTGCTGGAGAAGGGTGTGATGCTGTGTGCTGTCTTGTCTCTAACAGAGCCACTATGAAACAGACTTAAAGCAACTTCTTACCTGAGTAACATTAAGGCTACAAATAACTCACAAAGGCACTTTCAAGAAAATGACTTGTCATGTATTCAGGCCAATACAGCACTTTCCTCCATGCCTCTTCCTCTCCTCTTTCACCATTTCTTCCTACCTCCTTTCCTCTATTCCTACACCCCTCTCTCCTTCCTTCCCCATCTTCATCTCAGTAACTCTGCAAACGCTCATCAAGAATTCTGCAGTGCCATCCGCTCCCCACCAACCCAGCAGCCAGGACAAACCCTGAGTGTGAAAGCTCTCATTTATCACCGGGCACCACAGGGCAACGGTCCCAGCCGAGCTGTAGCCATGGGCGGGGTAAGGTAAGGGTTGGGTAGAGTGTAGGAAAGAGGGGAGGAAAAAGGGGAGAGGAGGAAGGGTGGAGGAGACTGAGATGCGAGGCAAGTAGCCAAAATGAGGTGGGGAGGAGTGGAGCTGGGTGGGGCAGGTATATAGGGTGAGCTGGTGTGAGTATGGGGCAATGAGCTTTAGGAAGGGACGAGATAGGAGGAGGGAAAGTGGGCAAGGGAGGAGGAAAGATGCATGTGGAGAATCTGTTCGGGGAAAATAGGGCGGTTTGGCTCAAATGTTAGCAAAGCGGAGACAGAATACAAGCCTCTATAACATCAGTCTCTCTCTCTCTCTCTCTCTCTGTCTACATATATATACATATATATTTATTTATTTTTTAATAATATATATATATAACCCTACTTTGGATCAAGTGCCAAATTCCATAATGGTCATCGAAAATTGTTTCTACATGCCTTTGCATTAAGCATCTAATTATTTATTTCATTTACTTAATTATTTAATTGTTGGTTGCATTTGTTTTTTTCCCAAATCAGTTTGCATAATAAGCTCTTTAACGGTGCAGTTAAATTGATTTAGTTTCAGCATTTTTTGAATCTAAGGAATAAAATATGTTTGCCTAATTATTTGTAATGTGTCTCTTGTGAAGTGGATGAAGCCTGGTTTCTCAAACAAGCCAACTGCAATGGCACCCACTCTGTTAGTTATACATAACTTTAAGCCTCATATAATTTACAGTATAATATAACAGGTGAGTTATATAAAAAATCAGACACAGTACAGTTGTCAAATTACCCAAAGAGACCAAAACTGTTTTTTGTACCGGGCTGTAAACATGTTAATTTCTACAGTGAAGTTGGACATTTTAACATGGGAGCCTATGGAGATTGACTTGTTCTGTAGCCAGCCTCAAGTGGATGTTCGAAGAACTGCTGTTTTTGGCAGTGGCACGTTGGCTTCATATCACAGTCAAAGAGGTTGCAGTGATGTGCAGAATATCCCACAGTTCAAATGGCTACTAATTCAGCACACTTCAAACACACTTTAAATCCTGTACCACCAAATAATAATCACAATAACTCCAACAGTTTATGCTTCTCAAAACCAGTGTCACGTGAAACCCAGAATAAAAACCTAAATACAGGAATGAAATGAAATCAAAAACAATAACAGTAAAATGGTCACAGTATAAAAATATACAGCGTTTTCAAAATGCCACGTCAGGAACGTTGTGTTTTTGACAGACCAATCAATAACTGCAAAAAAAAAAAAATGAATGCAAACATCTGAAATAGTGCAGTTCTTAAAAAACCCTTTGTGATGATTATACACTGCAGTTCATTTTGATGGGGATTTTGCTTGACAGACAGTTAACATAGATTATAGGATCGGCTGTTACTCTTCAGCACAACCCAGGCCTCATTAAAGGGCATCATGTTATGTGGTTGGGTTTGTTTGCCCTGCAGTTTACACACTAAACAGAGTTGCCAGGCGGTAAATGTTTCTAAAATGCAGATCAATACTAAACAGTGGAATAAATGATTTCTCATGGGAATTATGGTTGGGAACCGAGCCACTGACGTACAACTGGTCTTTGAGAAATGTAGTCCTGGATGTGTGTTGACTTGCTCTCTGCCACACAATTGCGGGTCAAATAAGAAAAAGCAAATCACAATTTGGGACCTCACACTAGTCCTGCATGCACTCCTATCAAACAGTTAGCATAATATTTATTTCCTTCTTGTTCTCCACTGACGCTGACGCCGCTCGTCTAACATTTCCATCAGCAGACATTCTACAGACGGGCTGGGCTGCAGCAGAAACAACTTGTTTTATGAAATTACCCACCAAATGGCCCATACAAACCCGGGACTAGTTGTGGTTTTTCTCTGCATTTGGTTGTTACATGGTCACAAACGTCACTTTGCCTTCGCCTTTTTTTTTTTTTTTTTTTAAATATATTTCTACTGGATGTCCATGTGTGATTGAGCAGATTTTTCCAGCTTTCCCACCAATGCTCAATAGCCTGCCATAATAAGACTAAAATACATAAATGAAAGCACTTTTGCCATCAATCTCTATGTTTATGTTGCGTTCCCAAACTAACTTTGACACCTTTCGTGACCACGGGTGGGAAACTTCAAGGGAAAAGCTGGCAAACCTGTTGATCACATCTATCGAGGCTCGAATTTGTCAACAGAATCGATACAGGAAAATATGTAATAACTTCCATAATACCCACATGGCATTTCCTAGCATGCTAATGAGCAAAATGAGACTTATTGCAGGAAATTGCACAGCATGCAAATACTGAACGAAGGTCAGGATGGAAAAAGTTGGTTGGTGTTTTTCAGTGTTGCAATTTAAATCTTGCTCAGGCTGTCAAATCCATTTATAATAAAAGTCACACTTTGATACAGTGTTAGCCACCAGAGAACGCCTGTGTTTTAAACTTCGGTAATGATCCTGCTGAGTTTTTCCAAATTCGAGCAGGTATCAGCACGTTGAACAAGAGCCCTCTTCCATTAGCCCTTCATATCACATAATGATACTTTATGTATATGTACATTCAATCACCCATAGGTTTCCGAAGAGCCATTACGGAGCTCAGTGTTTGGTGGTCCTGGCCACCGCCATCTTGGCAGTCCTGCGTCTACTGCCTCACGGGGGGATCTCATGAAGTCTGGGTGCTCAAACCAAGCCATCTGTAATGGCACAGCTATCATGAACGAGGAAATCATAGCTATCGAGACCAAAATTTTTTTGTATCAAGCTGTAAACATGTTTATTTCTTCTGTGAAATTGGACTTTTTAACACGAGGGCTTATGGAGATTGACTCGTTCTGCAGCCAGCCTCAAGTGGACATTTAAGGAACTGCAGGTTTTGGCAATTGGGTGGTGGCTTCATTTTGAGTCATGGAGGTTGACTAAGAAATTGAAAAGAAATACTTTTATGATGTGTAATATATCCCATAGTTCAAATGTCCACTAATTCAGCACACCCCAAACATGCATACGTGTTCTGTAGCCTGAACTGCAGTTTTTGGCACTTTTGTATGGGGGTCAGTTCACAGTCATGAAGATTGCCACTTGCCTGTTACTGTACCTGCTTTATTGTCATCTTAAAGGGTCACAAGTCAAATAAGTTTGGAATTACTGGGAGACACAGCACTGACTTTTGACCTCATTGCTGCTCTTGTACTGTTGTTAGTGGAAGAACAAAGTTAGTTTCTCTACAGTTCCACTTATTACAAGTCCTTCTGGGAAGAGGCCTCAAAACAAGAGTGAAGATACTTTTTATAATCCCATTAGGAAAACTGTGTCAGTACTTACACAATAGCCACCACTGTACTTAGTAACTCTGTCAGTATTACTTCACTCATCCATTCTGGTCAAAGTGACTTCTCAAGGACATTGCAGGCCTTATTATGTAAGTCATTTTTTGGACAGCACTGCGAAGGACAAGGACGGAACCAGACTCGTGTGTCAGACTTTTAGGTTTGTTTGCTTTTCAAATCTTTCCATCATTACAAACAGACACACTGTCCCTCCTCACGCATCCAGCCGGCGTCTATACTGGGTTATGTGCACACAAACTCATCTCGCAAACATAATAGTGGAATATATGCTGCATTTTGCACGTTCATTGAAGCTACTGGAGTCAAAACAGTGGTTGAAAATCAACGTGGTGAAACTTGAGTTGTGATGTATTTGGAGGTGAAATGTAGTTGTTTGGATGTTCCAGGTAGTATCTATTCTGAGAAGACGTGGCTTTCGGATATTTTTACCAACATCTTAGTCATTTTGTTTTCGGACCATTATTCTTTATTTAGAACTAGACTTTTCCGAAAAATTTCTGGAAACCACAGTCAACAAAGGGGCAGCAGACAACCTGAGCATGACATCCTCAGTGTGACAGGCCTAATTACACACAATTATCGGGATTCCTCATACTGTAAATTACTCCCCACGTCTTCTACACGTGAACGCAGAAGAAGTCAAATGTCAGGAAACGCCATTAACCCACTGAAGTTCTGCGAAATGTTCCGTCTCCTCCGTTTAACTGCCTTCAAGAGAAACATACACATATAAAATGCCTCAATTTGGTTGGAGATGAATGGGCGTCAGGTAGACTTGGCTAAAAGTAAAGGTGGCTTTAGAGTGAGTTTACTCTGAGTGAGGAGATTAAGTCTTCAATTATGTCTGATTTAGGAGATTTGAAAAGAAAGAGGATTTGTTTTACACCGCATAGGTAATTAGCTAATTTCAGAGCATGGCACCAAACTTACACAGACAAATAAACAAGTGAGTTTTTGTCCACTTGCTCAAATTGCACACCTCGTAAGCTTGCAATTATCATGCTTAATTTGCAGTTGAAAATAAGCAGGCTTTCCCCAATGGCTTGGGATGATGTGTTTTTCCTTTAAACGTATTTCTTTACCTCATAAATTCCAGTTGGATGCATAGAACGGCATGAGTCAGATCATCTGTGTGCAAGCTGTTGATCGATGCTCTATCCTCACATTTTAATGGCCGTGGGGCATTTGATGTCTTGCTAATTCCTGTTTACACGTTCAAGATAAACTTTGGTTTACAGATCATTTCGTAATGCTCGCAGTGGTGTTTCTGGAAGCTGCACCCATCTGTGTTCAAGCGTCATTCTGGTTGGTTTTCCCCATTATTCCTACAGATAATTAAAACTTTATACTCACTAAGTAGTAGTTAATTGCTGAGATATGGGAATGCTACATTGCTAAAAGGAAGTCGAATTGAACCAAAAGTACAAGTAGTCAATCAGGCAGGTCATAAAGGAATAGACATTTGGAGGAATGCTGAGAGTAAGATTAATAACACGCTTGAATCTGTTAAATATGAAGCTACACCAAGCAGCTTGTTAGCTTAGCCTGACTGTTTAATCTGTATAAAAACAGAAGTTTAAAAAAAGAAAAAAGGTTATTCGACTATTTCTAAGCAAAGTGCAGTGCAAAGTGAGCCAGTGGACATACAGTAGTAGGCTAGCTTTTCCCCACTGCTTTCAGCCTGTATGCTAAGCTAAGCTAATCACCTGCAGGCTGTAGCACCATATTCAATGGACAGATATGGGGAAGTCATGATCTTGTGACACTTCAAAAAAGTAAATGGGTTATTGTTTCTCAAAATAGTTAAAATATTGATTTAAACATATCCCCAGTTTAGCAAACTATATTTAAAGAAAAAAAAAAACAAGGCAAATGGCAAAACTATGAGCCAAACCATTTTGTTGTAAACATCACATTTTAGAGACCCAACGCCTGTATATTTGACCTATTTTATTTGCCATTTTTGTCACATTTGTCTTAGGAAGAGGACTTATACCCTAATCAATCTGTGGTGAGTATCGGTTCTCAGCTAACATGGACGCTAGCTGGGTCAGTTTATGTTTTTCCTGCAATGGAGACTCAACATGTGCATGAGGCCATTTTTCATAGATGTAGCTGGCCAGCTTCTGTAGGAAGACGATGTTCCCTTTCTTTAATTCTACCTACAAAGCTATGACTGATTGAAAGTTTGTGTAGCCAGTGGAAATGGCTTCTAATGAGCAAAATACTGGACACATTTCCACTGGCTTCACAAAGGTTTTTACCTCCAAATAAAGTGATTTTAATCTGCCTAATCTGTTCCTGCTCCTTTGCTTCCTGCCGGATCATCTAACTGCCCATTTCTTGCTTCTTTGGACAATATTCCGACACTGTGTTCCCAGATCTCAGCAATTTCCTTCATGAGTTTATTATCATAATTGACAGAAATGATGGCCAATCTACAAAAACAAGACCTAATTTGTGATGGACCAGAATTTTCTTTAATAGAATCAAATCTACTATCAATCTCTGTTGTTTTCGCTGGATATTGAGACACACCAATGGCTCTTGCTAATCCTTTGGTTGAATTTGGCTCTCTGTGACTTTGCTTTCTACCCACGGCGGCACAGTTTACCCTTGTTTAGATAATAGCAGAGAATCCAACCACAGTTTGATAAACTTTGGGGGAAATGTGGAGAAACGGTCCATTGCACTTCAATCAGAAAGGGAAATGTGAAACACATGAAGAGCTAAACTCCGGCCATTTCTCAATAATCTCTGCGGCTGGGGCGTCCCTGCATGCGTCCTCACTCGACTGTACACTCACTGCCTCTGCTTACTTTCTAAGTCACACTTTAATATTTTAAGAGGGAAAGCCCCGCCACGGTGCAGAATTTAATGTGATGAGTTGTTATTGTTGATTTAATTTCATTCCAAGCCTTATTAATACTCCTTGGACAGGTATAGGCTACTCCTTTGGTAAATCTACTTAATGCAGCTGCATTCTTTAAGGCATGTTCTCGAAAAATCTCCTGCACATGTTACAAAGACCTGACTGAATCCACAGCTCAGCCCACACACTTTTTCCAGTGGTTTTTGGCCTTGGCAGACCTTTACCCACTACAGCTACATGCCAGCGTCCAGACTCTGTCTAATATGAGAAGGTGATGTGCATAATTTGTTATATATGTATTGCTTAAAATCTGTAATATAAACACTGCCGAAACGACAAGCCCGCTGCCCTCAAAACCACAAAGAATAACAGTTCAGTTTAAGCGTTCAGGCTGTTTGCATCTGATTAGGACAAACGCTACATTTGTTGTTTTTTTTTCTTCTTCTCTTGTTTTTTTCACGTCAGAAAGACTGAAGGCTTTCCATAAACACCTTCTGAGAAATGCAGGGAAAATGAGGTTGTGGGTATAGAAGACACGGTTTGTTTAATGAGAGCTTGTTAAGGGGTGGGGTGGTGGGGGCTATCAAGACCAAGAGAAATCAAACAGCTCTACCTCACCACCATTTAGAAACCAACTTTTTTTTTGGAAACCTCATTATTGGATTTACTTTATGATTTTTTTTTTTTCTATGCGCTTCATGTTTCCTAATAAATTCTGAGTTTTATTTTCATGTGAACCAGTAGATGGGTAGGAAGACCGATGTTTTTCCTCCTCTCTCTCCTGTTAAGTGTGTAAAGTATGACTTTACGGTACATTGACGTTGAGAGGGAAGGGTCACGGACTTCAGTCTAGACCCAGCCTTCCCTCCCCACCTCCCCACATCCCTCGGTCTCAATCCGACGCTCGATTAGCGTTCGATTTTGTGGGATTTTCAGTCGCGCTGCAGATCTAACCGAAAGAATAACCCAAATACCTCAACGTCTGCTTCTGGTCCCTGTAAAAACATAGTTAGAGCGGGGAGATGTACGGTGCGGTCGCTGCACTGTGCGCAGACACACAGTGTAATTGGAAGGATCAGTGGAAAGGGGAATTTGAGACAAGCCAGAGCAATTTGGGGGGATGACAAGATATTGTGAGGAGCTGAGGAGAGGATGGCAGCAGGTGAGAATGATTTGTTGGAGTTTTTCTTGTACTCCGGGCCTGCCTCTGCCTTACCTGCAGCTGAAAAATGTCACTGTCAATACACTTACACACATATACAGACATAAAGATTGTTATTGGAGTTCATATGGTGGCCCTCAGCTCACTGAAATTTGAGAAAGCATGTACAGATTGATGGATGCAATAAAGATTCACTGATTTGTTGCTTGTGTTTTCTATAATTAAACACCAACAAACTGAGAAACACATTCAGCAATCTACCAATGCGTACGCGTTCTAACAGAACGTGCTGCAGACAGTTATCCTATTCTGCAGACAACCTAACAAAACATTGCTGCATTTGCGGCATTTCTGTGTTCCACTCAGGCACAGCAGCAAGGTGGCGCTCAAGCTCCCCCCCAAAAACGGATTTCAAACGGTCAACAGTAAAAAGGTAAAGATCTTAAAGATGGTGCGTGCGTGTGTTCCTCTGGCTGTGCCACCATAACTGTGTTTGCTGATCTGCAGCAAATCACGGTGCGGGGCCCAGCTGGGCTCATGTCTAAGAACACAGGCATTCTATGCTTAGTGCCAAAGACTGTCTGACTGCAAGGCAAAGCAGTGAAAATATTCTTAATCATGGTATAATCGTGGCAGAAAGCAAAGTGGATATTGTCGAGGTGTGTGTGTAGATGGCGTATAGGCAGTTATAATGTGTTTTAAGCCCCAATAGTCAACCTCTATTTGACTATAACGAGTCAAGACAATCCTTAAAACACTTGAAGTTATAGTTCATTACAATATAATCATTATGAATGGATTAGAATTTGCTATGAATGCCCGCGTAACCAACTGTGGATGTGGTCTTCATAGAACGTTTCTCCAAACTTGGGGAGCGATAAGTACCTCATACAGTCCCACTCCAGTACACCCAAACTTTAACAACTTGGTAAAGAATTGGTCAGTCAAAGGAACTCTTTGCTTTGATTGTTGAAAAGTGCAAAGACATAAGGGGAAAAGAGCAAATCTTTTGCTGTTGTTCTTATTGCTGATATTCATGAAGAATTCCTGGATTTACCACCTGCGGATGAATCAGCACCTTGAAGTCTGAGGCCACGGTGGTCTGCTGGAAAATGGTGGCATGCCCCCTTAGGGTTGGGAATGAGTTCATGCTCCAAGTGGAGTTTTAGTTTTCCCGGGATCAACATTGATGGGAAAATGTATTACGTGGTGCACATGTGGATTGGTGCAGTGTCAACAGTAATGCGGTCGCTGAATTGGGCCGCTGTGGAGATGAAGGAGTTGAGCCAAGAGACAAAGTTCTCAATTTTATTTCTATCTAGGTTCCAACCCTCGTCTATGGTCGTAAGCTTTAGGTAGTGGTGAAATTGCGGCAAGAAGGGGTAGAAATGAGTTTCCTCAGTAAGGTGGCATGGGCTCAGCCTTAAAAACTTAGAGGTTTGGACAATGGGAGGGAGCTCGGGGCAGAGACGCTGCTCTTTTCTGTTGAAAGGAGCCAGCTCAGGTAGTTTGGCCGTCTGATTAGGATGCGTCCTGGGCACTTTATTTCTTTCTGGGCTGGGGCAGATGCAGATCTCACTGGAGGGGACTACATAGCCCATCTGGCCTAGAAACGCCTTGGTATCCCCAAGGAGATGCTGGAATTTGATGCTCGGAAGAAGGACGTCTGGAATGCCCTGCTAAACCTGCTGCCTCTGTGAACTGACCCTGGATAAGTGAAAGGAAATGGATGGATGGATGAAACACTTGCAGATGGCGTGGATGCACAGTCTTACCGGCATTGGTTATAGCAAAGTGTAACATCAACAAAAACACATGTATTGCCCGGTAGTGTTGTTTTTGGCGGCCTGTTTTAATTTTAGTCCTAGTCTAGTCTTTGTGTCAAACTGTCATTTTAGTTTTTATTATTTTTAGTCACGTTCATACTCTTTTTAGTCTAGTCAAGTTTCAATCAACTAAAAGTCTGAGAATTTTAGTCTTACTTTAGTCAGAATTATCTGTGACTAGTTTCGTCTAGATTTAGTTGACAAAAACTGATGACACCCAGTCAATATGATATAAGTAGTACAGATACAAACCAAATTTTTCTTTTAGTCAAACCCATTTCACAATTCAAATAAAGTTGTCTTGTTATTACATTATTGTTACCTTGTAGACTTCCAGACACAGAAGACTTTCTGATTTCAATTTACAACATATTTGTTTTACCAAGCAAACATATAAATTTAAATGAAATAACATCACATGACAATGCCAGAAAAAAAAATACTTTCATTCATTTCCATTCCATTTTCCATTCCACCTTCTTTTCCACTTCTATGTAATGAAAGCGAGTCCAAATGTTGTTTCTTCTTTTTCTCCCAATGACAAACCCCAGCTAAATAACGCCATGAGTGGGGATTGATAAAGTGACGTCGCCTGTGACTTCGCAGCCCCTTAAGTGAGACACAGGAAACAGAAATACTGCAAAACAATAACGAGACAAAATAACGTCATAACATTTTGTCCCGTCTCGTTTTAGTCAACGAAAATGAAGAGACATAGCAGAGTTTTTATTTTGTAAACCACATTTAGTCTCGTTTTTATTCATCAACAATATTGTTACGGTCCTTCTCGTCTCGTTTTCGTCACGTGATAAAGGTTCGTTGACAACGATATTGTACTAGACGTCACAGATACTGTACAACAGCATGTGTGACGTCTACGCGCAACAGTATCCAGAAGAACACTTTACATCCACTGGCATGCCCTCAGGTTGAACCTGCATGTAGCTGATTATGTGCACAACTTGAAACCAGTCAAGTGTTTGGTAAGAGTGCAACAACTGCACAATTTCTACAAAGGCAGTTAAACTAAAATGATTGTCAGACACAAGGTAGGCCTGCCAGCTTTCTACACTGCTGCCAGTAAAGAAACCTCTCCCTGCTGTGCGTGCCACTCTCAGTGAGGTACGTGATCAGTGAAACGTCCGATCATATCAGAAAAACACTATCCGACCACCTGCAATCCAGTGATTTGGACTTGGCATCTGCTCGTAGTTTGGTCTTATCCTTAGCTGACACTCTCAACTCTAAACAGAATGCCGCCACATGGAATCAAATAAGGACTCGTGTGCATCACTTGGCGCTGCAATGTATTGCCTAAGGGCGAAGGACGCACAGCCTTACCATCTGCAAGATTTTGTTGTGAACAAGATCCAGACACATTTGGAATCATGGCCACGGTTGCTATCCAGTGACCGATTAATGAGCCAAACAGACCCTTTTCATCGTAATTCAAAATGTAATGTAAGAAACGTAACAGTGTGACAGGAGTGTTTCTTGACAAGGAGGCAATTTTGCAGCTGTCAAATCGATCTGGAGGAAGTGACCCGAAAAAAACAACAACAAAGAAACAGAATAGGATTATTATCAACACAGTTTGTGATGCACTTGTGTTATTTAAACCGTACCCGGATGTGTTCCTGGTCTTATTCAAGCTGTTGTGTATCTCTTTGACATTGTCTTTCGTGTTACTTGACAGCAAGAATCACAGGCTGCTGTCTTTCAGACTTTTACTTTACTTTTGTCTGGAAGCTTCTTACTCAGTCACTCTCCCCTCTTCTTAGCTTTGTCGCTAGCCCTTTAATTTCCTGGCACGATACTGGCCACGCTACAAATCAGCATTTGCCCACATCCTGCAGCTGAAAACCTCCTCTTGGTGGTACAAACACTAACTGCGTGCTGCTATGGACTCACAGTTTGGGTAGCCAGGCTAAGAAAGTGAGCTAACATTAGTTAGCGTTAGCTGGCAGCAGCTATAGTTCGTAGCAGTTTACTGTCCGTCAGGAAACTGTAAATGTAAATGTGGCTGTACGGTTTGCTGTAACTGAGATTGAAGCATTCACATGATAGCGGTGTTTGTTTTACAGTAATATGAGTCAAATAACAGTAAAATTCTGTTTCCCCCTTCATTCATTTTTTTGTATTCTATTCACCACGTATATATAGACGCTTGTTAGTCATAGTTGCATTCACTTACATGCATATTACAGTAGTTCTATGTAAAGTTTGAGCTATCTTCATTAGCTTGTCTTTGTTTTTAGCTGTTTGTATGTTTCTCTTTAAATTTTTCTGGGACTCAAATGCCTCGTATGCGAACACATACTTGGCCAATCAAGTTGATTCTGAATAGAGCTGTCTGTCAGCAATCTTTGTTATGATGATGTGCATTTGTATTGTTAAACTGGCGAATGTGTTTCTTGTTTCTTTTCATTTTTTTCCCCTTCTTTTTTTCTTTTAATCTAATCCATAAACGCTGTTCATGTGTTGACGGACTGATGAAGATGGTTTTCATTTGCTTTGGTGATTTGTCTATTTTGCATGTGTTTTTTTCTCGAGCTCTCAGCGCCACTGTAGATTTTACATGCTAGCTCGTCAAACTCCAGTGTGACAAACATAACGTTTTTGACATGAAAAGAATGAAAATGTTCACAATTTAAGTCAGTATATGTTAATGCAAAGTATCAGCCGCTTCAGCGATTCAGTTTAAAAATACAAACATAGGAGTACTGGCTTCAGAAAAGTGGTCAAACACACACACAAACACACACACACACACCAGACGAGCGCTTGCCAATGTCTGTTCACAGTAGCTTTCATCCATCACAGCGACAGGAGCGGAGGGATATGAAGAGAGACAGGCAGGATCACCTGCTATAGATCACCTCACTCTGGCTCTTACATCCCTTTCTTCCTGTCTACTCGTTGCCGTGACAACAGACCAAACAGGGCTATGCCACACCGCCGCCAAACAAACTCCAGCTCCATGATATCATACCGGATTTCTCGCTGCTGAAACGGGCGGTTTTCCGAGACGTCCGGAGGATGAAGCAGCGTCTGTGTCACGTGATGAGAGATTAAACGTGACCAGAATTCAGATTTATTCATGGGAATGTTTTTTCCCCTTGACATTTAGACAGAGATGCTATAAAACTGATTCACAGAAGTTGCTGGGGCTATAAAGGGATTATTAGTCCTCAGTGTGGTCATTTTGTCATTTTTCCAGTGAAAACATACACCACGCTTCAACAACAGAATTAGAACAGTAAGCTAGTACCATGGACTTGGCTGCGGCACAGTCAAATAAACTGATAACTGATTATACATGGAACTATACCAAATCTTGAATTGCTATATCTGCAATCACTTTGTTGCGGTAATTATCACTTGATTCCAGCTGTCAGATATTTCACTTTGAGACACACACATTGATGCTAAGCAGGGCGGCAGTGTTTCCCCCGCTTGCTCGAGCCCTCCTTGTGAACCCTGAGCCACTGTTGAGGGAGATGTAATGGGGTTGATGTTGGCAGGCCATCACACAGGAACTCGGAGAGCTCTCTGTGGGTAATCATGGATCATCCGTCTGCAGTACACAGCTCTGCTGCGGTTAAAGGCATCCTTTATCAGAGCTTAGCTGTGCTCCGACGCATGTGCAAAGCTCTCAAGACTCCACAGAAGCCCGCATTAGACTCTTCAGCAGTGTTACAATAGTTTAATGAGTACTAGAAGTACTGTGAAATTATAATCCTGCAAAAGTGAGGAGTGAAGTCTGGACCAGTCTTAATGCACAGTGTTAATTTTTTTTATTTTTTTTTTATTTCCATTTCCTGCAATTGCGGAAAAGTTGTTTTTCCCCTCTGGATTAACTTGTCTCCTTCAGCTTCAACATGTCATTCCCTACATTTCCCAGCATGCCTTTCAAAAGAGTTTTCTCCGTATTCATGTGGTCCTACTCATGTTTACATAGGAAGTTTTAATTCTAAGCTTGAACAGGAAGAAGGAACGCAGTTGTTGCTAGAGGAGAAAAGTAGCTCACATGAAATATGACTTTATAGTTTGCAAAAATGCTGGTAGGATCATCAGCAGGCACCTCCCTGTCAACCAAAGCAGCCACGCTCTTTTTTAAGCATAATTTTATGCCTTAATATAATTTAAACAGGTGAGTTATATAAAAATTCTCACTCAGCACAGTTGTCATGGACAGGGAAAATAGCTATAGAGACCAAAACTGTTTTTTTGGCTGTAGGCTGTAAACATGTTTATCTCTACTGTGAAGTTGGACGTTTTAACATGGAGATCGACTCTGCAGCCAGCCTCAAGTGGCCATTCAAGGAACTGCTGTTTTTGGCCCTTTTAATAACTTAATAATTTAAATCTTTTCGACAATGTTCACAGTTCTTTATCCTGTAAATGTAAGCCTTTAAAATACTGCCAATACGGTCTACATGTTGTGTTTTCAAGTGGAGTTATGGTCAACTGAATCCATTCATGTACAGTAAGAGCAGGTCAAACTAAAAACAAGCTCACAATGCAAACACACGCTCGAGCCATCTTGTTTCCAGCAAATGTGCTGAATGTGCACTTTCTGCAGGTAGCTTTAATACTCCCCTCTGAGATTGCGTCACTCCGCTTCACATCCCTCTTTGTGTCGAACCCACAGAGACAAGACCTTATAATGCAGTCTTTCATGTGTGTTTTGCTAACCCCGTCCAACCTGTCAGTGGGATGTGGAGCGCGTCGTGGCTCAAAATAATTCATTGTCTTATGACTATTTCCCCTTAGAGTAGTTTTGTATTTCAAAGTAAGATCACTTACCTGTTTGAAATATCTGCTGCGTGTGTTTCAAGTCGCAGCGCTTCTCTGAAATGGATGTGGAGCTGCACAGCAACTCCTATTCATAAGTCCGGTGCAGTTTTGATAAAAAGCAGGCTGCATTGAAGTTGCAGCGAGTGGAAGTGGATGAAAGGAATAAGATTACGTCACTGAACTTTTCTTTTTTTTCTGTTAGAAAACGATTTATATCACTTTAGAACAATTAATGTTGCTAAAGGTCATTCATGTACCTCACAGACAGACCTAGCACAGTTATTCATCCCGTGTAAGGACTTGACATTAAGAAATGCAGCAGCTTAACACCCATTTAACATATATTTTTTTTGAGCAGAATGGCAAGGTAGCCCCGAAACACATCCATTAAAACAGCTTGTGTTATTCCAATCCCTCACCGCCTGAAGTTGGATAGCATCAACATCCACAGAAAAACAATAATACGCCTGGAAATTAAACAAACTAGCAAAACTTTTATTGCACGCAAACGTTTTGATATTACCTCTGCCTCAGAAAAGCGGCCTATTCAACTCTGGCTCCTGGCCGACTCCCGAATTACACTCCGTGCGTGTCGGTGTGTACGTGTGTGCGTGTGTTGTGCGCCTACATGGTGAAAAGCAGGACTGTTGATCTTGGTGTAAGATGCCAAACAGTTCCATAAAGGGACTTTTGAGGGTCTTACTGGGCACCATGCCAGTCTGTCTGTGCCCCTGGGATGCCATATTGTGTGTGTGTGTGTGTGTGTGCCCTTGGGATGGCGTAGCATGAGGGCAAAAGGAGAGGTTGAAACCACTCTAAATTAATGATACACTGATGCTTTTATTTTGTCAAATACTTTTTTTTGCTCTTACTTTTGCCGGCTGTGCTTCTCTCTGTCTGCCTCACTTACAAGTATCTGTCATTAATGATAACTGTGAGAGAATAAAAGAAAAACATTTTTTTATGACAAATACAACTAGATTGGTCAGATCTGTGTGTCAACAAGAAGATAATAATCTGTGTCCCTTCAAAGTATCAACATGATGCATGAACGAATGATTTAAAACCTACTTTAGAGCAACATTGTGCAACTTTTCTGCCATAAAATAACTGACTTGTAATCAAATGAATGCGGTCTCTTCTTTTCTCTCACTGCGCATCTTTGTGCTCTGGGTATGATCACCCACAAGAAATATGTAATAATAATGTTATGGAGAAAATATTTTCTAGTTTTTCCCTTCGATGTCCTCCAGCTGCAGTGCATCAGCTCTGTGGTTTACAGAGTTTCCTGATGGACAGTAAACTGCAGAGAAATATAGCTGCCGTTAGCTAATGTTAGCTCGGTTTGTTAGCCAGGCTGCTTGGACTGTGAGCTCAGAGCACCACAGGAGTGCTGGTGTTTGTACTGTACCACAGCATTTTGGACCACTGGGAAGAGGAGGTGGTTTTCAGATCCAGGGACCTGGGGAATGCTGACGGGGAGCAGAGCTGGTGTTGAGCCAGATCCAGAGCTGTGCAACCGGGCAATATAACTGGGCTCAGAAGGTTTTATGGATATAATGGTAGAGGTGAAAAGTCTGATGGAAGAAGCTAAGAAGAGTAAATGAGAAAGTGACTGAGCAAGAAGTCAACGTACATCTGGCACTGACTTTTACTCTTTGTTGAGAGCATGTTGTTGTTGTGAAGCAGCAACAGTCTTTTGTTGTTTGCTGACCTTGATCAGTAAAGTTGCAAGTAAAACCGAAACGATCAGCTGAAAGACACTAAAATGCTCCACACAGCTGAGGGGAATTATCAAGTCAGGTGATAATTCCCTTTGGCTTCATCGCTACTAGTGACACCTATTACATTACATACGGTCATGTGATCCATTTTTATTATGAAAACTTATAATTAGTGCACCTTTTAAGATTAGCAGTTAGTTTAGTGTCTTGTAAATACTTTTTATTAATTATTATTAATCCAAAAAAAATATAGTTGGAAGAAATTAACAAAAAAAAGAGAGACAAAAACATCCATGAAAATGTTTAGCTAAGCAAACACAAGCACTTCAACCTAAGCTGCTAACAGCTAATGAACTTGTGAACCGTAGGGCTTAAGCAAGTCCCCAAACAGGGCGGTGATTGAGGGGAACTGACGGTGACGTGCTTCACCTTCACTTAGCCTAACGGACACTTGACTAGAGTCCCCAGAGACCATATCGGAGGAAGGGGGTCAGTGTTTACCGTTGTTTGCCCGTCACTCTGCACGGCTCCTGCAGGTTCCCCGTCACTCTCGACTCCCAGAATGGCCCGCAAAAGCCAAACAGCTGAGGCCTACAGCTCTGGTTGTTGATGTTTACCCTGCCTCCAGTCCATGGCAACGCAGATACCATTTTGGAGATTGGGGGAAAAATATTTTCCCAAGCAGGCTGACTCGGGGCAAAATAAACACCTCGGTTTAGGGGTGCACACGGCATCGAAAGAATCCCACCTCAGTCAAGGAAAATGGCTGTCAGAGATGGAGGTAAAAACAGAGAGAGGGGGAGATCCCAGTGAGCTTTTTCAACTTTAAAGTGTAACAGATCCTAACAACACATTCAAATTTATTTTAAATACTGTAACATAACTATGCTTATTAGCTAAGATGATAAAAAGCCAAATGCAATTCTAGGTCGGAGTTTGATAGAAGGGAAATACACTGCTTTATGACACTTAAAGGTGCAGTGTGTAAGATACGAGGCCTTTATTTTCAGAATAAGACAAGACATGGAATATAACATTCATAACTGTTTTCATCCAAGTATGATCACCTGCAAAAAATTAAAAATTTAAATTTTTTTTTTTTTTTTATATCTACAGTGGGAGTGGGTCCTCTTTCATGCAGGCCACCATCTTGAAACACAGTATTTTCTACAGTAGCCCAGAACAGACAAACTAAATACTGACTATAGATAGACTGACTAGGTTGCAATGCAGAGATTACGCCACTAGATGCTCTTAAATTCTAGACCCTGGACCTTTGAGTGATTGATACCACACTCCTGTCTGTGTATTAAACACTGAGCAAGAGGCAGTTAGCTTAGCGTAAAAACTAGAAGCAGTGGAAAACGGTTAGCCTGCCCCCCTCCAAAATTTTAAAATCCCACCAACCATAACATCCAGTGTAACTTGTTGGTTTTAAAATGAGTCATGTAAAAAACCTTTGTGGTTTTAGTAACATGTGCTAACTATTCCTTTACGCCAAGCTAGGCTAACAGCCGCCTAGCTCCGAGTTGCATGGTTAAGACAGACATGAGAGTGGTATCATTCCTGTCGTCCAACTCTTGGAAAGAAAGTGATTACGTATTTTCCCAAAATGTTTGCCCAACTTTTCCTCTGAGAAAGGAATAGATGAAGCAAAATCTTCCACTATTCCAACAGCTGGTATCCATGATTAATCCCCTCTGATTTGGTCAGAGATGTGGTAATTAGTCACAACAGTTGCTCTATTCTTACATCACACCATCACATGGTTAAAAATGACTGTAAAGGATGTCTACACAAGCTGTAAGAGGAGTATATTAAGCGCCTGATGACAATTTCCCAGCCCAGTTAGTGTAGGGAGCTTTACTTAAGTGATTTCTGTTTTTTAGCATCTTTAATCTGACAAATAAAGTATAAAAGAAGTTGTGTAAGTACTGTTGGATCCACACCCGGGAGCCAGTGATACAGGCTGGGAACAGGTCATAAAGCAAACACCTCAGGGGTTGAGGTCGCAGGTTCACGGGCATTAATCACAGCTGTCCGGCTAATGGCGACAGCAGCACTCGAGGCCAGGTTTGATCAGCAGAATCGCATGTGACTGTTGTCCCGGGGAAGTTGTCTCCCTCAATAACAAGCGCTAAATGGGCTCTGTAGGACGAGCTGTCGCATACACACACACACAGACACACACACTGAGGCTGTACTGGAAAGCCTATACTGTGCTAGCTGCTGTGTAATCCTAATGTATTCCAACTTACTTATATAAACAGATCTGGCCATCGTTTCTTCTGCTTATGTACGTACAATATGTCAAAGTTGACCCAGAAAGTCAGTTTGTAAACTGCGTTTATGACATAACTTAACCCTAACCTTGCTTTGAATCACATTTATTTTCCTTGATAGAGGCCTATAGATAATGTATTTACATCTCAACTATAAGGAGCACCGGGTGCCCTGATAGCTCACATGGAAAAGCGTGCACACCTTATATTAAAGGCTGAGCCCTTACTGCAGCAGCCTGTGTTCAATTCTAGCCTGTGGCCCTTTGCTGCATTTCATCACCTCTCTCTGTACCCACTTCCCTGTCTCTCTACAGCTGTCCTCTTCAATAAACGCAAAAAAAAAAAAAAAAAGCCCCCAAAAATGAAAAACTATAGAGAGCACTGCCCTTTCTTGCCTCATGTTTGATGTTGAAACATTTTTTTTTGGAAGACTCTTAAATAAAACATATCGCTAAAACCGGCACAAAAAGTGAAAGTGGTGACTAGTTGCCGTATGGACCTAGCAACTTTTTACCAACAAGATATGTAACCTGAAAGACAAAACCCAGGGCAAGTCAAGTCACTGAACATGACTCTCAGCACTTCACAGCTGCACAGTAAGATAACTGAAATTATCTCATGACACCCTCCATATAGAGCAGGTATAGACTATACACATACAACTCCCACCATGAGCAAGGACTTGGCGACAGTGGCAAGGAATATCTTAACAAGCAGATGCTCGTTAACACACCCAGCAGTTGCAACATTATCATTCATTTGGAATTCTGGTTGCCTCATGAAGCTCTGTGATCTCATTCATTTCTTGTTTTGTCTTTTTTCTCCCCCCGTTAAGGTCTGTGAAACAGGTTAGGCTGGATCTAATCTGTTTTAGTCCTCTTCCCTCAGTGATACTTTCTATTTCTGTTGGCTGTAACACCATGTCTGCATTGGTGTCTGTGACCTTCCTCTGGCATCTCCCCAGAGTCCCATTCGCTCTTCTGCTCCTCTTCTCATTCCCTTATTTCTTCCCTCATCTCCTTTCCTCTTGACCAACACTCGGAAAATTCTAAATATTTATCTGCCCTTCGTCGTCTGTTGAAATCCGGCCTGTCTTCTCGACCCTGCAGGTCATTTCATCCTGACCATTTTCAGAAAAAGGGATTTAGTTCAATAATATTTTAAGTCTCCTCCTTTTCCGTCTCTCCCCTTGAGTAGTTCGAATCCCTCAATCCAAGAACAATTGGCCGCCGTGACAAAAGCAGAAGGAGGGAAAATGAAAGAAAATAAATTGATGGTGGAACGATAACATGCTTTGCAGACGTGGAGGTGGGGAGAAGATCAGCAAAGGTTTGTAATGGCAGAAATAAATCATGCTGTGCTTGTTCATGTCAGCGGGCTGTTTAAATTCTAGTCTCTTCATATAAAGCTTGAAGAAAAGTCTGCATTTGTCCCGACTCTGTTAGTGACTGAGGGGTGATTGAGGGTGAAAGAGTGGTGTTGGGTTGCAGCTCGTTTAATGAAGAAAAATAATGTTATCATACAATAATAAGAGGTTCAAACTGTGCAGTAGGCTCTGATAAATGGCAGTGACAAATGTTCGCAAAACAAAGGCTGCTGGCGATGACAAGATGACTTAGATCATTGGAGACTGGTTTAAATCTTTTATATAGGCCCACGTTTGACTCAGTTGTAGACACTCCAAGTTACTCTTTATACGGCATCCCAGTTCCTCTTAAGATCCAGGCACAACCACTTGGAAATGTGGCCTGTCTCTCTCATTATAATGATATAGTTGCTGCACAAAAAGCTAGCATTTGTTGATTTGTTTGCATGTAAAAGTTAACAAAGTAAGCACGACTCTTAGAAACTGAAATTACTGGATTCAATGAGTGACAAACAAAAGTACATTTGTGAAGTCTGACAGCTCCAGCTCTGCTAAAGGGCAGTGGTACCGCGAGCTAAATGCTAACGTCAGTATAAAATATGGACATAGTCTCCGTGACATCAGCCACAGCTTTCTGAAGTGCCGTGTTGGCGTCCTGCCTCTGCTACCTCCCGGCGTGGACGTGGAGCATGGGTGGACAGGTTTCTGCCTGGATAGGACACCAGACCAATGCTTCAACTTCACTGAAGTCTCCAAGTCAGTTCAGATAAGATGTTACAGCTATTTGCGTTATGGACAGGCAGCTCAGCCTAGCTGTTTACACCTCAGTTCAAAATGACTGAATCGAGATTTAACATAAAATGGCATGGCACCTGATCAACTTGTAAAAAAGAAATCAAAGAATTCCAAGTGTAGCATTGCTAAAGAAACTCCACAACGACCTGCAGCATATGTAGCTATGAAAGACTCATTCTACTTTAATAAAAACATGAGGTACAATAACAACTATCAAATCATAGTTGTAGGTATATTCTGTTTCTGCCATATTCTAAATAAATAGAGCCTCCGAAATCTAACACACTGGACCTTTAAGGTCCCATATTAAAGGGTCAGTTCACTCCAATTATGGCTGATAATTTTATTTTACTCGTGTTTTTAAAATATCCATGTCTCAGATGTGTGCTCAATGTGAAAAGTCTCCATTTGAGGGAGTTGCACAGTCGCACGGTTTCTGGAAAGATTCAAAATTCCCACCGCCGCATTGTTTTTGGGTTGACAAGAGAAATCTCAGAACAAAATCTGGTGTACTACCCCAATAATATCAAAACACGACATCTGTGCACTTGAACTTCTCTTGTTGGTGTACAGCTGATGCAGTGACGAATCATTGTTGGGGCCACTGAATCAACCCACACATACACTGTAAACACTGATTCACCGAGTCCCCTGCTGATGCCACAAACTTTACACTGTTAAAACTGGTATTCCTCCTACACAGAAATGACCATGAAACGGCAGGTCGTTTTTTATTACCTTCTGCTAACAAGCCTGGCCTGCACAGCCAACCATTTGGAAGTTAAAAAACAGACCATGATTAATGGTCGCTGTGACATGTCTGAGTGAACCAAATGGAGTGTGCATGTAAACGCTCCCCTGCCAAAGCCTTCACCCTCGCACTTATTGTAATCATTACAGGGAGAGAAAAAAAAAATTAGTGGGGGAACTGTAATGGGTTAATTACACCACAATCGGCGGGTGTAGAAATGCAGGCCTTTTTAATTATCTCCCTCCATCATTCGACACAGTTCTATTATTTTCCTTCTTTTTCTGCTCTCTGCTTTGACTGAGGTTCAGCGCTGTGAAGGAAAATAGGAGGATAATTGGGTTCATCCATCTCTCTCTCTCTCTCTCTCTCTCTCTCTCTAAGCCCCCTCCCACCTCTCCTTGTCTCTCCGAATCCCCCTCCTACAACTTGTTTTAACTTCCCGTCTGTATCTAAATGCCCCCTTAACTCTCACACTGTTTCAGTCTTCCCCACTACCTCACTCCCTAACCCGCTTCTTACCAGTTATTCTGTTTCAGTCACTCCCACCAATTCTGCATTCATGTGATTTGGAGGTATCAGAGGAATGTGTGTTAGAGTGTGTTTGAACATGACTTGAAAATCAATCATAGATGGACTCCAGTGGATACTGACTTTTCGTGTTTAGAGTAAAGCTACACTTTCTTTGACCGGTTGACTTGACGCTCTGTCATCAATCAGGTGGAGCTGAGGTGGAAAAAGCTAGGCTAGGCTACAAATAGTTATCTAAAGTGACAAATCTTCAGTGGTGAAGTTTGTCTGGTTTTAGCCTAGCATGCTTACCATGGATGACAATGGTACATATTCATTGCAAGCGGCAACCTCCAAAGTGCCAAAAACTGCAGTTCCTCAAATGGCCACTTGAGGCTGACCACAGGAAGAGTCAGTCTCCATAAGTCCCCATGTTAAAATGGCAACTTTTGAGTGGATGAAGTCACTACATCCATGTTTTGTGCTGTCTATGATGATACATTAGCATTTAGCTTGCAGCATTAATTCACATACAGTTCATGATCACATTTTTTTAACCACTTTATGTAATAATAAATCTGTGAATTCTACAAACAAGAGCTTTTCCTGCTATAACACATAACAGAAAGAATGGTTGCAGGTTATATCACAGTTGTTTCAAACCCACTGTAAAATGTGTCTGTTTAGACCCTCAAAGAGACTCCTGGGACTGACCATTCTGAAAAACTCTAAATCCCCAGAAGCCTTCAGCTGCAGCTCTGTCTATTCTTTTTGTTTTATTGTATGCACCTCCCCACTTTTTTTCCTGCCATTCCTCCCTCCATCCATCCCCTCTTCTATCCGGGGAGGATTACAAGATCGCTATAATGTGACGTGAGACGTGTGGCCTCGCGATGCCCCTGGAGATCGCTCACACTCCTCATGATGAAACGAACTCGCACACATACAGAGTACATGTCAAAAGGCTCCCAGAGATGATTTCTTGGTGCTTTGCAATCACACCAGCCTGACATTCACTGAAGCTTTTAATCTCTGCACATTAATGAAGTGTCCTGTCTAATTTCCCCATTCCCCCGTTGATCAGGGGGCGGAGGAAGGACAGAGAACGGTCAGAGGGAAAATCAGCAGCAGCAGCTCCATGTTAGCTGATAGATATTTAGGACAGAGGACAGGGGCTTCCTATGCACAGGTGTGTGTGTGTTTCAGAGAAGAAAGACTGACGGAGATGGAGTCCTTTAAAACTGGAAGGAGGGCTAAAATATGCAACCTAAGCTCTGTAGTAGTGTTAGAGTGCTGAAATTGGACTCTCAAGGACTGGCTGGCAGGGGGTGTCTACAGACCTCCTGGAGTTATCAAAATAAAAGCCAGGAAATCATGTTTTCTTATGAAAGTATGAAAATAGGCTAAAAACCTTTGTGTCTCTCCTCTCACAAAACTACTACACATTTATGTTAACAAAGTACATAATAACAAAAAATATAGAATTCATTTATGGTGCTTAAATAGACCCAGTAAAATGAATGAACTACTGAATTATAAAGGTAAAAATACTGGTAATACATATCGACAGTGGTAAAGTGTGTGAAAAGTTGGCTTGTGTTGTGGTTTGGTTACAGTGCTGAAAAGGAGCTTTTGTAAGGTCCAATTTTCATGCATTTCTTTGAATGCAGCAGTATTCATTCCCAGTGTTAAGACCAAAGTGTCTTTCATTGGTGCTTACTTTGGACTGTGGTGGAGAGACCTCAACACACATCGACATGAGAAAACACAAGTTACAACAAGATTAAAAAAAAAACTGAAGAACAGGAATTAGTAAATGGCTAATGCTAGGCATAGGTTCCAATAGCCAATGGATTCCACCAATCTTGGAACCCTGGGGCCAATGGGCTTCTTACTGTATGTAGCCAGCAGATATCTGGGCTATGACTTCCTCTGTAGACCGATTAGGAACTACTGTAGATACAAGAGAATGATGAGAAAGATGCATTTCTCTATAATCAACATACATTAGGATATAAATACAGATTGTTCAACACATGCTGCCTCTTTTGCCACATGGACTGTTGCAACCAAACCAAACACAACTGGTTGATACTGTCTGGGCTACAAAACCAGACTGCTTCCAGCGCCAAAAGCGTGGTTGTTACAGATTTTGTATTCATGTGGCGATAGATATTCATAGAAATTATATTTCAACAAAGACACATTTAACTTGCAAATGAAAGTCTTTCTCTACCTTGTTGTTTCTGTGTTTGTGTTTCTCATGTTTCTTTCACTTTGTGTTATCAAATTGGTTCTTATTATTTCATTTCCTGGTGTTGGTCTCATTTCCTTCTTCTGAAGTTGCATAGAGCTTTCACTATAGTGATTATTGAAATGTTAATGAGGTTGGCAAAGTGAATGGCGTTTGTATTGTAGTGAATGTTCAACAGTGTGCAGAGAACAGGTAAAAAGGCTGTCAGTAAACCAAACCGTGTCAGTAGCCAGTATGGCGGGTGACCATTATTGATTTATACACTGAAAACAATTTTTACTGGCATGAAGCACTTGGCAGGTGGGGGTCTGGTTATATGTATCATCTTTTTATATATCAAGTGTGTGTGCGGGTGTGCGCGGGGGTGTGTGTGTGGGTGTGAGTTCTCGAACCAGCCTCTGCCCTCGCTGAGTAGCAGAAACCCACTCTTGTGCCCAATTCAGCAGAAGAAACACAATGAAAACATTCAGCTGTGCTCCTCAAGATTGTTTTTGGCCACAGAAGCCCTGTAGGAGGAAACACAAGCCCACCTCTATACCACTTTGTGTCTGCTGAAATGTATGCATTTTTTTTTTTCTTCCTGTCTGCGGCTGAATTTGCGCAGCATGCCAAAAAATTATTTAATTAAAACCTCCACTTTATAGGACGTAGTCGCAGCTGAGCTGTACACCCACATAGTGACAAGGAAATGTAACTAATTGCTTTAACTTTTATTATTGATACAATATTTAATGTTTTAAGAGGGATTTGGCCAGTGTTAGCCATGGTGACGACTGTGGAAAATGAACCAGGGCTCTGTGTTTTTCAGTCTGCTAGGCCTTGTCCTGGGCAGAGCTGTGGTCAGACCTCAGTCCATAGAAAGTGATGATTGGTTTGTCTTAGTTAACCGCTGACCAGAGGAATCCGCAGGAGTTCCAGTAAGTGGGGCTTTAGACACTGAGGAGAAGATTAGTGTTTAATTTCACTGTGAGCCACCTGACCTGTCTGTGTGCTCAGATTTACTCTTGCTCTACCTGTCTTGCTGTCAGGGATCTCTCAAGCATCTCTGCGCTGGGATTTTATTGCGTGTAGGTAACCCTCAGACCCTTTCTGAACATTAACAAGTGATCTCTATATGGGCATTGTGCCGTTTCCACTGCAAGAACCTTGTTAAGAACTCGAGAACTTTACCTGTGTTTCAACAGAAGGAACCTCGGACTTCCTGAACAATACTTCAAGGCACCTAAAAAGTCTTTGCCTTGGTGATAGTACTTCACAATAGTTGCAGAACTATCAGAGTGGAGTTTGTAGAGCTAATGAAGACGAATTTGCTGAATCTTCATATTTTTTTTTTTCAGATGCAGTACAACACAAGCAGGACTGCCAGCTGAGTTCCTGATTTTAGCTCTTGTGCATCCTCCTTAGTCAAGAAAGGCTGGACAATTATATCCAGTCATGGGCCTTTGAATTTCCACCAACTATTAATAAACATTGTTTTCTTGATTCTTCCTGCAATGTCAACAGAACACGCGGGCCAGCAATGTTGCTGAAGCTTTACTTAACTTTTCTTTTGCTGTGGAAGGGATAAGTTGTAGCGTTTGGCTGAGTTTGTGTAACACAACAGATTGTGAACGTTCAACTTGTTTGGCATATTATATCTGGTTAATAATACTGGACATTAAACAGGACACATACCTGACTGAGATCCAGTCACAAGGTGATCCAGACCACCTCCAGATGTGGATTTGACACCGGCCCGACTGTGATGCATTCTACCTGTGTTTACACCTTGCATTTTCATGTTAATACCACGTGTAAATGGGCTCTCAGTTACAGCGATTTCAGTCACACATCATTTGGCATTATGACTGAATTAATGTTGCATTTCTTTGCTCCGCTCTGGCTTTTCCGTTCCTAAAATTAATTTGGATCAGCCAGAAATGTTCTCGAGAGAATTTTTCCAGTATTCTTGCCTAACTCTTGAAGGGTGAACCGTACAGCATGTATAACTGCCCTGCCACTGTCTATAAACAGAAAGTGCTGGCTGTTTTTTTTTCTGATTTTACATTTCTTTGGTTAATCCATCTCCTCCATTGAGTCCCCAGGTGTCATAAAGAAAAGACAAAATGATATTTGGCTTCAGCTTCTTACAGTAATGAGTGGATAGAAGTGTTTGGCCATTTGCATCTTATCGCAATACATCAAGATGTGTTCGGACATTTTAATATAAATCACTAGTAAGTGGACAATGTGTGAGAAACTGAAATGAAATCAAATTGACGTATTGATAAATGGTACGTAATGAAATGACTCTGGCACAGAAGGCATACGTTCAACGCAGCAAACAGTTCCAAAGCTGTTCCTTATTGTGCCTCTTCATTAATGGAATTTTGGAGGCCGACGTCTGCCTCCTCAGTGTTTAACATCAGGGTTTAGTTTGTGCACAGGCATAAACAATGGAAAACAATCAGTGAATCAATCAATGCCACAAAACCTCGGCTGGTCGGCATTCAGGTGTATCATCTACTCCATCATGTTCATAAACAGACGAGGATCACTGCACTGCATCCAGTTCGACAAAAATCAAATCACTCCTCGTGTTTAAATCCAAATGACGGAGGAATGTTTGAGGGTCAAGAGGCTCAATCCTGTGCTGTGCCTCAGTTCAGATACTTCCATTAGTACACTTCGGTGTAGTACACTATGCACTTCCTGGAATGGGGCACTCATTTTGGCAGGGTGCTGTTGTCTCGAGTATGACTGATGTATAGGCAGTTGACTGATTACATAACTGACAGTGCGAATGCACTTATGTACTACGCAAAATATAAAGTTTAAGCATGGAAGAAGTTGAGGCACAGCAATATGTTATGTAACGGCACAGTGCTTAGCTTGAACTCTTGAAGGGTCCAGAACGGCTTTAGTACTCACTCTCTTCTTCATTAACAATCAGATTTTAGATCATTTTGGATTTTTTTGTGGTTTTTGTTCCAATTTTGTTTGAAAAAAAGATCATCATGAATGGCTGGACGGAGGTCCGTTATGGGAGGTGTTGTAAGCGTGCCCGCCAGCCAACATGGGGCCGGGGTTATGGGAGGTCCAAGGGTTGGATGGACCGCGCACCCTCCTTCCCCTTCCGCATGGAGACAGTCCCCTAACCTAACCCCAACCATTACAGTGGAATAAGCTAAAAAGCGGAACAAACATCATGTAGCCTCAGCCTCTCATTTGGAATCAATGTTTAACGCTCTTTTGTACTTAAATTTGTTTTTTTTTTAAAAAGATCTTGTGTATGTTTTTTCTGCCTCAGTGAAGTTTGTGCCTATTCGTCTAGTCCTTCACGTTGTGTCTCAAATCCATGGCCACTTCTTTAGATTATGTCATATCTTATTTTTATCTTCATACCAAAAATGCTGTGTGTGGGGCCTGTCCAGTCACCCTATGACTGGTGTAGAACTGATCCAAATACACTCAAAACACCCCTCCACCTCCGCTATGACTGATCCAGCTTGGAGCCTCATTACCTGTACCTGTCCGTCTGCCTGTAGTCCATCTGACTCTCTGACAGCGTCTCCTCCACCGCCGACTGCTATTCAGGATTAATGAAAGCCAATGAAAGCAGCCCTCCTCCTCCTCACCCCTTTCCCCCCCTGTTCTCCCCCTCCCCAGCCAAAGCAAAGGCCGGCCGTAGCCCTCATTATTAAAAGCAATGGCCAGGACTCAGGCCCTGTCTGTACAAACACGCAACGACAGAGTTGGGAGGGAAAGGGAAACCGGCTCGCGGGGGGATGAGGTTTCAATAAACGTCAGCCAGCGTCGGCTCTGTTTGGACTGCAAATTATTGCTGGCTGATGCTCTATTATTTTACAACCAAAGATCGCTGTCGAGAGAAAGGCAGGAGGGGAGGAAAAAGAAAGCGAGAGTTGCGAGGGAGGGAGGGAAGGAGGGAGAAAAAGAAACTCTGGAAGGGCGCCTAAGGGGAAAAAAGGGTTAGTGAATACTATAATAATCTTTAAAAATATTACTGGAGCGGCCGCAGCTTAAGCTAAGAATAGGCTGGAGAGAGCAAAGTCCTTGGATGATTCCAGTGTAGATAGGAGACGTAGAGAGCGAGTGAAGGAAAGAGAAGGAAAAGCAAGTGAGGGAGGAGAGGAGAGGACGGGACAGCCATGCGAGAGGGTTGTAAAATCAACACCTTCAGTAAACAGAACTTCCAGCTGCCTCATTACTTCTGCAGAGACTTTCAGTTCTTTTCTTTTTTTACAGTTTGTGAAATTTCCTTAATTAAAATCCAAATGTGCAATGGTCCGTCACCCGTATATACAATGAAGGTCATCAACTAAATTCGCCCTCATCCATCAGTGCTGCAACAAATTAACCCTCCGTCTGCGGTCGCTGCTGCTCGAGGTGGAAACAGCATCACTCCACAGACACCTGTTTTAACCCAGGAGACGCCGAGCAGACACCAGGCGTGCAACGGGAGTGGGAACACGTGAATATATTCGCGCGAAAAATGCACAGATTTATTACTTTGCGGGTGTTTACGTGAGATGCTATTATGTAGGACATTTACACTCAAAAGGCGTGCTCATCAGCGGTGAAGCAGTCTGACAGTTCGGAGTTGCAATATCAATTTCTTTCTTTCTGCGAAGTCTAAAGCAATCTTGGTAAATTGCTGAGTATTGACATTTTAATACAATTTAAGGTTTTCCAGATATTGTCTCAAGCCCTGCTCGCTGAGATAGAGCAGAGATGCAGGTGCACACTGAAAGTCTCTCTTTACTGGTCTTACTGCCTGTTATCTGTAATAACATTTGTACTGTACCACAGTGCACACAGCTTGCAGCTTTTTAAGGGCTAAAAGAAGTCCAGAATGTCTAAAAAGCCTAAAGATTCCTCTTGAGAATGCTGCAAAAGTGTTTGTAGAGCCAGATTTTTTTTGTAACCATGGCCATCAGCCCGTCAGTCCGCCGCTTTGGTCCAGGCTGAAATATCTCTGCAACACTGGATGGATTGTCATGAAATTTTGTCCAGACATTCATGGTCCTCAGGGGTCAAAATTCTTTTTAGACTTTGGGGATTCCCGGATTTTTCTTCTAGCACCATTGTTAAATCAGAATTTTAATTCGTCGAGTACTTTCATGGACCCGATACCTGCAAATTTAATCACATTCCTGTCATTGCCCCAGCTGTGTGTTGTGTATAGTGCTCAGCTAATTAGCCAAACTGAGTTGGTAAATACCGTATTGATGTTTAGGATAATTCATTGTTATTGTGAGTGTGTCAGCCACTGCTGTACTATCTTGGGACATGCAGCATGGGTGGAGCTGAGGTGGGCTGAATGAAGCCTGGGTGATCATACAAGCCACCTGTAACAGCACACACCTGTCAATCAAAGTGGCTATTGATTATGCATAACTTTAGTCCTTAATATCATTTGAAAGGGTGAGTTCTGTAAAAAATTTACAGTTAAATTAGCTATACAGACCAAAACATGGTTACGCTGTGAAGTTGGATATTTTAACATGGAGACTTATGGAGTTTGTTCTGTAGCCAGCGTCAAGTGGCCGTTTGAGGAACTGCAGTTTTTAGCACTTCCATGCTGGCCTCATATCACAGCCATGGAGGTTGCTGTTTGTCTGGAACACAGCTACACAGCTACCTGAAGAGGGTTGAGCTGTCTAAAACCTGCAGATAAAAGCAGGAAGTTGAACCCGTTCAGAAAACTTTGACAGGTCAGAATTTCAGAGACTGCGTGGAAACATGATTGACATGACATGTGTTTGTATCTATTTTTACAACAGTTTGAGATGAAAAATCCAACATTGGCGTGCAAAGGCCTTTAGTATAGTTTCTTTAGTGGCTATCTTATCAATCATTACAAAAGAATCAGCCTTTCTTATTATCCCAGTGGGCTAACATCTGTTTGAATCTCTGTGTGTCTAAATGGGTTACGTCGAGGGTTAGATTTGAAATGACGCACGGATTCAAAACAGTCCAAAAAAGCATCCATCCCTTACCAACTATTAACAGATAAGCAGAGCTCTCGAGCCCACGGAGAGACCGTGCGAGCTCTGTCACAACTGCGCAGCTTTGATAAAGTCCTTGCATTCCTTTGGACACATACTTGCAACACATTTGTGGCACCGTTTCAATCCGCTGTAGTCAATATTATTCAAAAGCTGCTGACATTAAGCAGGCATCTCTGCCTGGTTAGCGTGTTTCTGTCTGGATGTTCCCAAACTAATTTGATCCTTGCTTTACAGAAGGGTGCGTTGGAGAGTTGGAAAACTGTCACACTGCTTCGTTGAACCACCGCATTCAAGTCTGCGCGCGTGCGTATTTGCGGTTGTAAAGATTTTAATGCATCTGTGCATGTGTGTCTTATGTCCCCACTTTCATAACACCACCCTCCCCCTAAAATAGGTTTAAAAAGTCATCTGGCTGACAGGGGAAAGCAGTTTTCTTACCTCAATAAAATTATCTTGGATTTTAGTGTTTGCCTAACACTCTTGTACCCGTTTAATATTTGAGCACGCTCCTCCACTCTCAGTTTGAGAGAGAGAGAGAGAGTGAGAGAGAAAAAGAAAGGTGTAACTTATAATGGGCTTGGCCTCGCTGGCAATTCCTGCAGCTGAATTAAAATGCAACATTATATGGCTTGGCCAAGGTTAGTCCGTGTTAGCCGGGGCGCTGTTACGGGCACTTTTCGAGCCTCTCAATTGAGGTAATAAATTGAGTCTGATGGCTAATTTTAGGTGAAACCCAATCCCGCTGGCTACACTATGAGCCAGAGGGGACCATTTAATCAAAATATGTCTGGCACTGCCGCCAATATAGAAACAAGCTGAGAAAAAAAACAACAAAAATTTTTTTAGAGTAAATATATATTTTACAGAAATTTGTTTTAAGGGATACTGTACCTTCTGTCAGTCAAGTGAAAAAGAGTTAACCAACTGTGGGAGGTAACAATCCGTGATTTAAAATCTCTAAACATCCACTGGGCTGATAAAATAGCAGTTAAATCCAGCAGATTTTGGCTGGTGGACAACATCTGTATGTCTCCGTGTTTATTTATCCATCGGGATAATCACACTTTGAGTAAATCAGATGTAAAGAACTCCTTGTCAAGGCGTGTAGAAGCTAATCTTTGATCGGCGTTAATACAGCCACAACATACCAGAGAGTGACATTTGATTAGTTTTGAGACCGCAAGATAAATTCAGGAGATATCTGCAAAGATCTGGGCTGAGGAATCAAAAAATGTGCTCGCAGTGCGTTCCCCATACGCTCATACACAAAAGTATCTCTCGATTAGCAGGGGAGGGAAAAGATCTCCAAAGTGGCGTCCGGTTTGCAGCCTTCACAGCCTGCCAAGAGCCACAGCTCGGGGCCGCAATCAGTGACACTCACAATAAACGGGCTGATATTTAATCATTAGGTAAGGAATGCACAGCGGACGTCTCTAATCTGCTCCCGTGGCTGCTGAAAAGTTGCACGGCACGCAGAGTTGGAAGCCGTGAACTCTCCGTGTCAGCCTCAACCGTGCACCCACGGGGGTTTTCGGTGGCAGACCCGAGAGGGGTAACGTTGCATAGCGGGAGGCCTCAGCATGCCATTGCAATTAATGTATTGTCTTACTTAATAAGATGGAAATGTTGGAATGATTAGTGAAGACTGTGGTGTGCACTCTGGGGTCGGTGGGAGGATTAGTTACCAAAGTGCTGAGGCGTTCACTTACACCTACTGCTGAGCTGGACTGAAAGATGAAAAATACTATATTCTACTGTATGTACAGTATTGTTGTTGGAAGTTCAAATGTTTCAGGTTTAAAAAGTTTACTGGAACTGTGCAAACCCCCCCCCAAAAAAACGACCTTGTTTTTGGCTCCGTCGCTCTATCGAATTAATCCTGAAAATGTTTTATTTAAATTCTCTCAAGAGAAACGTGCATTCTCCATTCCCCTGAATCATCAGGTCAGCCATTAAAGGGTAATTCAGGTGATATTCTATATGTTTCTTCTTGCCATCAAATCGCATGAAAAGACCAAAACCAACAAAGAATTGATCCGACTAACAAGTATTGTTTGGGCAGCCAAAGCCTGATAGCTTCATCGCTGTCCAAGAACTATTAAAAACACATCGAGGAGCCACATGTTGCACGGACTGACGTGTTAGATTTTGGTCTTTTGAGGGGACTTGTTGACAATGAGCACAATTTAGAATATCACCCTTAAAAAGTTTGTGCTGTCCAGAAAACCATTAGTGACGCACACAAAGTTTTATTTTAAATTCCAATAAAGATCTCAGTGTTTCTAAAAATTCCAGTCAGGTGGAAGTGACACAAATCAACTTAATATTTCCATTTTGATGCATGATGCAGTCTAAACATGCAGTTTAAACTCAAAGCTCAACTGAGCAAAAAGTAAAAACAGAAACTGACAACAATAAATTGAATTTAAGAAAATGGATAATACATACATAAAATTTGGCAATATGACAAAATGTTATAAATAACAACCGACAAGAAAAATGTAAAAAAGGACCATTGCATAGAAAAGAAGGAACAATTCAGCAAGACCTACATTTAAAGCTCAGCAGTAAAGGATGAGGGACCTTTAATAAAAAGCCAGGCTAAAAAGATCTGTCCCTCAGATCCACAGCAAACTGTTTCAGAAACTCTGAAAGACAGAGACTGAAGGCTGAATCCCTGTGTGTTTTTCTAGAGGTACAACTAAGAGTCCACCTGTAGAAGATCTGAGGGACCTGCTTGGTACATATCTATGCAGCATGTCTAAAGACTGGTTGGTGCCAAGAAGCAACCTTTGAGTCTGTGAAGTGGAGCCAATGCATATGTGCCGAGCACCGCAGTCTCTCGAACGATCACAGTCTCCATAAGTCCCCATGTTAAAATGTCTTCACAGCAGAAATAAACATGTTTACAGCCTGGTACAAAGAGCAGTTTTGGTCTCTATATCTAATTTCCCCGTTCATGAAAACTGTACTGAGGGTGAGTTTTATGTAACTCACCTGGTCAAATTATATTAAGGCTTAAAGTTATGCATTTGCTTTGATTGACAGGTGGGTGCCTTTACAGACGGCTTGTTTGAGCAACCACATCCACATCTTTGCTGATTTTTAGATTAGCTGGGAGATTTTTAGCTTCAAAATAGATTTTCAGAAACCTATGGGTCATCATACGCTATCCATTCGTTATAACTTTGGTGGGTGCCATATGACTTGACTTCACTTAAAAGAGGATCTTAAAATCAATTCTAAAACCAGTCCACAGACATTAACATAGGGGTTGCTTAGTCTCTTACCAGATGTTCAAATTGTACCAAAGTGTATGTACAAATATTAAAACAGTGGATGAAGGTACAGAATGAAGAAATAATAGTAGTATTATGCATTATATGAAGGGATATAACTATGATATGTGAACATAAACTGGTACACATTTCGTACAGTACAGCACACCACTGAAACTGGCACGTGATGTTGTCAAACATGGATTTTTCGAAGAAACTCCGAAAGTATAAGGGGAAAACTAATTGGACATTATGGCCCAAGCTGTTAATTTTAAGCATTAAAATCTAGACATTGACCATATGAGGACTTACAGTCAAACGTGCCCAATTACAGCATGCTAACTGGGTAATAAATTGTGAGTGTGCGGTGCTGAGATATAGAGCAGTAAAGGTTTGACATATCAGCTTGGCAAAGCTGTTAAAATCTTTAACCCTAATTACACAACGCCATCATAAATTAACATTCAGAGCTTGTTAACATGTCGTATAGTTCGTTTAGATTCGAACTGACTAACAGGGGAGAGTAATAGAGCGTGGGTGCACGGATCATATGTTTCTACGCGGAGTGTGCATTGAACTGAGCACCAAACAGAGCAAACTGCACCACACAGTCAAAACTCCGCATCCATACTGTCACCTTATATGGAAATGTGATATGACAGTAATTATATTTTGCATACCCTCGTGGAATAATCAAATTATTACCAAACTCTTTTGGGTAAATACTGCTGCAGCAAACCAAACAAAGAAGAGGCCGCATGATTTTTTTTTAAAGAAAATATTTCTCTGGTGAAGAAATTAGCCACCATCAAGTGTTCATAATTTGTTTTTTATTTTCTCCCTAAACATTTATAATTGCATCCAGAGGGGTGTGTGTGTGTGTGAGAGATGGAGCAGCTGCCACGCCGCTATTGTTGCAAGAGCGGGGTCAAGTGTTTCGTCACTCGTGCCCACATCGGTTAACAGGGCTGCCACGTACGTACATGAGCAAAACACACGCACATGTGCATGTTTGTTCATGAAAACTGCTGGAGATAATGTCGATGGCAGAGCTTTTATTTAGATTGATTCATTTTAATTGATTATTGAAGAAAGTCGATAAAGATCATATTTACATCCAGCATTTGTAAGGCAATCTTGATTTAAGGTTTCTACAATGTACAGTATCTAAACTGGATCAATATGTTAATACACATGTGGATCATATTTCTATTTATATATTATGCATATAAATCCATCATTCACGCTCACTCCCTGTTTTTCCTTTTTCCCGTTTTACCTCTAGTATCAGGGATTCATTGACATCCTCTACATGCATCAATCCCGATGCTCCAGTGATTTGTATCCTGTCTGTATTCTTAGAGCGAGTTGCCAAGAATTAGCTAAGCGTTTGTTTGATGCACATGAAGGTACCACCAGCAGCCGGTTAGCTTAGCTTAACATAAGGACTGGAAACAGCTAGCCTGGCTGTGTCTGAAGGTGACATAATCTGCCTCCCAGCACCTCGAAAGTTCACTCATTAACACTTTGTATCTCGTTTGTTTAATCTGAACAAAAACAATAGTTTCTGGTTTTACAGGACGTTATGTGCCAGACTATTTCTTGGCCTGGGTGAGTCGCTAGTGAGGTCGCTAGGTAGCCAAAGGGGACAAAGACCTTGACCAAAAGGTAGTCGGTGTGTTTTTGTTATGTTTGGACAGAGCCAGGCTAGCAGTTTCCAATTGTTATGCTAAGCTAAGCTAACTAGCTGCCAGTTGTACCTTCATGTGGACCACAGAGGAGTGAGACCTGTTTAAATGTTGTCGTCTTACTCAGTAAAAAAAGTGTACATCAAACTTTTTGATGTACTGATACAACTGCTCTGCTCTCGATGCCCGCGTTTTGAGTGCAAGTGCTACTTTAACTACATTACATCAAGTCTGCTGCTGCATCTGCTTGCTTTTGTTTCAAAAACTGGGATCACTTAAATGTAACTGTGGAATAAAACAATTCCTCAAAACCACCGGACTTCCACAATAGTTCCATCTTCAGCCATAAAAAACAAAACAAGTGCATCTCTCTGAAACTATACGAGAGCGCGCCTCCCGGCGTCTTGTATATTTATATGTCGAGCTGATGTGCTGATCCTCATGGAAAAAAAACATGAAGAGATTATTGGAGAGAGGCGAATCAAAGTGACACTAGTGACACACACTCAAGTCAACCAATATACACTACGGGAACCACAAGCTGGAGTCCCTCAGGCTGTGGTGAGTTTATGGCTTCTGGTGACGTATAAAAGGCAGCAGCTCTTTAGTGTTTCTCTGCTGCTGATTGAGTTTTAATTGATTTCTCATAGAAAGTGCGGTTCATTCTTGTCATTCAGATGGAGTCTTTTGGGTTTTTAATTTGCAGATCTCTTGATTTATCCCCCGAGTCTGTGATTATTACAATTATGTGGCTTTCGTAATTGGTGGATATCGAGTTGATGTTTTTTTGGGGGAAAACATTACTTTGAAACAGTGAATGCTGCCAGGGACAATGAGGCTGTCCCGGGGTGGGGTTTGATACGTGGGCACCCTTGTGGTTGAAACAGTGTGTATGCATGTGTATGTGTGTGTCTCTGTGTCTCATGTACAGCATGTTTATTCATATTTCTGCATCCTGCACGTCCACAGTGTGCGTGCCGACCACAGCGCCGCCGCTGCCTCGCCGTCTGCTCCGCTAGTGTAATGCGTGTTTATGTTTACTTAAGTGTGTGTGTGTGCGTGCTTGAGGAACGACTGTGATGTGGAGCACCTGCCCTCTCTCTCTCTCTCTCCGTCCAGTCATGCCGCTGTGTGGCAGCTACTGAGCTGGAACCTTCCGGATGACATCAGCAAACGGTGACAAGGCAGACAGGTCAGGGCGCCTGTGGTTGTTGCAGGAAAAAGGCCACTCCCCAAAGTGTGTGTTTGTGTGTGGGTTCGAGTACACACACACACACACATACGCATGCATTTTTTCACATCGATTTTCTTAATGAGTCATTCTCATCAACAGGTTGAGTTCACGTGTCCGCACGCAGCCTATTGTAGACATCAGCTGTGTGTACTCAGTGAGCCTCAGTCATGTTCACCACTCAGACTCTAACAGATCTAGAAACTTACCAGGAACTCATGTTAAGTCTCTATCTTTATGAATTTAAAACATAAAGCAGGATGTTCTAGACGTCTCTCTTACCAGCGGCACATTTCAGCTCCCCCTAGGGGTATCCCTAGGCGTTTGCAAGCGAAATGAGCTATGTAGTCCTTCCAGCAAGCACTGGGTCTGCCCTGGGGTCTCATGCCAGTTGGACGTGTCCAGAACACCTCCAAAGGGAGGCACCCTAATCGGATGACCGAACCACCTCAGCTAGCTCTGTTCGATGGGAAGAAGCAGTGGCTCGCCTCCGAGTTCCCTCCAGTCATCCGAGCTCCTCACCCCATCTCTAACACTGAGCCCAGCTACCACGCGGAGGAAACTCATTTCGACCACTGGTATCCGCAATCTCATTCTTTTGGTCACCCAAAGCTCATGACCATAGGTGACTGTTGGAATGTAGGCCTTCCGGCTTAGCTCCATCTTCTCCATAATGCTCTGGTACAATGTTTGCATTACTGTTAACGCTGGACCAATCCACCAAGCCATCTTGTGCTCCATCCTCCATCCGATTGAGACAGCAACTCACTCCCCAACCTGGGTGGAGCACCATTTTCCGGCAGAGAACCATGGCCCCACACTTGGAGGTGTTGACTTTCATCCCGGGCTGCTCCACACACTAGAAGTAAAAACAATTCTCAATTTTTCAGGGTGAGGTCAATATCAAACTTTGCCCAAGCAGCCAATCAAATCAAGATGGCGCAACACAACTCATGGAAGAGACGCTGGTATTCACCATGTTTCCGTTTTTTCAGTATGTCATGGGATGAACCCATTGGATGAACCCATTGGGTTCATTCAGTTAATCATATTTGATCCACCAGTTGCGCATGCAGCCGCGCTTTGCCAGCAGGTTTTTGAAGTGGCCATGCCGTCTGTTTGATCAGTCCAATAGCATCAAGGACAGAACCTGCTAGCAACCACCTAGGATCTTCTGTCCTGATGAACATAAGTCTGGGACTTTTCATTTCATTTTTCCACTAGTCTTTTGGTTCTCCCGCTGTTCGCTGTAACCAAGAAGTTTCTAGAAGCTGCATTTACTCTGGAAGAACAGCGCCCTCTTCCTCGCCTGGTGTCATGAAAGTGATCTTGCAGCACTTCCTCGAAATCCAGTGTAATATGCAACTGTCAAATTCAAAGTGAAGCTGCTGAACTTCCATGCAGTGTGTCATTTGCTAAATACAACATTTTATCAATAGCATATGCAGATACATGGGGTCAACAGTACAGGCTTGTGGTTTGTGGGTGGGAGTAGAATGTATTAAATTCTAATGTATATGAATTACAATAATACATGTACATGTAAATAAAGTTGTTCCCAGGTGTCGGGGCATAGCGTTAATAATGCATAATGTAAAGTGTGTCTCAAAACAGTCCGTGCTTTATGGAAAAGTAAACAAAAAGAGAAAGAAACAGGATTCTTGCACCCACATATCTCCTAAAATATTCTGCCCACTGCTAAAATTTCTAACCTTTCCATAAAATGCTTTCTTACACATTCTACTCGGCTCCTCTTTATTTACGCTCTTTAGTTTCACCCTGGAGTATGCATATGTTGGTCTGTCTAGACCACAGAGGGCAGGTTAGTGAGAGTATATTCTTTTTTCCATTCGCAGATTTAGAGGATATTATGGCCTATTTCCACCTGCAAACCCAAACCCAAGTGCTCCTCCGCCTACCTGCTATTTGTCAGGATCTGTGTAATTACCAGTGTCTATCCCTCGTTCCCCATCTCATATCCTGAGCACAACATTTGCCCAGATTTACCTACTGGCTTTGAAAGCTTTTTTTTCGTTCAAAAACAACACTCCAATTTCTCTGCAGGGATAAGAAGTGGCGCGAAGATGCTGCCAGGGGCGTAAAATAGACAAAATATCTCCTGTCTTGTGAGTCCTGCATGCCGCCACATCATAATCAAATCAAATCATTTTTCTAATGACTTGCTGCGCACACGGAGACGACGCGTGGCTGCCAAAACAAAATAACCCAGAATGCACCGCGGGACCGTAAGCGGTATCGGACTTTCAGCGAGCCGCTCCCTTGGAGAAAGAAACCGGTTTGATTCAGCAACATTCCTATTTCAGGAACTTTAAATGTTAAGTAAAGAAACATTATGAGAAGAGGGCTGAATGGAAAGCTGTGTGTGTGCATGTTTGTGTGCGCAGATGTGCGTGCGTGTAGATTCGAGGAGCTGAAAGTGTGTGTGTGTGTGTGCGTGCGATTTGGACATACACCTTTAAGCACACCTAAGTGTATCTAGCCAAATGTCTTTATATGATTCCATGACGGGGGGAGAGAGCGTGTCTAACAAAGGAGACTATTTCGATGGGGCCGGTCAGTGAAGGCGTGCTGGACTCATAATGACATAGAAAACAAACAGTGGTGAATGGGCACATGGTCCCTCCGTAACCACAGGGCCCTTAACGGGAAGAGCCTGTCCAGCAGTGCAGCAGCCCAGCTCCAGAACTACAGGAAGACCCAGGCGCCAAGGAGTTAAAGTACACCTACTGTGTGTGTGTGTGTGTGTGTGTGTGTGTGTGTGTGTGTGTGTGTGTGTGTGTGTGAGAGAGAGCATGTGTGCACACACACATTGCAGATCGGCTGCACAAATACCCAATGAGAAGATACGGACGCTCTCATGCGCGCGTGACAGTGACTCATGCGCAGTCATGAAGGCGTGTATTAACATACAAATACACACATTCATGCTCTTTCCCTGTCTCACGTATACACACAGCCACGGTTGGGGGGGGGGGGACTTCCCAATCAACCACCAGCAACAATATTATTCTGCCATTCACTGTCGCCGGCGTGATTGATGAAGCCGAGGGAAGGCCGGGCTCGGGCGGCTCGCACCGCTCTACATGCCGACGTGCAGCTCGTGTAGAATAACAACGTGCAGACAATGCTCACGTTAGACTCGGATCGTCGTTACATGTACCGGCCAAAGAAATACCGAGCTGTCCCCCATGTGGAGAGCTGCGTTCCAGTTGCATGCCTCGGTGAGAGTATTTGAATAGGATTTAGTGACATTTTGGGAGTGCTCAGAGTTGATCATATAACTCGCATACCTGGAATTATCCAAACTTGGTTTGGTGCTGCAAATTTTGCCAATTTAATTCAGCCTACAACTCTATCTGGACACAGAATACTATTCTGTGAATATCACAGAATCGGCTTCTGTCATGAGTTCACATGACATAAAATGTGTTTTGTTTTACACACAGTGTCCTGCCTTTTAATCTGTAAAAAAACAACTAAAGATCCAAAAACTGCAGTTCACTGAATGACCACTAGAAGCTGGCTACATAATGATCTCCATAAGTCCCCACGTTAAAATATCCAACTTCACAGCATAAATAAACATGTTTACAGCCTGGTACAAAAAACAGTTTCAGTCAGTCTGTACAACATGCTTCTTACTTTGGTTCTGGAGCCACTTACACTATGGTGTGGTTTGTAACAACACGGAACATAGAATTTATTTGTGGTACGATCGTGTGTCGTGTAATCCTACATGCGATGGACCATTTTAATGGTACGTCATCGAAAACCTCATCCAATCTTTGCAAAATATTGGATGAGGTTGAGGTGAGACGAGGTGGGAGAGTATTCATTTGGTTGCAAATATGCGACTCCACCACTAGGCGGCACTGGACCTTTAACTATGTAGCTGTACTCACTCATGGCGGAAGCACATAAACCAAAATGAAAGTCTGGCAGGCAAAACAAAACGCTCCTGGTTCGGTTCGAAGCCACGTGGAGTACGGACCAAAACAGCACTGTGGATTTTCGACTTTAAAGGTCAAGTTGAAGTTGATAGTTTCTCAGCTCCATCGGCTCCTGAGTGTTTTGGCGACCGTATAAAGTTCATTTCAAAATTACCGGCACCCTGTGTTTTTCCAGTCTTGAGTGTGAGTGCGTAGGTGTGAACAGTTGGTGAGGTTTTGGGAATTTTCTTCTTTTGTGTTCATCCATGACAGGCTAACGCTGCCCATGCTATCTGCTGTGCTCAGCACCACCTCTGTTTATACACGACATAGCACGACTACAACATACAGTGCTCCCGTGTTTCAATAAAAGATAATTATTTTATGATCACCTCTCTTTGGTTTCAGATAGCACTAATGTTAATGTTTTATTGCACCCCAGAGTTACACAGCACACAGAGTGGAGGTCTCTTCCCACAAAGGCCTGATATTTGCGGTTATTTTCTCCACGTGAGGCAGGACAGGACGGCTGCAAACAGTGAGCTGTTTAGCGTGGGTGGTGGTGTCTAAACAACAGATGCACCTGGAAATGGAGACATGTGTTCGCTTTCCGGTTTATGTCCCTCTCAGTTGGCCCACACAGATGTTTTAGAGATGCTGAATTTAGTTTTATTGCTCAGTTTTATTTATTTTCTCACTGTGTCTTCTTTTTTTCCCTCTCTCCCCCACCTTGTGAGGTTTAGTGAAGACATTTTCGAGGGGAAGTGCACATCCGAGCCAGTTGCTATTCCGAACCCTTTCTGTTTCTGTCACAGTAAACAAAGCTCGCTCACCGAGCGTGCGCACGTTTAGCACGCTCGCATGGATTGTTGTTGCAAGTGATCATCCAGAGGACGCGCCGTCCACACAATACAATGTGGCTTTTTTTTCTTTTCTCCCTACTGAAACAAGGCGCCCTTTGAGGGTGCAGACAGGCTCACAGCCTGACCCCGGTGTCTATGCTCTCCATTCACTCTGCTTGTTTACATGTTACCATGATAACTGTCAATAGGACTTCACCGTCAGCTCTGTGGGCCCACACCTCCACCCCAATTCGCTCTCTGTCAGACATCCCAAAGGTCCATTTACTGCTTTGAAAACATAATAAAACAAAAAAAAATTGTGCCAGGGTGTCGGCAGATGGTTTATAAGGTCACGCCGGTGACTAAGCATCAGGAAGCTGTCACAGACGAGCCCGTCGCGAGGCGCTTTTGTTTCGGGAGTTTGGTGATTTTGTGAAAATGATATCAGGGGGAAAAGATCGTTTCTAGATGTTGTCAGTCGTTCGCAATTTCTGAATTGACTTAACTTGATCCTGATGGGTGAAGCAGAAATGCTGAGAAACATTTTTCACCATAACACCTCTCTGGGGTGTCTGGACGTGCACGTGTGCTGACCGCAGCAGCTCCCCCACTTAGTTTTATTACACGGGGTCATAATGTTCTTCCTCCCGTTGTTGTGCCGGCTTTTTTCTCTCTCTCTCTCTCTCTCTCTCGACAGTCGCACACATAACACTGCCAAGGACTAATTGGCATAGTTACATGTTCTCCGACTGTATCTGGTTCAGTGTGTGTGTGTGTCTAAGTGAAAACCAGACACAAACCAGCCGAGAGAGAGAGAGAGAGACGGGTTGCTTTGGCAGAACGTCTGGTTCGCTGCTAACCGCAAGTAGTCGAGATATATCGGCAGTTCCTGTGCATTATGGGATACCGTGCTGGCAATAAACAGAAACAGAGGAAATCTGAAATGAGGTGGCTGAAACTTTTTATGACTTGTCCTCATCGTGGTGCAGAGGTCTGCAGCACGAATCGCAAGGCCCAGAATCAAGCATATATCATGCGCATGCATCGTTTTGTCTGCAGCTGGAAAACAAGATCACGCACTTTGTGAGGTCTTTGCACGAGGGGAAAAAACTGAAACCGTCTTTTCATTGACATTGTCTCCAAGGTTAAACACACTTTAATGAGAAGACCTCCTCTTCTCCTCGTCTCCTTTTATCTCCTTTGCCTGCCGATCTGGCTCATTGGCGCAGGAAACATGGCCTGAATCAGAGAGGTTAAGTTGATGATGATGAGCTCCATTCATTCGCCAAGCGTTGACATATTTGCTACCATAACCATCAATAACTCGCTCCCCTCTGTGCCTATGAGTGTGTGCGTGTGCATGCATCGGAGTAGGTAAGCATGTGTCCCTCCTGTTCTTCGTCATTCCACAGCCGTGGCCAGTATACTGTGCGTTAGCATGGTGCTAGCATGGTTGTATATGTTCAGCAGGTGGTGGCAATTGCTTCTTGTACACAAAGTTGCTTTCCCCTTTTTTTCTGATTTAGGGTTTGCTACGTGGGGGATAAAGTCAGAGAACCATGACAATGTTGTTCATGCAGTTTTGGTCCAAGACATCCTTCAATGTTTTGATTAGCATGGGTGGCCAAAAGATTACCCGGGTTAGCTACAGGCAAATAAATTCTGAAAGAAAACGGCCAAAGAAAATAAAATATCATCGCAAGATTTTTTTTTCACTGTGACACTGACTGACCGACTGACTTATGGTTTAATAAAATGCTGGTATCATCCTAATATATCAGTGCAACTCTGCACATTTATATTTTCTGTGTCATTTCCTGAGATCTTGAAAACATTAGGACTGGATCCTCACCCCCGCTGTTCTCGACCTCATGTTCCTCCGATCCTCTTTGATTTGGTTCTGGCTCTGATGTCAATAAGCTTGATTTGGAATGGAACAGCTGAGGTCATCCTGTGAACTTGAACTGGATCCACTGATACTGTTTGGATAGGTGTACGGTAGGCCTTGAGAGATGTGCAATGCAGCTGTAACCATCTTTTTTTTTTTTTTTTTATTGCAATGCTTACTGAGACACCGCTGTACTTTGGCTCGGTCCTCAAGAAGAATTATTTGGGGGAAAGAAATTGTGGATTGAAAGATGAATTTATACAAATATTTCTCCGAGGCCGAGCGTCTCTCAGGGGAGAAGTAAGGTCGTTGGTTTGAGCCAAACGGTTGGTTCAGTTCAGCTAATAAGACAAAACCAAGGTTAAAATGAAAATATATATATACAGTACATGTATGTATGTAGCAGTTGAGATTCAATTCATTGTCATTATATTAATGATAAAACCTAAACACACAATTATTAAAAGCCTATGTTGTTGTTGCTAGTTTGTTATTGGACCATTAACTTTAGCCACGGCTAAAGCAGCTAAGTTATGGTATGGCTATAAGAAAAACCTATATTCTCATTGCTAGTTTGTTGTTGGACAGTCAACTATGGCTAAAGTAGCTATCTCTTAATATGGCTATAAGGAAAACCTATCCACCTAACCAATCCTAAAGTAACTACTTCACGAAAAAAAAAATATTGTTATTGCTAGTTTGTTGTTGGACAGTCAGCTAGCTATGGCTAAAGTAGCTAACTTGTTGTATGGCTAAACTGCATTTTCTCATCAATACAATGCCAAGTCCTAATATACACCCAAATGTATACTTTCTTCTCTTGCCTCTGCTTCTATTAGACTTCAAAAACAAACAACAAAAAAAGCCTGTTATTTGCAGCCATATATAGCACATAGCCCATATATAGCTTTTTTAAGCTAATGATACTATATCTTTTGACGTTGTCTACATCAGAAAGATGTTTAAAGACGTTAAAGCTCAGTTCTTTGTAATTATTGTTGCATATTATACTTAAGACGTTTGGAGCAGCTTAGCATGAGGACACCGCATGAGTTATTTCTTATTGTTCCATGCAAACCCAAAAGTTGTAAATTACATCGAACTGTGCGCTCGTGCCATTTGCTGACGGCACAGCGGACATAGAAACTAGAGCACACTCTACTTACATCAGTCACAATTTAATTGGCTAGCTTGTGCACTGGCCTACGGTGATGCTGTATTGGCGTGGTTGTTTGTTGAACGTTCATCTCCTTGCTGACAAGAGAAGCTATGAGATCATTTGCATCACTAAGCTGCTAAAACATATTTGACTTGATCCTTAATTCTGTTATTCAGTAGAAAACCATTTGAAGTCGTAATCGATAACAGATTTGCTTTGTCCATTTTGTCAGCCTTCATTTATCCAGTTTAGGGATGCTCAAGGTCATAGTATGTCACTTTCACTTTACCTAAAAAATAATATTTTCCAACATGGACTCAAACTAGCAACTTAGGCTTGACTCTCTGCCCATTAGGTCACAACTCATGTTCTTTGTTCTCCCCAGGATGTTCCTGCTCGGAGCTGCTCATTGGACCACTCCAGCCAAAATTTTAAGCCACTGTGACAGTTACTGGCAACATAGAGCAGCAGCCCTGCCTGAGTTATAGAAGATCGCCGCATGTGTGATCCCACCGAGCGTGAGTTATGCTCCCACTGCCTCGTGTTGTCTTTTGATCGGGATTTATCGCAGAGTCTTTTGAGTCGACCTTGCCTTCTGACACACTGAGCAGAAAGGCAAGGGTGAGATTATGTGAAGATATTTTTATGTTGTCTCTGGATATTGTTAAATAGTTCTCTGTTAATTGGTTCATGTTGGGCAGGGCGGAGTCATCTGTACAGCATACAGATACAGATTTGTATGGATTTGTTAATGTAATTGGCCTTTTGCTAAACCGCGAGTTAGCATTGCTAACTCTTTAGGTCTGTCAAGCTTTAGATTTATCACCCACATGTTGAGGCATACATATCTATCTAGCTAGCTTATGTGAGCTAAGTGAGCTAACTATTCTTCATTATCATGTGGGGATACGGATTATGTTAGAAAATGACTTACGGGATGTGACTATATTTGAGTTTAATGGCACAAGTAGCAACCTCCATGGCTGTACACTGAAGCCAATGTGGCAGTGCCAAAAACTGCAGTTCCTCAAGCATCCACTAGAGTCTGGCTGCAGAATGAGTCAATCTCAATAAGCCCCAATGTTAAAATGTCCAACTTCACAGAAGAAATAAACATGTTTACAGCCTGGTCTCTATAGCTAATTTTTGAGGACGAATTTCTACATTTATCACCTGTTCAAATAATATTACAGCATAAGGTTTTGCACAATTAGTAGTGTGGCTGCTTTGCTCGACAGGTGGGTACCATTACAGTTGGCTTGTTTGAGCACCCAACCATCACTCAGCCCGTCTTAGATCCATTGACAATCCATGTATTTGCTGATTTTTTTTGGGCTAGCCAGGAGGTGGCAGAGGCATGACTGCCAAAATGGCAGTGGCAACAGCATTAGCATTAGCTTACAGCAGCTAGCTCCAGCTGACAAAATCAGTGAGCGACAAATAGTTGACAAAATCTACAGCCGGATCATTCAAACTGCAGATGTGTAGCGTGAGAAAGGGCGTAGTAACAGTTAGTAATTTGGGATGAACAGTCTATTGGGATGAAAGTGACTTTCACTGATAACACCTTGAAACAAACCTGTGGCGACTAAAGTGGCTGATAGAATCACTGCGATCTCTGCTCACTAGCGTCCACGCTCCTCTTAGACCACAACGTTTAGCACCTCACGCACTCAAGGGGTGGTTGCTTTTGTCCTCTTGTCCTTTGGCCACAGGTTCCCCAGATGTTGTAGCTATGAACAGAGGGGAAAAACTAAACAGTCAGGGTAGCACTGATGAGTCACCGGCCTAATGGACCATGGTATGAAACCTGATATGGGCTGCGTCTGCCTTGAGAGGGCAGTTTAGTGAAAACATTGTCATTACTACAACCTGAGGCCTCCCAGGCCAGGACCTCATGCGGTGAACCGTGTGCCAAGAAACGAAGGAGAGGAGAGGGAGAGGACAGGCCGAACATGATACAATCGGGGATGGACAGAGTCCAGTTTCAGACAGCGAGGGCAGGGAGGAGGGAGAGAGAGCGGGGCCAAAGTCTTTGTTTTATCTGGAGCGTACAAGATACTTGCATCATAGCAGCTCTCCAAGAATAATGTCAAAACCTGATGACTCAAAGAGAAAATAGAGAGTTGATGAAAATAAAGCTTAGTCTGTCTCGCCTGGTTAGCGCTCAAGCTCGGGAGCAGAGTGCGAAAGTGAACTTTGGACAGGAGATATGTTTGTGTATCATTATCATGTTTATATGTTGTTTTAAATTTTTATTTGCTGCAAATTCAAGCAGGCTGCCGCAATAATGGATGCAGACAGTGTGAAGTGCTCTGGGTTACGTACTGCAGCCAGACTATGTTAGGTGACTAACTGTCAGCTGTCGCTCGGCGTTTAGCTTTTGACCTCAGTTCAGAAAAGGACTAAATTGACTGTGCAAAATGTGCGTGTGTGTGTGTTTTACTTTTCACTGCATATTTGTTGAAACACTTTAATGTTATATTTAAGTCCCCAAGACAAACTCTGGGGAAAAAAAAATGTGTTGCCTTTTCAGCCATCAGCACGTACTCTCTGAAAATGAGTAAATTCTCTTTCAGCATACGTTGGCTTGAGTGTAAAACACACAAATGTGTCTGCAGGAAATGCATGGAGGGAAATGTACTATGCATAATAAACATATTTGAAGATGGCTTATGATACGCTAAAACCACAGACAGTATAAAAAGGATTGATGGCGTACGTGTGACATCATCCAGCTTTTTATATGTGGCTCTGGTCGCAGACATCTTGGTATTCCTGCCTCTTCCACCTCCTGGCTAATCCCCAAAGTGGCAAAGATGTGGATCAATGGCGTACCCGAGGCAGGACAAATGACACCTGGGTGCTAAAACAAGCTATCTGTAATGGCAACCACCTGTAAATCAAAGGCTTAAAGGCTTTAAGCCTTTAATATAATTTGAACAGGTGAGTTATATAAAAATCTAGACTCGGTACAGTTGTCATGAATGGTGAAATTAGCTATAGAGACCAAAATAGTTTCTTGTACCAGGCTGTAAACATGTTTATTTCTGCTGTGAAGACATTAAAACATGTGGACTTATGGAGACTGTGACTGTTCAAGAAACTGTGGTTGTTTGTTTCTGCTATGAAGTTAGACATTTTAACATGGGGGCTTATGGAGACTGACTCATTCTATAGCCAGCCTCAAGTGGCCGTTCGAGAAACTGCAGCTTTTGGCACTTCCGCACTGGCTTCGCTTCACAGCCTCTTGGCTAAAAAAAAACCTTCTGTCTGATGATTGAGAGGGAAACAACTGTACAGATTTTTCCAGCGCAAAAGCAGAAATGTGGTTTTGCTCTAAACATCAGTGCAGTTTGACGTGATTGGATTATGCATTCCTTTCATATTAAACAAACTTCTGTTTCATGGACATCCCGTTTATAGTTTTCTCTGAGCTAGACTGGCATTTAGTTGGAGACGACAGTTTACTGATGCCACTATAGTGTAGTAATATATTCACAAATATTCAGTGGCAAACACTGCTGGTAATGTTTGTTATGTGGCTCAGATTGAAGTGTGAAACTTCAAGTCTAGTTTCTTATTCAGCATCATTTAAATGACAAATGTTCCTTCTTTCCTTCTCCTTTTAATTTTCAGTTTCCATTCAGTTTTTTAATTAGAAGCTCCATAATGTACATAAATTAGTTGAATGAAAACATGAATTATGATCATAGTTCATTCATAATTTATAATTACCGTCATGAGAAGGGAACTGTTATATCTAACGGAATGAAGAAGTTTCTCAAGAACAACTTCTGCTAAAGGAGACGGCCTCGGTGCCATTCTGGTCAGTTGGCAAAAGACTGAAATATGAATAAAAATATGAAAGTACCAATCACCTGCTTGATTATCGTAGTTACCATACACTAAAAAACCCTTTTTAAAAAGGCTGACGCTCACATCTGAAGACAGGGTGTCAGGAATGATCACTTTTCAAGGTTTTGCAGGGTCAGGTAAAAGACTTCGACTAGATTCATTTTGACATTATTTCCCATACTGCACCTGGTGGGAATTTACAAGAAGTGGAACAATGGAGCAGAAACAAAAGCAGCTTTTGGCCACCGCTGTTCTTGTGTGCATTTCGGGGGCTGCAGCAACTTCTGTTCACTTTGTTTTTTTTTCTCTTCTCCTTCTCCGCTCGATCGCGGTACAAATGGGAGGACACGTGAAAGAGGCGCTCTCACTCGCTCCACAACTCCACCGATTCCTCCTTCCTCCTTCTTTTAACGCTCCTTGGGAACTTCAATTTCGCATTTTTGTTTGCGCCTCCATGGAGCCAACTGGCTACAAATGAGTCTGACTGTCTGCGGCAGTGAAATTATTTGAAAAGTGGTTTTGGTGTGAGGCCAGCATTAGTTAGCTTGGTCTAAGTGAGTGAACGTTTTCATCAGAGCTGCAGTTAACAGAGCTCACAATGCCTGACTCGTACTGTAGATAAAGCACCTATAGCATCGCACAGGAAAAACTGGCTCAGAACGGAGTCACGGCCTTGTTCATGTTTGTTGAATCTGTACAATGTCCTGCTCCCCCTCTGTCCTCTTTATCTCAGCTGCCCCCCCCCTTTCTTAGAGACACAGCCTGGATTTATAACTGGTACTAACTCTGGAGTAGGGCCTGCAGTGGAAACAGATTTTGGGTGTCTGCCTTTTCACCCTGAGGGTCACGAGCAGTACCATGTCATCGCATGCAGCCCCCCCCCCTCCCTTAGTCACACACACCAAAGGCTCTGCTTCATGTCCCCAGTATGCCTCTGCATTGGGACTGAGACACTGTGTGTGAATGTGTGTGTCACCTCTTGGTTTGGGGACGCAAACAAAAACGCATGCATGCCGGTGTTGGTTGATGGGAAAGGAGCCCTGTCACACTGTCGTGTTCTTCTTTAATAATCCTGGGGGCGGACGACAATAGCAAAATCTGTATATGTACGAGCAGACAGTGAGGCCGGGCTGTGCCCGATCTGACCTCAACTGACCTCATGACAATATTATATAAACCGATTATCAATAACTCTCAGTTTAGTTGCTAAATAACTGTCTAAACAGTTTACTATGTCTCAAAAATGCGGTATAATATAATACATCTGCACATCTTCACATTTTTATAGGCGAATGTCATATTCTATAATATAATAATCACAATAATGATGAGAAACTGCAACAAACCCTCTTGTCTGAGGAGGCTTGTGATCAAATTACTTGTAATCCAATGCAGTTGGAACTTACTTACTTACTTACTGGAAAGTAATACTAGGAAGACGAGTGCTTAATCCGGTGAAGTGTAATTGCTCGCAAACATCTTCAGATGACACGAAGGGATGTTTTACATCAGTTTGGAGAATGTGTCACGATTGAATCAAGAGATACCCCGGCCACTGACCGCATGCTGCGAATATCAGGCAGAGCGGGCCTGGTTGTTATGCAACTGGACTGCAGGGTAGTTTCTTCACACACGGAGGTAGACAAAACACTTCGAAAACAAGAAGAAATGTCCTCCATGTTGGACAGTGCAGGAGTTCATGCACATTTAGTTGCAGCTATAAATTCTAGAGACTGTAAGAACTCCATAACATCAGTGGTTTAACTACTACTAGAAAGTTCATAAAGCTTGTATCAAAACAGAAGAACAAAGAGGTTTCTAAAGGGGGGGTTCTTTTTTATTCAAAGGTCTTATTACCGCTTTTTCTTCCTGTCGGTCTGTGAACTGAAGATTCATGTGACCTGCAATGTGCACAGCGGCTGCGAAATGTGGAATTAAAGTAGAAAAACGCAAGTCAAATAAACTGAAATGACTCACTCCTGCAGGCCACAATCACCCGGTTCAATATCTTGCTCAAGGACACTTTGACAGGACTAGGGGAAGCTGGGAATCGAACCTCGAACCAGGCAATCGCCTGCAGCAGAGGGGAGCTTTGTGCTTATTTAAGACTTAAGACTATAAGACTATGCATTATGTTTGATGTAATGAAAAAAGTTATTAGTATGGGAATAAACACGTATATAATGAGCCACATATTTTAGCACAGCAAAGCCAGTGGAAAACACACAAAGGAAGTTGGGGTGGGGTGGGGGGTCAGTGTTCGGAGAAAATGCACCTGAGCCGATGAGTTAGAAACTAATGTTCTCACCTCTGATGTCATTGGCAGGGGTGCACCCGCCGGTGAAACGCCAGTCCACCTTTTCCTGTCCCGGCATCCGAAGGACACCCGAGGGAGCGAGACGTCAGCGTCGCCGCAGCCGGCCGCCCCCGTCGCCATCGTCAACGCTAACATCATCATCGTCTGTGCAAGGTGAGGTCCATATATCTTTCATCCCTCCATTTTTACCTACTCAGGATGAGTGATTTGATACCTGCCTCTGTTATTCTGACCTTTGTTCTCATTTTCCATATTCCATACCTCGCATAAGTACACTTGTTAGCAACAAGGCGTCATTTTACGCGTTCATTTTCCTGGTTTTATTTTTACTCTGTGGAGCTGCTGCGTCAGGTTTCACCTCAAATCTGACTAAAACGTGGAGTGAAGAGAGTCTGAATTCAACACGCGAAGATGCTAAACTCATTTCACAAATTACTGAACGCCGGAGCAGCACGTGTTTCTTACTGTTTGTATAAAACTGCAAAGTGTGCACTTCATTTTCTGTTTTTCCTCCGTTTTCTTCTTTCCTATGATGGGATTTCACCTCCCTCTTGTTTTCCTACTCTCGCCCGCCTCCCCTCCACTTATCCTTCCTGTCTGACCGCAGCCATTCTCTATTTGGGTTATATAGCTCGGATTAGACAAGCCAGGATTTACACGCACAGGAAAGATAAGGGGACACTTTTACGGCACGGCCACTATTTTAGAGGTGCGGACGAGAGTCGAGGAACCCTTTTTAGACTGCAGACACGGCTGGAAAATTGGTGTAAGCTACTAAAAACTGGGTTGTAACATTTTAAAGCCCCATGGCTTTTCACGGAAACACCTCCCCAATACAGAAAATATACCATATTAATCATGTAGCTATTAGTATGGATGTCTATATCCAGGCAGGGGGGGGGCTCATTAAATAAAATACTCTGTTTAGTCACAGATTTTTAGGCTACGTTTGCGTATGTTCATCAAAGTGAAGAGGCCAGTCGTCACCAGTGCTCAGGATTGGGATGCATGCGTGCCAGTTTTCATGATCATTTCCCATCCAGGGAAGCTCTTACTGAAGAGCGGAGGGTTGGCAATGACCCTGGGACTACATTGGATACAGATGCAGAGGTCTCGTGCGATCCTAAAAGTCATTAACCTCAGCTGATCGGCAGCACCAACCAAATCCTGCTATATCGGGGGTTATATTTACTCGCCCTACCTTTGCAAACGCAATCCGAAGTGCGAGAAGCAATCCTGTGTATTCTCAGTCATACGAAGGATTTCCCTTGTGGTCCACCGCCGTACCTGCTGGTGACCCGCTGTCCTGTACGGTAACGTGGGGGGGACACAGGGTCCTCTGTGCAGCGGCAGCACACTGGCCTGTTGTGACTGTGGCTAGTTAAACAGAGGCCCTGTATGCCCCCTTCAATGAGTGGCACGTGTGTCCTCTCCGCTCCGCTGCTAAATATAGCAGCAACAATGGCAAGCGGCAACATGGCTGACCTCAGATGATATCAGCTTACAGCTTATGAATAAAAGCTCAGAGACATTTCACTTTCCGCCAAGAGGCTGAACCCTAAGGAGGGCTGTTTGTTTCGGGCCTTTGCGTGTGATTTCCTATCAGTTCGGATCTGTAGGTGTAGCTACGGGACGTTTAAAGCGGTCAATGGAAAGTGCTTTTTTTTAAAAATTATTTTTCTCTGTCTAACTTAAGAAAACTCTCTGAACTCTTTGTTTAACCTACATCCAAACGCCCCGCGCATAACATCCTATAAGAGACGTCCTGCTTTATCAGGCTTCTTGCCAAAAGCACCAACCGAGGGGTCAGCACAATACCATGTGTTGACCTCTCCGAAATCCTCCCACACACCACACACACACACACACACACACACGGACGCACGGGAGGGGAACCATTAGAACAATCCCTTGTGGAATATATTATAGTTATAGCTCTTAAACCTTGTTGCTCAAGTACTCCGTGAATATTGGTCTGGACGTGTGCGAGCCTCCCCAGCGGTCCCCCTCAGCTGAAAGGCGGTGATTAAATTATCATCGTCGATCGGAGTCGTCGCCGCGGGTCCTGATGATGCGGGGCAGCCGCCGTTCACAAAAAAAAACAAAAAAAAAACAGGCACGTTCCTCGATGAGAGGATCTGTCTGTGGCAGGAGGAGTGTGGAGCGACTGTACGACCTCAGCCAGCTATAGAGTGATCTTTAACTCTCCTGAGGCCATCATTCACCAGGAGACTGTGATTTTTTTTTTTTGTATAAAAAAAAGTAAAATAAAAATCATCATTTCAGATTCATGAATGATATTTCAAGGAGACAAAACATGTCTCATAAGTCAATGCAAAGAATGACTTTTCAGTGTTTTAGAATATTTTTTTGAAGCCAGTCTCCTGTCTTGTAAATTGTCACTCCATCGGGCTTATAAGAATCCTTCAAAAGAAATTACCTGGTGGTTAAAAAGACAAATCATCCCCATGTCCACACTATAACCGGCGAAGGGCCTCATTGAAGGGGTCGCGAGCCAAAAATGTTGGGCAGCACTGATCTAAGATGCTCGACAGTTCCCACGACAGAGGGAGGAGGAGAGGGCCTCATACTAAGATGGAACAATTAATAATCACTTGGAGTACACTGTGATACATCTTTAGAAATCATTTTCCATGAACCTGCAGCATAAAACTGGCACCTAATCTTACCAAATATGGCGTAAGTGAATCTCCGCTCACAGCTATTTTTACTTAACAAGCAGGATTTATTTACATTTGAGCTCTGCGGGTAACTCCCAGCCCTGCAGCCTCTTAAGCGTCTTGTTATCTCTGTTAGGTGTGTTTGGCCAAAGAGTGTGAGAGCCTGACGCTGTATGGGCGTCTTGTTTTCCGCGTGTTTGCTTTTCGCCGCTGGAGTGGCGAGAAGATGGATGAGTCTTTCAGTGCCGATAACTCTGTTTTTTTTGCCACCATTAGCTACTGAGCAGGCTAACACCCCCCCCTGTGATCCCTCTTCATCTCAAATAGACTGGAAAATCTAAGATTGTAGAGCTGTCAGGAGTGACCACTTCTATATTCAGTCCGACCATGATGGACAACCTGGGTTTAAAGCCCAGCGCTCTCAGTGCCTCTCAGTGTTTGGTCCTCTCTCTCTCTCTCTCTCTTTCACACACACTGTGTCTGTTTAGAAGACGCACACAGAAATGCAGAAAGGCAGTGTTCCTAGATCCGTCAGAGCTAATTTGCCCGAGCGGCTTGCCAACAACACGAGGATTTAGACAACGAGGGAAATTATGTTGAAGTAAACATGTCTGCTCGCATGTAAACTCATCAGCACTCGCGCCGAGTTCCAAATAATTCCCCGTCTAATTCTCCGAGATGAAGTGGAGGAAAATGCGTTGCGATGGTGCACAGCGTCGTCGGGGGGTTTAAGTTGCAGACTGTATACGTTTGCGTCATGGCTCCCAGACCGCGGCGCTGCTGACGTCACGAACGAGAAGAGCCGCAATATTTCCTTTCAACAGTCATGGGAATCTTAATATTCACAATCCAGCTTTCTGATTGTACGTACTCTTGCTAAGCTTGTTTCTTTGCACAACAGCCAAACATTAAACATTTCAGCCATGTGATTCGAGCTGAGCGCCGAAGATTAGGCGAGCTTGTAGGACACAAAACAGAACGCTGTGGTTGTTTTCCAAAGGGGGGGCTAATTAAGCCGATAAATTTCAATAAATAGATGTTGTTGTTTTTCCTTCTGAGCGTGGCGGTGTTCCCAAGTGATCATGAAATGCCAAAGCGTCCCAGAACGGGGTCACTAGTAGGGTTAAAATATGAATGCTAAGGCAAGAATTGGATAGTTGTATACTGAAGTTGCTAATATCCAACATTTTGTTTTTGTTTTTTGAAAGTTTTCCATCCCTCCATCCATTGTCCATGATCGCTTATCCTTATCAGGGTCACAGGTGCTGGAGCCAATCCCAGCAAGTCTGGGTGAGAGGCAAGCTACACCCTAGGCAAGTCACCGGTTCATCACAGGGTTTCTTTTAGTGTTATTTTTAAAAAATATATATATAAAAAATTTGATTCTGATCAGGATGGATCTTTGAAACCTCCTTATCTAAGTACTTAAGTCAAAGTCAGACAGCTTTCATTTTCAGTTAACAGACTGAGGTCTGAGCAGTGGTATCTGCCCCTCCATCACAGTGCTAATGACTGGTGTTGGCTGGCCGATATCTGATTTTTATTAAGAATCAAGTATTTGCCAGTATTACACTGTAGCTCTAATTTTACATGGGAAAATGAGCAACGGCGTTGTCAGAATAAATTCAGAACACATTCGAGATGCGGTCAGAAAAAAAAAAAAAAGTCCAAACCTCTGCAGAAATTCAAATGGCAGACTTAAAGACAGCAAAATTGCACCGTTGGGCGAATACAGTGAACCATATGGTGATCATCATCAAATCAAAATCATAGCATCTTTTAAGTTTATGTAACAGGGCGGGACACTACAGGAGGGGGGGAAAAAACTCAATTTTGAGATTTTTGGGTTATTTTGCTTCCATAACATGTCGTCTCTCTGAGTAGTGGAAAGAAAACGCCCAAAATACACATTTAGGTGTTTGGTCTACAAGACTTGGCCGATTTGCGTCTGTAAATTTGACCATAACTCCACATTAGATATGCCTTTTTTTTTTTGTATATCTAAACATAAAATTTCATGAAACTTGTAATACAAAAAAACGATTGTCTTACTATAAGTAATCAACTGTGGTGGTTCCATGGTGACGTCTATTAGTTTAAACTGTTTACTCGTAGTCCAAACTGTTACGCTTTTTCCCTCATACATAGAAAGAAATCTCCACTCCACAGTCACACGTACTGTACATGAACCAAACATTCCAGTTGGATGACAGTATATTTTGCATGGTGTTGCAAAATGTAATTGTCTTAATGTAAATGATGAGTATTTTTCTTTAATGGATGAGAGTAAAGACTTTTCCCTTGCTTGATGGCTTTTTTTTGTGCTGCACAATGTCGCAGCGATATCACACACCTTTGGTCACTGCTTCCCAGCAAAACTCACATAAATCTGGTACTTGCGTTTGGAAAGAGGCACCTTTGGGTGCTGTTTGTGTCTGGTTTTCACTTCAGGCAGCGCCACGTATACGTTTAAAAGTAAAGACGCTGTTCTTGGGGTGTAATAAACTATAGTAACTTCTTGAACCACACGTTTAGAAGCATGACCTCCGCTGTATATAGCCATGATTAAATTTGTACCAAACCTAACAGCTAACAATCATGATTTAATGTACATCTATTCAGAGCTCCTTTTAATATATGTATGTATATATAAATTAAAAAAAAAAAAAAAAAGGATTAGGACCTCCTGTGCTATAGTATCAGTTACTGCATATTTTCAGAGCTTAGTGGTAGGTAAAGCCCAATGAGCAAATATTTGTCGTGTTCAGGCAAACATTTTCCCCTGTGTTTAATCATTAGGGAGAACAGCAGACCTGTGTAGGTGTCCTTCAGTGAATCTCGGCGCTACATAAACACTTGTGGTGGAAGGTGTTTACTCGAATCACCAGCAGACGTGTGCACAGGCGTCCACGGAACAACTTAAATGTGTCGGTTGCATGGCCAATTTGACCTTCTTGAGAACCTGCGGCGAGCGTGTGTGTGTTCGTAACCTATCTATTACAAACACAGAGCGAAAGCGCTGCTGGAAATGAGCGGAGGTTTGAACGAACGAGGTCCTCCTGCCTCCTGTCTGAAAGTGCCTTTTGTTTGTTGGATGCAAAGGGCAAAGGTCAGTATGTAACCCACACGTACAACCATGAGTCATGTTACCTATAGAGCAGCAATGAATTTTACAAAATGAGCTATCAGACAGTGGCCTGGTTTAATAGCCATTACAAAACAAAACATATCTCCACTTGCTTTCTGATATATTTGACAGTTTCCTTCACTCGGAATAAAAACAGCCGCTAAACGCCTTCAATGTAAATGTGAAACCCAAGGATTGTCTTTCCTAGCAGGATGTCTGCGGGAGGAAAGCAGCCTCTCATAGGGGAGCTGTGTCAGCCTAATAATGCTACTGTATCCAAAGATGAATATGGACATTAAAATTCAGAGGAATGTTGGCGCTCAAAATCTCTCGAGGCTGTCCTCACTTATGTATGCGGAGAGATATATAAAGGCAGGCGTGCACAGTCACATGTATCACATTTCTTGTTAGGAACTTCTTTAATGACAATCATTACTCACCCCTAACCGTTATCTAACCTCAAACCGTGACCCAAACGTCGCCCCGTGTCCCAGGATTCATCCCATTGCCAAGTTTATGGTAGACTGTTTTCCGTTTTGTTTTTTATTGAAGGTGGGGAAATTTACCCGTTAGCTCTTGTCATTGAAGCTTCTCCTGTAAAAGCAAAAACAGTTTCATTGCTGTCCCTTCGCGGCAATACAAAAATGGACAAAGTGTGTCAGCTTCCTCCCACTATACAAAATATCACGGATAAGGCAGCTGCCACCGTGCCCTGGTGATCTCATTGGAGCCAGAGTCGGTGTGGTACTAATCAGGGTTGGAACCAAAGTGTCAAAGTCCCAGCCATACAGAATGTAGAATTGCACATCAGCACAATAATAACTAAGAAACAAATATTTCTCCTTATTTAGTTTGACACATATTCCATCTGCTAACATAAACACAGCTCTATCAGGAAGAGAATATTTGTCCAGTCCCGTTCTCCTGTAATGCATGGTTTGGCTTTTCTTTAGGGGAGCTGCTTTAAGGGGCAACGCAAAAGTGACATTTATATTTTTCTACTTTCCAACAGTGCTGTCTTGGTCAAGCTTTGGCATTCGTTATTTTGATTAGGTGCCTCCCCTTCACAATAATAAATTCTAACTCGCATCCTTGATGTTTGAGTATTTTGGTTCAGTTTCTGTTTGCTATCCTTAATGAACCTCAGTGTATGACAGAGTCAGGTTAACTGTGCCCTCCCCGCTTCCAGCGTTTATACCAAGCTTACATTAAATCTCAGACTGATACTGAACTTGAAAGGAAATGATTGTACCTGAACACACTCTTACCTCTTCAAGTGATGTTCTCTAGCCGTGTGGCAGTACGTGCTTATGCAAGCTGAGTGGAAGTCTACTGAGGCTATAGATTTACATTTAACCCCCTATAGTCCCCCATAGGGCCTATAGATTTACATTATGCTGTGTGTAAAGAGAGAGAGGAAGCAGACTGAAACATGGCACAGGAACACGTTCATGGGGGTCACTATCTATTTACAGTCATCTACTTTTAATCCCCGTGGAAAGAGCGGATATACGTTAACCCCCGCATGTGAATGCAGGAGGGAGCTGTTACTGTACGAGATGCTTCAGCCTCATAAAAGCAAAGTCACAATTGGGCATGACACAGCTTCCTGTGATCACAGATCAACCTCGAGGCCAATTTAAACAGCGCGTGTGTATTCAGCTAAATGCAAACTGATTGAATGACTGGTGCATAGTCAGCACTGTCAAGCTCGCTGCTGAGTCGCCCATTCAGTTTTCGCACTCTTAACACCCATCTCGGGCCGGCGCTTCGTTTTGACGTACCATGTTTGACAGCGCAAAAGCTGTTTTATTTCAAAATATTTGCTCAATAATTCAGAGACAGATGTGCTCGTATTCCCATAGATTTGATTTCACGCAACCTGGAATAAAAGCTCACCCCCCCGCTCATAAAACGCACCAGTAAGCTGAGTCTGCTGTGGGTACGTTATTTTGCACATGGAAGGAGGGATACATTTCAGATTGTTATCAAGGATTGTCCAAAGACTACACATGCCTTCACTGCTATACTGGGGTCTTGGCACGTCAGTATATTTGCACAGTTCTTCGTCCACACCGACAGACTTATGGAGTCAGTCACACTATTACATTTCGGTGGCTTGTATGCCAATAAAAATGTTGTATTCACGTCTTCTTGTGTATGCTGATTTGGCACTTACAGTTGCAGACTTTCGCAGCTCAGATTGTTTTTGGTGCACATGCCCAAGGACTTGTCAAGATGTTATACCAAAACATGCTTGACTGGATGGAAAGAGAAGGATTATTCCCCTGTGCCACTCAACCAAGGGCGGTAGACAAGCATATGAATCATTAATTGTTACACATTCAAACCCTTCATGCCCGTCATCTTCTATTTGTACATAGTTGTTTTTCTACTGATGCACCACCTTTGACGGGGGGATGTGGTTGTTGATTTATTGCCGGTAGTGGCATTATATCATAAATGTAAATGCTTAGAGGAGCAGAGAGTTATGGGGATATTTTCACCTGTGGGTCAGAAACACTTTACAGAATGCGTGCATGCATGAATGCTAACTGATTGTGACTTGGGACTACTGAGAATCAAACTACCTATTTTCACGTTGGAGCAATCATTCAATCGTATTATGATTACATCTGGCTTCACTGCATTCATCGTTAGGTGAGTTGGTAAGCAGTTTTCATATGATCACACTGAACTTTGAAAAAGAAGGTGACAGATTGTTTGGCTGTCACTATATGTATGATTATATTTTTAATTAACTTTCAGCTAATATACACAATGAGTGACGCTACAACTGCTTTAAGTACATTAAAGCCTTAGGATGTGTAAAATAATGGATGTCGAATCTGTGCCGTCACCCATAGGTTTCTGAAGAGCTGTTGGCCATTGCCATCATGGCAGTCCTGTCTATGTAGGACACTCTAAAAACGAGCAAAGACGTGGTGCATGGTTGGAGCTGAAGCAGGCTGAATGAAGCCTGGTCACTCAAATAAGGCACCTGTAATGGCACCCACCTGTCAGTCAAAGCAGCAATGCTGGTGCATGCCTAAATATTGCCTGTGTCTATTTATTTCTGCTGTGAAGTGGAACATTTTAAGATGGGGGCTTATGGAGACTCATTCTGTAGCCAGCCTCAAGTGGCCGTTAGAGGAACTGCAGTTTGTGGAACTTACACATTGTCTTCACTTCACAGTCACTGAGATTGCCACTTGATTAAAGCTAATTTCAGAAAACAAACCTTTATTTGGAGGAATGCACTTTGGCTAAACGTTTGCCTGGACGCAACGCAGTGTCATCTGACAAGGTGCTGCCTTGACCAGAACCATCAAATACATTCTAAAGTTAAGCTCTAAAATCTAGGGCTTATCCTACATATATTACTTTTTAACATGAGCATCATATTTCTAATGTTTACCTTGTTATCTGTGCGATGAAATAAACATAATTTCCCCTGTGATAACTTTCCAGAGCAGTAAATTTGAACCTCATAATATTCTAAACCACCATACAGTGTTCTGGCATCTAATAAGCCTTAAAACTCATGAATAACTTAAACTCGACTTTCTGGATTGTATTTCATTAACTTACTGGTACTCAAAATTAACAAGCCCCCTCACCAACACCGCCCCCATCCATGTCGTTCTTGCCGTTGAAAGTTGAATTCCTCTCAATGCACGCAAGTTAACTTCTATACATACAACTTCCACTTCACCTCCGTTCACTTCTTCTCTCTGGTTTGTTCTTAATTTTTCATAAAATGTTTAAGAGTTTTGCCTCAGACACTTCAAATATGTACTCACATCAGCGCTCCCAAATCAAACCAGATTTGTGTTTGTGGGCATACATTTCTCCTTGCTGTGTGTCCATATCACAGAGCTCCAAGACTCCACCTGACCAAGAAAGTGATGTCACTCTTTTAAAACCAGACCCATGGTATACCCAAGGCTGCACGACAGCTTTATATGTCAGCTCTACCTGACATGACATCTTCATAGGTTTGGCCAAAAGACTTATTGCTTTAAAACAGGGTGTATACAGTTCATATCGAATTCCCTCTCTGAGCTTTGAGTTATACTGTCAAAGGAAGCCAAAATAATTCAAAGAAATCTATAAAAGAAATTTATTTTGACAAACAGGGCAACACAATATCCGCAGGCCTTCCAGACAATAGCGCAATCTGATCATTTGATATCTGAAATATACAATTCCAGAGAGGCTTTTGGCAAACAGGCTGCATATCATTGGGTGAAGGTAGTGGATAAGACTTTTTTTGGTGGCAACCAACTGGCAGGTTTATTAGGTGCGATGCAATTTGATACCCAGAGTGTCCCACGAACTGATGTAGCTTGTGTCAGGGTCCTGTTTGATTCATTGAAATCCCATAAAAGCCAAGAAAAAAACCCAACCTCCTCCTAACCTGATGCCTTCAGCCTCCTGTCAAGACAAAGTCTCAGGCTATAAACATTGATATGTTGAGAGATTACATCAACATTTAGCCTGATATCAAATTTCAAATAAAAGAGGACATTAATTAGACTTACGTACATAAGATAATGTAATGCAGTCATCTCGAAGTCATGCTAATGGTTTTTGTACAGTTGTGACTTTAAAGTTTATTTTATTGTACTACAATCGTAGCTAGTGCCATTTGGTCTGACTGAAATGTATTTCTTTTCCTCTTCCAGCACCCCTACTGCCACTGCTCTGGTCTAGGTCCTACCTAAAAGACAGGAATAGGAATTACAGACACCATTTACTGTGGTGTGCCCCAGGGCATGGTGCTAGGTCCAATTCTATTTTCCATTTACATGATCCTGCTTGTCCACATTGTTCCTAAACATAATATCAATTTACACGTTTACGCAGATGATACTCCATTATATCTAAGCTGTGACTCAGAAAATTGCTGGAAAGCATGAAACCTGCTAAACTGTACACTGCAGTTAAATTCCGTTATTGGTCATAGGTCAATATTTTAAAATTGTTAAAACAATCTTAGATCTTTTCCCCATTAAATAACTCAGCACTGCAGAAAGACTTGGTATCGTTTATATAAAACCTCAGCTTAGATAAACATGTTAACTCAATGGTTCAATCCTGCTTTCATCCTCTCAGAAACATCATACTGATTAAGCCCTCAGAGGCCTTGGCCCAGATTATTTAGCCGATCATTTAGTGCCCTAGGTCCGTTTTCCCTGAAATCTTCGGCTGTATCATTCTTGGTTTAGATATATCAATAAAGGTAACAAAGCCTTTACAGTTAGGAATGACCTGCCTGAGGAGATTATGGCTTCAAACTCTCGTTTTTTGAATCACTTTTAAAAACACACTTTAAAAAGGGCATTTAGTTGATTCTTTGCTCTTCATTGTAAAACATTTTGTAACTGTTTTGAAATGTTCTTTATTATTACCTATAGAGTACAGTTTCTTTCATCTGTAGGTTTCTTAAGGACTGTTCTATAGCTTTAGTTTGAATGAAGGCTTAGGCCCACAACTCCTTCGGAATCCATCCATGGGGTTAACAGATCAGCTATGATCACTACTTTCTTGGAAACTTCCTTGTTCCATTTTATTTTTCCCTGGAAACAATCTTTTTCAGCATCTTTGGAATGTAACATAAGACCAGAGAAAAACACATTAACTAACACCTCTGCCACTACAGGAGCTGCTAGCTCACAACAGTGTAAGGGAATGGCAGCAGGTTTCCATTGACCTGCTGCTCCTATCATACTTTAATAATTCTGCAAAGAATTTGAACAAAATGATTGGCAGCAAGGAATAAAATGCTGTACCGATGAGTCACCTTTTGGCATCCATAAGGAAGTTTTTAGTGGAGGAAGCCAATCTGTTTAAGGAATATTGACAATGGAATTTAAGGTCATGAAGTTTTGGCAGCGTGGAACTAAATGAAGCGATTATTTATGTGTGTACAAATAAGAATCTATAGGCAAAAAATAAAAAAGCAAGGAGAGTTTTTCCTCTTTCTTTGACCCAAATCTGCCTCCAGGAAAGAAAATCCCACAAATCTTTGCCAACAGTCAGACAGACACGCACTGAATGGTCTCATCAATGGGCCGTGACGGCTGAATTTAAAGTATCTCTTTTACAGCAAGGAGAAAATCTAAATATTGTTCTTGAAGAAGTCTGAACACTTGACTGTTTCAATCGAAGCACATTTTTAAGCTCTCTGATGTTGCGGAAATGAACTCAGGGGTCCGGGAGTTCTGCAGAACAATTTGCGTCCCAAGAGAACATTTTTTGTCGTATTTTGCAACCAAAATATCTTTTAGATCCTGATGATCATATGATTCACTATGAATCCACTTGGTAGTTCAGTTGGCAAGTATCAGCAACTCTAACTTTTATCACTTTACAAGGACCTTTGGGGCAGAATAGAAACGTTTGGGCCATAAAGTCTAGTTATAATGTGGGATATGATTTTTAGTACTTATTTCAACTTGAACTTATTTGACAGCTAAATATTTCAGTGTTAGAGCATAAGAAGACATAATCTGCCATTTGTCAGTTGGTAAGGAGTTTAGAATTTTACTTTTAACAGCTACTATGTAGTATGACGTTTTGGGAAACACACATTCTCTTCCCGGAGACTTAAGTGAAAAGATTGATATCATTTTCAAATCTGGTTATTAAATGTGAAGCTAGAGCCTGGAGATGGTTAGCTTAGCATAATAAGTAGAAGCAGAGGGAAACTGCTAGCCAGACAAGTTAACAAGGGGTGATTTGCTTAACTTAAAGAACTGCATCATCTCTCGAGTCTGCACAGAATATTCAGTATTGAATATTTAATATAAGGTTCCTATAATGCTGTTATAGTCTGCCACAGTCAAGCATCTCCATCTCTTCATTCATTTCTCTCTCACACTTTCCCTGTGCCCCGTCTATCTGTCTCCACAACGTCATTTGTCAGCGTGACGGATACGACTTTTAGCTAAATGTGTCCTGTTGTCCCCAGACTGCACTAAACACCAGTCATGAAAAAGTCATTGCTAACGGCCAGACATCCTGATCCAACTCCTGTCATGGTAGATGCATCAGGCCTTCCCCTCCTCCTCCTCCTCTTCCCCCTCCTCCTCCACCTTACCCCTGTGGAGAAGGTGTAGGAGGGAGATGGGGTGTGCGAACGGGAGGATGCTTGGTTGTGAGGGAGACAAAGGGGGGTGGACGGATGGGGGTAAAAGGTAGAGGATATGAATGGGGAGGGCATGGACACTGGAAATGGAGCTATCGGAGAAAACCTGGCAAAGGATGAGGAAGACAGATAGTTATTGAGTGAGAAAGAAGGCTGAAAGACGAGGAGAATAAAGCAGACATGCCGGATTGGATATAAAATAAAGCAGGGTAGCACACTGGGGGGTGTATTTGAGGGTACCTGAGGGACAACCTCGCAGCCCTACAAGCATCCACGACTCCTGATTCTTCCAGCAGCTGTTCCAGTGGAGCCCTCCACATGTCTCGCTTCTGGGAAAAACATTCTCCCTCCAACTGTGGGGTCTCTCTCTTTTCTCCCTCCCATCGTGGGTAAAACATATCAAAGCAGTGTGCCGGTAGATCAGGAACACATTGGCCCTCTGGGGTCACTTTGAAAAGTGATTTTAACTTTTTTTTTTTTTTCTGTTTTTTTTTTTCACCCCTTTCCTAATTTTCCTACATCTGTCTCAAGCACTCACTTTGTCATCCAAAGCTGCCGTTAATGTCGACCGGGGGGCTTATTAAAAGAAAGTGTTAACGGAGGAGCAGTTGTCACATTTCAAGAGGGAAGAATGGTGTTCTCATTGTGACGCACGGTGCGAGGAATTATCAGTATTCTTCTCGGGCCCGTACAGATGGGAGTTGCAGTTTTTCGTCTGCAGTTTGTCTGGTTTTCCTGTCGCATGCTTGCAAGCCGGTCAGCTGAGTTCAGTCTCTTTTAAAGCAGGTGCTGCTTCATGTGTGACACAGCTGTATTGATATGTCAGTCACCTTTAAATATAACTTTCTTATATCCCTCTGAATTCAGTGTCCCCCCCCATACATCAAGGTTCCTAGCCTTTTTTGGCGTGTGACCCCTTAAACTGAAATGGCTTAATCATGGCTTGAATTAAGAGTCCTGATATGTAGTATCCAACATTTCGCAATACAATAAACAAATACACTGTATATCCCTTTTTTTGTCCCTTTATTTGTGTGGTTTAATCATCCCCAGGATGGGATACTAACTTAATAAGTTGGAATCGCTGACTTAGAGTACAATGGGATACTCGTTCAGATTTTGGGCTTGTGAAATGACATTTAGAAATCATTTCAAAGCCTGCGGTGATTTATCACCCTTCGTAATTTGTGCAAATGAACTCTTCGTGAGTAGCTATAGAAAGGAATAATGAAGAGTTTGCTTAGAAAAGTTTGTGCACAAAATATATCACCAGTAAGGTTACTCGACAGCTGTGAGAAGAAACCATCTGAGTAGAGACTCAAAGCAGAAATTTTGTGTGAAATGCAGCACTCGACGTTCCCACACTGTGTGTGGTACTGAAGTTACAGGCACACACACATGAAGTTTCAAGTTTGAGTTTTGTCCCATCCTACTCAGGGCCAAAATTTGGACTTGCAACTTATATCATTTCACAAGCCCAGAATAGTATTGACCTTCATTTGAGCCCATACTTTTATATTTGCAAATAGAATGTACACGATAATGACGCAGATTAAGCAACCATTGATGAAGACGCTAATGAAAAGGTTCAATGAAAGAGATGTATTCCCAGAATTCAAATAGCCCAGAACGGGTGAAAGGTCAAGAAGGTCCTGTTTGAAAAGAACAATGAATGTGAAAGCGCCTGGGATAATAGGGGGAAACACTAAACTTAACAAAACAAAGCTGCAAAAACATCACTACCAGTAAGTCTTACCTCAAGAGAAAAAAGAAAATATATAAAAAGCTATTCTTAAAGGCCCAAATCATCAGTTGGTGTATAGCAGCCTTTCTACCTCAACTGTCCAAATTATCGGTAATAATGTGGTACATTTAATGTAGTAAGGTTCACATGGGGACCATGTGCTCTCAACGACGGCCTATGTGGACTACACTGTGAGAGCTGGGGCGGAAAGGTGTAAACCTGTGAAGGATTGGGCCTTTGAGAGAAAGCAGTAAATATGACACTCTCAACATATACACAACCTGTGTTTAGACTTACTGACATTTAGCTGCCCTCCTCAGAGTGACTTATTGCAGATCCCTTAAACACTAATATTACAGGCATCAGCACTGGGAAGAGGGTCTGAACCATGTGGTACCTTGGCCACACATGGAAGAACATACTGTGTTCCTGTGACTCAACAAGGCTGGGAAAGAGCTAGGAAAGGGAATAATGCACAAGCAAACAAGAACACCTTTGCCGAAGGCCAAAATGATATAGAAAGTTACAAAATGTTGAAACACAAGATTAAGTCCCAAGTCACAATAGTACAAACTCAATGTACGATGCACTTCAGTTTCAATTTACTTCATGAGTTGCTCAACAATGCAACCTGCCTGCAGCATCACTGGCTCAAAGGCTTATTCCCCATTTCTACCTCATTCTACTTCCTACATCTTGGGGGATTGCTGCCGACCTCTCCACACTCTCCTACCACCTCCCTTTACAGGAATTATACAACACTAACACAAGCTCAACAGCCATGTTCAGTCAACAAGTGATGAATGGTGAGTGGCATTTATAACCTGGTGGAAGGCCTTTCCAGGTGTTAGCACCTAGGAACCAATCACCTACCTCACGGTGTGCAGAAAAGGAGGGGTCATAACAGATAGCTTAAAAATCAATGTAAATGAAACTAAGAAGCATTGGACATGGACTGAAATCCGTCGACTGATTACCCAAGTTGTGTTTTCTCACTTGTAGTCCGTTTCATGCTTCATTGTGCTAGTCCATGGACAGTTGCTAGCTGCCTAGCTAAGCTGTTGTTGTAACTTAACTGCAAATTGGCGCAATTTATTCTTGTTCGGGTGCTTTTTAGGCAGTTCTCAGACAGATTGAAGTGCATTCTCACCCTTCTCTGGGCTGGAGAAAGCGTCAAGTTGAAGAGTTGAAGTCAGCCCGGAAAAATCAAGACAAATGGAATCAGATATGTAATCTTTTAACTGGATTCGAGACACTTGAAATGACAACCAAATCATTGGCTTTGTGATGTACCTTTGATAGGGTAATACAGGAAAGATGACAACTTCAGCGTGGGGGAGAAATGAAAAAGCAACACGGACGGGAACTAAGTGATGTTGTGGTGTTGTAACTGTGGGCGGAGGGCACAGAGGTAGCGCAGCACAAAGAGTGAATCAAACTGTTGACATGCCAAACGCAGAGCACAATAATTGGGGAGTTAGTAATTGGACGCATCCAATTTTCCTTCAAGGGGGAAATGGGTTTTGAACAGTGGTGAGTAATAGAGGTGCACCACTGTGGGGAAAGTGGATCAGTAAAACATGAGAATCTTTCCTCCAAAGCTTTTGCCATGCACTTCAATTAAGCCGTGCTGGCACTGTTAACAACAACATGTCATCAAACTGCTACCTCAGAGATTATTGTTCTTTCCAAGGCCTCCAAATATTACAGCATGAAAAGCTGACTCCGGTAAATGTTAAGGCTAAGTTACAAGCATTTTCATAACAAAGCCATGGATACTGTCATACCTTTGGCTAGTCAACAGGAGATATGACTCATAACTCATCCAGAGAGCTAATAGCTAATGACTTGTCATGGAATAATGCAAGAGATACATTGAATTAATGTTTTCCCAGACTTGTAGTCTCATAGTTGAGCATGGAGACCAATTTAAAGTTAGGATTATATGTCAGAAGCCGTGACTTTGCAACCTTCATGGGCAGTGGTGCTGCCAGCCAACCTGACAGCCGCAGCGGTCAAGCTGCTTCATGATTTCCCTGTCAGCAAGGTGAGTCAGGCCGTGACTAACCAGCGAGACTAAACCACTATCGAGCGTCTACATCTATGGCACGAGGGCCTGCGGGCATGATGTGTAGCACAGGAGTAATTCTATCTATTCCCTTCTATTCTGTGCTGTCCCAGAAATATAAGCCTGAGACATGGAGGGTGGGGTAGTTTTGTTCCTTTGCTGGATCCTGACACGAACCTGGAAGCCTTAGAGCCACAGGGGCCAAATGTCTGGGAGCTACCCAGTCCTCAAGGCACCCAGACTGGGGGATGAGTGCCAAGAGGCTGCCGCGTCTGGGCCGGGTGTTTCCCCGGAGCTTGGACAGGAGAGTGGGAAGGCTAAACACGGACATTTAGCAAGAACCTATACTGTAATTTCAGGTACATTGTGACCCAAGATTTGCCATGTGAAGACAGATATGATGTACTTGTGATTACTACCAAAATCCTCCAAACATTGTGGATACTGATCCACTGGCATAAAATTTGACAAAACCTCACGGAGAAATGTGGAAAAAGTCTCTTGTGGTGTTAACAGCAGTCTGTCGTCAGTCAGACTGAGAGGTCGGCTATTGACTTTTCATTCTCAGCAACTCTGCTTCAACCCCACAATTTGATGGACGTGAATAGCTGTATATGTAGCCACGTTATTGCAATCGGCATGTCGCCTAATGATCGAGAGAACATTTAAAAGTAGCAAGAATGAAAACTTTGGAGAAGCCGCTTGTTATTTCTTCAGGTTTAATGCCTCCATGAAACATTCTGATGTGTGTAGATTTTCATATTGGCATTGGCAACAATACTGTTTTGGCTTCTTCCCAGTAGCAGTGGATAGGTGTTTACAGTTAAAAAAAAGTTTAGAGACGAACATAATGGAGAAGGTGGAGACCAAAACAGAGCAAAAGGTAGTGGACATGCATTTGTCAGGGAGCTAGAAAAAGGAACAAAAGAATGCTAGCTTTGCTTTATGCCTGCTGAATGTCTAAATAGGCAACTGATAGCATAACACTGCATACAGTATTAACTTTCTAAGTTGATAATGTGTTGTGAGCTTTTTCTGGGGGCTCCCCAGCGGCCCAAAACCCCTCCAAAACTATGAATACTGTTTAATTCCGGGTCTACACAGGAGGTTTCAGTCATCTGTCTCACGCATGTCCGATGTGCCTGAGGATATACATTCATATATACATTCATATACATTAAGATCTAAAGTATCCATGATTGTGTATTCTGACTCATGCTTGAGCGCATCTTTACTGCTGTTAGAAATGGCTATTCGCGATGAACCGAGCATTTCTTGGCCTGATCTGCTGGACATATTGACACATGTGACATATAAAGCATGTAGCGCGTAGCATTGTGAACACGGCGTCAGGTTTTGTCCTCAAAATTCGAAAGCAAGAACCTCTCTCTTTCTCTCACGTTTTGCACTGGCAATCGGCATACAAGGAAAAGTCACTTCTAGAAGATGCCAAGAGACCAATTTCTACATGCACAGTAGCGGAAAAAAAAAAGACCAGAATGCCATGCAGCAACAAGGCAGGTTGTGGTTTCAGTCCACAAAACGAATCTACAGCGTAATGCAATCACACTTGTCTTTTTAAGGTAAAAGCCATTCTTTGAATGCATCGAGTGTTACAGATGGATCGTGTCGTACAGTGAGTAAAAAAAAACGTAATCCCTGGACAGGAAATTGGGTACTTCGCATTCAAAGCATAGCAGTTTGTACTTTAAGCCCGTGTTGGTGTGTTTGTTTGTTGTTTCTAATGCCTCCACTGCCGACCACATGACAGGGAGCATCAAGAGTCAGCCCAACCACCCAGACATGATGTGGAATTAAGCAGCTTAACCGCACCGAGTCAGCCAATCAGAAAGAGACTAATGGGAGTACACGGACCTGGGTATTTAGCTGTCACAAGGCCGTCTGCAGGAGATGGAGAGGCGACCGCGCTGTTTGCCGCAGTCTGTGATTAGACTCCGCCGCCAGAGGAAAATCAAAGCGCTGATTACACTCTGCAGCTCGCTGTGGGCCTGGCCTCACAGGCTCGGTGGTCAGAGTTGACTGACACTCAAATGGCAATGGAGAGAATTTACAGTTATTGCCTTTTTTTTAATGTAAAGCAGCCTTCCCAAGCTGATAATCGGGGATTTGATTTCACTGTGGGAATCACAGGAGACGTGCGCCGAGCTCTCATTGTCTTGTTTATGCACTTCTTCCAGATCTAGAACCACGGAAGACTTTACGAGATACTAAAATCCTCTTCACACTCATCTCTGTCTGGGCATTGATGGAAACACTGATTACAGCGTTGCTCAGTGTGGGATTATTCTTGAAACCACACGCTGGTCGGAGGTGGCTGACCTTCAAACGGTAATCGAGAGAGAAAAAGAGACTTTTTTTTTTTTTTTTTCCAGCGTGGTTTTGTTGTAACATTCACTTTTAGTTTTTTCATCTTTGAAAAACCAAGCAGCTGAGGTGGCGAGGATGGCTGGTGTTACCGTCCATGTCGCCTCACCTGGTAAAACTTAAGTCACCCAGCAAACATAGCTCATCTATCCTCGCAATAGACTTATGATGTCTTTCTTTTTTATTTTATTTTAAAGAAGCCCTTTAAAACGTGAAATCATCCCAATAATGAAAAGCGCTTTGTCCTAAATGTGTATGCGGTGCAGGGTAGCGTCCTCAAATGAATCATTTCAGATGCATTTCATTTCTAAAAGCCGCAGTTTGAAGCACTTTTTGCCACTGAAGCCCTCAGTGTTTACGGCACACATCACTTGTTAAAATAATGCTGTGTCATCTCTAAGAGGAAAATGACGAATGAAGCTTTTTTCAGCGACTTTACATCACAATGAAGGGTCTGTGGTGGTAGAAACGGTTTAGAAATTGAAGAGTTTGGTTTTACAACATATTAATTTTGCTCTGCTGTTTAGCACTTAATAAAGGCACACCTCCTACGGAGACCCACAGCAGAAATGAGCTGCTGGCTTCCTGGTTTAATCCCTATTCGTTGCATGCCCACACTATTTTGTGTGCTGGAATGATCGCTGGGTTTACTGGGTGGTAAATTGGTTAGACCATTTTATTCAGAAATATATATTAAGAAAAAAACAACACACAAAATCAAAAAATCTTAAAACCGTTATTCGACACAGGGATCCTCTTCAGGCCATGGTCTCAAAAAAACAGGACCAACAGGTCCTGATGACTGTGTAAAGATAGCTTTTCATTTCTGGTGTTAAATGTGTCTCATTACAGTGTTATAGGTTTATTTTGTAAGCTAGTTTCTGAGAGTTTTTGAATTCTTGTGAAATAAATGATTTGGGGTTTCATCGGATAGCGAGTGATGAAATACTAGCAACATGTTACTGATTGTTACTTGTTTTTAAGCTTCTCTGCTTAACAGTGCTACTCTGACAATCCATCTCTGTATTTACTTATCAAAAACACGAATACAAAGTTTTGATCCCACCTCTTAAAAAGGGAAAAGGTGAAACCATGACATCGTGTCCCGTGGTAAAAGTTCTGCAAGATCTGTACGATCTTATTTTACTCTTTTTTTTAAATCCTTTTCATTCACATGAATGATTTTAGTAGCATGAATTCCTTCCTTAATTAAAGAAACAAACATTCATAACTTGGACATAATGTTACCCAAGCCTTTATCATAAATAACTCCACTGCTGACCATCCCTCAAGCCTAATCCCTCTTGACCCATCCACAGCTGGTTAGCAGCCCGTCGCCAGCGACCTTTGCCCCCTCATCCAACATTGCTGCCATCTCCAACAATTATCGGCAATTGGTCAGTTATTTTCTTAGACCACTGAAATTACCATGTCGTCAAAGTAAGCAGGCGATAAAACGTAAACGCTTCCATTTGCAGATCAGAGGCGTGCACCCTCGCACATGTGGGTAAACACCAGAGGACCTCTCACATGCTTAGTAACAGTCCGGACTTACTACTGATACTGTCACATCAAAAAGTTTGAAGTGTCGAACAAATAATATTTTTTTTTTTTTTTTGCATTTCACTTTTCTGGTCAATTCTGAAAGTAGCAGTGCTTATGACTATGTGAACTTCCCCTCTACTGAAGCACTGTAGCTAACTGCAGCCCAATTAAACCCCTATGCACACTTTCCATCATCGGATCCAGATTTATGACCCTTTCCAAACAATACAGATCCCCCAATACAAGAGTGATTTAGAGCAGCTATGAAATTATGACTCCTGTGAATGAGGGAAAAAGTGAGATGGACAGAGTGGAAGAAACTATAATAGAGACATTAATGGCGGGTATTCGGTGACTTGCGTTTGACAGCGGTGATTACTGGAGTGGTGAAACAACAGCACTTACAGGAAGCTGCTGACTCTCATCCAGGGCTGGAGTGCAGAATCAACTGAGACTGATGTCAGACATCAGGAGTGAGTGAGCGCTCAGCCACGACACCAACACTGCCACGGTTAGGAGTCTGAATCTGAGTGGGCGAACCAAAGGCCCTGCAACACTAATAACTAATAATGAATGCGCCTGAACTCCTACTGTAAGTCACTTTGAATGTCTTGTCTCAGTTTGGCTGTCATTGTGTTATGATGTCAGACTTTTTAGCTGAAAGATTATACGCTGCAGTGTTGGCTGAGAACATTCTCAACTGACAACATTCAAGTCTTTGGAAACCTCCGACAAACTGCTCCTGAAATAGTTGAAATCATGAAACAATGAACGAACAAGTTTTTTAAATAACTTTTGGCTTAAATCAACATTATTCAGTATTAAAGTATTAAAGGTCCAGTATGTCAGATTTAGTGGGCTCCGGTTACTAATTATGAAAGAAATAATGTGCATATCTACATGTCATTAGTGTATAATGGACCTGAAAAGAAGAATCTGTGTTTTTGTGATCTTAGAATGAGCGTTTTATATCTACGGATGGCGGAGTCCGCCACCTTGAACCATCATGTTTCTACAGTAGCCCAGAATGGACAAACCAAACACTGGCTCTAGATTAGGACCTGTGCTTTTGGTGTATTTCGCAGTTTGAATCCTACACGCTGTCCCTTCAAAGTACATTTTAGTCCAGGTAAATGATGAAGAAAAGGATGAAGATGAACTTCATGGGCAGTTCTACACGTTGAAGGATAAATAAAGTGGACAGGCCTGAAATATAACCACACAAAGGGCCCATAGACATGCACGCAGAGAGCGGTGGTGGAAGCAGTTATGGGCTTGAAGACACCTCAGCAGTGTCCTGGAGGTGAACTGGCACCTCCCCAGCTTCCAGTCCACGCTCCTAGTCCCTGTGGACGGAGCTCCTGCTGCCCTGATAACACACCAGAGACTAAACACCTGCAACATTTATTTGCTGCCAAAGACCAAAGTTATTTTGACACACCTCCACTGTTGTTTTCCTCATCCCGTACCGGCTACTTCTTCTGTTTGTACGGCACGTCACAATGTCATGGATTGCTTGTGTACTTGTGCTCCCTCTGTTCAGTAAGCACCAGCTGAGCTCACCTGCAGAGCGTCTGGCCCTCCGTATCAGTCTACATCAGTCTCGTGACTAACCCTGTACGGTTTGAATGCCTTTATTCACCATCTGCGATGTGAAAACATCACATTTACACACCGTCAAATAAAGCGTGCGTCCTGGTAATGCTTCAGTTGTAAACTCCCACTGGGCCTACCGTACCAGACTGTGCCGCTTCAAATGTTGCTCAGCTGACGTCACTAACAGTCGAGAGAGTTGTTTGTTTACACCCTTGCGTTGCTCAGTGCGCAGTGACTCAAAAGGAAGCGGCAAGACAATGTGACGAGTGAGATGAGCGGCGAGTGTTGCTGCAGGAACATGACCAGCTGACGGGAAGATCGGCCGCATTAACATTTATGACATTTCTCAACAGCGTTGTGCTGTCAATTTGTCACATAGTGATTCAGCATGACCCTGGAAACACAGACTAAACGGCAGCAACGCCAGCGACGTATTTACTTATTTGCTTGTGTGTGTGTGTGTGTGTATGTGAGAGTGCCTCGTGAGAGACCGCTCTGTGTTTGTGTTGGGACGGAACTCCTCGTGGCGCCATCTTTGCTATTTACGCAACGGCCTCGCATTCCGTCATGTTTGTGTTTTCGCTGACAAGGCACGGCGACTGACGCACAGGAAAAACAGGTCTACGTGCCTCCGCGCGACTTATTTTCCTCAGCGTCCCTCTTTAGCCACCAAAACATGTTCGCTGCGGACTCGAAAGCCAAAGCCAGCCTGAGTCCTTTTTCCACGACAGGGCCCGGCGACGGAGACGAATGTCGCTTGAGTGATGTCACCATCACGGCCTTTACCGTTCCTTTTTCACTGTCAGCCTCTGCGAGTGTAGTCATTTTCAGAGTGATTGACGGATCCATGATGTAAGCGGCACCTCTCACATTTGCTTGGATAGCGTTGGGGGGGGGGGGGGGGGGGGGGGGGGAGGATTATCTGCCAAGATGGTGTCATTTGTTTACAGAGCTCATTCCTAATGCATACTGTACGCTCTAATGCTGCACAAAATCCCCTGCTTTACGTTTTCCATCAGCAGTGCGGCGTTCAGGTGAGCGGAGTGACATTCTAGTGATGGTTTAAGCCGCATTGCCGCCCCTGTTTTTTCTTCCATTCTCATCAGAAAGAGTTAACGTCAAAATTTTCCAAAACTTTCAACCCTAATTTGGGCAAGGAAGTTCAGGAAACACACACACACACACACACACACACACACACACAAACAAAAACACATAGCCCAGCATTCATTTAAGCCTCCGTTGCCATGACGGTTGCTGCAGTCCAGTGGATGGATGCATGCATGCTTGCGCGGTGTCGCTGACTCACGCCTCGGGCCGCGGTCCATGAGCCTAGGCGCCAATCAAATGAAACTTGTGTGCCACTGAAACCACCAAATCCATGCCACCGTGGCCTTTTCTGCGCAGCTGTCACTGCTTGGCAGGACAAAAAAAAAAAAAAATGAAAGAAAGAAAGAAAAGAAAAGAAAGAAATCAAGTGGCAGGTTTCAGACATTTGGCAGAGAAACCGGAGAGGGCAACGAAATGAATTCCCGAACAAAAAAAAGACCAAAAATACGGAAGGACAGATTTTTCAGCTGTTCTTGCTCATAAATCAGACCTCTAAGGACGTTTTGGAGGAGTTTCCATTTTTGTTGAGCGTGCTGTCTCTCCCTCTCCCTCTCGCCTGAGAACAAATGAGGGGCAATGAAAAGGAACAAACCGGGTCTAAACAAGGTCTGATGGCAGAGGAAATCAGAACGGAGGAATAACACGGGGCTCGGGGGGCAGTCGGCGCTCTCCGGCCGTCGCAAATCAAACCACATAAAATTGTCCCGGGGCTTACAGTAGGAGATGTTTGACATGAGCGCTCCCCACCCAAACACACACTCACGCACACACACACACACAGATGCAGAGATTGTGAGCATGTCTCGCCTCAATAGCAGTAGAGTTAAACAAATTGCTAAGGTCTGTGCAAACAAGAACAATGTGTGGTAGGATTTGTTCAACCACTTTCTCTCTCTGTAACACACACACACACACACACACACACACAAACACTTCTTCTTGAGTTACCTTTATTTATCAAAAAACTAGCCAACATCATGTACAAGCTTTGTGTTAATGCTAAACATGGAATATCATGTGTCATATTCTTTTTTTGACATTACCAATCATGTAAAAATCTTTCTGACCAGTCACGGAGCAAAACGTTTCATCAAGCTTTATTTAGATGTGTCACATTTAAACCTGCCTGAAAGTGCTGGTCTACCCTGATTACCAAAAATAAACAGTCGGGGGGGAAAGTTAAAGAAAAAAAAAAAGAAAAAAAAAAGCCTGACTCATTCATCATTGCATCATATTGACTGCCGTTTGATGTTCTGAGGTTTGTGGATGCAAGTGAGAATGTCAGGGATTTTCCTCGCCATTACTCAGCATTTGTACTCCAGATCCACGCTTGTGAGGTCTGCTTGAGTGGCGTCAAACATTCAGGTAATGCAATGGAAGACTACATGATTGATGGATTATTGATTCATTTCCTACATTCATTTTATGCTTTTCCGTATCTCACATTCAGTTTTTTTAAGGACTGGAGGACTGTAATTTGTTTTCCTGACATCACGCAGTCCTTGGTTGTTGGTCCGAGACGGCTTTTTATGAGATGCAGAGATCACACAGCTTATTATTTGATTAGAAAATATATTTAGAAACAGGGCAACTTTCCCTCACACGCTCACAACGTCATAATTTAAGGATTTAGCATCAAAGATTCATCCTGTGAGAAAACAGGAAAACACTCTTCCATCCTTCATATCATTTAACTTTTCCACCCGCCGCGTCATGGTTTTGGGTTTGGTTTAGCATTTCCTGTTTTATGTTGAAAGAGTTTTTCCAAGGGTGCCTGTCTTTGTCGGGTTTCCTGCCAGTTTTGATTATGTGTCCACCCGACCTGCAGCCTACATGGCAGTCAAGTGAAGCCAATGCGCAAGTGCCAAAAACTGCAGTTGCCCACACGACCACTTGAGGCTGGCTACAGAACTAGTCTCCATAAGCCCCCATGTTAAAATGTCCAACTTCACACTGGAAATAATCATGTGTACAGTCTGGTACAGTTTTGGTCTCTATAGCTAGTTTCACTGTTGATGACAACTGTACTGAATTTCTATTTACCTCACCTGTTCAAATTATATTAAGGTTTAAAGTTATGCATAATTACCGCACAGTTAACATGTATTTCGTCCCTGTCATGTCAGTGTCAGGTCGTCTGAGTTCTGTGAGTCTGTTCTGTTCCTCCTGTGACTGTTTAGGACAGAATTATCAGAATTATCTGGTCTGTCAACATGCACATGGACCATAAAAAGACTTGGGTAAGAACACTGCATAACGTTCTCTTGTGTTGATCCTTAAAAAAGCACCTTGAAAACCTTTGGTGCGACCCCTTTTGCAATTACGGCAGAGCTTTGTTGCTCGATATGAACTTCCAGCATCTCATCCTATCAGCTAAAACTTTTGAACTTCATCTAAACATAAACCATCGCATGATTTACTGAAGGCATGCACATAATCTACAGCTGATCATTCCTCAGACCCGGCAAACATTTGTTTGAGTTTACTCTGCAGTCACACTCGCAGTGAGCAGCTCACAGCTTCAGTGAAACGCAACACAAAGCCTGCAGGACTGAAAGTCTAATAAAAAAATAAAAAAAACCACTCCTTTTAAACAATCTGATTTATTTTCTCAGCCATAACAGATACTGTATATGTTATCTTTAAGGCAGGATCTGGATGACAGACTTTTCTTTACCACGGGTGGGCGGATTAATTAATTAGCATCATTAGTCTCCTGACAGTGAAATGAGGCTCATTAAAGAGAATTAGATGAAACGCACACCAGTCAGTGCAGGCGAAGGGGTTTGGGGGTGGGGGGGTTGTAGCTGGAGTCTGTGTATATGTATATGTATATGTATATATATATAGGGGTAGAGGGGTGTGAGTGATGAAAGAGAAATATAGAAATTGAAAGATACAAACATCAAACTGCAAAGCATCACTGGCATCCTGTGTGAATCAAACAATAGAAGCAACTGGACTGATTTTATAAGCCTGCTGGCCCAGTAATGAGGCTCCCCATGGGGGTTTTGCCCCCTCTTGTGGAGCTTAGCTAAACTGTTTCACTCAACAAGTTGGAGTTTGTCCAAGTGTGTTTCCACTCTCTCAAAATCCAATGTAGTCCTCAGCTTGAGTTTCACGTTATGCTGGACTTTGAAGGAGGTATAGATTCCGTGTTTTCTCATTCAGGACTGAGTTATTTACAGCTCTGAAAGTTTCTCCAGAGTCGGTGAATCATTAGTTATTCAGAGCGATTTCTAAACATCACCCTCCGTCCACCCCATGCCCCGGAGGAGAAAAATAAATATCTTTTAATCAAAGTTCAAACTCAGAGAGCATGACGCATCTCGCTGTATTTACCTGTGGTCCTTATCCAAACTGAGCTTCCAACGTCTGCATAGCGCCAGAGGCTGCCAATCCCTGTACCAAGGCCACACCACAGTACAGAGTAAAGCCTAGCAATAGGGCAAAAAGTGGAAAAGAGAGACGGAGAGAGAGAGAGGAGAGAAGAGAGCACTGGGGCCTTGTGCAGCTCAGAGAGCGAGAGGAAAAGCGAAATGATACCGTATGCTGATACAGAAAGGACAGCACAAAATCTCCAAAAATCGACAAGCAGAGAAAATTCAGATACTTCTGGGAAAATGCTGGCAAAGCTTTAAAGTAACAACAAAACAAAAAGACAGCCTGTATCACATTCTGCAGTAACACAGTTACCCACAAACAGATGTCTTCGACTTTAAGATAGAACTCGGAGGAGAAGCTGCTAGAAAGATATTTATGATCTGTGAAGTGTGACCAGTTGATGATGAGCAGTGAACAAACTTGTTGGCCTTATTGTCTGTATTAGAGGATGTACTGTGTCTTAATCCTGCATTCTTTCTAATGGCCAGTAGGGTGCGAGTCCTCTGGTTGCAAAAAGAAATCTGATTGTTTGGAAGTCTATGAGAAAAAAAGCCTACTTCTCACTAGATTTATTACCATAATAAAGTGTTTCCTCGTGAGTTTACGGTCTCAGACGCTAGTTTCAAGTCTTCATCCATACAGTGTCGTGTTCATTTTGTAAATTATGGTCCCATTTCGAGTAAAATTGATAATAAAGGAGGGCATGCTCTGTGGTGTGGTTGCCTTGTGCTTAAAGTCCGTGAAGGTTCTCAGTTTGAGTCGTTTTCGGAGAATGGTTCAACTTTGGCTGTAGATCCATGAAGATGTTGACCAGTCCATTGTTTCCAACTCCCTGCTTGTTGTTGTGATGACTGTTGTCCGAGTGGTTAAATTCACCCGAGGTCTGGTGTGATTGTCAAGTCGCTACTATGGCGACCTCCCCAGCTCCGCCCTCTCATCCGAAAACGGTCACTTCTGGCTCCAGAAAAACAAGATGGCGACAGTCGTAATGCTGAACTCAAGGCGCCTGGGGTGGTAGTCCATGGCTACGTCAACTTTTTTGAGTTGATGGTTGAACCTTAAAAATAAATACAGCAATACGCTAACAAGACTGTAAAGTCTGCTAGCAAGTGGTTTAACATTCAAATGTTCATTAATTTAGCTTCACGAAATGCTTTATAAGGAAATGCAATCGATACAACCAGTGTTGCAGGTCAATGTTAATGGAACTTGCTCAGAAAAACGAATGGAGACATTGATTTTGTTGGTTTAGAAAAACAAAAAAATTCTACATAGCACCTTTAACCTTAAATCAATGCAGCTTAACAAATGAGGAAAACTCATTAGAACTGCTTTATGTGACAGCCTAAACACACAGCAGCAGAAATTCTTAATTAATCCGTCCACATTTAAGCGGCCATCCACTGCATAGATGAAATGGTGTGATGCTAAATTTGCTAAGAACAGAGTGCACCGTCACCCAAGTTCTTTGCAAGGTGAGGGTAAAGTATATTTTCCTTCATGTGCAATGTAACATCTGTTTTTTGCTTTGCCTGGAGCCCTGTTCCAGCCAAAAAAGACAATTCTTTTTTTAATATTAAAGTTGCTGAACTGTTTCAAACCCTAATCCTAAATTAGAGCCCGCTCTACCTTTCTCTATTATGAATATAGTCAACATAGAGACTCGCAATCATCCTTCCTCGTCCCCCTACTTCTACAAGTCATTTGGCCGGGGGAACAGTGGAACACACTCCATCACACACACTCGGAGGGGTGTTGTAATTGTGCACAGGGCCTTAATTGCATCTGATAATTGGTGGCTGTTTTAAGAAAATCTGCCCAGCTATCAGTCACCTAAATGGGGCGACGGAGGGGCCTGGTCTCACGCTCTCACATCGGAGCAGAGCTAAGGGAGAACAGGGCCGTGTGTTTTTAAGGTTCACGGGAGCGCGGTTAGGGTCTCTCCAAGCCAGCTTCCCTGGTGGTCGGCCAAGAGCAATGGCACGGCCTCACGGGGAAGCAGATGACTCAGTCCCAGAGTGTGTTTCTGTGCACTGACTACATTCATTTTGCTCTAAACACACTTAAACCTCAATTCACTTAGAGCCACACTTGAGTAGGCACTTCATTTCTGAGTGCTTTTGTGGAAGTGGAAAGTAATGACCGACCACTGCTACTACTGTTACAACAGCGACTGACTGATAGCAGTTTTTAAAGGCTGACACTGGATTTAAGCTGATAAATAAACTCTGGCAAGAAGCTCGCAGAAAAATAACCTCACCGCAGCACTAAAGATATGACATGTTTTAATGTTAATAAAAGCTAATCTGAGCCACAACAAACACACTGGACTAACTCCTATTACTCTTACTGGCTTTAAAAGAAACATTATTTCATCATTTCCCCTTTATTATTTACACACTTTGTCACTTTTTAAAGCAAGCCAATACATCCACGAGAGCTGATTACAGGATAGGGATGCATTAAATTTCCCAGAATTCATTAGCTGTATCAGTACAATGGAGACAAAAATAGGTTAAAAAAAACAAAACAAAACAAAACATGTCCTTTACCGAGAGATACTGATTGATTTTAGCCTTGAGATAAATTCACCGACATGTCTCAAACGATTTGAACTCTGACATAATGAAACAAACAGAGAGTTTTATTGTCCGTAAAATGAGTGCGACACATACCACGTGAATCGTTCAAGACGGTGTTTGTGACCAGAAGCGCTTTGGGGCGTTTCAGAAGCGGTCATCCGCTCCCTGAACAACACAAGCCCCATTAAGCAGCATAGTGCAGATTGAGAAGTATTTTCAAAATAAAACACTCAGCTGCGCGGATTTATACAGTAACAGTTAAAATGGAGACACTTTAGCTACCTAGTCTACTTACCCATAGTAGAAGCACACGAGCCAAACCTGCCAGAAGGCTTCTGAAATGCTCCTTGTAATCCACTAGTACCCAAACAAGTAACATGACATGCTCTACATGTAAAACAACAACCGGCTGTAGCAATGAGAAGGTAGAATTGAGGACATGATAGTTTTATTCCAGGATATTCAGCATTTCTGTTTATATAAGAAGCAGTAGGACATGTAACAGCATGCAGGTGTACAGCGCAGCCGCTATAACATTATAACCTGATACGTGACATTATAACTCTGCCGATGCGCTCGTGCCATCACTGTTTGCTCCAGCGGCTACATGCCACAAATAAGTTCTCAGTTCTGTCCTGACAGTTTGGTTGGATGAGTATCTCGATGACAGGTTTCAGTGTCCTGCCGCCCGACCAGCAGAAAGACAGTTACATAAGAGGATTACGTCATCTTCTCTGATGGGGCTACTGAGGACAAACTGCTGTCATGTAGGGGATCGTAGTCAAAGCTGTTCTATGGGACATGAAAGCGTTTGGAAATACTTACTCTAACCGTGCACCCTGCCAATAACATGCAATCTCACCTACAATAGTAAAGCCCAAATGGAAACTATCATTTTGCTTGTCAGCGCCTGGGCAGTTGCTTCTCTTGGCTGTGAAAGTGTCCCTGCACGTCTACCTTGTAAGTGTGGCTGTCGCTGACCGACAGTGGCAGCGGCGGCTGGGAGACAAAGTCTGCCGCCGCCACATGTGGAACATCACAGTCACCGTACGGTAGTCAGCCGTGGAGCCGGAGAGTCGCTGTCTTCTGCTCCCACAGGAATCAAACCTGGAGCGGAGAACTGGGATCTCACTGTGAGGGCCATGACTTCATGTTTTGCTCACCTCCTCCTCCTCCTCCTTATTCTGGTTCTCATTGACTCCATGTTCTATGACAACATCGCTCTTTCTCTTTCTCTCGAGCTTACGCACAGAGAAGGCATGCTTTTGGCCACACTCCAGCTAAGGTCTTACTTGGATTTAGTTATTTACATGCGCTGTTGATACCCCGGGGATTGAATCTAACCCTTTTGCCATAAATAAATAAATCACAGATAGAACGGCCCCGCCAGCAAAAACAGTTTGAAAAAGCAGCTGCTGTCACCTCCCTTTTCTCTAACTGAGCAGGAGGTCACCACAGGGGGAGGACACAATGATCCTGGAATAGGGCTTGTCCGCCATGTTGTTTGTTAACAGAAAACCGATGCTCGCAGGACCAGAAAATGAGACATTCTGATGCCAGAGCAACACGTTTTTCAAGAGATTCAGGCATCACTCTCAGCAGGAATATCCTTACCCCTCCCTCACCCCTCTAAAATATCCCCCCCCTCCGTGAAGCAGGTGACGCGGTGTAAGGCAGGTTACCCAGAGAGCTCAGGTCCAAAGTGTCGGCATTAGTCACCTACAGGCAAACAAACTGCAACTAATCTGGGGCCTGTTTACCAGTACATGTCACCACAGCGGAAACGTAAATGTGTGTGTGTGTGGAGGTGTGTGTGGGTGTGTGTGTGTGTTATAGCCATGGTGAGAACACCTCTACCCTCCCTGCCTCGCAGTTCCACTCGCTTGGCTAATTTCAAAATTAATCGCGGCACGTCGGGAGTTATTAATGACCTAAACAAATAATCGACGTGGCGACTGAAATGGCGTCTCATTTCCTCGCCAACACCCCCCCCCCCCCCCTCGCCCCGTGACTCCACCCCTATACCCCATCTGGAAACTCTAGCCAGGAATATGTAAATGGACATTAATTGGAGAGCCCCATTCCTGCTCTCTCTCTCTCTCTCTCTTTTTTTTTTAAATATTTTGAGTGAAAACACAGCCGCAGCCGTAAGTGCGAGGCTAGCAAAGGTTGAGCGTCTCCCAGGCACGGAGCCAGATCCCCAAATGCTGACGGACTAAATGATGCCGTCGTCAGTCAGGTCGGAGAATAATTTCACCTCATTACACGGGCAGGCGAGGCAGGTAGACACAGGAATTCTTTCCAGTGAGCAACTTAGGAAAATACAACATAAAAAAAAAAAATAATAATAACAACGTGCAGCAATAACAAGCCGCTCCTTCTGGAATTCATAGTCCGATGTCTGCTTTGGTCAGGTACCAGCAGAACCGCTTCGCCTGAGAGGCTTCCACCTGCTTGTTGCGGTATAATTCAAGAATATGATACACCTCCGCATAAAACCGGCGCGACACATAATAACGCTCATACGCCCTCACTCCATCTCCAGTCCGCCATATTTTACCTTTCTTATTTAGCTTCTCTTCCTCTCTCTCCCCAAAGATTTATAACGTGGCAGGTACAGTTTAGTATGTGATCAGTGAGCTGTTCAAACCGCGTCATGACAACTCACGCACTGCCACACGCTAAAGGAGTGCTCACACACACACACACACACGCACGTGTTGCTGACCAATCAGAGTTCATAGGGGGTGGCTCTGCAAGCAGAGAGGCCCTCGGTGCAACACGCGGCTGGGGGAAGTGTTCGAGTGTGTGTGCGTGTTGTGTGTGTGTATGGTACCTTGCGCTTGCCACGTGTGTTTCAGTGTCTCTGAATTTGCATACGGCGGCGTTTGTCAGTCACTTCTTCTTCTTCTTCTTCTCCTTCATAAATTCTCCGCTGATGAAGTAATATGTCAGCAGAGGCAATTGTTCTGTCACTTTGTATGTCAAGCCACAAAACAAACCACTCCTTAAAAACACAGAAACACAAAAAGAACCCTGCTGCCTCCAACTGAGAAAGATGAGTTTGTCTTCTTACAGAGCACAGACAGAGAATTATTTTAATAATCTGTGGTTTAAGTCATTCTAAGGCAGAGATGCCAAATATTTTCCAGTTTCTCATGTGTGTTGATTTGCTGTATTTGTCTCTGAATCTTATGAATATCATATAGTTCATATATCATATGAACTTGAGCTCCCTTAACTGACTTGGTAGAGCGTAAGGCCCGTGTATCCATCACGCGGTAATCTTACGTGGCTGTGAAGGAAAGCCAAGCCAAGTGCCAAAAACTGCAGTTCCTCAAATCTCCACTAGAGGCTGGCTACAGAACAAGTCAGTCTCCATAAGCCCCCATGTGAAAATGTCCTTCACAGCAGAAATAAACATGTTTACAGCCTGGTTCAAACTGAAGGTCAATAAAACTCACCTGCTCAAATTATATTAAGGCTCAAAGTTATTAATAATTAAGATGGTTGCTTTGACTGACAGGTGGTTGCCGTTACAGGTGGCTTTTTTGAGCACCCAGGCTTCATTCGGTCCACCTCAGGTCCACCAACGATCAACGTCTTCACCAGTTTTTAGATTTGCCAGGAGGCGGCAGAAGCAGGACCTATGGTGACCATGCTCTGAACCTCACAGTGGTGGTGGGAAACAAGAGTGACCCAACTTCCGTTCTCCAGTCTTGGTCCTGCTGCACGTCTCTCTCTCTTCCTTACATTTCTTGTCCATCCCTCCAGCTGTCACTGTCCAACAAAGACATCCTCCCAACACTTAAAAAACATCTTGACAAAACTGCTGACAGCGTAAAAGCAGCTACTGCTCCATGACATCACTGAAAACCTGGTGGTGCCATGATGTCATCGCACAAAATGTCGCGCATGACATAAATGCTGTGTGTGGTCTAGTCGTAGGTAAAACGTTTCTGAGATTGGATGCGGGTAGAGAACACGGCAACTTTCTTTTATTTTAAAGTTTTAAACTCTAAATATGTCCATTCTATTTCCTGAAACTTTTTTATTAAACGTTGCAGACAAGCTGATGATGGAACGTGATATGAATTTTCAATATCCTCTGGCATGATCACCGAAAAGAGCGAGATGTTCTGAAGTGATAAAAGTTGAGCTTGGCTGAATCTGACAGACGCAGTCTCTCGTATAACCCTCCCGTCACATCCGTACAACAAAACTACTGTAAAAATCCATATGGAAGCACTATACCGCGGCAAAACACCCCATAAACTGTCCTATTTTTCATATTTTTCCATCACCTCACACCCACACACATAACCCATACCGCATCCCTGAGTATCCCCTCTGAGCTGAAATCAATAGCTGTCTGGATTGATAAAAGACACCTAATTCAATTTATAAATTTGATCAGGCAATGTAATAAAATAGTAGCTTTTGCTCGTAGCGCGTTGAAACCTAATCGCGTTTCATGCTCTTGTGCCTTCTCTCAAATCATCTGTGTTTGGGTTTCAACCTCCGAGCACTCCGCTCGACTCCAGAAAAATGGAGAGCGGGTTCTTGCTTGAAGAAACTTGACCCGGTCCACTAGTGGTCTCCAGCACACACACACACACACACACACATTCAATTTAGTAGGCCGGGCCTGCTCTTTTAGCTTTGACAGGGCTTTTAATAGGCTGATTAAAAGGTAATTAATCACTGATTTCTGGAGCAAATATATGCAGTTGATATGAATCACCCCAATGGCTGACATGTTTGGTGCAACAGCCACGGTCACACCGGGGTAAGCGATAAATATGTGGCTTAGTCAGTCAAGCAGGCAGAGTCAGGATCAAGCTGTGCCCCAGTGGACTTATGTTCCGCAGGGTGTGTGTTACATAGACCCCTCGGTGTCTGTATAGGCTACTGACCCGTTACTGGACCCCTCTGCTAGCATACAGCACCAGGGTGCTGCGGGGTTGACACACACACTCACACATACACCCTCCAGCTCACTAATGCACATGTATGTGTGGCCCCTCGCTCACACAGAACATCTTGTTAAACTTTATGGTCAATTTTAGATGGAAAGAGATATCGGTATGGATTTTATTTGGTCTGCTGTTGATTGGGACCCGAGCCGCACCCTCCAACCAGCCCCCATATCCTCACTGTCCGATGAAAACCACGTATGTCCAAAAAAATTTTCATCTTAAAAAAGGCAAAATAGTCTGGCTACCAATCAAAAATACATGTCCATAAGTCAGCTTTAAAGGTGCTGGTAAGCTACTTTTTTTCCGGTAGATGGGGCTATGCTAGCTGTTTCCTACTGCTTCCAACTAAGCTAAGCTAGGATGAGCTAGTCTGCAGCTTACTCTACCTTCAAATTTACCAGATATAAAATATCTAATATAAAAAAATATCTTATTTGTCAGCAAAACGGCGGGAACAAAACGTCTTACCCAAAATGATCCATTTGAAGTGTGAAGCTAACTAAGTGAACACTGCCCAGACATTAAATACTAAACAATTAAAAACAAACATAATTCTATTGTGTAATATTTAAGAATCTGAGCTATCTGATAATCCACCTAATTAAATACATGAAAAACCAAGGTGCTTCATTAGAAAAGAAGCAACATGCCAACAATGGCCCCAATAACTTCCAGTATTTAAGGATTACCTACTTTCCTACAAACATCTCACATAATCAAGTTACCTGATCTAACAGGATTAAAGTCAATATGATTGATACTATTGGAGACCTGGATCCTGGTTTGGGAAGAAGCTCATTTATCAGCACGACCCTCAATTGGATCAGCCTGTTTTCTGTGTCCATGTGGTCCCGTATGAATGTGATGTGTCCGTCTGTCTATCTCAACTCACAATGTCTTAGTCTCTTTTCACAATGCACGGTGGGTCAGGATCTCCCTCACAACACAATCTTACCATAAGACTGGAAACTCGGGTCTCTGTCAGTGGAGCCATTTTTACATTTACAGTGGAAACTGAGTGGAAACAAATATAGATATCGTTGTAATAAACAAAGTTCAGAACTTCAGTGGCCGTGTTTTGACTCTCTGGAAAATGAATTTAAAATGACAGGCTTCCCAGGCGCTACAGTGAAATATCAAAGAGGCATTCTGGGGTCTAGAGGGTTAAATATCTTGTGGATAGAACACAATCACTGTCATGGATGCTGGCTTTTGTACAAATAACAGAAAACTGTGAAATCAAAGCATGTGTAAAGAAAGATACAGCGCTACTCATTCCAGAAACATGCTTATCATGAAGGGGATGAAAATAATATATTGATTTGTTTCTTCATTACTTTGATTTTTATTGAACCTAATGCCTGAAATTGTGATAGTATGAGTATTTTTGAGAAAAAGTTTTAGCAAATGGAATCACACAGTCTGGTGTAGAACAACTTCCCTTTCATGAAGGTTATTCTCAATTAATGATTCCATATCTAAATGCAGCCACATGACACATATTGAAACCTCCATGACTTTACAAAAAAAAAATAAAAATAAAAAGCCAGCGCCGAACACCCAATGAGAAACTGTCTGCCATGCTTGTGTGTATAATTTGAGGTTTGAAGTCTATATTTGGCTTAAATTACCTGAGAGACCTCTAACCATCAATCCATATTTCCGTCTCATCGTACGCGTACGGTACATATGGGTGCCGTGCGGTGATGTTTGGAGGAGACGAGATGTGACTGAGAGAGGGGAGGGGGGGAAAATAACAGAGAAGCAAAGGGTGGCGTCGGAAAAGAAGCGAGGCCTCGACGGTCCAGTGGAAGATTTCAATTAGTCATGGAAACAGGAGTGGCCCACCCTGCTGCAGCAGTGACAGACCTCACTTGTCCTCCTGACATACATTCGCAGTCCCCTGTCTCCTTTGCACTGCAAGCCACAAGCTCTCTACCTCTGTCCATCCCAACTCCTTCCTTCCTCTCCTCCGTCCATCTGAATCGCCATGACTTTATCCTTACGAGTCTTTAGGTGCTTATTCTTCTTCTCTTACTCTCTAGTCCCCTTACCCTGCTGCACGTTGTCTTCGTAGGCGCTTGCCCTCTTTAACTGCCATTTTCTCGCAGTGACAGCTGAGCCTTGACAGCTTTTTACATTTCATTTTTCTCCGCCACAGTGAGAGAACAGCCGAGCATCGGGGGGCCTTGTTCAAACAAACAGGAGGCCGTGTGGTTCGCCGAGGGTGGCGACACGCCATAACAAACCGCCGGCTCCTGGCCGTCGCAGGGCACATGTTGCACAGGGCCCCGGCTACGGCGGCGGCGGAACGAGGGCCAAAACGGGACCTGCCGTTCTGGTTTCCACGACAACCAGACATCAACATTAGCCGCGGTGAGGTGTGGAGTGACGGCAGATGGGAGCTGGTGTATTGAACCACCTGGTCGGACGGTTTGACGTGTACGAGATGGAATCATGAGGGCAAAAGACGGGAAGGGGAATGTCTATTTTGGTCTGGAAAAATAACACCGGAGGCGAATATCGAACGAAATAAGAAATGAGACAAAAGATGAAGAAACTGTGTTATGATAGGCTGCAGGATGAGGTGTGTGCGGTCTCAACCAGCCACTAGTAATAGTATGAGTCAGGATGTGTCAAGGCTGAGTCAAGTCGAATACATCAGGTGTATGAGCATATTGGACTGTTACAAAGTACTTCATCAGAAACAACGGGCACGGTTTCAGGTTCTGCTGATGGCTGATTCAGAGGAATTATTCTGGGGGCCCAGGACATGCCATAGATTATTATGTCAGATCTGGTTTTAGGGGACCCAAACTTGCGAAAGGAGAGAAGGCAGAGGTGGTGGGGTCTTTGAGGTACCTTGGCATTACAATAACCTCAGCGTCAATCATGGACATTTACAAGCATTGTCACCATATCTTCTGTGTGTTGCCATTTGTTATTTGCCATTGCTTACAGCCTTCACTAAGAATTAAGTCATTGGTGTTTCCACCCCCAACTTATCCGGCTGTGTCACCCTGCAAAGCACTCACAATCACACATGATCCAGACCATCCACTCTACAAGTTACCCCCCCCCCCTTCCTTTTGGACGCAGAGACTACCCATGTTCAGAAATGCTTGTTTTAGCAAGAAGCATATGAGCTTTAAATAACTAACCTCCTCTTACTAGAAATCCGTGGTCTGTGGTGTGTAGAGTGTCAGCCCATGTGTGTGTCTCCGTGACCCCTATAATTTAGTGTCACTGTAAGTCCTGTATTTTATTCTGTATAATTCATGTCTTACGTTTTGGTGCTACTCTATGTATGCAGCAACTGTGGAAGGTATTTTTTTTTTCTTTGAGGATCTTATTGAATACTTTAAAAGTGTCTTACACAGAAAATGTAGGAAAATGTGATCAGTGATCAGGTTGTTAAAACAGATAGTTCAACATCAAGCTCATTTTTCAAGACTTAGATCAAAAGTTCAATACTACTCTCATATTGTTTGTATATTAGTATTAGCGCTAGAGCCGGCAGTGATTAGCTTAGCTTAGCATGACACCATACCATACCATAGCATACCTCTAAGGCTTACAAACTAACACATTGTATCTCTTGTGTTTAGTTCATACATGAATTGAAATATAAGAACCAAACTTTGTTTTTGTAGGGGGGTTACAAAAACTTTTTTTTGGCTAATTGCTAGGTTAACCGCATCCTATCCTTATGCTGTTTTAAGTCCTATTAGTCATATCGAAATAAGTGTCCAGTTCCTGACTAAATAACATTTAACGTCCATGTATTACTCTAACTGTAAAACTCAGATTTTCTCATAGGTTCCTATACCCAGCTTGAAAATATGCAAGCGTGTAAAAGCTGAACAAAGACGGTTCTCTTTCGTAATGTTTTTTGACTGCCATGCGACCAACTCTGCCATCATTCATCCACGAGTATCTCAAGTCAGTGGACTAGTTGTGGCTACAAACATGAGAATATAGTTGGAAATTGAAACAGAGAAACTAATTTGGACTAGAAGAACCATGACTGAGAGAGAGAGAGGGTTAAAAGTAAAGACTTGACTGCAGGCAGAAGGTGAATTGTAGCATGATTTCTAAACAGTCCAAAGAGTTTATGCCATGCATCTTGATAAGATCTCCCTGCTACAAATAAAAAACACATTAGCAGTTTGTTTCCACAAACCTCCCTCAAAACTGCTACTCCCAGCTTGCACTTAGCATAGACTTTCCAAGTAAGTGGCCAGATCTGCACAAAGATTACCCAAATGACCGAAGCCTTTCTCTCCACCTCTACGACCACCTCTACCCCCATTCAACATTAATCCAACACTGGACTCACAGCGCTGGCTGAACAGCGTCTAATGACCTCCCAAGTGATGTTTTTCTTTTCTTTCTTTCATTCTTCTCCCTTCCATCCAAATCTCTCATTCTTTTTGATGAAGAATCACTGGAACTTAGTCTAGAAATGAGCCAAATAAAGGCAACATGTGCATGCAGATTTTTGGGACTATTACATTTTTTTTTATTATTCTTATTTTATTCTTAGCCTGTTAAAGTTTTGCCAGTCTAGCTGTCTTTGCTCCGTCCTTTCTTTTCACTGGCTCTTTGCATCTGGTCCATCTTTTGGCCAATTACAAACACTACCAATAACCTTACCATGAACCTCAAACTCTAGCTTATAATTTTACCTCACTTTTAAGCAGTGAATGATGGGGAAAGAATCCACAGTGTATCAGGCCAGTCAGAGATGGAGAAGAGAGATTACGCACATTTCTAAACTGATTACTCAAATCAAATTAAAGGGTCACTTGAGACCGCAAACCTCAGGCCTTTAAAATGGAACGGACTGTACTTGTTGGTTCTTTATCAATACAGAATTCATGTTTATTTACATATTGACTTTGGCCAGAAGCTTTTCTAATTGAATATTTCTTTAGCATCCAATTCTGCATTAAATATTCACACAGGTAAACACAGAAACATTTTACCATGGAAGCCAACCAGTGTAACCACAACGCTCGGGGGCAGCTTCACTAGGAGAATTGACCATTCACAAACTCGCTCCCCTGAATAGCAAAATGTACCATTTTAGCTCAACAGTTGTATCTAGCCAAAGCAGGCCTTTCAAGCTTTGCTTTCTTACATGTTGAAGCTATACCAAGATCTAGAGAATTCGGAATATGGCGTCTCTCTAAATGAAATTAAACAGAATGTTTATCTGCTCTAACATAAACTACAGATGTTAGCATGTCCAGCTAGCCAGCTAGCTTACTATGGTCGCCACCTCCAATGTAGAAAAATAAAGAACACCTTTCCATCGATTCCATGCCCAGGGGACCCAAATCAAGAGGGTGTTGTCTGGGGATCCCCTACCATGACATCTTGAGTATCCAACACTTAATGTTCTGCATTCTAGTGGAGTTTTATGCATGCCTTTATACATCAATTTCAAAATGTGCTACTCTCACGAGTACACTCTACATGAATGTAAAGTCAATAGAAGTAAAGCACAGTTGCATCAATGAAGGATTACAACATCAGACCATAGATGTGGACCAAATGTTTGGTCTATCAAAATAAACTATTTGATAAAGTCTGAAGTAGCAAATGCCCCGGTAAACCCTGAAGGACGACTGAACAATACATGTATTTGTGAAAATAAATTCCTTTTTTACTATGGAACTGATGAGAACAACTTTCCTGGATGTAGGAATGAAATAGAAATCAACCTGTTCCAGAGTGTGTTCAGGTCAGACAATCCAGTTTGCCTTATACAAATCCTCACTGACAGGACTGATCCACTCGTGGAACTCAGTCAACCCCAGCCCAACCCCAAACAAATCATCCCGCGAGCCTTTTTTCCTTGTAATGTGAAAACCACTGACTGTATAAAACGTGGACGCCGTACCTGTGACGTTACCCACAGGTGTCTGAAGAGTCGCCATCTTGGCTGCCTGTGATCCAAAAATGGGCAGACATAGATAATGGGCGGATGCTCAAACAAATCACCCGTTAATCAAAGAGGCTACACTGTTGATTATGCATAACTTTAACCCTTAATATAATTCGAATAGGTCAGTTAAGTAGAAATTCAGCTTCAGTACAGTTCTCTCCATGGCTCATGGCACATGCTACAATTGTTTACATGTTATCCTCTTTTTCTTGCCTCAGTACTTTAGCTTAGCAGCTAATGATGGCTACTCTCTAACTCTGGCTGAGTGTGTAAAATGTTTATCTCCGTTAGTGACAGTGGTAGTGGTAGTTTTATTTTAGTATTTGTTAGCGTGGCTCCTCACTAAATTGTTAGCTGCTTATCTGATTATCCAGTGCCGATGCAGCCTCTGTTGTGATCCGGTGCTACTGAATTCTTTTTTTTTTTTTTTTTTTACAAATGCGACTGAGTTGAGTTGTGAACTCATGAATGCGTGGTTGTTGCTGAATTATTCACTGGTTTAACTGCTGCCTACTTTTCCAATTGCTGAAAGTGATGTGTGACCCCCTGTCCATCAGTGAACTCAGTGCACGGGGCCCAGTAGTGGTAGCAGTAATAGTTTTTCCACACTTGAATATTCATTTATTTTCAATTCAATTATATAATCAAATTTAGTAGCTCTGCTACTCAATATCCAATATAAAATTGGAAGTTTCCCCAGGGTCACAATGCAATGCAGGAGAAAGTTGCACAGTCTCAGTCTTTTGGTAGAAGACACCAACTAGTCTGCTAACTATGCCAATTGTAGTGCAGGTGATGCAGCCACTTTAGTGTTTTGAGGTGGCTTATTTAGGTTGGAAAAAAAGTGTGTGTGTGTGTGTGTTTTTTTTTTTTTTAAATTCCCGCCCTTACATTAAGCACAGCTTGGTTTGACACCACTGATTGCACCCCAAGGCCCTGGGAACATTGGTGGCGTTGTATGGCTAAGGAGACTCCAAGTCTGATAGATTAACATTAATATGGACTGGGGGAGAAGGCTGGGCATATTAAAGGTCATTTCCCTCCTTCACGGCCATCGGGGGAAAATGCAACGGGCAATTGACTGCAGGGCCACACACGCATGAACGAATGTACCCGCTCACATAGACACAAGAACAAAAAGACACAGGCAGACGCAGAGATATAAAGACACACGTGAAGGAGATAGCAGGGGGAGGTAACGCCGAATGCACAGCATAAAAAAAGACACGTCCAGACATAGACATAAAGACAAACAACCAGTGTCATACACAAAATGTGGGCCTCCACACGTGATGGCATTATATACATGTACTGCACTGGTAAACTCTGCTGTGTCGACAGCCTATTAAAAACCCAGTGAATTTATAACTCCCAATCTGGTGATTAAGAAATGTGAATTTGCTTGCTCTTAGCTTCAAGTTCTTGTCACACCGGGCCTGTTTTCTGTCTATAAATCTAACGGCCAAGAGTTTTCTTCACCCGCCCCCCTCCACCCTTTTTTATGGAGGTGATTGCTCCAGCCAATATAGGATTAACACTGTTTCATGTACATTTTTCATTACCTCTCGCTAAATATGTGAAAGCTGTGTCTCCGAGGTACCAGCCGATTTTCATTTGTCTTTGGTTCACTTGGAGAAACATCCATCAGATTTGCTTTTCTTAAAACTGAATGGAATTAGTCAAAAAGCTATTTTCCCCTAAAGACATGGCAATAGTAGTATAATTTTTAAGGCTGTGAGAACAGCACTATAGAGAAACGTGCTTTATCTCCCGTACCAGTATTTACACTTAAAGCATTACAAATGTCACTCTCTGTTTGGTTTCCTTAATATTCTCAGGCCCTGTGGTCTCTCTTATGGGGATGGGAGGTTTGAAAGCTTATTGTGCTTCACTCAAAAACATAATGCAATATTATACTACTTTATTTTGTTGTTAAGAATCAGAAACTGGTATGTTTCCAAGTAGGTTTTCACATACATGCAATATATCATGGTGTTTTGATGCACAACAAACATGAAGTGAAAACAAACTATTCAATTACATACTCTGCTCATGTCTACTCTAAATTTCATTATTTATTTATTTTTGCTTTTTTTGTTTTAAGTAAGTTCTATTTTGTAAAAACAGAAATGCTGATCACAGTATCCGTGTCCTGTGGTCCATTGTTGATTTTCCTGAAGGTGACCATGGACAGTAAAAAACATGGACGGGTTTCTGGAGAGCCGTTGTGCAGCTCAGAGTGAGGTGGCTGTTTTTCTATTTTTCGTACCAGGCTGTAAACACAAATTGCACATGTTAACATGGGGGCTTATGGAGACTGACCTGTTCTGTAGCCAGCCTCAAGTGGCTGATTGAGGAACTGCAGTTTTTGGCTCTTTTACCATTGATACCGTTCTCTTGATCTCAACAGAAATGCAGTTTTCAATTTAAAAACTATAAACTCATTGTGTCTACATTGCCATCTCACACCAGGGGTTTTCTACTTCTACAGAGACTATTTATTTCTTATCTGTCTTTGAAAATCACATTGGAAAATAAACAAACAGCTCATTCACGTCTGTTTAGCTTTCCACTCACCCCTCACTTCAAGAGCAGAAGCAATAAATACACGGATGTATAAAAAAACCTTTGGATAATGTAAATACATACAGTGACATACAGTGTAAATGCTGTATCACACACACACACACACACACACACACATGCTCCTGGCGTGTGTTTATCTGGATTTTAGTTTTCCTGTGTGGTTTTTTGCCATGTGATGTTTAGGTGGGCAAAGCATAAAGCGCAGTTGGAATAAGAAACTTCATAGGTAGTGGTAAGGTAACACATAAAACTCAGTTTATCCATCTTTTTATTAGGAGAAATAGTGTGCCCACATATTCAGCATACACAAATATTGATGTATTATTGTAAACAATATCTTAAAGACTTTGAAAGGAAACCAGAGGAGACCCACACAAGCACAAGGAGAGCATGCAAACTCACAGAAAGTTCCTGCCCCAACCGTGATTCGAACCCAAGACAACAGTGCTAACCACTGAGCTACTGTTCTGCCCCAACTGACAAACTATAGTGCTTGAGTAGCAGTAGGAAGCAGGAGGAAGGTGATCCTTCTGACGAAGCTCCAAAACCAGCCGTCATTTTCAGCATTGGTATCAGGTTGGACATCCAGCATTCTTTTCCTCTGATTCAGCAGCCAGGTTGCACTTCTGACCTTGGGATGAATGTTCTCTGGTCCTGCTGCCCCACACCAGGAAGACTGCTGACTGACTTCAAGTGCTTCCTGTCAGTCTCTATTATATTTACGCAAGTGTTGGCAGGGAAGCTCATTGGGAGGCGGTGAACAAAGAATGGATGATGCACAACCTCTATAGGTTTGGTGCACTGATTAGGGTTCAGTTGTAGCATCCTTTTAATCAGGTCCCTGCATGTTGGTCCCCATCTCTCTCTCCACATTCCTGTCACTCTTCAGCTGTCTCTATCACTACTATCTTTAAAAAATATATATATATAAATCAGGACCACCAACAGGCACTTACAACTCTTCAGCTAGTTCACTAACTGTCATGCCCAGAGTCAATCCAGTCAAAAACAGCTACCAGGTGCAGTAAAAAGCTCAGGCTCAGCTGTACTGCATGCTATCTGCAGACAGAACAAATTAGCAACTAGCTGGATAACGCTATAAACGGCAGCCAGTCCGCCAAAGCTTCCAATCAGGCCTGCGAGATGGCCGCTGATTCAAGTATTTCAGGCTTTACATATTAACAGAATTAATAGATAACTGTGGTGAGAATAATGATGTATTGCTAATGCAAACCAAACATTCCAGAAAATCTGAAAATTGTGTTTTGTTTCTCTGATTCACTATTCATGCCGCTCGCTCTCTTCTTTCACTCTCTATGTCACTCACCCACCGCTTCTCTGGTCGCGGAGAAGGAGCCAGGAAACGACAAATCCTGCACAGTTTGAATTAACTACAGTTTGTGAGTAATCTCTGGCTGTTGGTTGGCTCCACGGCTTGGAGGCACAAGTGACGGGGCTCAGTTAGCTTTAAGCTTACTTATTAGGGTGACGTTTAGAAGTTTGAGATTTGTGTCTTAGACTTTAGAATGATAGGAGAACACAGAGTATCTTTAAATAGTTTGAATGGATGGTAGCAGCAGAGAGGGCGCAAGCTTCATTATGTTTCTGTTTAGATGCAGAAATTGCAAATGCGCAGGAACCGCTGACATAGCAGAAAACTGTTTGTTTGTGATTACATTGGCCTAAGAGGAAGTAACCAGGTAATTACATAGTATTACACACATACACAGGGCCTGAAGTTAGCAAGTGATCCGAGGAAGCCAGCTTTCGTTGCAGGATATTGAAAGCGCCAGTAGGACGCAGGTTCAGGTTCCGTGCCTCTGTGTGCTGTGGCCTGTTTGTGTTCTTTGGATAAGCCTCGTGCTCCCTCAGAGGGAGGAAATAAAATCAACAAAGCAAATGAGGACAGGCTTAAGAGTTCTTATTGATTGGAATTAATTTCTAATGGCGTCACAGGCAGTAATAACAAACAGGTTAGTAAAGACTTTATTATACGATTCAGCTGGTTTTACACTAATCAGCACTGAGTACAAGTTGCAATTAGCAGGCAGGAGCAGAGTACCTATGTTTATGTGTTATGGTGTGCGCATTTTGGATCTGTTTTTGTCCAAAGAAAGTTGTAGTTGTTCTCCACCTCTATATACTTTAGTCCCTCCACACTACGGCTAGTTGCAAATTTGCCTCTTTGCCTTCGCTCACTGTCCATCTTTCTTTTTGTCAGCGATCTACAAATTAGTACCTCGTATGCAGTCCCATTCTCTCTTTCTCCACCACCACATTAACAAATTTATAGTCCTGGCTTTTAGATATATAGTGTTTTCCTTGGTTCTGTTCCCATCGAAGTCTTGCTTATTTAAAAGCCGCATAGCCTCATACATTACCTGTGGAGTTTGGGTCTTAACATTATGTCACCATGGGATCGGGGGTTCTGCTCCTGCACTTAAAAGCCCCCCGATGACGGACAAAGACATAATCAAACGAACTCGGAGGAAAACACGCCGGCCTCGCTTTGGGCATGTACCGCACAGTGCAAACACACCCAAAAAGTATAGATATATGCGTTGCAAGTAATTTTGCACTATGCTAACCTCCAGTGGCAGTAAGACCAAACTGTTTGAAGGCCTCATAACACTTTAAATCACTGGAAACTCAAAATCAAGAAATAAAAACCAGGACACCTGATCCGTCATAGTACAAGTGATCCCAACTTTTCTACATTTTAAAGAGAGACATTTGTTTTGTTTTCACAAGTCCCTGTGTCTGTGAGCAGCTAAACCAAAAAGTGATTTTCTGTGTCAAATCCATTCACTGCCTATCAAGTGTGTAGGCTTGTGAAACTTGACTGTCACAGGACACAAAACGATCAGCGATCTCTATTTCTCAACTACTCTCTCCATGGGAGAATAGTATTGACTTGATTATAGTAATCAGTTCAGAAGTTCAGATTTAACAATTCCTATATTAATACTATGTTAATCTTCAAAATATTTCAGGAACACAAAAACACCAAATAAATGAAGTCCTTGGCTAATTTACACTGTTTAAACAGCTGTACCTGAGTCAGCAAAATAACTATTATAATATTTGTGCATAAACAACTCTAGCCGTAGCCGTTCTGAACATAAAAAACGGAACATAAAACATTCAGTACATCAATATAAAAAGTGGTTCAGTATATCTAAAATGCTCACAATATTTTATCAATGTGCTAACTTATATGCACATGTGGCGGCAGGCCATTAATTCCATACAGCACTGCATAACAAAAATATATATCAATTTCACTACTATGTACGCACACTAAATCTTCCTCAGCATGAACAATAGCACAATATATCACTGAAATGTAATAAATGAGCTTACAACGCTCAGAAAGTAATAATCGCGCCATCCTCATGAGTCGTGCGTAAAATCTGTAAATATCGAATCAACATCGGCGGCAAACATTGCACTTTTACACAGCCACATTAATGCACATCTTTTGATCACCTTGTACAGAGATAACGTTTTATGCATGTTTATCCATTTTGGAAAACACCAAATTCCCTAAGACGCTCAAAAATGAGAAGGCTTCTCACATCCTGTTTTCTCTCGCGACATTTCTCTGGAGCGTCTCTTAGTCTGCGGATCCCCGAAAGGGCACAGTGCCATCTAGTGGCTCCATTCTGAACATTGTCCTTTTCCAGTGAGCTACAAGGATTTCATAATAAAAAAAAACGAAGGTAAGAGAAGTCATAAAAAAAAATTACCAACCCAAAATTATCAACTCCATTGGAAACCACCGTCACCGAGCATATGACTTTGGGACACACCTACTGCACTTTGTCATTACACTACTCTTCACAGACAATGACCTCTAGGTATCAACAATCTGCTGTCTTGCTTGGCAACATATGCGAGCACTAATCCTGTTAATGTTGGCAAAGAAGAAGCCCGTTAAAAGGGAAGAAGCTGCTGAGCATATGCTCGAGCGCCCATCAGTGTTTTCACAAAATCATAATGCACAAAATGCTGACTGAACATGGAATGCGGTCGAAAAGATATGCCAGAGGCTGAATCAGCCATCATGCCTAGTCCAACTGTCTGACCAGAGTCAGTTGTCACATGAGTTCTACTGTGTATTTTTTCCTCCAAAACCACTGCAGCACCAATTAAATACAGTATAGTTAGCTCAGAAATAATAACCTCACTCATTTGTTTTGCCCTGGCTTTATAGACCATGACACAATGAGCGTTTTTTATCACAAGTACGTACTGTAACCGCTGGACACAGAAATGCGTTGGCTTAGTGGTTTGTAGCCCCTCAAGGAGAGTAGTGATCCTGTTTGCCCAGTCCTAAGGCTGTCTGGGTGGTCCTGTATAAGGTTTTCTGGGAAAACTTGTTGTCTCCTCTGTCACTGGCACATAGCTTAAAATGAGGGAACCGCTCCAAGCATGGTGAGATGGTACTGAAGACGCGACCTAGAAAGCAAGAGAAAGTCTCTCACAGAAGTCTGTGTGCATCTTTTTGTATATGTCTTATGATTTTGAATGAGCATTGCATGATTCAGGGACATGCTTGATCCTGGCCTCGTGTATTCATGCTTCCCTTTGGAGGTGTGGCGGATCGGATGTTTCTCTCTTGATTGTTAATGAGACTGGGATGCTGCCTTTCCTCCCTGAAGACCCATTTTGTGCAGACAGACTTGCTGTTACAGCTTCAGCACAGGATGCCACAATGAGTCAAAGGAAGTCGGTGGGGAAACTAGAAACCCACACATCATCGAGGTGCACTGACTCAAAGTAACACACAGTCATTGGATACTGAAGTTCACTGTTAAAAAGTAGCACCGAAAATTCATCCTGATGCTGCACGGTTCCTTGATTTATATCTTAAAGTCTGGAATAGACATCCTTGATATTGATAGTTTACCAATTGAGGCGGACATTTTGAGGAGAGTCGAAACTCCCACCCACACGTCAACCCACGGACATATATGGGTGTTCCAAAGCTAAAAATTTAGAATATCTTTACCACTGTTTCATAAATGACTTGTTTCAAGCTTGAAGTCAAGTTTAAAGGGGGGCATTTTCTCAAAGTCAAAAATGAGTGGCTTCAGTCAAACCTGAGTTCAAGTCACGTGACTCAACCCGTCACGTGTTATGTAGGAACTGATGATGTAAACAGTTGTTTGTCACAGCTGTTCATGCCAGTACAAGCTACCTGATATCCATGGCAACTTCAAGGCTGGAAATTGTGAGACCAACTCTCACTTTTTTCTTTTTTCTTCTGTCACACACATATGCACACACACACACGTGTGGGCACACATGTACACGCATGTACACGCAGTCTCCTCGAGCCCCTGTGCTGTAACAAGAACCCCTGGCTGTCAGCACAGCACTGTGAAAACAAATTAGTCCAGTGATTAATGGAAGGGAATTAGAGCCAGCAGATCATCCTGCTGTGAAGATGGGACACCCAGTGAAGAACAGCATGTGGCACACACACACACACATTTTCATGACTAAACTTGGGTGGACCCACGCTCGTAATATTAATTTTTTTCAATCCTAAACCACCATGTTGACCACCACACCACTGCATTAAACTCTTATGAAACAAATGTAATAGAGAAAGAAAGAACTTTACTTATTATAAGAATTTATACACAGCAAATGATCTTAATGTAACAGCAGAAAATACCCACCACCCTCTTGAGGGCTCACACCATGCATCCTAAAAGAAAGTACCCTATTAGACATTACAGATTACATACACACCATTACATTTTGATTTGCATCACTACTAATGTGAAGTTTTGGTTCTGGTAGCAGCTATATACGACAAGTTTGGATTGTTGCTCTGATGAGGACAGCTTCTTGATAAATGATACTTATATATCAATTATATATATCATGATATAATATCTGTGACCAAACAGTACGTCATAGTCCTCTAAGGTGCAAAATGTGATGGATTGAGGCACTGTCATTAAACAAAAGTGCAAATTTTAACGTGATGGTAACAAAGTGTAACAGTAGCACAAGTGGAGAAGAGTCATAAGGTCAGTATCCATCCATCCATCCATTTTCTTCAGCTTATCTGGGGTTGGGTCAAAGTAGCAGCAGGTTTGGCCCCAGTAATTCCAGCTCCCCCTGGAGGATCCCGGGTCACCCCCAGGCCAGATAGGCTATGCGACTGCTCCTAGTGGGTGATGGGCCTGCTCCGAGGTCTCCTACCAGTAACCCAGAACATCTTTACGTCTCTCTAATTGCATGCCAAACCACCTCAGCTGGCTTCTTTTCGACAAGAAGGAGCAGCTCAGACATCCCCTCACCATATCTCAAAGGCCGAACTCCGAAGCTCATTTAGCCCTCTTCTATCTGCAGTCTCGCTCTTTTTGGTCATTATGCAAAGCTCATGACCATGGGTGAGGGTGGAAAGATGATGAATAAGATGAAACAAAAGACGCTAATTACACTTTTCATACTTTTCAATAAGAGTTTTAGGGATAATAATCTTATGATAGCAAGGTGTATGATGTCTGCCAAGGGGAGTTGGAGTTAAGACATAAAACCAATCGTGGTTAGACTTTACAGCACAGAACATTACACAAAAACATAAACTCTACAGTGCTGATCATCTGACGACTGGTCCTACACCCTGTTTTCAACTGTGTGCTAACTCCCACATAGTCATGTTTCTTTTGTAACCATGGCAACACATCACATTCTTTGATAAAGGCTAGCTTTTGGACGAGACCAAATAATGCCTCATGATTGCTAATCGTGCAACAGTTGGATTTATGCTGGAATCCGCAAATGGAGCAACGATGATTAGCATATTTATCTTTACCCACCCACCGCAATGAAAAAACACACTGACGTAAGCACAGAATATTCTGATATAAGGAGTGATGCCCATGGTATGGATACATAACATTAAAGCACAAGGCAGTCTATGAATTTAGCTAAATGACACATTATTTGAAGTTTCTAGCTAAACATGAGGTCAGTGTTGGCCTTCTTTAAAGTAAATAAAAACTCATATCAGCCAGTTACATCATCCCCTGTTGATTCATTCTGCATCAGAAGGCAGTATTGGATCCCAGGGTTTCTTGAGCATTTAATAGGTGTGGTCGGTCACGCTGCCCTTAGAGAAATACCATCACTAAAACAATTTCATGGTTTTCATGGTGTCCATGATGATCCAAATGTTGTTTCTGAAGCTTTAACACAATGTCCAGCGGGGCATTTTTGGATAAACACGGAGTGATGTTCACTGAACTTTGTAGCAAAAGGAATAAACTTCAAAAATTAGTGCATCTCGGTGTAAAATACAAAATGCAGACAGTTGACGGACTCTACTGTCAGTTTCCGGACTTGAATTCTTACCCTGACAATGCTCCTGCAAAATGAGCAGCAGTGTTTTTTGGAGCGAACCAAATACCACTTAGTCCAATACCACACATTAGTCAAAGCTAAGAGGGAAACTGATTGGAGAGAAGAGCTAATTAGATTAGAATTATTTTTCATTAACGTCATTAGTGCGGTGGATTAAGAGGGGGAAACTATACAGTGGTGAGAATAATGCGTTCAACGTGCGCTCTGCTGTGAGCTGGCACCATTCGACACCAAAGAAAAGAGATATCCTTTTCAGAAAATTAGCCACTGGAAGCGATCATCACCAGAGCAAATATTGATCGCCAATTTTGGATAAGTGATACGGGGGAAGAAATGAATACATTGTGAACTTTTACACCATGTGCCGATACTCTCCATCCTTTTTATATGTTGGACTAAACCGGAATGGCCAGCCGCGGTTTCCCCCCTCAACATTTATCCTGGAGTAATACACCAATTATTTTTAATGGAGCTGAAATAAGAATGGCGTGAGGATCTTGCAAGCAACGGAAGGCATAAATTGCCTGCAGTGCATTGATGACCTCATACAGGAAGCTGTGGCCTTCTTCTTCCCCTTTAGTGTCTTGAGGGTGATGGGTGATGGGATACGAGGCAGGGCTGACGGAGGGCGGTGGGGGGGTTTGGATCTCTATTTGGTGCGGCTGCGTGAGCACTTTGACTGACCTGTGCACCGCAGATTGACAGGCGAGGGAGCTACAGATGTCTCACCTGTCAAGAGGCGGATCGCTAACACGGTCGACGGTGACAGATGGAAGAAGGAATGGATGAGTGGAAGGGAGAAAGAAAGGTACTGTGAGGGAGAAACGTCCAGAAAAAAAAGTTGAGGAAAGGGGATTTGAAGAGGAACAGAGGAGGAGAAAAGGTGGAAATATGAGGAGATGCTTGCTAGGGAATGACAAAAGGAAATGGAGGCAGGAGGGCAGAGGAGTGAGGGGTGTGGGGTGAGAGGCCTCTGAGAGTCCCTCTGGTAGCTAGAGTGGATGTAACCTAACCAGCAAGAGCAGTTAATGACATTTTATATAACTATTAAGCAATTATTGAATACACAAAGCCTTTTTATAGCATCCGAGCGCCGTGGACGTTGGGGATTTGAACAGAGGAGGGGTGCAGAGGGATTAAAAAAATAGTAATAATAAGATCATTCGAACGTCCGGGCCAAAACCTACATTTTCATGGCAAAAGCAGTCACGCTTGTGCATAATCCACAGCGCACCTCAGGTTTCATATTTGACTGGGGTTCGTCCGCAGTGGTCTCGGCTACTTTCTTTAACAGGTACAGAGCCCTCTGTGGGCTTGCTCAATGACTCCATATAGCAGACCACCACTCTGGCTGCCGCTTTCCCCCCTCCAGGCTCCCAGAAGAGCTCACACAGCAGAGAAACACACTCATGCACTCAGATGATGGAGTCAAGCTGCCAAAAGAAGTTGAAAGTCTGTGGCAGGAGGGGAGCATGCAAGAGGGTCCAAGAGGTGACCACCTGTAGAGTAACGGCAGTGCCAGTCTTTGGGGGATAAATTAATTCTGCATGATATCAGCTTGATAATGACCGGAGCAGACGTGATCTGGAATAGAAATGAACGCTTGGCTGTCCTGACAAAAAGAAGGCATGTCAGAATATTTTTAGGCCTTCTCTTGAAACGTTGCATGACTTGTCTTGTACCCTCTTCACCTATGTCTATCATTCAACTTCATGATTGTCAATGAATATTTGGGGGTCTATGGTGTAGCCTGCTCTATGCCAAGTCACAGCATGAATTTCTGACTCTTTTTGACTCTAAACTGAAAAGAAAAGGCGGTATACCTATAGTATCATAATCTGATCCTGGATCATCTGCCATGCTGCTTTGTAATATTTTGAATTTACAGCAATTGGAGGTTTTGGTCAAGTAATTAAGTGATTATAACAATGAGAACTTGGAAGTTGTTGACTTTAAAGCTTCTGAAATGCGGCTTGATATACTAAAAATTAATCTGATATGAAGTTAAACGTTCATAACTTTCAGAAAATCCAGGTCTCAACACTGTGTGGGCGTTGTAGCTCTCATTCTGATTGACACCTCCCTCAGGAGTACCGGCACCGAAGCAAATCAATGTACTGCTGTGGACGGGGGGAGCAACAAAATGTATTGAAGCCACTTATAAAGAGCTATTTCATTTTTTTATTGTCACTTTAAGTGTACAACAAAAAGGTTTTACTGCCTCACTTTGCTGTCAGACAGCACTTTCCAATGAGGGACTGAAGCTATCTACTCTCTTATCAAAGAGACCAGACTCCTTTGACAAAAACCTAAAAAAAAAAAAAGATTTTGATTGTTACTTTGGTTCATGGCTGGATATAATTGCATAATATTTATAAATGTCTGTGCATGACTGCGCCAAATTCAAACCTACTGGGAAAGTTTCCAAAAAAATGAAATGACAGCGTTTTGAATTTGGATCGAAACTGCTTTCAAATACCTTTTATACTACCTATTGTTATGTTCATAAGACCTTGAATCATGGAGTTAGAATGCTGTTGGCTTTCCAGTGGCTAAGTACTTTTAAATAGCTGGAGTAGAAAACAACTTTGCTTTCAACGAACACTCTGCTGTGAGCTGGCAGCATTCGACACCAAAGAAAAGAGATATCCCTTTCAGAAAATTAAGCACTGGGAGCGATCATCACCAGAGCAAATACTGACTGCCAATTTGGATAAGTGATACGGGGGAAAACAACTGTGCTTCCATTCCTGAACGAACCGAAAATAAGACACCAGGTCTCCAGGTTGTTGCTCCTGATCATGCAAGTGCTTTTATGATTGCGTTGAATTTTCCTCGCTTTCCTTGCTTCGTCATGTGGCATTGCTGAGCTGCTTTTGAGTCTTGAGTCATTAGGGTGCAGGCAGTGTGTTGTGCTTGCATACATACATTGACTTGGGTCTGCTTCAGCCTCTTCTACTTCAGGTTTTGGTCAATAAAACTGCCAAAACTGATGCACACGCATGCTAGACTTGTAGAGGTAGAAACTATGTAGAAAGTATGCGGAAGAATTTCAGTTTCATTTTCATTAGTGGCCTTGGTTACTTGATTTTAGTTGAGGAATTTGATTCTTTATTTGAGGAAATGCATGAGTTAAGGGTAATATAAGGTTAAAAATGTAGATATTAGTAAAGGAATTAGAAGGCACTGAAGTCAAAAAGCGCTTCCTCAGCTTGGCATCATACATTCATAAGGATTTCATAATTCCATAATGACCTTGTGGACATGCTTTACTATCATTATGGTTTCTTCAGTGGTGCCACCATTTCAGACCTTGACCACATCAGAAATGTTCATATAATCACAGCCTCTTGGGTATTATCGCCACGTTAAACAACACCTTCAGAACTCTGTGTCTAATTCTAGCTCTAAACCTCACTGCAACTGTAAATCATTTTATTTAGATAAATAGGGACTATTTGCTCTTGGACCATTTCCGAATGTTTATATGTTCCTGAATTAGTAAGCGAGTATTGCAGTGGTATTAATCACCAGTTTTTCTTGCCAGCGGAACGAAGTTGTCAGTAAAACTCTGGGAGCCGAGCCGTAGGCTCCGCAGATCTCGGTTATATTTACTCTCTCTGCAGTAGCACCATGGGACCTGCTGTGAAAGCAACCTCTGTCTAATCAGGAGAGAATATTCTGGATCACTTAGCTTTAATATTTCATGCGCCAGGAGTTCAGTGAAAGGGATGTTTTGGACAGAGGAATCCCACCATGACTCACGATGCTCCTCCATCTCCACTCATTAATGAGGAAATTTAAATTTCTGTAATTGCTGCCATTTGCTTATGACTAAAGCACAAAAGTTCAGACTCGAGTTCACGTCAATGTTCTTTTAAAGACAGTCACAGAATACTGAACCCAAGCCTGATAATAACCATATGAAACACAGTGGGATGTAAGTGTATGTAAAACACCAGACAGTCCTCATTCCTCTGAGCTGAACTTTACATAGTGTCAGCTTTGTATATTGTTTCTAAATGGCTGCATATTTCATGCTTTTCTAAGCAGGTTTTACAGCGTATTACTGTATATGGCTTTTTAAATGCTCCCCAAATATGATTATGTACTCTCCATGTCATGTATATTATCCTGGGTAACTTGCATGTTCCATTAAAAAAATGTATATAGAAAAAAAAAAGAGGCCCACATTCATCAGGAGAAAATAACATATAATTCAAGTCACTTTTTCATTATTTACAGAACAAGAAATCAGAGTTATTCTGTGGAACAAGGTGCACCATACATGTCACCAAAAAAAAAAAAAAAAATCAAACCAGGAAAAGGCAACTAAAAATAACTGCAAAACCAAATCATAATATTTTCTCAGGGCACTGTACTTGCACGTACGCGTGACTGGCCGACACAAGGAAAATAGACAAAGATGATTTTTAGAAGTATTTTCTCAAGACCTCACTCTATTTCCCGTGAAAATATTGGGTCGCGTAAAATGGAGGCGAGGGTACGGAGCAGGAGCGAGGATCAGGAGGTCAGAATGTAGGTCGTAAAAGTAGGAAATGCTGTTAGTTTTCATCTGGAGCACGGCATGTTAATTCAAATATATACAGTATGTGTCGTATATTAATTAGTATGTGTAATATATGTATGTTAGATGTTAAAATTAAGCACTGTCACCTCACAGCAAGAAGGTTGCCACCCTGGCTAAGGCCTTTATGTGTGGAGTCCAAAGACATGCAGGTCAACTTGTGATTCTAAATTGTCCCTAGTGTTAATAGTTGTCTGTCACTATTTTTCCTGTGATGAACAGGCAACTTGTCCAGGGTGTACCTTACCTCTCGCTGAATGTCAGCTGGGACTGACACCCGTCCCACCGTGACCCCGATATGGAAACTGAATGGCTGAATAGATGTCGAAATACTAATCCTTAAGATGTCAGCCCTGGTCGATTTGATGACACTCATGGTTAGTGTGGTAAATCAGTTTAAAGTTACAGCAACACTTCAAGTAACAAACAGTATTCACATGTTTGTCTTAATAAAAGAGGACAAGCAGTCATGATCTGATTCCAAAGTCATATGTATGTGTATGTACGTATAAACAGCAAAAGAAATGAAATAATCAATTAATAAGTAAATTATAACACATTGTTCATATATCATTAAATATTATAGTATAATTTATATATATAATACTGTCTAATAAGAACCTTCTTAAATGCTTATACAATATATTGCTTCTAAGTGCTAGACAGGGTAGAGCGCAATAGATAGAACACATGTTCACATGACATCTAATATGAGTATGTATCATTACATACATAAATATTGTTTACCTCCAGATGTTTTTTCTCATGTACTATATTATGCAACGGGATTGGCACATTTAAGTTGTCATCGATCATTGAGTTGGAAATGCCAGCACTTGATCAAGTCATTGTTAGTCGGCGGCGTCGACTCTCTGCACAGTTTTATTGCATTCATTTTGTGCTACGGCGCATTAAAATCTTTATTACTACATATTTTAACCGTTACAAGGGCCACACAGCAGACCCAGGCTATCAACCGTGTTTATAAAACAGCACGTACCTGGCGGGCAGCGCTGCCATTCATCCTGACAACTCAGCCAGACAAGACTGATGGAGTGCTGACAGCGTAGATGGATGGTCGCGGAGGGAAGGAAGGAAAGAAAGACGGAAGGTGCGGAGGCTGGCATTGCCAGATGGGTGGAGGAGAGGAGAAGGAGAAAGGTGTGTAAACTGGCAGCAGACAGACAGACAGACAGACGGAAAGTGCGAGGTGGGGCTTTGCGCAAGGTGTGCAGGGTCAGTAAAGGAGAGTATAATGGGGTGTAGGCTGATGCTGATGGTCGTCCTGAGCGCCACGGGCCTCCCCAGCTCCAATGATAACTTGCGGTTTTCAAAGTGTTCCTCGGAGCCACAAAGAGGCCTAAGAAATGGCCGGCACTTGGCAAGCGGTTCACTGTTCCATCACAAACAGGGACCTGGGACCCTCACTCTTGGAGAAGGAAATGTTTCTTAACCATATACCACCCAGTTTACTCTGGCACCGTGCTGGAAACCAAGACTTTTATATGCATAGCTTTAACATCGGCTTTTGGAAACAGAGCAGATGATGGACGAGGGCCGAAAGCTACCTGCTGGTAAAAGGAACACCACACCAGGCTTGTAAAGTGCGCGCATTACCCTTCGTTTGTGACTTGTTACACCAATTAAAGGATTTGGGAATCAAAAATGGGGAGTTTAGTTAAGTCTTTAAGTTCTTATTCGGCCACTTTTTTTTGTTCTGTTTTGATCCCAGCGAGGCCGTAACTTGCGTCCCTGGTTTATGCTTGAAAGGGGCCAGAACACGACGTGAAAACCACAGATCAAAAATACCACTGTAAGAAGACAAAATGGTCCCTGTTAGGGTCCGGTATAAGCCAGTCACGACTAAGGAAGGTAAAACAGCCCATGTTCTTCTGAGACTCGCTTATAGGGGCATGTAGGTGCCATTTTTGGAATCTAAAATAAATGTATCCTGGACTGCGCTGCCACGTCCATAATGCTTTTCTTGACATCTTAGGTCTGGAGCACAGATTTGATCCTTCTTTCATGGAACTGTGACTCTGGTTCTTCTCTCCTGAACTGTGCCTGTAATTGTGAAATCCTTTAACTCGAGAAAAAATGTGGATGTAATTCAAAGAAGCTCTTTCTGCTGTGCTCTTCCTTTACTTGGTCCATTAAAAAGATCCTGGAAAGGTCAAAGTCAGGTCCTCTCTTTGTCGAAGCAGATCTTTAACAACGATCCTCATCTAACACCTTCAGTTTCCTGCCGCTATCATTCTCCTTAACCTCTCCGTCCTTCAGTATCACTACCATCTCCCCCTTCTTCTCCTCCCCTGTCCTCTCCCTCCCTTCCCCGCCTTCAGTTCTTACATTCCCTGACCTAATCCATCCTAAGTGTTTACAGACCACTCGATTTCTCAAAGGGGGTCAGCTGGTCTTTCTCAAACAAACCCATCTAAAACAGATGAGTGGCAGTGGTAGCACTAGAGTCTGGAGAAGTGTCCATGTTAGGTGCAGGTTTGGTAGATTAAAAACTGTGCTGGTGAAATCAGAGGCGAGAAAATGAGGAGCGGATGTTTTCTTTGTCATCCATTGAAACATACCAAAGATTGCAGTGGAGCAGCAAAGTATCGTGGTCCCTGATTCTAACTTAGCGGGGGTTCAGACAGGATCAAGCGCCGCGGGCAAAAACGGAGGGCTTTCAGTTCATTACAGAGGGGGTCGTGCGTTACCGCACCGGCAGTCTGCAACGCAGGGGTTGCCGCAAAAATTTGCACCGGCGTGCGGGAGAGAAGTTGAGCCAGATCCAGCTTTGGGAAAACCGGAGCCCCATGTCACACTCCGCAAGCCAATCAGACACTCAGATCAGTCAAACCTCTGGGCTGGGTGGTCAATGACACTTTATTCTTTGGTTTGACAAATTCAGAGAGAGAGATTCTGCCCTTATAAGTAGAAGGAAGAGTGAAATGTTGATCCCTACAATTTGAAATTGCATGAGTCATGACTAATGCAGTTTCCATCTTGACGTCTCCCTGTGAGCCAGCGCCTTATCAAAATAATTGTGCATTATTCTTTCTTAATTCAAACAAAATAATTGAAACATGACACAAAGGGTCAGAGGTCAAACAACAGGTTGAGGAGCGGGTTAATAGCAGGGAGGAGTGAGAAGTCAGGGGATTGGGCAAGCAAACAAGGAACAAAAGGTGAGAGAGGTCAGGCCGAGGGAGAGTGAGAAAGGCAAGACAGGATCCAAAGCAAGGGCTCGGGGTGGTAAGAAAATGGGACGTGTGTGTGTTCAGCTTGTGGAAGCAATGTATGTTTTTCTGTCTGATCCGTGGATAAATGCCGGGACAGCGAGTAGGGAGGAAACAGGGTTGTCGGTGGGATGGGACGGGATTAAAAGGACAAGTGTGGAATCTGGAGGTCAAGGCTGAGATTTAAGGCCTTTACCCTTGAACGTAGATCATAGGAGCGGCTCTCGGTCTGTGGGGGGCTCACCCTGCGTTTGCGCGTGCGTCACCGAGAGAAAGGGAGAGGCGCAGATATGGAAGTATTGTGGGAAGCAAAGTCGGACCCTACCCGGATTTTTCATGCCTTGCCTAGGTACACAAACTCTGCTTGATTGCCTCTCATTTGAACCAAAACCCCCCGACACACACATGCACAAACAGACATGCAGAGATGCATATGAGCTCGTGTAAAGCGCGCACACACACACGCATACTCTTTTCTCTTCAATCCTACACAGTCACGGGCTCCCACACACACCATTAGGACAAAGCTGACATATGTAAACATATAAAATAAAGCCCAGAGCTCCGTCTCTATCAGTGTTTGTTTTTAGAGGATGAGAACTACTCAGACAGGCTGTATGTTCAATCATCCTGCCATCCAAAGCCAACTCCCCCCTCTGCTGCCTCCATCCTTATCTACGGTATCTCTCTTTCTCCATCAGAAAACACCATCAGTGCTGTCACTCATTCTTTCTCTCCACCTCTCCGGGCTTTTATCTTGGTGTAGAGATCATTGCAAATGCGCCTACTTGACTTGCATTAATCTGATGGTGTCCTCCCAGACGCTGCGCACACACATCTACGTCCTACACACCCCTTGGACTCTCTGTCCAGGTTAACTCTTGGTCGCCAGGCACGGCAGTGTAATTTATGAGCTGTAATTACGGAGGTGTCAAAGAAACAGAAACAGTCCTGCTGCATAAACGAGTGACGTGTTGCGTCGGGTGACTTCCTGTTTTTGGCCCTCTTGACCTTGTTGGTTGACCTATTTCACTTAATTAAAGGTGACAGTGTGACAGCACAGCAAACCATTGGAAACTGTACACATTTTTTATGGATTAGCAATAAATTCTCTACATATTAAACCATAAATAAAAGTTTGTCTATATTTGCGAGACGTAAAACAAATATTTTAAAATCATTGATCTGGATCTAGAGTCTTCTTCTTTTAGGTAGTTTTGCCAGACTCATTGGGACTACGTATCACCCCATTACAAATGTGATGTTTGTATCTCTGATGCCGACAATGCACCCCCCCACCTGCCACTCTCTTTTCTTCTATCTCTGAACTTGCTTTCTCAGTCCCTCAGCGAACACAGCCCAATGAGCCAGAGCGCAGACTCCTCCCAGGGGTCACTGCTGTCATGGAGATCAAGATCACAGACTGACGGTTTCCCATCAGAGAACTGGCCACGAGGGGTGCAACGATGCACAACATTCAGGGTTCGGTTCAGTTTGATACTTTAGTGTCACGGTTCTAAATTTTTTCGATACAAAAAAGAGAAATTTCCATGCCCTTTTTGAGGAAACGAATCAACTACCTGCCATATTTACACATGTAGTAGCATATTTAGAAGCACATAAACCAGGAAAATGACCAAATGTGTCGAGCGCAGATCCACTGAGCTTTCAGCACACAGCACATTGTCAGAAGTTGACAAAATAAATATAAAATTGTGCATTGTTTGATTCATAGTGCGTACCGAACCGAGACCACTGTAACGAACGGCTCAATACAGATACATGTATGGTTGCACCCCTACTAGCCACTGATACAGCCAATTACAAACCAGGACTTGCAGAAGGATGGCACTGGAGAGGAACCTGGATCAGTGGCAGACTGGACAGGTTGGTGATAAAGAGAGGCGTAGACCACTTCTGGTACCCATCAGTACCAGAAGTGGTCTACAGCTAGGACTTCACCCTAGATTTACTTCATGCATCTGTGTTGCTATGTGAGTAGGGGCGGGTGAGGTTGACGGAGCATTAGCATGAAACATGCTGGACATATCTGTCCAATCAGATTGCTTGTGTATGTGAATCTCACAGAAAAAAATCCTATCACATGAGACTTTAAACCATCAGACAAAGCTTGGAAACACACACCCCGTCATAGTTTACTTGCTCATTTTTGCTCAATTCCTGGATGCCTTTGGAATGATGAATATGTTGCTTGACTCCATAGAAACTCAACAAATGAGCCAAGATCACCTCATATTGTTGTCTGACATAAAACAGGTCTGTCTGAAAGCATTCATTCAGTTATGGCTTTGCGAAATTTGGAAATACCCTCAAACTGCTGATTCTCTGTACTGCTCTTAAACTAAATCACACACATTTAGTTTGTTCTACTCTATAGTCTCCTCCTCCAACCATATCAATCACAACAAAAGTGTTTTTCTTCATCTGTTGGAAGTTAAGGCTGGGTAGTTTAGGAAAATGGTTGATACTGTTACAAGTACACGCTCCTTTTCTTTGAGGAATGAGCACATTTTCTACAAAACAACAACGTTGACTGCCTAGTATTTGCAGCGCCAACCGTGAACCACAACATACTTGGTCCGAGTCCAACTGGGGATCTTTGTTGTATGTTGTTCCCAACTTCTCTTCCCACTCATTTCCTGTCATCACATGGCTACTGTCAATGAAAAGCCACAAAATACCCCCAACTTTTACAAAAGAAGCCAAACGAATGTTGTGCTATGGACACATTTTAGTCAGCATCAGATAGTAGTGAGTTTCAGCGCTCTACTGGAGGCAGGACTAAAATAAATAGTACCTCAAAGGTCATGGGAGAAATTGCATGTTCTTGAGGCAAGAACAGATGCCTAGTAAATGGGGACTTGTAGAGCATTGTACTGGCTACCTGTCATGACCTACAGCAACAGTTGTCTGGTCCAAACCTTCACATGGATCATCACTTCGCCTTCATTGTTTTTCTTTCTGTCTGTGGTGAGACGACACGCTGCGTGGGGGAGGCAAGAGCTTCATCACTGTTTATCTTCTCCATGCTTGGACTATACTAAAGCTGTGTGTGGGCCAGACCCCCGCTGAGATTGGTCGTGGAACTACTGTCAGCAGTGCGAACAACAGCAATATCACCTCCCGCTGAACGGACAGGTTCCGCACCATTATCTGGGTGACTTGCTAACCAGAATTCGTCATTCATGAGCCGTAAAAAAGCCTCCAACGCTCGCCGATTGGTAGACACTTTTATCTTCAGCACCATGAGTGTATACAGATGTAACCCGACACAGTTGTCACACTTTATGCTCTATGTTTGCTGAAATCCTGCTGCAGTGAAAATATCATATTTTTGTCTTTTTGGGGATGCATTGTTCATTTGTTACTTTGATGTAGCTCTCCGTTGTTAATTCGCTGATTGTTTTCTGTCTCAGCTGAAGTGGATTTCACATTTCTCCTCTTCAAACACGGTGCGTAATTTACAAGAGTCGAGAGGTTTTCCAGACTAAGCAACTACCCCGATCACTCACAAGGAATACAAACACTGACCGGCCATCAGGAGTAGGTTTTGAATTTGTCGAGCCCTGTTCACAATGTGAAAATAAGAGCAGAGTTAAGACCCGTCTGAAGCAGCAACAGGATGAATAAAGTTCATATTTGTTACATCCTGTTCACCTTATTAACCAGACCAAATGGAGTAATAACCCTAACCCTAACCCTGAGTGAGAGTCGAAACGAAGGCAGCAGTTTGACATCTCCCTGTCAAAGTTGTTCCAAAGGTTTTCTAGACCAAAATCAATGGAATCACCATAGTAATTGGATTTGTGAAGGCAAAGTAAATTAGTGAAATGCTTCAACGCTGGTGAACACTGACACGCAGGTGTTGTGCCATTGATCAGTTGCAAATCTTCTTAGAAGTGCTGACTTGGAGAATACTGAATATTAGGGCTGAACATCACTTCTGGACATGGAGTCCATTATTAGATGTGTCTCCTTCATACACATAACCACTTTCACGTGTGACCAACATACTCACCAGGGTATGCTCCATTCTCGCTACCTTTACTTTCTCTTGACTTTTCAGCATTCAACCCTACATTTCCTGATGTAATTTCTCATTCTTTTAAACAACGTAGATCATCCCTTTTGTTGTAATCACACATCCACAAGCACTTATTATTATCAGGGTTGCAGAGGCTACAGCCAATCCCATCTGGCATTGGGCAAAAGGCGATTTACACCTCGGACAGGTCGTCAGTTCACAGGCTGACACATAAAAAACATGCTTCCATTCACACCTACAGGCAATTTAAAGTTACTAATCAACCTATAAACTTGCATGCCTTTGGACTGCGGGAGAAGCTACAAGGTTCTCCACGTACTCCAGCTTCGGACACAGGGAGACACTGAAAACTAAACCCCATCCAGGGTTCAAACCAGAAACCTCATGAGATTTAACTTATACCCTACATCACCAAAATTTAATTTAATTTACTCAACTCTAACTCAACACTGATTTATATTCTCGTACTTGTTGACCATTCACACTTTAGTTAAATGCTTCTGTTTTCTCGGCTTGACACTAAGTGAACTGACTTCTGCAACTTTGATGATTACAGCACTGAACACAGCAACATCTTGTTGTCCTCATGCTGACCTTCTGACATAGAGCACACACAGGATACCAAGAACAACTCATTACCCGTTCCTTGAATAAACCATCTTCATCTCAATAAATTGAATGCAGCAACAAAAACCTCCAGACACTGTAACCCGGGCCAGGTTCAGGCCTCAGATGGTGGTCTCCCTCATTGACTCCGTGTTCGCTAATGACCCTGGACCTGGATTGCCATTATAAAACACAGATAAATGTTTACTGTCAAGAGATGACATCACAAGACTTAAGGTCTGTACAAATATACAGGTGCTCCACCACCGCTCTGCTCTCTCCACTTCCTCAAGTCCACATTGCTTTGATAAAAACAACTTTAAATGCCAGCGTCCCGTGTTCACATTTTCTCTGTTTCATTTATTTTGTTGGCCGCTGAAAACATAAACTTTTACTTAGCTGTGTGTTATTAGAACGTAAGCTTTTTTCCATGGAGGAGGTTGGGGATGGAGGTCAGGGGCGTGTGTGTGTGTGTGTGCGTGTGTGTGTGGGCATGTCTGTATTTCTTGACCTGATTTTTCCTTCTCTGTCCTGTCACTGATTAAGACACTTGTTTTTCAAGGCATTACATAAAGCATTCAAATGTCAATAAATCACGAGCATGTTAATCTGGATACATAATTTATCATGACTGCAAATAAACACAAATGTTGCTGAGAATACTGGAAACATCAGACTCTATATTCGCATTTCCATTTTGTCTTTGTGGGAGATTTGATGGCTATTTGTGCCAAGATAATACTCGTGTATTATGTCAATGTTAGCTTACATAACAGAAATATATTCCCTGTTATCCAGGTCTTCCTTCCGCTTGCCTTAAAATCAGTTGCGAAAAATAAAAGGGAACACACCGCTGGACATACACACGTGTATATTATTACAGAATTATTGATCTTATTGATCTCTTAAAAGACTTGGTTAGCTAACAAAATGTTTGAATTTGCTCATTTTACTAGCTTGAAAAATATCTAGCAATCTGAATAAACTACCAAACTACTGCACAGACAGCAGTGCAAGAGTTCAACACTATGGAAAAATGCAGGTGTTTGCTTTCTTTCCGAGATTGAAGTAAGAATACTATGGTACTTATGTCTAATGCATGTGTTAGCCTAGCGGGTTTCACTTAGCTTGACTCGATAGTTACATAACATGTTACAAAACATGTCATGTTTTTATATTACTGTTTATATACAAATGCAACGAAAATAAGATACGTTAATTCCTGAACTTTTAAAATAACTATACATTAGGCGTAATTTTCAATCTCACTGGGGCTGGGCTAGCTATATTTTCTCGATCTTCCAGTTATGCAAACATAGGCTAAACCCAGTTTGGCTTTTGCTGTAGGCCTACACATAGACAGTGTGGTGTGATCAAGGAAATTCTAAATTATATATTAAGAAAAAGGGTGGCACAGCTGTCAGTCATGCTTAATCATTATGTAGTTTCTTTATTTGGAATTTTCAAATAAAAACCAACATGTTAAACGCTCAAACGTCATTGCCATTAGACTTGTTCTCATTCTATCATACTCAAAACTATTTACCTTTTTCCCTCCTCTAAATTATATAAAACCTTTGCAGAAATCAAACTTTGAATTCTGCCTGGTTGCTGAGTCAGTGATGCAGTTTTACTTTACCTTCTGCTTTTGGAACAAGCTTTCCCCTCGCAGCAGTACCATTGCAGGCTAAAACCAGGACAAGCTCACAACTTCTAAAATGGCTACTACTGTGTACATAATCCTTTCTGCTGAGGTTTCACTTTCCTCTGAATCTCATTGCTGTCACACTGACTTCTCAAACAAGACTGACATCCTCCCTCGTTAGACATTCAGCAGCCACACGGTAACCTGAAACCTGTGTATACACACACATACACACACACACGCGCGCGTATGTTCACTCAGGGTGACCCACTGCCACCGCGCTCCTATCACAACCTGTCTACATCTCGTACCATACTTTTGTGTGTATGTCTACGTGCAGGCCCGTGCACACATGCGCTTCAGCTGTAGCCGACACTCTGTACCAGCCTGGAATCTAATATCTCCCCCATTGGAAACACATGTGGAAGTCTGACAAAAGCCGGCATGTTCCATGTGCCATGTATGTCAGCAGTCAGTCAGTCTCCATGCTGTCTGTTCGGTAGGCCAAGCTACAGTGCAGTAGGCTTTACAACGTGTGCAGGAGTAACAGGCCTCTGCTGTTGTGGTTTCACTAGAAGGACCCTGGTGGGGGTTTTTCATGACATTTAACATTTCTGAAATACTGTCTTATTTGTGTATATTTGTATAACTGTATTAACCATGTTGATTGATAGCTTTTATGGTTTTATATGAGCTATAATAACAGTAGACTCATTTTTGACTGCATCAGCATACTTACTGAACTGCTACACTAATTCAGCACCATTCTTTAAGGCATGCCCAGACCAGAGAAGTGGCACAGCACCGAAATTCATCCGTGCACAATGCTGCCTTCAAACGGAATTCGTGAGCTAATGGATAGTCGTGTACACGATATGCTTGGCGTTCAAGCGGTGAGTCTCGAGAACACCGCTGCTAGGCAATGGCGACACGGACGCCAAAAGGCTTTTCGTTGTTCTCGTCATTCCTCGCCTGTTTCCAAGAAATATCAACATTTTCCGCAGACGTATTCAAAAAAGAAAACTCTATACGACTGAAATTATAATATATTAACTTACCATTCACGGAAAAATTAACATCCATGGCCTCCGCAATTCCTAAAAAATGTCAACACGTCACAACTTGTGAAAAAAATTGACTGCCACAAGAGCGGTTGTGTATGTATGGACTCAACACAATGAACGACCCCATTCGATTATTTGACTCCAGAAGGTGACATTGTGAGGTTTTGCTCCTGAACTATACTGTGGCCTGAGAGCTAACTGATAACACACTAGCCTGCTGGTCACATGCTAATGCTAGTCAGTCACAATTACTCCCCAAGCTTATTTTGTCCACACTGTGCTGGTTACTCCTTCAGATATGTTGTTCACAAGATTGTAAATCTTTTCATTTAATTGTTAGTGAAGACGGAAAAAGCTATCTAAGCTAACAGACTTGCTAACAGCAATAGTTGTCAGTTAGCAAACTAGCTTGTCAAAAAAAGGTGTTTGTACCACTGACTCCGGTCTCATAACTGCTTGCAAACCATTCATTTTAAAGCAGTTTATACTCTCAACAGAGGAAGAGCAAATTGAAGTTGATGATACAACATTGCTCTCTTCCCTCAAAGGTCAACAAGTGTCGAACCGGATTGTTCAGTTCACAAAACTTGACACTAAAGTTCACCAAGATTTACTTTGCCCTCATGAGCCAAGCCCACCAATCACAACTGCACAAATAAACTCTTTTACTTTGAAATTCTGATGCGATCAGGACTTAAGAACTGGACCTGCTGTGTTTTCTGACACCTGAGCGCAGCAGAAGCAGCTCAATGTTCTAATCGTCGTATATTCTGTTATTCTATGAAAGCTGCTGTCCACACATAATCTGTAAAAACTTAATGGCTGTTCTTTTGGTTCTGTTTTTTCATATTTTGAGCAGCTACAACAACATAAATGTGTGTTTATTCAGACAATAATTGCTATTCATGCAAAATGTTGCTGGGCACACGTGGAAATGAAATGTTTTCTGTAACTGAAGTGTGACCCATTTAAAATGTTGGCTCAACCAGTATGCTGGTTATATGTACCAGGCAGGTTTGGTGTATTTGAATAAAATTGACATAATTTGTTAGCTTTAGACCAAGTAATCCAAAATCATTTTGCTGAGTGGACAGTGATGACAAAGTTCCTGCAGGGAAAGCAGAGGTAAACGGCTGCAAGGAGCTTCTACCTCGAAACTTTGCACCTTCCCAAAGTGCCAAATTTCCGCCCTGGTTGGAGCAGGCTGGCACTCCTGTTGTTGGCCTTTGAGAGATTGTGGTTGAGCTTTACTCAGCTGCACAGACGGCTTGTCTTTAACCACAGAGGCTCAAACACACCTAACCCAAGCTGTCTCCATTCTCTGTTACCGACTGTCTGACTGATTTGAATGACTAAATCATTTGCAAACCATTCTTGACATTCAGTTTTCTCAAGCGGCTACTAATCAGCAGTCCTTCAGTCGGAGGAAGTAATCAGGTGGAGCGTGCAGTTTTTTGAAAACCAGTGCTTTGTGACAATCTGTTTGGCGCTTTGTCAAAACCCTTCTTTTGTCACCACCACAAGTTTGAGAGCTAATAGGTGGTGAAAAGCCTGGTTGGAGGCCCAGATGAAGCAGATTATTTTATGAAGACTGAAGGAGAAGCAGGAGAGGCATCCAAGCATTAGCATGTGTGCTAGCCAGAGTTAGTCCCAGGAGGGAAACCCAAGTCTGGCCACGATGTCCCGACGGACATCCTCTGCCGAGGTTAGCATATCCCTGTTTCGGCTGAGTTGCTGAAAGTTTGTACGTCTGTGTGTGTGTGTGTGTATTTGTGTGTTAGGGGTTATATGGTCTGTGTGAGTGTGTTCACATGTGTGTGTGTGGCTGCTGAAAGATTTGTTATTTGGAGCGGTGAATTTTAATGACGTTTGTCAACTCTAATACGCAGAGCTGCCCAGCTGTGGACAAGACTGAAGTTTTCTCAGCTTGCTTTGGGTTTATTTAAAGGAAGTGCCGGTTTTCAGGACGACTACTGCAACTTATTTCAGGGATGAATATGCGTTATTTATAGATAAAGACAGAGATAGAGGCGCATATACGGACACGTTTATCCCCTCATAGTCAGCCTGAGGATTATGTGTTTTCCAGACTTTGCAGGAGAAGACCAATAAGCTGTCATCACTTGTCACCAGAAGGTGGCAAAGTGCTTTCATCATTGCTTGTTGCCAGTCTCTTTAATAACCTGACTACAGGGACATTTATCATACTCTTTTTCATTTAGGCCTCATTTGCTCCTGTTTTAATATTAAAAACAGACTAGTTGTCCTGTTATTACTATTGCAGATCGCCTGAATAATACAATTATCTTAGACACATAAAAAGTACTGTCTGTCAAGGACTATCTTTGATCAATAAAAACAGTTAGGATTAATAATAATAATTAAAAGCGTTTTTTATTAACCAAAATGTGGAAGAGATGGGACTGCCAACATGGCGGCGGCCAGAGCCACAGATTTTGAGTTTCATGGCTTCAATGGCTCTTTAGAAACCTGATGTCACAGATACACCGTCCATTATTTAGACTATCAGTGGTCTAGAAAAGAGGTCCTCTATACATTTTTAAGTTAAGTTTCTGGCCACCAACAGTTCCATCAGAGATTCAGGTACAGTATGTTTTACTAGGAGCAGGTGACAAAGATCTGTTTTTTTTTTTTTCTGGAGTTCACTGGAGTTCCTCTTTAAAGTGTATTTCTAAGTGAAACAGGCAGTATTAAAGTATGTTTTGTAAGAAATTTGATCAACTCATTCAAGGATTCGAGCCGACCACTAAAAACTAGGCGTGGCACAGAGGGATGTGGAGCTGTAGAGGTTTGTTCACCTCCCCATTCACGTGCATTGTTAGATCAAGACACGGAGGACAGGGAGAAAGGAATAAATTAGACCAAAACCACAGTGTTGGAAATGAAAACGGTATTTGCGGACACGCGCTTTTGACCCATGATAAAGCTCTGCCGTGTCAAGTGTGGTTTCGTAAGATGGAAAGGGTTAGCTGGTGGTATTTTCATATATAAATACTCATAAATTATTCTTGGACATATATTTGACAGGACAATTAATTCAGAGACACAGGATAACAGGTTGGGAAATGTATTATTTCTTTTTTTTAGGAAGATATAGGACACATCTGCTTGACAAGAAATTATGGAAAATTTGTTTTTGAATAAATAATAATGAATAATAAATAATATATGGCATTTATCACACATGATAAATACTCAGCAGCAACCTCCATGAAACCAGGGTGTAGGTGCCAAAAACTGCAGTTCCCCAAACGTCCACTTGAGGCTGGCTCAAAAATGAGTCAATCTCCATAAGCCCCCATGTTAAAATGTCCAACTTCACAGCAGAAATTAACATGTTTACAGCCTGGTACAAAAAACAGTTTTGGTCTCTATAGCTAATTTCCCCGTTCATGATAACTGTACTGATGCTTTATGTAACTCACCTGTTCAAATTATATTATGGCTTAAAGTTATGCAGAATGAACAGTGTGACCACTTTGATTGATAGGTAGGTGGTTTGCTTGAGCACCCATGCGTCATTCAGCCCACCTCCATCACATTTCATGGATACAACATCACGGATACAACATCCATGTTTCATATTAAAACCTGGAAGTGGACAGTTCTTCCAGAAATTTATGTGGTTAAAGTTTTTAGTTTCTAAAAATACCTGAAAAAATGCTGCATTAGCAATAACCGCCCACGAACCTGCAACCTCTCGTCCTAATGTCAGTGGGAACCTGGAGGCACATGTGCCACAGATTACCCTCTGCTGCGTAAGGCTGACTGCATACCTCTAAAAACCCAACAGGCTGTGAAACGTTGCCCTGTCAAACTCTGAATCCCATAATTCAGCAGGACGGGCTTGACAGCAACACCTTCTTCTCTTCCTTCTCGCCGTCCCGACTCGTCAGCTGCTACCATCCATTCTCGACCGAGACAGACGCAGTGTGTTCACAGCTCATCATCATCATCCCATAAAGACACGGTCAAGTGGCTCCGCTGGCTGTGTAGGCATGGCTGTTTTGTGTGCGTGTGTGTGTGTGTTTCTTTCTCTGTGATCAGATATAATGTGTTTATAAAGAGCTCCAGTGTGCCAGCTCTGGAGCAGCCAGGGTTTTCGTTGTGCCAGCGAGGCCTGTCAGCTGGTTAACACACATAATTGCTCCCTAATTCTCCCGTCAGTGGCTGGATAATATCTGATTAACAGGTAATGAGCCACATCCCATTCACCAATGTCCCGCCTTTAACTCTGTCTCGCTGTATTTTTCCCTATCTTTTCTTCATTTTCTTTCTTTTGACCCTGTTTCTGTTTCTTTCCAGCGTAGAGACAGACTATGAAAGACTACTGTACGAAACAGTGAACAAATAATCATCTGTTTTGCTAAATAACAGACAAAAGCATTAACAGTTATTCTAAAAAATGCAAGTTTAGGGTCACAACTATCAGGAACAACCAAGATAAAGTGTCTGGTTAAGGTGTTTGACCACTGCAAGCCCCCAGAACAACATCCGACACAGATCAGAAAATGGAACTCTACTGGAGGATGAGCACCATACTTACAGAATACATTCACATACGGCCAGTGTTTTGGGGCTCCTGGTGTTTCAGGACACATTTCTGCTAATCTCTATAATATATTATATTTGCACTTGGATAACTTTAAAAAGGCTAAATCATCGTCAGACGATGGCTGGTGGGTTTCTGAGATTGCATTTCGACCAATGTATTTCACAGTTCTTGCAACCAAAGCTCAAATGTAAGAATTCAATAACACTCAGCGTACAAAAAGAAACCAGAACTCTTGGCTCCCCGCTTACAGATTCTGCATTCCTTTGTAGCTTTCTGTTTATAGAAATCAGTGGTTCGATGGTGATGGATCCCGCCGGGCACAGTTGCGATGCGCTTTTGTGACGCCAGAGATGCACCGAAGCGCGTTTCAGAAGTGTCCTACACTTTCCGACACTTTTCCGTTCTGCGCCACAGAGAATGTGTCTGTTGCACTTTGTGACAGACGCTGCCACCAGCAGCATCAAGCAGCTTAGAGCTAAATGAGCTGGCCAGAAGTCAAAATGCTCCTATTCTGAAACACTCTTGGTTCGGTACGAAGCCGCATGGAGAAGGGACTAAAACAGCTGTGGCCGGTGGGATCCAGGTGTTACACGTCACTCCAAAATCTGTGAATTGGAGAACTGGCAAATTCTGCAATAACTGTAGTGACTCTATAGACAATGACGTGTACAAAGACTGGGGCTGAGTGTTTTATATGATTTTCTTGTTTGATTTTAATGTACCTAAAGTATGTACCCAGAAAGTCACAGAGATCTCGGCAGAAGAGCTTCAGTCTTACAACTATCAATGCTGCAGCTTCTATTGAAGTCTCTATTTTTCTTTTCCTGCAATCCGATCCAAAGCTGATGATTTTTGTGTCAGAGCGGGGTTGAACATTGACAGTCACCTGTTGTTATCGCCACTTCATTTGCATCTGTTGGAGCTCTCTGTTGTTTTTGTGAAAATTGTTGGCTGCCGTAGTAAAGGGAGAGGAAAAATAGGTCAGGAGCAGGACTACTCCTTCTTTGTGTTGGACAAGCCGACGGCGGTCACATTACAGAATGATCTTTCAGTCCTGTCTAACACTGACAGCATTAGAAGTCAGATGTGTTGACTTTAGGGCGACTTTTGCAACAGTTTCATCTGAGCTGTTTCAGATGGATTCTCACACAGTTTTCCTTCGCTGTAAATGTTGGGGAAAATGAGAAGCAAAGAGGGCATAACGTGGCGACTCTCAGATTGTTTAATACCCCGTCTGATAGTTTTATAAGCTTCAGCGGCAGACCAAACAGCAATTTCTGCCGCCATAATTGCTCAGTTTATGAGCCAATGCTTAGATATGAGAAGTATTGTGCTCCATATTTATGCCAAAACAAGTAAACTAATCAGATTTAAGGGGCAGTGCAATTGCAAATGCAATGCTTTTCATTTGAAATGATTTATTTGAAAAGAGATCGGGTGATATTGTGTGATGGTTGAAAAAAATTACATCAGTTGGGGCTCTTACAGTAACTGAAATCGCCTTCCAAAGAAAAGAATACAGTTACTAATTTGTTAGTGTTTGTTTTCAGTGTCGACATATTCAGTCTTTGTACATCTCTATGCGCACCGTGCATTGGTTGAGCGTGTGTTTGCATGCACATATTACAGTTACGCCTGAATGCATCCTCAGCAGCTCCGCACGCTGTACGTTATGTAAAAATACACAGCTGCATCTGAACTCTGCCCTCGTGCCAAGCTAACAGTACCCCACCTTGTGCCGCACCGAGGCCACGAGACAATGGTATCATGGAAGAAGCTTGGGGTTCGGGATCCCGAGGGTTACTCTTGGAAGAGTCCTCCAAACTTATTAAAGCCGTTGGCACAATAAAACTGGGCGCTGGCACGGCCGTAAATGACTGTCTCTGAGCGTCGAGTTGATCTTGGCCGTTTTCTGCTGTTGTGGGCAAACAGGGAGGGACTTCTAATGAGGAGGAGATCCATGGAGGTCACACAAATTAGCGATGCTTAGTCGTACAGAGAAGGCCTGTGTCAAGGGTTTTAACTTGGATTTACATGAATGTAAAAGCAGACGGCCCTTTAGGTTTTATTTCAGTGAGGTCACCGTGCAGAAGGGCTGGTGAGTTAAAACAGCATATTAAAAATGCACCTCCAAAGCTATAGGTGAATAAAATTCACCCGCTTTACTAAACATAGCCAACGTTTAACGTTATTCATCGTCTGTGAATTATTTGACGTCTACAGACAATTGAAGGCGCGCAACACTTTTCGGCCATCAGCAGCACTCTGGTTTCCTTGATGAGGCAGTGATGGGTTGAGGTGGGAAATGTAAGTAGTGACAGTTTACATGTGAATTTCTTCTAATTATATTACTTATGATCAAGAACTAGTGAGATACAACTTTGCCAAGAGGCAAGCATCAAACAAGTGCAGCAATACAAGACGTAGCAGCCCAGATAATATTACTTACTAGTCCAACAGCAAGAAGCCCAGCTTCAGCTTTCAGCCTTTTTTCAGCCAGCTGTCCGACAACTAAAAGTCAGCCCCAGATTTACTCTTGGCAGCTTCTTGCTTGGTCACTCTCTCTTGTCTTCTTCCCAGCTTCCTCTATCAGTGTCACCTTTGGTCTTTTCACCTCTGCATTATGTTCATAGAGGCTGCTAGGCCCAGTTACATTGCCCGCTTGCCTTGCTCCAGTTCTGGCATGACACTCACTAAGCCTAAAAAAAAAACAGCCCTTCTTGACCAACACACCTCTGGGACAAACACCAATGCTCTCCCAGTGCTCTACACTCACAGTCCGGGCAGCCCAGCTAAAACTCTGAGCTAACATTAGCTAACAGCAGCTACAGTTGTTAACCGTTTACTCTACAGAGCAGCCTGCTTGTTTTAATCATCCCTCCTGTTCATAACAACCACTAAATGATCCCTTCTAAAGTGCTTTTACTGTAAGTGATGGCAGACACATCCATGCCATGTGCAAACATGTATTCTGGGGTAAACACAAGGCTGCAGCAGTCTGACTTAGACAAATTAGTTAAGTGTATACCAAAGTTACTGTTTGTTTGTTTCCCAGAAAAGTCCACAGGATACCTGTAATGCATTTCAGGGTTGTAAGGGCACCAACATGTCCTTTCAACCTAAAATGGGTTCATGGGGAAAAGTTTGACTTACATGTACACGTTGGAAGCATATTTGTGGAGCAGCTTCACTGAAATATCATCCGACATGCCCCCAGCACTCTTTCAGCTTCCTCACCTTCTGAGTGTCTTCGGGTTTCCTTCGGTCACATTACAGGATTTCTGGATTGAAACATTAGCCATACCCGCTAGCATCCAATTTCATCTTAAAACTCAAAATCAACAGAAGCTCATCCATCAAGACATTCAAAAAAAAAAGTTCCCTTTTGTCTGAGCCAGGCTTCGAGAACGCCGCAAAGCGTGACAGGACATCTGGCTCTTGTCATGTGCGTGGCGACGGCATTTGCTATTTCAGAGTCCACCAACCTGCTCCAGCCAGCAGAGCAGCAAAGTGAGCGGCTTCTTACAGGAAGAGCGAAAGATAATATATTTTATTTCATGTGCTATGGGAAGAGAGAATGTTAGTGTGACTCCATATATTAAACATAAACCCATTTAAAGCTAATTGAATACAAATACAGGGTCACGGTATAAAATAAGAAAAGTGGGCAAAGGGACATATCAGGTATTAATGTTAACTGTTATATTTTTCCTACCAGTAGGTGAGATATTCTATGTCCAGACTATTATAAGAAGTGAGGCCCCCTAACATATTTATCTTGGAGAGCTCCCACACACTACATACACACCACATACGCATAGACACACATCCTCCGTGGAAGCTCGGCGTGCTTGGAGAGGGGAAGGTGGACATTTCGGGGCACGGGGCTACATTATACTATAGTAGCGGCTTTTATGAGACAGACAACACGCCTGGCTCCAGCGGGAAAACCTCATGATGGACAGGCACTTTACCTGAGCCAAGAGCAGTCGGGCTAGGAGGAGGGAAAATGAAATAAAATCAATACTCGAACATAACTTTTTAAATAAACATTTGCACTCTACGGACATTGTTGGCAGCAGGAGCCGGTAACCTGTCCCTATTGGTGGAACTCAACACCAGACCGTTTGCGGAGCACTGGCTCCCATCGAGGTGATGGCTACTGGCAAGATGTGACGTGAATAGCGGGCTGTGTTCTGTTTATTCAAGTTAGAAGAAGAGAGAGAGAGAGACGGGGGGGTGGGCGCAAAGAAGGAGACAGGGCTGAAATCCCGAAGTAAGGCTGCTCTTTCCCTGAGCAAGGGTTTTCACGGCTTGTTGATGGTGCTAAAAGCCGCCTTAACCCGGGCAGGAGTGACGCCCACTCGCTTTAAGCAACAATTCTCCACCAAGAGAGAAGAAATGAGATCAAGCCGTTTCACCTGCAGCGGGCCTGTACCTCCCCTCTGAACCCAAGGTGTGATTCAAGTACAGCTTTTCATTTTGTGGCAAGGATAGGGATGCATCGGTGGAATCTGGGTGTTAGGCCAACATATCATCAACTGAAGAGGTAAACAGAATTAAAACAGTTTTTTCCTGGCATGGTTTTTAAAGTCCAAGTCACACAGAGAGCAATTATTATTTCAGAACCACAAACATTCATTCAAACAGTCAATTTCCAGGGACAGTGTTTTTTTTTAGGAGAGTCTAAATTGATTTAAAGACAACATAAAAAATCCATCAAAATTTCCAGTTTCAGCCTTATTATACAAGTGTCCCGGGTATCAGGGTTTGATACTGACTTTTGCAACCAACACAAAAATCCTTTCTTGAGGCCCTCCATTCACAGATATAAATCAAGTAGCAATTTTGTAGCTGTGAAGTGAAGCCAATGTGGAAGAGCCAAAAACTTCATGTCCTCATCAGCTCACTTGAGGCTGGCTACATAACGAGTCAGTCTCCATAAGTCCCCATGTTAAAATGTCCAACTTCACAGCAGAAATAAACATGTTTACAGCCTGGTACAAAACACTGTTTTGGACTCTATAGCTAATTTCCCCGTTCATAACAACTGTGATGACTTTTGTGTTGATTTTTTTTTTTTTAACTCACCTGTCATGATCATATTAAGACTTGAAGTTAGGCATGATTAACAGTGCCATCGCTTTGATTGACAGATGGGTGCTGTCACAGGTGGCTTGTTCGAGCACCCAGACTTCATTTAGCTTTTTTAGATTAGACACAGGAATGCCGAGATTGCAGCAGCCACCACACTCTGGAGCCTATAGCTGACAATGGGCAAGAGGCGGGGTACACCCTGGACACTTCGCCAGTTCATCACAGGGCACATAGAGACAAACAACCATTCACACTCACATGGACAATTTAGAGTCAGCAATTAAACCATTGTGGGAGCAAGCTTAAGCACCCAGAGAGAACCCCCGCAGACACAGGGAGAACATGCAAGCTCCACACAGAAAGGCCCAGCCGGGGTTCGAACCAGTAACCTGGTTGCAACAGTGTTAACCACTGCATCACCATGCCACCCCATAGTCTTGTCCAGTAACAATAAAACGCACCAGGTAGATACACCTGTGCAGGCATTCCTTCATGACTATCTACAAACGAGGGCACTGCATTTATTTGTGTCCAAAACCTTTGACTGGTACTGTACATCACACTGCCTGCTCCTACACTCACTAGAGCACCAAATGCACCAAATGCATATTAATGATCATTTTAATGATTCTATATTTGTAAATAACATTTTGATGAAGCATTCAATTCCAACTGACACGTTCTTGCTCTCATCTAAAGAATCATCTGCAACCATTATGTGCGTGCATTCTGGGAAATGTAGGAGGACAGAGGAGCAGGGCGAGGGACTGAATTACAATACTTCATCTCATATGAACTCGTGGAATGCGGGAACATTGCAGACTGATGAGCAGTGTAAGAGGACCTGAGGTGGACGTTTCCTTAAAACAACAATAGACAGTCTGGGACGATTAGGCCACAGGATAGACTGGGTGGCCCAGCTCTGGCTGCTAGTTCTGCCCTGAGCTGGCCCAGGTGCTGCTGACTATGGTGGAAAAGACCTCTCACTCTCCGCACAGCTGGCTGGATGGACACACACACACACATAGACAGCTGGTTCCTGCAGTGGTCCAGCTGCAGCAGCTGCCACACTGAGCGCTGGATGGACTGGGTCACAGTGAAACACCTGGAGGCAGACACGCAGACAGGTCATGGTGAGGATCAGGCTGACCTGGGAATAATAAGCATTAAGTAAAGTAACTGATCTGGATCAGATTTCACACGTTTGAGTTGTTGTCCACTTTGATTGTATTTGTCACACTGAAGAGAAACATCTCACCTGAGATAAATCACCTCTTAAAAAAGTGTGTGTTTATTTACAAGATGACACAGAGCTGATTTGCTCATTCTGTAGTCTCAGAGCCCTGATGGCAAAAGCTCTGTCACCTTTGTGTAAATATCTGGACCGTGGAACAATCAAGAATCATGCATCTGAGGATCTGAGGAAGGGAGAAGGGGTCTAAATGATGGGCTAAATGACTTGGGGCAATCAATAAAATCTTAAAATCAACTCTATAAGCAACCAGTAGTCTCTGTCAGGAAGCCAGAATATGTGCTATGTGATCAGGTTTCTTTGTCTGAGTCAAAATCTTGGCAGCTTTTTGGATGAGCTGGAGACAAGAGAGCAAAGCAAAGAATACAATAATCCAGCCAAGGAGTTATGAAGGCATGTTTGATAATCCACTCATTTATTCCAATTTTTTGGAAATGATCTGATCCATGAAATGTTTCCGAGGGGGTAAAAGAAGGATTAAACCATTGAGCTTGTGTATGTTTGAGGTTTGGATCAAAGATGACAACAAGGTTTCTGCAATGCTGAGAGAACCGAGACTGTTTAAGATTTGATTATTTTCAAAATCTTGACCTATGATATAATAACAATAACAGCGTAGATAGATTGGAGTATTGTCTGCGTAAAAGTGTAAATCGTTATCGATATTGTTTTTCCGAATGATGTGGACAAGCAGGAGTGTGAATGTGGAAACAAAATGATTGGACCTAATACAGAGCCATGGGGTGCACCGCACAGTGGACAAATGTAGTTGCAATTCCAATGCAGAAGCAATGGAACAGAGCATCAGGCCTATGAACCACATATCTGTGGTAAATTTGCAAAATCTAAAACTTTCCACCATATCGCCCAACCCTTACATGTTGTAGTTTTATTACCGCACACTACACCTCCTTAAACGTACTTCTGTGTATGTTTATGTTTCCTAATTTATGCCGCACCTGCTGGTTCCCAGTTTCCCTCGGGATAAATTATTCCATTTTATCTCATCTTATCTTAAAAACATAAATCTACAATAGTTAGTGTTTCCAGATTCAAGAGATGGTCACTTGCACTTCCACAGTCTTTTTCTCCACATTGCATCATGTTGATATGTGTACGATCATGTACACAGGGCGGGATCATACTATCAAGTTAAAAGCAGACGGGGAAACTCGCACGTTTCCTGTTCTGTTTCTGCTGATGTGATAACATTAAGTTTCGTGTGTGTCTTTTTCTGTGTCTAATCTGTGAAATAGGATTTGGAGTTGCTCTAGGGCTGAGAGAGCTTTTATCATTGAGTAATTTTAAAATGGAGCCAGTCAAAAGCTCCAGAAATGGCTAACTAGACCTTGAATGGGTGCCGGTTAGCACAGTAGGTGGAGTGGGCGCCCCATGTGCAGTGACCCACTCAGTACCCGTCGTACCTGTGGAAAGAGTTTGAATATTTTTGCTTGGTCACCATTGGGGCTCTACATCACTGTTTGATGATAGCACTACTGATAGATGATGAGGTCCTTTGCTCGGAGAATAATGTTTTATCTGACTGAGATGAAGGGAGAGAGCCAGAGTAGTCTGGTGTTTTACTCCCACTGAATTATATTTCTAGTTGCAGTTTGAGTGAAACCAAACTTTAATTTCTGGTTGACTGTCATAACAGACCATTAAGTAAGCAAGGACCAGAGAACCTGGGAGTGAAGCGGTGCATATGTGTGCTGGTTATGTCATGCGTGAAGATTGACAGTGAAGTATATGAGCAGTAAACTTTGTTTTTGGGATTTTACCCCCACACACCCACTTTTTGTTTTGTTTTGCCTGTTCCTGGAAGTGAGGGCAGGGTGTGTGTTTAAACGGACATGAGGCCAGACACCGCTGTGAATCAGCTACACAGTGTTGTGGAGATAGATGTTGTGGAGATAGATGACACTGCCTTGGACGTGGGCACACACACGCACACACACACATTTTTTGGTCGGCACAAGCGCCCACAAACACGCTTGAGAAGACGCAGAACAAACAGTGAACGCGGGCTAATGCACACCGGGGACATCTCTTTAGATTTATTTCACTCTGTCGTCGGTCAGATCGATCACACACTCACACACGCAAACATCCACCTGCTTTTACTCCCAGTCGATGCAGTCCATCCTCAGGCAGCGCTGACTCCATGTGTGCCGCTCTGTGTGTGTCATATTAGAAGGAAAATATCCATAAATCTCTCAAAACGTCATGTTCCATTGAGTCTTTTCTCATTAGCTGCCTCAGAGCCTTCATGTAAACACACCTGTCACACGGGGGATGATCGCTATGGAGAACATGACAGTGGATACACAACTCTTCCTGGAAAACTAGAGCGAGCAGAAAAAAGGGAGATTTAGCGAGGATGTGAATGTGATTAATAGAAATGTCAGACTTGACTCGCCGAGGATGAGATGCCAAGAACAGCTGCGAAAACCAGCCTGGAGGACAGTGTGACAGTGTGTGTGTGTGTGTGTGCGTGCCCTTAAGCAAGGCAGTCAACCTGCTATTACAGCAGTAGAGGGCTGTGGTTGCTGGGCAGCTCCCAGGTGTGAAGGTGCGTAACTGTGTGAGTGTGAAGCAAATTCAAATGAAGTATATTGTTTTTGAAGGGAGAATGGGAGGTCCACTTGTCCCGCGTGTCAGAGCAACACTGCGGCTGAGACACAGAGCCGAATGGCCTCAACATGGTTCTGCTATTCATATGTGTTTATTTGCACAAATTTTATGCTTTTGACAAAATTGGAAAGTGCGCAAAAGGTCTCAAAAATAAAGACTATTTAACACGAGCGTCACATTTTATTACTCAATGCGCTTTGAATTAAAATCGATATAGCATCATATAACATGTGCAATTCAATTTAAATGGTGCCAAATCATAACAGAAGTTATCTCATGACGCTTTCCATATAGAGCAGGTCTATACTGTACCTAACCCTGTGCCTGTACCCTTCCCACCATGAGCAAGCACTCTGCGACAGTGGCAAGGAATAATAACAATGAACAAACTACAATGCAGTAATAAAAAAATAAAAATCTGTGTTAAATCTCACATTATACATGCAAGTATATCATGAACCTGAGATCATTTTTCAGTTTGACCACTCAAGGTATACAAAATATATGGATCTTATTCAAGTCGAAAAAAAACCCCCCAAAAAACAAAAAAAAACCATAAATGATAAGACTGAATGCAGCCTTAATAATCACAAAGTGATCTTGCAACAAATAAGATTTTTTTATTATTATTATTATAACTGAGTCATGGATTTTTGCTACGCACGGCCTATTTGTGTCAGTGAGGTTTAATTCTCACTTTGTTTAGCAGCTACAGCTCTGTGCATTTTCTGCATTGTCTGTATACACCTGTCACTTTACTCTTACTCTCAATCCTTAATTTTCATATATTTTAAATATCCTATGCATACAATATGTCAATATCTATCTATACATACTTTTCCAATAATTGTAGACTTGACACTTGGACTTGTAACTTGACACAATACTTAAAATGTTACTGTACTGTATTTTATTGTGTCTATGTGAGGTACATGGGGTGAGTTACCAGTGTATCCAAGCTTTTATATATACAGTGTGTGTATATATATATTACACTATATATATAGTCACATGGTTATAGCAGGTCGTCACTCTGCTCTTAGCTCTCACAAACTCACTGTGACAACTGTTCTCATTTGTGACGTTTGCCTGTGTTCAGAAGCTGGATTCATTTTCTTGTTGCTTGCACTCACTGTCTGGGTTTAGGCCTCGCACAAACCGTCAGGTAATATTAGTACAGTGATATTCCAGCAAAGAGAGGATTTGGACGGTTGACAGCTGACATTAGTCCTGCGCTCAGACTTTACATTGAGATCACCGTGATTTGATTTGATGTTTTGATTTTTGGATTTTTTACAGTACTGCAGCTGGCAGGACAAATTGTTGGTACAAATAGGAGGCAGGGCTGACTCACCGTGCGATATCTGGCTCTATTAATACAGCCACGGTCCAAACTCTGTGAATCACAGCAAAGTAAGTATGGTTGAGTTTCAACACAGTGACTGGATCCAGCCAAATCTCACTTAATCTTGGCCAACAGGAACGCCTAAGTCAGTGTTAGTCTTATAGATGACCATAACCAAGTTCTTTAGTAGAAGTTAAGTAAAAATTAAAACTTAAAGAGAAAAGAGAACTGCTCCAGGGTTGATTAAACTTGAAATATACTTATATAACTTATAGATGTTTACTTAACATAGAAAGCTCTTGTTTGTACTGCAGTGTCATCTTACTTCATGAAATTCAATGGGACTAGGTTAGGACAACACTTGTGTAGAGAGAATCCCCTTTTTAAAGCAGCTCATCCCAATATTTGATTCACTTGTCCACACAATCATGGTTGGTAAACCAGTTGTTTACTTGACTGAAGTCATTCTGCAGTCATCTCCAGCTCGAAACTCGCCGTAGCCCGAGGCCTTGAGCAGTCCTACTTCCAGGCGAGCCAATCGGCATGAGAGTTGTGGGAGAGGACGCGTGGCTGGCAGCGTGGCAAGCGGAGACCACAGCCACCTCGCAGCTCATGAAGGCCTCCATTCACCTCCATTCACACAATATTCATGCAAGAGGGAGAGACTACCCCGAGCGAAAACAAGCCCCGTTTAAAGAGAAAACAATCGGCCCTCCCCAACAAATTCCTGCTAATTTGCCAGAGTCGGAGAGGCAGGGAGAAGGAGCGTCGCGAAAGTGATGGACGCCTGCCCGTCTAGCTGCCGAACGTGTGTTTCTGTGTGTATTTGCATACGCGTGTGTGTCCCTGTGCTACTAACATGCCTAAAGGGCTGCCAGCTATTCCATCAGGCTCAGCTTTGACACATCCCCGATGCATCCTGTTCTGAAGTTTCACTCGTCAAACGTCCAACATCCCCTTCCTCTAAACGCACAGCTCTCTCATCTGCCTCCACATACCTGCTAGTTGAAAATAAATGTTTCTCTTTACTGCTTTTCTCATTTGATTTTTCTTTTTTTTAATTGTGCGTCAGTTTGAAAGTCGATCCGAAGGCCCTAAATTTTCATCCCGTTTCATTAATCATAACTGATGGGAGCCCATGTGAATGACTTGTTATTGTGTGACAATTTAACACGCGATGCAATATGAGTCAGAGTATAATTTGACTTTCCGTATTTATTTTTCTGGCTTATTAGAAATGGTGCTGCTTGTTCAGCAAAGGGCTGTGAGGGTGCACTGTGCTGCAGGAACATGTTCCAGCCCATGGGGGAGGAAACGCGGAGGGGAAACCTCGCCTCACTTTGTGTGTGTGCGTGTGTGTGGAAGCCGCTCGCGGCAAGTGTGTGTGTGTGTGTTCGCAGTTAATACGTGCGTTCATTAATTATGTGTGTGTGTGTGTGTGTTACGCATGTGCATGTGTATGTGCTGCTTACAGTAGCCAGACTGTCTGAGCGATTAACAGGTGGGTCTCGTCTTTTACACGTTGGACGTGTGTGTTTGTTTGTGTGTGAGGTTCAGGTGTTACGTGATGTGAGACAGGGAAATGGAGGATTGGCTCAGTGTGTGTGTGTGTGTGTGCATGTGTGTTTGTTATTGAGGTCTGAGACAGAAGCTGGTGGTAGAAGTATTCATACTGAATCAGCAAATCGAATATTGCATAACACCATAATAACATCTGACAGAATATATTCATGTTTTTTTAACTTTTGTCTTAATTTCAGTACGGCTGTTGCGCATTTACCAGGAATGACAGCTGCAATATTTTACCACTTCTTCTTTCGCATGCAACCGGGCAGACATTAGCATTAACATGTCAAAATTTGAATATAAAGCATATGTACATTTTACATTTGTATATTGCCATATTCATCACAACTGCTTCAACTCCAGCAGCATCCACAGCCGCCATTTTCACAAACCTACATAGCCAAAATGGCCCCATTGCATAGTAAATCTAGTTAGTCCTAATTCCGAATTATCATTAGCGTTACCCCTTTGGCTACCTAGCTTACTTGTTTGTACTTTTAAGTAGCTATGTTTTCACTGGTAACGTTACAATAGAAGAAAGCTTTTAGAATGACGATGTGCTTGGCAAAATATAGCACTACTTAGGCTAGCACTGGCTTGGCTTGCTAGTTCAAACTTCAATGAATCCAATAAATGGCAGGCCTGCTAACATTAGACTGAATAATAGCATCAGCAGCAGCAATGACTTCCACGCAGTGGGCAATAATACACACAGTCGATGTCTGATTGCGAACGTAACCTGTCCCCAAATCTAATGTTAGCTAATTAGCTAATGATATGTTCTTAGGCCTTGGTTATAGGTAGACTTAGCTGTGCATGCTAATGATGGTAGTGTATAATAGAGCTGGTAAACACAGTTCAGTCTTTGGCCTACACTTTTACCCCGTGGTTTTGTCTTTAAATTCAGAGAATCGCTTTCAGAGTCTACATAGATACGGTTGCTAAGATAGGTATTCGTTGTTCAGAGACTAGCAAACTGTCTTAATACACACACAACACAACTGGTGAGCTCTGAGGATACATGTTTAATACTTGGATGTTATAAGCACTCTCCTCTCTTCATATCCCCTCTTCCATCACCAACAGCCCTCCACCCCAGCCCCACTCCCAACTACTGCCCCTCCTCACTTCAACCCACCCAGCCAGCCCTCTGCACTCCGCAGGCCACTCTCCTCTCCCCCTGCTCTCCTCTCTTTCCTCCTGCAGTCAGCTGGCATGGAGAAGAAGGGCTCTTTGACTCATGTGGAGGGGGGAAATGATGAGGGTTGGGGGGTCCCGGTGCTCTTGGAGTCTGATAGTCTGGCTGCTTCGCACAGGCTTTTCCTCCAGGGTTTTAAGCAGCTGGAGAGGCGAGGAGCGAGAGGAGATTTCTGACGGCACATCTCCACCATGTGGACTGCTGACAGGGCCGCCACTGAAAGTGGCCATAGAAACGCTGCTGATAGACAATAACACGTGTGGCTGGGAATTAGGCTTTTTATTAATTAGAATGTCTGTCTTTGAAGGAACATGCATATCCCGAACAATCCCTGACACTGAGGTTGTTCTGCTGTTTCTCTCAGATAAAGATGGGCAATGTGATTATGCCATGAGACAAAATAAACTATGAGAGAATTTTAATGTTTATACTTAGATATCCTCTAAAAATTAACGCGCAGGAAACATCTGTGGCTGAATTGGATTGTTACCTTTCAGATAAAGTTGCAAGTTTGTTACATAATTTTAACTTTTTTTTTCTTCTTTTTAATCAAATGTCTTCACATAGTAGCAAACTGTAATCAAACAGAGATCACATCCTTGAGATTATATAAAAAATACGATGAGCACTGTGTGGGAGTCAATCTTTTTAAATGATTTACATAAGAACAGCTTTTACTTTTAGGTTTCATGGATTTAATACACTTTATTAGTGTGAATATATATATAATGTAGTGTACAGTCTGATTTTACCAAACAGCACAGTGTATTCTACTGTACACACTCAAGGCAAAATAATGTGACCGTGATTCTCTGCATCAATGTTTTTGTCCTGTACTGACCTAAACTTCAGTAGTGCAGCGTTAGAACAGTGAAAAGCATGCAGACAGCACAGACAGATACGATTCATTCAGCACATTCACCAGCGGTGTTCAGCCCCCCCCCTCCAGTAGCTGTAGACCCCCATGCTGACACCTAATCCAGAGCCTCGCTACCATAACATTTTCACAGGGGTCGCGAGCCGCCTCAATAACAGCTCCACATGAATTGGTGAACTGCTTCTTTATAAGAGGTACGACACACACAATTAGTGTTCATTGGTGGTAGCCTGCCGCCACTTTTTTTCTGTGTATTTTTACAAGAGCTGAATATAATCCTCAGATAGTGTGTATCTTAAGAGACAACGACGTGTGTGTGTGTGTGTGTGTGTGTTTGGTTATAGTCTACCGTCTTGAGGAAGTGAGGGTGTCCACTGCAGCCTTGCACCTTTAAGTTAATATGTGTAAATATGAAAAGATATCAAAATAGATTTTTTTTTTCAATACAAACAACAGGTAACATTTTTTCCACCAATATGGCTTCACAGCTTTTAGAATAAAACCTTTCAAACAAATGACAAGCCGACTCAGGCGTCCTCTCTCTTGCTAGCAGTAAAACTAATGACAAAATTGGAACAATCTGCTTTTTGAATGGCCACTTTTATTCCTCAAATGTAGCGATCTGTGAGCCTAATTTGTCCTGTGGGACGCCGCACGCTCCCCATAAAGCCACATTAGGGCAGCAGTAGCAGGGATAATGAATATGATTCAGACAAGGTGCCCCGGCAGCAGCTCCGCCTCCTCAGGACGCGAGGCTGCAAGCGGCTCGCCGGGGAAACGAGGGAGGGCACACACGCACGCACGTTTTACTGCTTTAAACATCAAGGTCACTGTAATTAATCACCGTAAAATAATCATTTTCATCTCCTTTTATTGGACTTTAATGTAAATTCTGATTGTCATTACTTTAATTGATCATGACATCATTTATTGCTTGTCCGTCAATTTAAACACAAAATTGATTTCAATAACGTTAGAAGCTTTAATCAGCTCTTTAATGAAGGCTGGAATTAGAGAGAAAGTTTAAAGCTGCACAAGTCCTAATTTTATGTAACAATAAATCTGTTTCATCAGCCTGAAACAAGAGTTAAAGGAACCCTGTGGGCTCCTCTTCTGAATAACAACACTTTGTTTACATCCAGGGCCCGAGCTTTGCTCTGCATGGTGTTTAAGTACAGAGTGCATAGCGCACACGTAAGGGAGAAGCCACAAACAGAAGAAGATTTAGTTTATTAATCTTAAATCACTCAAAATATAACCACACATATGAGGAAAATGGTTCTGGTGTCAAGGACACCTCAGCAGTGGAAAGACACGTCTCCAACTACAGGTCCAGATCCGTTCTGTGTGTCAGCCATTGCCAGACTTAAACCGGACACCATCTGGTTCCCAAAGTCAAGTCCCTACCCATCACCGACCTCCGTTGCTGGGAAATGAAACCAATGCTGATGTGCCAAAAACTGCAGTTCCTCGAGTGGCCACTTGAGGCTGGCTGCAGAACATGTCAACCTCCATAAGTCCCCATGTTAAAATGTCCAACTTCACAGCAAAAATAAACATGTTTACAGCCTGGTACAAAAAAAGTTTTTGCTAATTTCACCTGTTGGACTTTACACTGCTGCACAGAGGTGAACCAAAATATCAAACAGACTTGGAGACACAAAATCCATGTGCACACAACTTACAGCTTAGCATGTTACAAATTAATAATGCAGTCTGTGTTTGTCACAAACATATTCTTATGAGGTCTGACAAATTGTCATTTTAGGGGTTACCCTAGATTTGTGAGGTTTGAACCCATTGTTTCTGTTGATAAGTTTGCCTTCAGGGCATTCTGCCCGTTTCCAAAATCTAACCGAGCAGCCTACACCTTACCAAACAAAAACAATTACTCAACCATTCCTAAAAGCAAAAGGCCAACATCAACTTAAAATTTCACGCAACTTTTAAACGCAAATACGCTTCACACTCGGCCTTGAGCAAAAGCTCGTATGATCTGAGGTCACCAGTAGACCTCTACTGGCATGAACGGAGTGTGTTCATGCTGCTACATGAGAGCAGAAAAGACCTTTCATGTAAGCCCCCTCCCCATCCTTCAGGCCATCACTCAGCATCCAGAGCTGTCCTGAACAGCCCAATAACACTGTCAGTATCAGAACACACACACACATATAACCAATTACATGTTCCTGACAGATGCAGGTTTATATGGTCTTGATTATGAATCCTGCATGTACACACACACACACACACACACACACACACACCATCTGTGCATGCACACAGTGAAGGTACATCCATCCACACCCCAGCGTGTGCCAGTGAGTTGTGTTGTAAAGATTTATATGACAAGGCGGCAGACAGACAGCGGCAGGGCTGCGATCCTGCCCGTCTCACTGCTAACGTTGACAGCGTTATTGCTGCGGTCGTGCATGCGCATGTGTGTGTCTGTGTGTGTGTGTGTGAGATAGTTTTAAGTTCCAACTGTTTGAACAGTTTCTTCTATATTTGCCTCACTGTGTAAACTCTTTACTTTTCCTTTAAAATTATTCCTATGTGCATGCAGTCACACACACACACACACACACTTTGCCCTCCGTCTGTTGCCTTATCTGATTCTTACTTACAGAAGCACTCTGATGGGTGTTTGGGGCTGTTACCGTTGGCCCGGCTCTGCCCACACACAGAAGAAGAGAAAGTACTGAGTGTTTGTGGAGCAGGAGCTCTGATTATCTCTCCTGCAGGCAGTACACTCTTGGCTGCAAGCTCCCCTCCATCCATCTTCACCGCCATCCTTCTTTCTTTGCAGCATGTGGCTTGCTTCCCAGGTATGACTTGCTTCGTGCAGAGTATCGTGGCAGAATGGGTGCATTCATCTGCACGCACTAGTAAACATGTAGTAACAATCTGGCAACCATTAATTACCTGGTAAAACACCATCAAATACTGGGAATGACACTGAATTATTTGGACTTACATTTGCATCATGCATACCTCTGAATTAGACGAAAACATGCATCCGCTTGGAGCGCACCCGTCACATTCCAGTACACTGACTTGAGCTGTGTGCAGCATCTTTCCTCATCCTCTGGGAATGTGAACCTGTCCATTTTAAAGAATGCGTATGTGTCAGGCTACATTCTAGACATACTAGGATATCCTCAAAGCTTTCTGACCCGATACGAAATTGCAGCCAAGCTAACATTTTATCCACCATCTCTGCCAATTTGAGCTTGTTTAAACTGGAAAAAATACTTTAGCGTGATTACTCCCTCTAAGATCATGTACAGCAGTGATTTCTTACTGCTGCGGGCTAAATGGAGGGACTGCGGAGCAGAACTAGAAATTATAATTTGATTTGAAAAAAAAACATGCATATATTGAGTTAGCCATAAGACCTAGACCCACAAGAACACTATATGTCGAGACTGAAAGACAAGTACACTCAAAAAATGGCCATAATGCAGGACTTATGCATTTCAAGTACACAGAAAATTTCCATCCATTTGAATAACAGGTTTAATATAAATGAATCAATACACTTGAAGCAAGTAATAAGACTTATGTAATCGTTTTAATCAACTCAATGTGCGTCTACTACACTACCAGGTTTAATTCATTCTCAATATTAATAAAGTCAATTTGTTTGGCCAACAAGGTGGTAGCAAGCGAGCAGATAGCAGTTAGCTAAACATAATGAAGAAACTGATGGACTGGTTTGCTAATGCTAATAGATAAATGGTTGAAATGATTAGAAAACGCTAATGCCAACGCTGCTGGATAAATGATTAAAACAGACAGTTAACAGTAATAAAGTAATGGTGGAAATAGTTAGCTAATGCTAATGGAGAAGAAAGACTTGAAAAAAGTCATGAAGAAATGATTGACATAGATAGCTGATGCTAATGAATAAGTGGTTGAAATGCTAATGCTATTGCAGACATATGGCTGACATTTAACAGTATGGTTCAAATAGTTAGCTAACGCTAACTGATAATTAGTTGAAACAATTAGCTAAATGTTTGGATAAATGGTTGAAATAGCTAAATCTATCAGGCCCTCATACATCTGCCACTTGTTGAAAACTCTTTTGGAATGACTGGTTGTGTCAATGAAGTTCGTTCTTGCTGTAGAGGTGACCAGAGATTTAAGGTCCTCCAAGTTTTACTTAACATTTAAATGCCTAAAAGTTGGGCTGTATTTTTGTTTTTGTAATTTAAAAAAAAATGTTTCCACTGGTAGAAGCCTGTACACAAAAGTACTCCTATCAGTGCTGAGCTTTAAATCCCCATATTGGCTGAACGTCAGTAACATTCGTGGGTGCTGGTTTCTCGTGCATGTGTGTGTTTACAGTGTGTCAACGGCTGGCACATTTGAATTGGCAAGGAGTTTCTACTTAATGGAAATCTCACCATGTGACAAACCTTTCAGCTGCTCGTGAAGTGACAGAGTGCAGTCAAAACAGGAGAGATGAACTGATCATAAAATGCACAAACGAGTGTGCGCGCGCGCACACACACAGACAGACATCACTTCATAACAGGTCCTGGTGCAGCGGTGACTGCTAATGTCTTTCTGTCAAGTAGGAGCTAAGCCTGTGAAAGCAACATGAAAGGTGACATGCTCTGGGTCTTTCAGTCCCGCTGCAGGCCAATGCCAGGTTTGAGCCACAGGCCGAGTCTGGCTGGCAGAGTAACACCGCTCTGTGGTGGTGCTCTGCACAGGTCTGCAGACTGTCTATCTGACTTCACCTCTGTTCTCTACCAAACCACAGTTTGAAAAGCAACGACTCTCCAGCTTCTCACAGGCTTCTTCTAATGTGATTTTACATGCGTACATGTTTTTATATTTTCAGTATATACAAGACGTTTCATTCAAAATGAGATACTCACCATATGGAAAAAGGAACACCTACTGTGACAAAATGATTGATGGTATGAGAATAAAATAAATTATCTTCTTTGGAAGAGATACAAAGTTACACATTCTTAGTGGGCACAATCATAACACGTTACAGAGTGGAACCTCTGTATTTAGGACATATTGAATGATGACTATAACGATTTTATTATTTTTTTGGTCATTATAGGTTTCATATGTAGAAACTAGAAGAGGTTGCATATTCTAAAAAGAAATGTGCACGTGCTTGCGACTGAAATCTTGCATTTGAAACAGTTTGAAAGTCTGAGACAGCTGAAGTGGCAGTGGAGATACAAATATCCAAAAAACATTTTTGAAAGGAGTAAAATCTAAAGGGCTGAGTGGAGCTGAAATATCAGCTTAAGTCAAAGTGCTGAAAGGAGTTGAAGCTGAATGTCAGCTGAAGTGTAGATGATAAATCGACGTGCACATTGACAGGAGTCCCAGTTTGGGGGTAATAACCTGAAAGACGATGTCAGACGAAGTGTGAGAACTGAAAGCACCTGCCACAAAAGGTGTATGAATAGTAAAAGGATGAACGGAGCTGAAAGGGCCTGAAGTGTAAAACCCTGAAAGGAAAAACATTACTAAATGCAGTAAACGTGACGGTTGAAGAGATGAAAGCAGTTGAAATGTCCTTGGCATGTAGGTTAGTTGGAATTTCAAGTGGAAAGTAGAAGTGCTGCAGACGTTTGATGTGTGTGCACTCTAAATTGTTGATATCTCAGCTCAAGCCTAAATGAACGGCCAGTTGCAGACTAGAAATCATCAGTAAGTTTCGGCTGACGGGAAAGCATTGAAGTGTGAGTGAGCGGGGAAGTGATGAAAGCGCCTTTAATTTCATCCAAGGTTTCAACATTACATCCATTTAAATGGAAAATAACGTGCATTTCAGTGCGTTTTGTTGTTTATTTTTTCACAGACCTCTTTCAAAAATGTAGTTCAATTCGTATTTATTTTACATTATATAAATGCATTGCCCCCGACTTCTTAGTCACAACCTTCCAAGGATCTTTCTTTATGACAGTCTGCAGGTTGTGAGCGAGTGGAATAAGCTTTTTTATTATCATCTTTTATTAATATTTCCAGCTATTAGTCACGTATATGAGTCTGCTTCATTCACCATGTTTTATTTTTTACTTTTGTGAGTCCCAATACTTGTGTGGCATCACTCTCAAGCTAACCCCTAACCATCACAAACACACGTACACAAAGTGTCAGCCGTTTTTTAACTACCCGTTACTGTTTTCCTGCTGCGCTCAACGTCATTTAAAATAACTAATATGTCCTATAAAACCCAGCAGCAGTAGCCTGCTCAGGTTTACGCAAATAATTAGCTGCAGGCAGACACAATTATACGCTGAGAGAAATATGATCTGTCAGTGTGTGATAGAAACCAAAGGTAATGACCTCATATTGTGGAATTTCTCTTAAGCGCTGTGGTAAACAACTAATGGGAGCCGTTTTTGTTTTGGGGAAACGGGATATGCGATGATCTATGGCTTTTAAAAGTGGGATTAGCAACATTATATGCAACATGTATTTCTCAGAGTCCTCTTCCTCCACCCACGTTCCCTCTCTTTTACCCCAACCACATGCCTTAAAACATGTAAACACTGTGTTTTTCAGGAACAAAACCAGCGGGGTGATCTGTGGATTTTTAACAGGGCTCAGTGCTGCGTACCTTCAGGGTCTGCGGTCTCTCCTGACAGCTTTACAGGCAGCTGATTGGAGGTGCCATGCCAGCACAACAAGGGAGGCCTGCACCCACACTGGCAGCCATTAATGCTCGCACATATACATTAGTATCGTGGGGCAATTTTTCCTAGGAGAGTACAAAGCTGATTGTAAAGCTGCAATATGACATGCTAATTTTATCACATTAGAATTATGTTACGGGTCTTTGCAGAAGTCTGCATGCAGATTTCTGGGTTGCCTCAAATTGGCTATTGGATTGTGTTGGGACGGCTTACAACATATATGACATACAGAAACATCAGTCAGATATTAATAATAATAAAACTGTTGAATCGTGCTTGTCATTCAAGACATTCAGCATTAGTGTTCCCATTGGGGCCTCAGTTCAGAGGCTCTAAAAAGGGTTTCAGATGTAAAATATCTCAAGGCCAGGTATCTTTGTTTATTAGTTCTGCTGAACTACAGTTATTACTGATGTTTTCCTCCACACCATCTTTCTTTCTTTCTTTCTTTCTTTCTTTCTTGCCTCCTTACTATTTAGCCTTGCAGTCTTGCCAGGCTTCAAGCTATGGGTTTGTGTCCAAAACCAATGCAATTCCTCGAGCGGCCACTTGTGACAGGCTGCAAAACATTTCAGTCTCCATAAGTCCCCATGTTAAAATGTCCAACTTCACAGCAGAACAAAAACATGTTTACAGCCTGGTACAAAAAACAGCTTTGGTCTCTACAGCTAGTTTACCCATTCATGACAACTGTAAGAGGCAACTCACCTGTTCAAATGATATTGAGGCTTAAAGTTATGCTTAATTAACAGCATGGTCACTTTGTTAGGCATAATTTATTCCATTTCTGCCACCTGAATCTGACACACTGGACCTTTAAGTGTAAGTTGTATTCCAGTCTTAAGTTGAAACAATGGTTTTCTACTAAGTGCTGTAGACATGAGTGAACGCTGTGTTAATTATAGTGATATGTAGTCTTCCTTTGATCATCTAGAGTTTCACAAAGAGGAAGAAAAGGATGAGGTTGGGTTATGGCTCATACACAAACAGGGGAAAACAAGAGTGTTAGAGTGACACTGCAAATCCATACAGGAGACACACACACACACACACACCCAACAGACAAACATAGAAACACACATATTGGAAAAATACCCATGACGTCAGCATCACTTTACCTACCATTGACATGCTCCTATTTATGCACAGACGGCTGCTGCGTGCCACCAGGACATAAACACACACTTTTACATACCACACCCTTACACACACCCTCATACACCCTCGCATACACACACACAAAGTCACTCCACCCCATATACACACCCATGCCACCACCTACATACCCACCCAACGCCACAAACATAGTCACCGTGTCTTTTCTAGAAGGCTGCCCCTCCTTTCAAACAACACACACACACACACACACACACACCTCTCAACCTGCCCAACAAACACATAGCAACACAAACACAAGTGTGTGTGTGTGTGTCTGTGTAGTGGAAACTTTCATTGCTCCAGAGGTGTCACCTTCCAGACTGACGCATTTACCGGAGGTTTCCTACTTGTTGCCGGTCTTTCTCCTCCTCCTCTTTTTTTTTTTTTTTTTAACACTTTCTCTTTCGCTCTCTCTTTCCTTCTGTTATTCTCTCTGCTCACACCTTTTTCCTGGCAGAACTCTTTCACTTATTTATATTTTCGTCTTTGGATATCGATTGTCACGTCAACATTTGCCAGAAAGATTCGCAGAAATTACAGTACGGGTACAGACGTCAGTCTTGCCCCTGGTCAGTGTTTTGCTGTTGTGCTTTATGTTAACACAGCGACAGATGGTGATTCACATGTTCTCACAAGTCAGAACATGAGAAATTTCTAACTTTATAACTGGTATGTACGGTCTGTCCGACAGCTTAGGTCGTTGGTAAATTCACATCACATAAAATGATATTTCTCTACGTTTCTCCCTTTGCAACTAAAACTGATAGGACGGGCGTGGTTAAAAATTATCCCGCAACACGTAAACACAGTGTTAATAAAAGTTGTTGGGTGCCGGACATGAGGTTTTTCTGGACTCTGACAAAGGGGCATGCCAGAAAAAGAGGCACTTTTTGGCTCTCCAATGTGAGATGAGAAGATTCAGCATCAGTCTCATGTGCAGCAAGGATGGAGCAAGGATGTGTTTAGCTTAATTTAGCAATTCAGCTAGCCTGACAGCTCACACTATAAGCAGAGATGCTGCACACACTGAGTGGAAGGATAAATAGTAACCCACAGCACATAACACTCCCGTAAAACCACTAACTTTAGTTTTGGGGTTTTTATTTCTGGTAGTGCAAAATAGCATCATTACAAAATTGACTTTCCTTTTGCATTCCTGTTTAGGGTTCCCACACCTTCTTAAACGTTAAATTCAAGGATCTTTTTAAGCAGTTTCCAGGCCTGGTTCCCTCAAATTCAAGGGCCACGGGCAACACGGCTTAGTTTGAGACATGGATCATGAGACTTATTTACAAGTTGATTAAAAATGCGTTCAGTGACCTGTGTCTGTTCATTTCAGAAAGATAATGGCGTGATTTTATTCCCTCAAATTCACAAACTTTCAAGGATTTCAAGGCTCTGTGGGATCCATGTCAGGTCTAAAAATCCTCTGACATAAAGGAAGTGATTCTTTGGCATTAACAGAACAAGTGGCTAGACTGCATGAGCATGATGTCCACGATGGCCAATCAAAAGCCCGCACTGTCTACACTAACTTCTCACTCTCACTCAGTGCCGCATGAATCAAACCCGTGACCCTCCGCAGTATATATGAACGGCTAATCCACTAAATCCCTGCTGTCTGTCTGCCTCTCTGCCTCTCTTTCTGTTGGTGTCTCTCCCTCCTTCCTTCCCTCCCTACCTCCCTTAGCCCTCCCCTCTCTCTCTCTCTACCTGGACCAGTTTTATTGGCGTCCTGGTTTTGGCCCAACTGCTGTGCGTATTTTAAAGTGCGGTCAGCGGAGTTCACAATAAAGTAGGAACATGTGTACAGACAAACACACCCCGCGCTCGCTGCTACCGTTGCTACAAACTCACGCCGTCTAATTAAATTCAAAATGTCACGTTCGATTAATGTCCAGAAAGACTTTACAGCGCAGTAAATGTTTTCGACGCTTTCGAAATATCACAGAGAAATGTGTTTGGGTTTAACTGGTGCTCGGCGACAACAGGATGACGCGTTGAAGGAAACCTGTGCGCGCCCGCGTGTGTCTTATTTCTTTTCTTACCCCTGTTTTCTCTCCTCTCATCAATCTCTCCCCCTCACCTCTGCTCTTCCTCTGCCACTTTGTGCCCCCCCCTCCCCTCTTTAAGTCATTTTCTTCATGCCTCCCCAATCAGCCTCGGGTCTGGTTTAGCGCTGAAATCAACCCTGTGATTTGGAGTGACACTTTTAATCAGGGTTCAGTTAAACTTGGACATGGCCGGATTTAGAGCTTGCAATATACTGTATGTGACTGCGGTGTGTGTGTCTCTTTTTGTCTGCTGGCCAACATGGCTGGTGCCACGGTCACTCTTTTATCAGCCTACTAGATATTAAGTTTTAAAAAAAATGAATTAAAAAATACTTCCAGTGGCGGCTGGTTTCCTGTCAAAGACTAATGTTGTGTAACATACCAATCACAAACAAAATGTTTGTGCGTCTGGTAGTAATTTCTCACTGTTGTGTCTTCATGCATGAGTGTGTGTGTGTGTGTGGCTATTAGTATGCACATTTTGTGTGTGCTCTGTTTTTGCGTTTTGAAGCTGCAGAGAGACGATATTTGGAGCTGAGCTGTCCTTAATATTTGAAGATTTTATTATGAAGTACGTGGCAGGTATTCAGGTCACTGAAAGAGACTGAAACTCAGACAATGACATATTTAGTTTGGACAATAAGAGCCGTGAGGATGGCCACTGTTTTTAATGGAGGATGTGAGAAGAAGACGAAGATCCAGCAAGCTCCCGTCTCAGGTCCGGCTCCAGAAGCAGGCCCAGGTTTCTCAAATCTCAGTCCCATTCATAGAAGAGGAAGATGACTTTGTCAATCATTCTTTGAAACACACAGTCCCCCCAAAGGAGCAATTAGGGGTCCAGCTTCCAGTCCAAACTCCATATTGTGGTCTGTTCTTGAACCGTCTGGTTTTCAGGTCCCTCACACTGAGCTGCTGCCACCCATTGTGGATATACTCTCCTCCATATTTTTGCAAGTGAAAGCATTGTTCACTGCCTCGATTTTTTTTTTTTCTGTGAGGTTTTCCTTTCCACAGCATCTCCATGTGACACTCAGACAGACAGACAGTAGTAGTAGTAGACTCTGAAGAACTGACGGTATAATTCTATACAATAACTGACCGAAAATGTACAAACAAATGTTCAAGAGTGTGTGAAAACCAGGTCATGAAATGCACTTCTTCTTCTTCTTCTTCTTCTTCTTCTTCTTCTTCTTCTTCTTCTTCTTCTTCTTCTTCTTCTTCTTTGTTTTCACATTCCACATTACAATTAAAAAGAATCATGTGACAGTACATTTACGGTCCTGTCACTAGCAATTCATCCAGACTTTTTCTAGACAAACTACCTGATGTGTTTTAAAGTTCCAATGTGTAAGAATTAGGGTATTTATAAGGGTATTTATTTACATAATATAATATTCAAACATTTAGACTCTTTTATATCTACAGACTACAGACTCTTGCAGTCCTCCATTCACGCTGTTCAGGTTGTGTTAGAGAGCTGTTGGTTCAACTTCATGATCATTTTGCTGTTGAATTGTGTTGCTGACACGTTTTGCCCTACCCACTTCTTTATCAATGACGGTTGAGTAAATAAGAGAATGGCTTGTCTGTATATGGAAAACTTACAACATAAGCATTAAAAGTGACTGGATTCATGGTAAATATTGTCACTCATATAATGTCGGACTTAATCTATTGAATGACTAAATGAAAACAATGAAAATGAAACACTGACATCTTTAATACAATCTCAGATCTGCAAACTTGTCTTCCCAACAAGTATGCACCGTCCTGTTTTGTTCTGGTTCAGCAGTGGGGGTGAAGCTTTATTACCACAAGCCAGACGAAAGCCTGAGCTCCCCCAGCCTTGAAAATAATCAGGCGGCGACTAAGCAGCACCGTCTTACAAAAATAAAAATACAAAAAAGGAATCAGTTTGGCCTTCACCCAGCTGGACAACAGGGCTGAGCTGTGAGACACAAGTGCTGTAAATGTTCAGCACCTGATCATTTGTGTGTTTTGGACTTCCACATCCCTCCCCATTGTTATGGCAGGAGGACGGAGAGGGGAGGGGGGGGGGCCCACCAGAGTCGTCTCTCGTAACCCCCGGGGCCAGGCGGATGCGTGACGTGATTGACAAGGCTGGTTCTTCTGCAGTATATAGCTGTGGCTTTTTTAAAACCCTGCTCGCGAGTTGACATTTATTTAGACAAGGCTCCTTCTGGGCAGCCGAGAAGCCACAGAAACCAAAAGATGTCTGACAGAGACAAGTATGAAACCTGTGTGTGTTTGGTCTAACAAATATTAAAAGCCGGTTGTTCTAAACTAACCTACATACCTGCTGAGCTACGTAGCTGCTTCCCGAGGTTGGTGTAAGGGACAGTATGAAAATTCTAGAGGGGTCAAAAAAGGGTGAGAGCTTTGCGATTTTGTTCTTTTGGCTTTTTGTTTTAATATTATATTAGAAAGAATTCAGTTGTATTTATATGGTGCTAAATCATAACAGAACTTATATTAGGACACTAGAGCAGGTCTATACTGCACTCTTTATAATATTTGCAGAGACTCAACAATTCCCACCATGAGCAAGCACTTGGTGACAGTGGCAAGGAAAAAAAAAAACTATAAACGTATTGAATGTATGAATGAGGTGTGTTTACACAGTCGTGTTTCTGTATCATGCATCATATCTTATGCTAGCCTCAAGCGGAGGTCCTGTGAGCTGAACGTTAATTCCTCACCCCCAGATTGCTAGCAGTCATCGGCTTCAACTGACACTGACTCTAGTGACGAGGCTCCTTCTTGAGCCACAGAAGAACTTTTTTCCACATACATGCACTCGTTCTTCCCATAACCTGGACGCCGACTTTGATGTGTAAAGTCTGTGGTTCCTTAAGCGTGGCATTTAAAGTGACAGTGACAGCTCTTTGTTTTAAAAGAAAGAACTGCTGAGCTATGCGGTAAACGGCGTGCATCATTTCGGTATGTTTTCCATCATTTTAACAACCATTGATTCCACTTTTTTGAATTGTGTGCCCTTTACAATTATTCTTATATTAAGGTTCAAATTACAGTATATAAAATTCAACAAGCACTTTTAGTTAGCACTTGCAAAGTGAGCTCTACCAGTTCAATCAGTATTTTTTGCGATATTGGGGGTGTGCTGTTATATTTTTCCAAAATTATGGGGAGGATCTAAAGTAAATATTAATAATGCTAAGGTGGTCTTCTTATTTTCATCCCCCTCCCTATAATAATTTTCGCACAGTCCCTTAGAAGAGTGAAGCAGCATCAAGAGATGGCCAGGAGAGATTGAGAAGGACTGAATATCATTTTATGCTTCTGGTTTTGGTCTGGGTGTGATGATGTGTGTGTTTGTGTGTGTCTTGGACGCAGATGAAAAGTAAACTAAGATGTAATAAGCTAGCTGCAAGAGAGTCTTAAAGTCTTTGGTCGAAAGTCGGGGTCTTGTTTCAAAGCGCAAAATCTGCTGTAAGCCCCCGCAGACGCAGACTAAACACTTCATCGGCCTCTATTGTTGTTCTGCACTGTTACAGGCCTCCCTGGAGATTTAGCAGGAGCCATACCCCACCGCTGCTGCGACAGGCAGCCAATAGCCACGCTGCTTACTAATGACCCCGCCACCAAGGTCACGCCACTGCCTGGTCATCAACATTCATACAGCACTGGATTAGAGAATGATCAGATTTGGGGTTGTTTTTTTTTGACAGTTTTCAGGTGTTCTGGTGAAACAAATCCTGACTGGTTTCTTTTTGTCTCTACCAGCATAAAAACAAAGCAGAGGCAGGAATACGGCGTGGTTTCTCTTTGTGGCAGAACTACACTTGGTGATAATCGATTCAGCATGTTCACCATTTCTAACCATTGTATTTTAAGACCTGGACAAAATGTCATTTTTTTTCTTTCCAGTTAATACATGACTAGTCACTCCATCTTCAATTTTTCTCTTTTTTCATCAGTTTCCGTCACGTGCCGTTCTGTGGTTTGAAGACCATGTATACACAAAGTAGCCGTTACGGGAAGGAAAAGGAGAGAGTTTACTGGAAGAGGAGGCCCATTACTGAAAGCATGGAGTTGGATCAGTGGATAGGTTGAAGGTCAAACAAACCCTACACATTTGTTCCGTCCATTATGGTGGACGTATGGGACGGTTGCACGTGCATGTGTAGGCGGGTGCGCATTTGTATATATTTGGTGTGCATGTCGTCTCCACCTGGGTCTGGGTTCCATCACCATCTTCCACTGGCGTCTCTGAATCATGTAATCTGCGTTGTTAATGTAGTGATTACCTATCATTACCAAGAGGTCCGGTGTCAGTGACACCATTCAATCCAACATCCAATCTGGATGTTTACAACGTGTCAGCAATGACTTCTCTTTTCCGTGCACCAAGCCTGGGATGAAAATAAACATCTTCTTTTTACTCAGAGCACCAAGTGAGGTTAACTTATACCAGCGGAGGCAGATAGCGAACATGATACTGCTATAATTTTAGAGTGACTGGTCAAAAACGCAGAGGTTTGAGTCGGTGTTTTAAAAGGCGGCAGTGTTAACCAACCACATAGGAAGGGAGTCATTAGTGCACTTCTAAATGTGTATGCTTGTACAGTGACTAATCAGTCCATAAAAGCTCTTTATATCTACAGTGAACCTGAGTAGACATGGAGCTAGGCATCATCCATAGAAGACAAGCAAGCTACAGTTACACTAGTGACACTAGTTACACTAGTGTTACTAACAATGGGCTAAATAACCATGTGTAAGGTGAAAGTGCTCATTTGTAGTAACAAAATCACAGTTATCATCAACTGTCTACAATCTGTGGTTTCCACCCAAACTGAGTTAGCAACTAGCTAACTAACAATATATTTATCTCACTGCACAAGCGCTTCATCGCAGCATTCCTGTGCCCGGCCCTGTTTTTTCTGCAAAAAAAAAAAAAAATAAAAATGCTGTGTGGACAACATGCCCAAAATGGCCAAAAATGAATGAATCCAATATAAGGCTGCAACTTGGTCAATGTGCTGAATGCTAAAACCTGAAGTAATAGTACAGGGATAAGACAATATAACAGGGAATCACTCCATTTCTGTTATACAGCAATATTTGTCCAATGTTTGCTGGCCAAAGTTAGCCACAATAAGCTACAAATGATACCAGAGATAACAGTGTGCTCTTTTTCTCAACAACCACCAAAACTGCAGTGAACATCACAGACTGTATGTCCATGTTTGGAGCTATGTTAAGCTACAAGCTCAGTCAGTTTCCAGCTCTCCATTTTGGTCAAGAATGAAAAATGAAATGGTGTTAATCCAAGGTTTACCATAATTCCAATCTTGTGCCTCCCCTTTTCCCTTTCCCCTTTCGCTTTAAGTTTGGTCAAACGTGGATAAAATTGGCTTCAGGTCCTGAATGTATAGAAGTCTCATTGCAAATCAGCAATATTGTCCATTTGTCTGTCCATTTTGTGTGCTATTATAAATTAATTACAACAAAAAGTATTGAATATGACAGGATCCAGTTTTGTACCGCAAATCAAATAGTCAAAGACTTCCTTTCTGCGGGTTAGAAATGAAATGTTTTGACTGTGCAGATTAATTAAATTGCTGACTAGAGTAATTAAATATATGAGCCGTCTTCAGCTGCAGTGCGAACACAGCTATTATTGGAAACAGTAGATTCCACTGTAGATCTTATACGACCCGCTCAGGTTTCTATCTACACAGCGGGTGGTCATTTGTCTGGATCCTCTTTAATGCAGCGCTTTAGCCTGCCAGATTATGTTCCATATGTGCGTGTGCACTCCAATGAGCAAACTCAGACTCAGTGTGAAGCGTGCACATGCACTTTATCCCTCCTGCTTTAGTCACCTTGTGAGTGAGTTATCGCACAAAAAGAATCAATGGGGAAATCTTGACGTCTGCCACAAAATGAACACCAGCCTCCAGCGGAATGAAACACAACTCCCGGCATGCTGTAAGGATAAGAGGGAAAGGAAGACTGGGATTATAATGAGAGATGGTGGTCCAACGAGATGACGGGGACATGTGGACGCCAAGAGTTTACGGGCGTTGTTTGACCCATGGGTTACGAGGGAACATATTTTAATGCATAATGCAAAAACTGTGCACATAATGAGGAATCTTTGAATTACCAGCGTTCTGGAAGAACCTAAAATGCCCAAAGGAATGCAACAATACAGAACATCGCTTCTACAATTGCAGTTTTCTTTTTCAAAATTATATGGACAGAGAAAAAAAAAGTATTTCAGTCTTCTGCAATAAAATTCTGGGCTATTTTTCCCCTGATATATATATAGACGCGCACGTGTGTGCCCTCAATTTTACTTCATTCCCAACCCCTCAAGACCTGGATTTCCACCTCATATAATGTCCTTCACTGACAGGAAGTTTTAGCCTCAGTCTACACTGGCCACTTCTTTCTTTTGGCTTAAAGGAAGCATGTTCAAGGCGCTGGAGGTGCCGGTCGCTGCTGTTGTTGCCAAGCAACTATTGAAAACCTACTTAAAGTACTTTTTTTGTGTTTTAAACATTAAAGTGTTTTTAACGTCTAGCACTTGGCAGGGACCGACTGTAACAGAACACTATTTCCATTGAAAATAATGAGGCAAAATGAGGCCAGGGCTACAAAAACAAGGACAGGAATCAGTCTGAGAGGTTCAATGCATTTCAGAATTAGTAGTGACTTCCCAGGTACAACAAATACAGCAGAAGTTAAAGGGTAAACTCCAGTGGGATATTGCTCGGTATGTGAATTGTAGATAAATAATAGTCTGTTTCTGGTTTTTACCCACAATGACCATTTCAAACTCTCATCATACTTTAGATGGAGCATACCCAGTAGTAGGGTAGGAGTCGTATTACATCTGTCAAGGTTCTCAGTTGTCCAAGTCGTCTTTTTTTGAGAAGGCAGTTTGCTTAAACCTTAGGGACAAGGGATACTCTTTTGCCGACAATGATGTTCACATTATGGACAGGGAGGACAGGTGGTTTGGAAGAGGAGTGAAGAAGGCTATTTATGAAAAACCATGTGGCAACAGAGGAGGTGGCCTCAGACACCACTTATGCCCCACCTACACCTACAGTACTGTCCTTTCATGCCTTCCCAGGAGACTGAACAGTTCACACTTGGCTTCAAGACCTCCGGAGGTCGGGGGACTTCAGCAACTTGGCCAAGAGTTGTCAGAGCAACAAGGAGCACTAACAAACCAAGTGGAAACAATGGTTGGTTAATGGTCACACCAAAGCTGAACGTGCCAGTCAGAACTGAAGAAGCCTCTTGGATGAGAGGTGAATCATCTTCAGGGACCTACAACCAAGTATATATCAGCATCCATGTTACTTTTATGTCTGGTTAGCTACAACTTAATTCTCTATATTTAGCAGCTCTACTGACCCTTCAATTATTTGATTGGACCAGTTTGACAGGGCAGTGAGGGTGCTAACACAGGAGGCCCTTGGAAAATAACACAGGGTAGTGCAATACGCTGCGGTCGGCAATGGTGTTGCTTAAACCACATGTTCCTGGTGGATTACTTTGTCACATGAACAATGTAACCACACAACATTTTAACCTCTGTAAATCTGCAAAATTTCATGGAAGCAGGTATATGGAACTGCACAATATGTGCCATAATGTTCGGATTAAAAATCGGGATCTATGTATTGGAAATACATTTCCTACCTCTGGGCAAAATCAAAACAAATTGCTTTTTAATCGAATATTCAGGAAAGTCTCAACTTGAAACTTACACCACCGTAAGGCTCTTAGCAAGAATCAACCACTGCTTCTGTTACTGGAAGAAGAAATTAAAAGAATAAATCAGACATTTACAGTGCTCGTCGTTGTAGAACAAACCATTCATGCCTTTATTTGTATTAGCAAGACATATATAGATAAAATAAAGTGTTGTAACATGGAAGACATTTCCTAAACAGTTCCTCTTATTTTATTTTTTTGATACCTCAGCAGGAACGTCTGAAGAGCTGCAAAGTCCTCAAAATTTATAGTTTTAAGAGCAGAAAGTAAAATGTTTCTTTACGTTTATTTCTGGAATATCTTGCCGAGCAATATGAGGGCTTCACACAAGGCGACAATGTGCCTCGTTGTCAATGTTTCATCTTGAATCAAGCTTTAGTCATCATTTTTGAGATATTCTGGTAACTAACAGATAGAGGTTCCAAAAACAGAGTCATTGGCAGAAGGGACTGGGCTTTTGTGCCATTTTTGAGATTGAGATGAATAAAATTAACTTCATCATCTCATGGGATTCCATTTATTAACTTCCTCTTGAAATATAAGCCAGGTTGGTTGAGAGCAAGAGATTAAAAGAATAAATCAAGACATGCACCGCATAATGGCAACAGGGTATTCTTCTGAAATCCGAGTAGGAAGGCATTTATAAGACAAAGAGGATGGAATAAAGGAAAGAGGAAGTGAGAGAAACGTTGATAGAGGATATGTTGCAGACTGAGAAGAGGAAAAAAAAGAGAAAGCGCTGCTCTGTTTTGTTGTCTGACTGAAGTCTTAGCTCATTAAGTATTATTAGTTTTGGCTGTGGTGCGACCTTATCCCAGCAGTACCTCCGGCTCGGTCGTGTGTTCCAGCAGACGCAGTTGGCAGTGTTTGACGGTCATTCTCAACACTCAAACTCTACAAAGAGAGGCCGGAAGAATCAAACCAAGGACGTGACAGAGCTAACCACTGTGACTTACTGCCCTGGCTACAGTTATTGTTTAAGTTAATAAAATAAATCACTTAAAAAATCGAGTGTTCAGAAAACTCCAAATGCAGAAACTCGTCTAATAGTGTCAAGACTGAGGATGCCTTAAAAAGACCTGTTTCCAAACACAAACGTATACAGCATACAACGCTTTCTCCTTACTTTGGTTGGAAGATGGATGGTCGACGTAAAGGAGGGAAGAGAACCCGACACCCTCACTGCCACTTCCAAAGTGTTGCTCTCAGGACAAAAAGGAAACCCAAAGCAGTGTTGTGTTGAACAGTAGCTGACTCATGATGCGAACACAAGCCAAAGACCAAAGCAGTTTATTGAAACTAGCGGTGATAGTTTCAATAAACTATCACCGCTAGTTTCAGAACAACTCTCAAAAGTAGATATGACGGGGTGAATTCTGAGGTGAGAATTCTCTTCAACCAATTCTTCTTTTCTATGGAGACAGTGCGTGAAGAGCTGCATGCCAAAATAGATAAGGTGGACAAGGAGTGGGACGATATCGAAGCCAAAGATAAGAAAAAAAGTTCTTAATGCTAACTATGAACAGCATTGATGATTTCCACAGCATCAACAAAAAGATAAATCTTTTCAGCTGCGACAGTACACTGATGTAGTCCAACACGTTCTGTGTGTTGAAACATGAAGGAAGTTGACTTAAATCAAGTGATTCGACAATGGACACTGGACGAATGCCTCGGACAAATGGCTGGAGGGGAAGTCAGGCTTGGACAGATATCACAAAACAGGTTTCCAAAGAATTGCTAGGTTGACCATAACGGTGTTACCATGATGAAGACTGAATAATCTGAAGTCTGGGAGGTTGAACCGATCTTTCCTGTGAAATAACGGGGAACAGACCAGGCAAAAATCTGCTCTCATAACAAAAACTGACATCATGGCAGGCATTTTACAAACATATTAGAAACTGATATGCACTGCTGTGTATTATTCAAAAAGCCCATTTCATTGTTCTGGGCTACTGTGAAACATGGTGATTCAACATGGTTGTGTGATGTGGAAGGCAGCCCCACTGAATCTGTAGTATGGATGTATAAGGAGAACAGTACACTGCGCTGGAGGTGGGGCTCTGTTCTTTCTCATGGCAGCTGCTCAGTGGCACATGAAGGCAGAAAAGTTTGAGTTGCGGGCATAAAATGAATTGGATCTTCTGCATGGTGTGGCTCACAGAGAAAACACACTCGAGACCTGCCGACTGCGTGGCTAACTTCCTGTTTAGCCCTCTGTTAGCGGAGGGCTAAACTTCCTGTTTAGCCCTCCGCTAACAGAATCAGCTAGCTTGAAACTTGAAATTCATTTGACATTGCAGCTCTTTTAGACGTTTGAAATGTTAATAGACCAAATCGATCAAATTCTGTAGGTGAAATTAATCAATGAATTGGCCTGTGACACTAAAACAAAAGTCTTTTTGGGCCACTGTGCGTCACGTGACAGACGCCATTGCTGTCACACGGTTTGGCCAGAGCTGGCTGCAGGCCCCAAATCTGACACACTGGCCCTTTAAATTTGTCAATACGCAAACTGTCCTATAATCTGATGATATGGGAAGGCAACAAAAAAAGACTCCCCCTACAAGTAGCAACAGAGTTCAGTTGAATCAAATGAAAGATTTTTTGTAATGAAGCCTTCACAGATGGAATCAACCTTTTTGGCATGTTCTGAGACATCCTGCTCATTTATTTAAATGACACGTGTTTGACTTCTAACAGCTCTTATGTGCTGTGAGTGCACGTGCTCTGTGCAGGAGCATATATATGGAGTTGCGCTTTCCACGATCACGCTATATTATTGTTATTATTGCAATCCGTACGTCCCTCACCATCTCCAGCCTGACTCTAACCAGAGCTCGCGGCCCGAGGTGCACGAGTAAACAGAGGAGAGAGCAAAGCTTCACCCGTTTGTTGTTAATGCCTTTGATTTATTTACACGAGAGCGCAATTAAGGATCCGACTGCGTTTGGCGGCCTTTTCTCGCGCTGGCTCAAAGAGGCGCTAAGTTACGTCCTGGATCAGATCTTTCAGTGCTGGACTAACACTTTGTTATACTCGGCGTGCAGAGCTGGCTGCAGGCCAGTCACATTTTCACCCCGACGTTTGGTTACAGAGGTAACCCGCGAGCCTGTTTGTGTGCGTGCAGCGTTTTCTTTACATGCATCTCAACACTCAAGTGTGCGGCGTGCACGCATGCGTAGGCCTGATAACGTGCATGTGTGGCGTGTGTTTCACTCTTTTTGTGGAGTGGATCAGTTACACAGTCAGCTGGATTTGCTATTAGACGGCATGTAAAAATCTGACCCCCTGTCTCCAACCTGTTTTCACATCCAAGAGCCTCGGAGCTGCACTTCCATCTGTGACAGCAGGAGTGTGTTAGTACCGTGCACGTGTGAGTGTGAGTGACCGTAAAAAGAAACAGAAAATGTGCACCCTTTAAAATTTAGAGGGGCAGCACGGGACCCTACATCTTCGCAGACAAGGACCTCATCTCGTTGATTGAGGTTAAACAAAGCCAGGAGACTCTGAGTTGGCCGCTCAGGAAATCACGAATACACTCCGGGCAGTTGCGCACGCTGGATTTGCTGAGCGAGCATCATCTAGTTATGATGTATTGCGATGGCTTAACCAGGACCAATCAGGCGGATATCGGACAGAGGGCGGCTAACCTCGCGCACATACCTGGCTTTGATCCCCCACTCGTGGAGGAGACGCAGAGGTGCAGCAACGTGATCCGACTGCATAAATCATCAGTTATTTACTACCCGATCGGCCGTAAAGCACAGGCTGAAAAGTTCATAAAGTCATCAAATGAGTTTATTTTTGGAGGAGTGAGATGCTTCACTCATGCGCTTTGTTCCAGTTTGTTCCCCCAGATGACGAATGAATTTTTAAAGATTCATGATTCTGTCTTGCGCTGTTAAAGGGATGACACATGCACTCTCAGCTACTTCTGCTGCTACTGTTGTCCTCATTTTCTCAACCTGACTCCCTCAAGTCAGACTAAAAGTCAAAACGCCCCGTTGCTAAGAAATCAGTCACTTCCAACCGGTGTTTGTTTTGACCTGTGTGCCTAATAGAAACGGGATTAGTGGGATCTTTGTCCCCCCGTTTCTTTTCGCTCTGCAGTTTTCCAGGTTAAATAAATTCCTAGAAATTAACTTTTCTGAACTCTGTGACAAGCAGAAATCCCTCATTTAACTGTCACACACACATATTCTGACACACACACACACACTTGCAGATATATATATATATATATGTGTGTGTGTGGTTTTTTTTTGTGTGTGTGGGGGGGTGGACTTAAGCCTGACCACAGAAAAACATGAGCAACTTTGACGTGACAGATCGAAGCTAACTGATGTTGTCACTGGCCTCTACGGCCCGGACAAAGTGCTGTGTGTGACTGTGATTGTATTTGTATTTGTGTGTGTGAGTGTGTGCGTGCGTGTGTGAGAAGTAAGGCCCATTAGTGTGTAGTAATGGGAGGGGATATTGGTGCTGTATAGGTGTAATTACCTCAAGCTAACATGGAGCTCAGGCCGCGTGGCGCCTCCAACGCAAATATGAACTGCAGAACATAGATACCACTTTGTCCTGCCTCACCGCCTGACCTGGGGGAGAAAGTTCAACAGGGCCTGTAATTCTGCGAGTGTGTGTGTGTGTGTGTGTGTGTGGGTAGGGGGGTTAGGAGAAGAGAACCCTGGGAAATAAAGATCCCAAAGAAAAAGTTAGAAAAGAAGGGGCAGAGGAGAAAAAAAAAGAAATAAAGTGTAGGTGTGTTGGACTGCGTCTGACTGTTATCTGCTGGCTCTGTTTGGACCGACTTCCCTCCTCCTGTTGTTCTCCTCATTTTATGATAATACGCAGAGCTTCTTCAGAATCGTCTGTTCCCATCATCTATCTGTCCATCGATCCACTTTTCTGGCACTCAACATACCACCCCCCAGCCGCCCCGCCCACCCCTCCTTCCCTTTCTACAATCCATCAATCTATCTCCACCTCCTCCCTGACACAGAGGTTGGACATCTCACCATTATATTTGCTTTATGAGAACATCTGTTTAGCTTACTGGCTCAACCCTTGGCCTTGAAAAGCCTCCAATAAAGTCTTAACTCAGGCTCCATGTGGAGCACCAGCACTGTGTTGACTGGGGGTTGGTGGGGACGGTGCAGGCAGTAAAGTGGCCACAGCTTGGGCGATTGTTAAACTCTGCAGTATGAAGCTGTTGTAACGGAGACAACTAATAAGGCCTTTCGAGTGATGTAACATAGCCTGTGGAGGACCCACTGGAGGGTTGGCAGCGCAGGCTGTGAACAGCTAATTGCATTTTGAAATGGACACGTTTCATAGCTGCCCGCCTTGTCCAGCGGCCGAGCAGATTCCATTTAGTATCACTTAATATACAGCAGCTGTGTACGCCGGCCGTGCAACCGCTAACATTTCACCCAAAATGTCCTTGTACGCGTCTTCTTTCAACTCATGTGTGCGAGTACATGGGTTGTGTATTGTTTTTGTGAGCACCAAATGCTTCAGGGTGCACAGCAGTACTGTGACTGAATGGCTCCAGACACTGACGGGGGGAATTTCTGCAACTGCTGCTGCAGCGCTGCGGAAAGTGTTGCGTTCACGTCTTGTCCAGTGTAAACAAGGTGTTACTCTATTTAAAAGGGGAACTCCGCTGATGTGACACATTGAGTCAGTCTGTTTACAGGTCTTGGAGAGCACTACTGCACGTGTGAAAAACGTGTGTAAAAAATATCTTTTGTGGCTCCGAGGGGAGCCGCGCGAAAATCTGATAAATTGCGTCAAGTGATGTCAGATGTGGCAGTGTCAGTTGGGGCTGAAGATAATGATGATATGACGCAGGCTGAATGATGACTGGGTCCTCAAAGCCCGACATGTTTATATCTACTGTGAAGTTGGACATTTTAATATGGTGACTTATGGAAACTGACCTGTAGCCAGCCTCAAGTGGATGCTTGAGGGACTGCAGTTTTTGGCACTTTCAAGTTGGCTTCACTTCACATCCATGGAGGTTGGTTGTGGGTGATGGGAAAAACACATTCAATAACAAAAAAATTATATCTCTGGATTTACCAAGTATCAATTTTGACCCCTCTTTTTGCAAATTGTCCATCGTGTGTCGGACAATATTTTGAGTGTGCAATGCTAAATCGGTACTTTTTTGTGGAAACGCAGTTACAGAAATACAGTTAGGTCGACTTACGCTCAGCAGGAAGAAGAAGTTTTACTTTATTGATCCTTCAGTGTGGTGAATGTGGAGTGACAGACTGCCATGTAGTAGCGCCCTGTGAGCAAATAGGGAGTCCTGTGTCTTGTTCAAGATCAACTTGGCAGTGCCCAAGAGGGGAACTGGCACCTCCTAGATAGAATTGCTGTTGTTACATTAGTAGACATGAGAAAGAACCAATCATTTAATGCTGCCTGTTCATTTTATATGATATCAGAAGACAAGCACCTCTTCCTCTAAAATGCTAGAGCAACTTCTTTGGCAACATCTGTATACATGCAATGTTTAACATCTGTTCACTACATATCAAACTGTCAATTTCTCCTAGCATCTTACAAATGATTCTGATTTTGTGTGTTTTATTGTTTTTTGGGGGGACCAAATAAACTGCAAAGAAAGAGCAACGGTATTTTAACAGATTTGCAGTTTTCATCAAACTATTATGTACAGTCCAGTGGATGTTAATAATGCCATCAAGTCTTCTTGCAAGAGTGCAAGAGACATGCATTGGCCGGGCCTCACTGAATGACGTGCTAGAAGTCACCTATGTTTGGCCCTGTAGATAGTGTTAGATTGTGGTGAAGCCAACTCGTTACTGTAAGGTTTCTGGTTCCTGGAAGAGCTGAGTAAGTTTCAACAATGCTGATGAGCAATGCTCATTCCTCAATCAACTGGAAGTTCATGCGCAAGAACTTTGTGTTTTGCACTGACGCATGTAACTGCACTGGCCTTGTTACCAGGTGTGAAATTGTGTAACCGTAAATCAACGAACATGTGCGTTTAGTCTGTGTTCTCTGGGGCAATTATTTAAGGTTAAAAAGAAAAACAAACTCAACAACAGCGGCGGGTGGATGGAGGCAGAAAAGGGAGATGGGGTGGGGGCGGTGGGTTGTCCGGAGATTTGTAGAGGATGGTGATGTCATGTTGGTGGTTTGGGACATTTTATCACACATGGTTTTTATATCAGTGGGCCGCTGCTTGGCCTTATGCATCAGAGTGGACTGGACAGACCTCAAAATCCAGAAGGGATCACATCTGCAGAAACATGCTGACCGCTGGCCAAACTGGAGACTTGGTCTCAGGCTTCAGACTAATAATGTCCAAAGATGCGTGTGTTCATATTTGAGTGCATATTTGTATTTGTGGTCGAACACCTTTTTCGTCAACTTGTCATTCCAAGTCATTCTTTGAATTCTGAGGCCATTTTGAAATGGCAGCAACCACGGTAATTCTTGCCAAAGTGGCAACCACCATTGCTGTGAAGCGAAAACCAGTGTGGAAGTGTCTGAAACTGCAGTACCTCAAACATCCACTTGAGGCTGGCTACAGAACAGGTTAGTCTCCATAAGTCCCCATGTTAAAACGTCAAACTTCACAGCAGAAATAAACATGTTTACAGCCTGGTACAAAAAAACGTTTCCCCGTTCATGACAACTGTCCTCCATGTGAATTTATATATAACTCACCTGTTCAAATTATATTAAGAATGTGGCTACTTTGATTGACAGTGATTTGCAGTTAGCATTAAGTGAGAGCTTTTTCACTTGATTGAGAGCGATAAGACTGAACCAAAGTATCAAAATTACTAGCCATGAATCCAAAACAATGAGACTGAATGTAAAAATCACTGCTAGATTTTTGTATGCTAATTGCATGCATCAAGTATTATATTGTTTTGATTACTTTTTGGCCACATGGACCGCACTACATCACTTCGTTAGTTCACATTTTCATTTTTATTTGATTTGGGAGGGGGGTGCGGTATTCATTCATGCGAATCCCACCTGCATCCTCGTGTCAAGGACCAGCGAAGAGGGGCCAAAAAGGGTGGAGATAAGAGAAAAAACAGAGAGATGGAGCGATGGGTAAAGCTGTTTTCACTCACGCCCCTCACGCAATCTCTATTACTCTTCTTCTGCCTGTTGTCATCACATCCTGTCACTGCTCAGTTCGAACACACTGTTGATTTTATGCACATATTTGTGCGCCTGAAGCTCATATTCATAAAGACTCCAACAGAGCAGATTGCTTCATGCCTGGTGGTGGTGGTGATGATATGAACCGTGCAAATGGAGATATATGAGGTGTGTCACGGTGGAAGGACTGCCGGAACTTGTCCTACTAATGTGACTGAGAGGAAGAAGTGGGAAAATATGTAGCAGTAATATGCTAGAATTACAGAAAAATTACAGAATCAGAGATTCATTTCAGGTTCAGTCACTGATGCAGTTTAGGTGCATTAATCGAGTCCTGCCGCTGCACTCGGCCGTATACAGGTCACCCAAGGACAGAGGTTGTTTTGGGTGAGTTGTTCCACCAATTTCAAGGCCACATCCCAATCTGTGCAAAAACATGGGTGTGCATATGAATAGCCTATTCTCTTATTCTTGCATCAAAAACCAGGGCTGGGCATTATGTAGCCTGCAGAGGGAAAGGTTAGCAAAAACCAGCTGACCCTCCGTTTCCTGGGCTACCAGTGTTTACATAACCAACATACTCATATGTTCATGTATGTGCAATCACAGGGACCGCAACCCCCTCCAGCAGGCTTTATCTGCGGTAGAACAAATCAATCTTGTGTATGCATGCACGTGTGTGTGTGTGTGTGCCTTTATGAGAGTTTGAATATGCAACTGTAGCAGTCATTTCCCTCAAGCTTTTGAATTATGGATTATTGTATTAGTAAGCTGAACTATCATGAAGTCAGGCCGAGCACGCTGTGTGGAATAAATTGGCTTGACCCCAACAAAGCAGCACTGCTACACGGGATGAAGTATTTCATTTTACCAGAAGCTAAAGAGCAGCGCTCACTTCATGATAGAGGCAGCTTTTTCTTTCTCACTCCTTAATTCTCCTCAAGCATGATCAGGTGTGACGTCAGTCAGCCTCCTGATAGCCGCTGCTTCCACAGTTGGTTACTTGAGAGATTAAAACGGGTATTTTAATGATGTACGATCAGTGTATCATGGGTCATTTAGCAACGAATGCCACTGTGTTTAACATCATTTGCTCGTGTGGCTTTTTGTTTGTGGGCACGGTGGAGACTTTTCTGCATGTTCTCCTCGTGCCTGCGTGGTTTCTCTCCGGACACGACAGCTTCCTCCCACACTCAGGTTAACTGGTGACTCTAATTTGCCCATAGGTCTCTATGTGTCAGGCCTGTGATGAACTGGCAATATGCCCAGGGGGCGCCCCACCTCTTGTCCAATGCCAGCTGGCCCAAGGCCCCCATACGACCGTGATAAGGATGGTTGGACACATGAACCACACAGGAGGCGAATTTGTCTGAACCACCGAGGTTGAAGTGTATACGTAGACGTATTCTTGTGTGATCTTGCGGATCAGTCGCCTCGTAAGCAGCACCAGAAAATCATTGCTACATTTTGTAACATGGGCAGCACGGTGAGGCAGGTTTGATAAGGATAGGCGGTTACAAATAATGGATGGACGGATTAGGTATTTATTTGTTTGTCATTGCTAAAGATTTGCCTGACGATGCAGAAAGACTGTTTCAAATTTCACAGACTGTGAAGTTATTCTAGAGTTCTTTCAAATACAAAATTAAATCAGCATGCTCTGTTAAAGCTAAAGGCAACAGACACAAAGACACGAGAGCTGGTAATTTTGCTCCTCGTAAAACATTTGCCCATCAAACTTGCAGTAATTAAATCCACGTTTACTTACTAGCAGCCTTCTTCTATTGCCTCGGTGCATTGCTGCATTTCTTAGCATATTCCCACCACCTGCACTGTAGATCAGCGCTATAGCATGAAACCATTGGCAGGAACGCATGTACCTTGATTCATGTGCGGCAGCGTGTGTGCGCGTGTGTCCGGCGACTAGTGGTCAAATACGCCACAGGGTATCATATTTTTCTTACATCATGACAAAACATAACCAATATAAGTGTGTTTAACTTATTCAGAACATTATTAAAGACAGCAGTTTTACGAAACCTACTCCAAGCACAGAGGAGGGCAGCATATAATCCTGCAACTAAATTCCGAGCATGAAAAGTGGAGAGCTGCAGCTCTGTGGCTGTATGACAGAGACGTGGAGCTGCTGTGGAGCAGTGGACTGATATTATTCTTCCTATCAAAAGTTGCACCTGGTTCTTTCTGCTTGCTAATCACAGCCGGTCCAGTGGCGTGTTTTCTTTTTCCAAATGTTGCTGTGTTCCTCTCTGTTGTCATAGAGAGAGCAGGAGGGAGGTGGAGAAATGGTTCCCACATGTTTGAATATTACTGTGTTCATTAGCTCTATGTGTGTGTGCGCGCATACGTGTGTGTGTGTGTGTGTGTGTCAGAGAGCTCTGATTAATTGGTCCTCTATTCGCTAAGCTCTGGAAACACCAGGGTTTGAACCAGGCCACTAATTGTCATAATCCACTTTTGTTTGTTTCTACTGCTCGACCAGACCTCACCAGCTGAGCGTCTGTGTGTGTGTGTGTGTGTGTGTGTGTGTGTGTGTGTGTCACCTACACTCTCGACAACACATGTCTTGGCATCGGCGTCTCTTCCTCCTCCGTTCCTCTCCCTGTCTAGACTGCAGCAAAGAGAGCGCAGAGGTAAGCCGAGATGCGAGAATGAAAGCGAGACGCGCCGGGAGAAGAAATCGCAGTGAAACTTTGCTTTCTGCTCGGCCTCGCTGCGGCCAGACACGTTGCCAAATGGATCCCAGTGGATGCTCCATTCTCTGTAGATGGTTTAAACTGGTGTGCTGCTCGCTGAGGCTCTTGAAAGCCTTTCAGCGTATTACGATTTGCTGATTTTGCATGGCGCGGGGCCTGTCAGTGACGGCCTCCGCCCCCACAATAAAGTAGCCGGCTGTATCCAGCAACAGTGTTGAAGCCTTTTGAGCCTTTAAGTCTGTAAATAGCTGCTTGTTTGATGCCTGCTTAACGGCTGCTGCCTCCTTATTCACCTGCCTTTGTGCAGACTTTTTTGTAGATCAGGATGCTCCTCTTTAATCAGTTTACTACCTACCTTTACAACTTCAGGTAGTCCAAGCCTTTGTAACGACCTAGCAACGGAGATGATTTCTAGTCACGTCGGTCTTCATGTTTTCAAGAGATCGTGGAGTTTCTCAAATTGAATAAGCACGTCACATAAAAACAAAAAAAACTTCTTTGCTAGTTCAGTTCTGTAGTGACTGAAATAGCTGCTGAAACATCTCACTGTCACGGACAGATTAAGAAATGTGTTAACGTGAACTGCTAAATGCTAGCACGTATGGCTAATTAGCATGTTGCCTACAGTGGTGAACTTGTGTTACCTCCAAGGCCGTGAGCAGCATATCATTAGCTAAATGTGTTCAGCATCCGTCGCATAGAAGCTGCACTAACACTGACACTACATGACTTATGAGAGTTTTGGCTAACTGGTTCGTCCCCATTCTCATAAATATCTCTAAGATGAAAGCATAAATATACCCTTTTCCTGCTTGTCAAAGTAACTCATATTTCTACAGTAAATATCAGATGGTAAATAGCTGAAATTACTAATAATACTATAAACTAGGGGTGAATGATTCTGTAAAACCATTATGTCCACCCTGTTAAGGAAATACCTTTGGCCTCAGGTGTTGTTTTTGGTCTGCACAGCATTGAATTATTGTGATCTTCTTCATGGATGTAGCCACTAAATTCACATGTAAGTCAGCTGCAAAGCAAGGTGGAGTTTTTTAACCGCTTGGTTAATATTACAATTACATCATTTCAGCCAACAAAATGGATGCTATAACGGTGAAATCTGCCAAAGTGAACATGTGCCATGCTGGATTGGCAAGATTAGCAGCGTAGCGGCAACATACTGAGCACTGCTAAGGGTACAAACTGGATCAAACAGGGCGCAGTGTTCTCAGAGTAAGTGCGGGTGTGACTGCACATTTAAGCAGAGCAATTGTGGCGTAAATACTATTTCGGTGGATTAGCTAGATCTCGGTGGGTGAAGCAAGAGAACTCAACCCAGGTGTTTGTTCCTCCTTATGAAGCAAGTTGGTCTCCAAGAAATGTCCGCGTAGCTAAGACTTCAAACTGCAAACAAATAGAATATGAATAATGCTGATGCAACGGGGATTATTCAGACGCACACAGTAAGCAGTGACAGATTGTTCATCTGTGTATTCTTTATTAGTCATGGGATCCCCCCTTCTTCATCCGCTGACTGGTTTCTTGCAAGTCAGCCAGGGAGGGGATCTCACAGAGTCTCCAGCAGTCCTGCACAACAGATCACTGAGCCAGGGTTTGGCCATGATACATGCTGCTTCTCTCCCCCCGACCCTGATAAATCGGACCTCCTCTTAGAGAGTAGGAGAAATCCCAACAAGAGCCATCCTCTCTGTCTTGTGGTACTCCATCGTCTTCTGTGTTGTGGAATCACCTCCATACCCACACACAGGACATACAAACATCTGCGGTGAATGTGAGATGCTTTTGTGCTTGCTTGTTTTGGTTTAGTGCCACAGACATCCTGCAAGGGGAAACAAATACACCACCAGAAACCAAAAAATTAAAGAGGATAAAAATAGGACAGAGAGAGAGAGAGATGTGCAATCCAGAGCAACATCTGTGCTGTCACGTACAGCAAAAAATTCACGTCCCAAACGTTCACTACAGGAAGTTGTCTGTTGTGACTGTTGAGTATGCATGTGCTCTGAAGTATGATAAATACAACGATGATGTTGTTGCAGGGACGGGAAAAAAGTTTGAAACTTTGAGTGACAGTGTATGAATAAATGTATGATATTGTGTTTCAATAACGTAATGGACAGCCATGCTGACTGGTTGATGGTTGTGATGTTTACTTCAGATGACTTTGGCAAAAGAGTTGTGATCATTTAGATCTACCTCCATTTTAGCTCCATCTATGCCGTAAATATCAGAACATTTTGACCTGATGATGGCGCTAGATAAAAGGCTTCAAAATCACCAGAGTTATCACAGTTCATCCTGAGGGGGGTCATGAACTTCTGCAACAAATTTCACAACAATCCATCCAAAACCTCAAAACCTTGTGTTGCGCTAAGTCAGCGGATCACCAAAGTCAGTAGGATTCATCTTCTGAGGACCAGGACAAGCATTTCTAATCAAAGAGGCACACTAAAAAAATATATTGCACAAAATTAAGAATGGTGCCGTTTCTGCCATGTGTATATGAGATACATGGTGAAACAAAGAATCCAAGTATAATTGGTTCTATAAATGGCCACATGGTGGCGATATCCATGTGAAAACCTAACCTGTGGCTCCTGACCAAACTTTTCTCCTCATTTAGTTGAAATCTGTCGAGTGTTGTTTCAGATATCTCGATAACAAACAGAAAACACGGCCTCCTTGACAGCGGTAACAAACAGTCACAGCAGTTCCAATCGTCAGCATCATTTCCTTTAGTTTATGGAGCTCTGCTGTGGTCAGCACCCCGCTCTCCCTCTCTCTGACCTCTGACTTTGACCCCGCAGAGTAACAGCCGGCCTGCCTCCCGTCCCCCTGCCACCTCGTAAACATTGACAACAGCCCATAACTAGCAACTAATCGCTGGCCTGCACTGGTGCGGACGGGGGGAAACCGGGAAGCTTTAATTAAAACTTTCCCATGAACAGCCAACCGGATGAGGCACCTGTTAATGATGACATGATGTCACTCCGTTGCCACGGCTACTGGTCCAATTAGTAAACAGAAGTGTTTTCCGAGCCTGTTTTTTTTATTGAGGGCCACCAACAAGACCTTCTGGTTCTGCTCCTCCTGTATTTTCCTTCAGCAGATGTTTTTGATGGCTAGCAGGGCCATGGAAGCAACTTTCGCCTCCCTCTGGCTGGCTGGTTTCAGTTTCTGACACTGCTTTTAATCAAACTGACATAAAAACCTATTGTGGGTATTGGAGTGAAAAGGAAGAAAAGAGTCAGTAGTATCATCTTGGCAGACGAGTCCCCACTGACCTTGATAGAGTCTGGTTCTCAGTCTGGAAGTGTCCCAATTTAATTTGAGCACCCGTCTGTGTCATTTGATGCCTAGGCTAACTTAACTCCAAAAGACCTCTCCTTTTACTGCCCTGGAGGTTACTCTAAGAAAACACTGCACTGAAACTACAAAAAGCAACTAAATGGCCAGCCACCAGTCACACACACTGTTCTAATGCTCGCCGTGAAGGTTCACTAGCAGTTCACTGCCTGCTATCCACAGATCGAGTGTTAAATAAGGCATTATAATCTCACCCCGGACCTTTGGCGAGCCTCTTAAACTACCCTAAACCCTTCCTCCGAACCCCAGCTCCACGCCTTTGGGTGAGCCCAATAAAACACACCTCCATTTTCCACACACACACACACACACACAAAAAAAATCAGTCGTTTTTAATCATGCATATTAGTCCTCCAATAACTTTAAACGTCATCTAATGCCCTAAAAAAGCCTCTGAGAGAAAGCCGGCCCTCATGCTTAATTTTACCCCAGTGGTTTTTGTCGGGCGCCTGGTCTAATTCAAACTTTACGTGGCCCCAACACGTCTGAGAACAATGTGGGAGCCTTTAGGGAGCAACTACGGTGACAAATGAGCCCAAATGGGCTTGTTGGTCTGTGACTGTCGCTGGAGTTAAAGTGCTTAATCTCTCAAAGTTTTAATGTGCTTCAGTGTTTGTGTGTGGTTTTGGACTTATCCACCATGTGCACCCTTGTGAATATGCAATCGAATCTAAACCCCCCAAGGTGAATTTAAATTCTTTTTTCCTCTCTCTCTCTCTCTCTTGCTTGACCATTTAAGGAACTGAGTTTAAAGTGTAGATAAAAGTAAATTGTTTTGGTGTGTGAGCTCGTCGTGTGTTTAAGGGCAAACAGTGGTAGCCATTATAGAATACGGAGATGCATATGACCTGCCTCTAATTGAATGTAAAGTAGATACAGAAAGCAAAAAAAGTTCATGGTGGAGCAAGCAATCTTTGACTTCCATACATTATCTGTAAGACAGATTGATGCTCTGCTGTTGGAAAGCAACCGCCTGCGTGCATAAATATGTGTCAGTTTGCAACATGTGGATCTGAATGCTTGCATACACATTTTCTCCTCTCCTACTTTTTGTCTTATTTGACCGGTTCCCTTCCTTCTTTGTCTTCCCTTCCTTACATTAGCCTCTCTCCAGAGGTTGATGTATTGCCTGTGTGTGATACAGCTGACATTATCTCCTCCCGTGCTGTATCCGGGTACTGATGCAGCCCCACATGCGCACACATGGGCAAACATAAATCCAGTGTGCAGACGCGCTTTAACTAGCGGGTAAACATAGTTGAAGAAGCAACACGAAGCATTTGACACTTTCAGGTATTAACATAATTGCTAAAAAAAAATAAGGCTTTTCGATATTAAACCTCTAACGCGTAACGCTAATGTTGCTACAGGTCTATGTGGCCAAAAATATCATGGAAATGAATTTCTTACGTTAATTTTTTTGCATCCACAAAAACATACAATTCTCACGTAAGTTTGGACAAGAGATTTTTGTAATTATTGTTCAATCTAAGCACATTATGACATAAAATACTTGCTAACAATGAGAGGATGTTAGCTTTCGTGTGGGTTGCGACACACGAAACAAAAACACCGGTTTGATCTATCTATGCCCAGCAGTTGAGGGCTCCCGCTGTGTCCCCACTGATGTATTTCATTGCGCTCACTTTCACATACATCCCTCACTAAATAACTCTGCTTCCTCCCTGATCCTCTTTCCATCTCACCTCCTCTCTTTTCCCAAGGAAATAATTAAAAGGCCCCGCTGCTCTCTGTGATATCCCCCCGCTGACCCACTGCGCTGAGGCCAAGCATGGAAGCTTTTGTTTTATGTGCTTGTAAGGTCTTGGCATTTAGAGGAAGCGCCGGGCTTGCCAGGGATATATATCTGTCTCTCTTAAACCACATCTACACCGCACATGCATACTGTACAGTGGTAGCCATTGTAACAGCCACAGTTCATGCATTAATCATGGATCCATCCTGGATTATTGCTACATAACAAGACAAGAAACATGAGTATAATGTAGCATAAATAGTCACTGTGTTCTCAAGCAGTTTGTTACTTGGACTTTCCTGAAATCTGATGACTGAGAATTATACCAACAATGACCTTTATTTTTAGGGAACATAAAAAAACCCTATCACCAGACAGAAACATCGATAATGACCAATTTTGTTTGAAATCCGGGTTCGTTGACAATGTTTCCTACATTTCCTGCACTCCCATCCACCACTCTCAACCTCCAGACTTTTCCTTTAAGCCTTGCTACATAAGGAGGAGTTTTTTAAAGGTAGCGTGGGACGCTCCTGCTCAGATAGGAACTGGCAGTGCGTTCCACCAGCGGACGAGAAAAGTCTGAATTGCCTTGAACGAACAGGCGGGAGAGTCACGCATCGTTCATTGGAGGAGCGCGGCCGTCGTGAGGTAATATATGCCTGTATAAGGGCGTTCAAGTAGTCTTTGTAGGCGAGCATTAAGCAATTTGAATTTAACGGGCTGCAACTGGTAGCCAGTGGAGCTCGATGAGCAGCCGAGTGACATGTGACCTTTTGGGTTGGTTGTAGACCACGCTGCGTTCAGGATCGTCTGAAGAGGTTTCACTGTGCAGGCTGGGAGGCCCATCAGGAGGGCATTACAGTCATCTCGGTAATTTCAGCGCATGCTTTGTTTCATTCAACATGGTATAACGGTATGATGGCGCTGAGGCTGATGGGAAAGTCATTTGTTTTGCAGATATGACAAAGTATTGGACAAATTAAAATTTTGACGTGAAGATGGAAAGTCAGAGGATCACCAAAATCATTACCATGCATCATCTGGTCAGTCTGGATATCTGTACCAAATTTCATGCTAAATTATATCTCTGAGGCTCCAGTGAAATTCGCATATTCAACTATTTATTGGCAGAGAGTGGCAAGATAATCTGCATGTTTTAAGCCTGATGATGATATTTGGTCCACCATTTCAAAGGGCCATTTTTAATCAAATAAACTTGTTGGCGAGTTTCCCTGGATGTTCAGCTTCTGTAGCGAACGAAACGTTGATCCATCACGATGCTGGGCCACACACATACATCAGTGCTGTCGTGGCTTCTCAGTTACCCCCGCCTAAGCACATTCGCTGCGTGTTCAGTCCATCTCCTTCCAGGCACTCAGATCTGCAGGATGAGCTCATACAGGGCCAGACCAAAGCACTTAAACATGTTCTTATAAAAAGATAACTATTCTCTGGAGCCTTCTGAGCCAGACTGTCAGTATATATGTACTGCTTATAGGGGACCACAGCCCCTCTGCATGCAAGGCTTTGGGTAAAGATGATCGATATGTCAGACGCAGCTCCTTTTTTCTTCAACTTTCTACTCGGATAAGTCCGAAATGTTGTCATGGAAGTTGCTGCATGCATTAGCAATGTGGAAAATGTTCACCAACACCCCCAAATTTGCTTCTTGAATCAATAACTTTCTCTTTTCAGCATCTCCTCCATCCTCTCTTGTCATCCATCATCAATGAAATGCTGCGTACTCTTTGTTCCTTCTCACACTGTTTGTCAGTTTAAGCTGTTGTCCGCGTCTCTCTGCTGTATTCACCTCAACATACGAAGAGCTCTTAGCGACCTTCTAAGGAGAAAATTGTTGGCCCTGAAGGTGAACTTTAAAGCTGCAGTTATTGATGTTTTGGAGGTAGCAGAACAGGTATTAGCTAACGCTTCATCCAGCATCAGTTCTGACATTCTGCTTTTAGCTTTGTTTTGGTCTCCACCATCTCCTGAGATAACATTTTTCAAACTACATATTACATTGACAATTTTTTTTCTGCAGGCCATTGGGTTTGTCCTGTATCCTCTGCCTGAGGGTAACTGTTCCAATAGGATGTGGCCAGGGTGGGATGTGTCCGTGATGATGTTCTGGGCTCTTTTGAGGCAGCGGGAACTGTAAAGCTCTTCCAGAGAGGGTAGGGGGCTGCCGGTGATTTTCTGGGCGGTGTTGATGACCCTCTGGAGCGCCTTTCTTTCTGCAGCTGTGCAGCTGGCAAGCCATACACATATGCAGAATGTCCGGACGCTCTCTATGGGGCAACGATAGAAGGACACAAGCTGCTTTTTGGGGGAGGTGGTTCTTCCTGAGGATCCTCAGGAAGTAGAGCCCAGTACTTCATTTTCACCTGATTAAAGGCAGCATTTTGTGCAAAAGTTTGTGTTTTGCTCTGAAAATCTTAAATTTCCTGTTCTACTCCATCTCCAGATTATATTCAAAAACACAGTTTCACAAAGAAAAATGATTCTTTTTCTTTTGCAACACATTTATATGGTTAGTTCTATTTATTCTTCTCACTTTCCATCAGGCTGAGTATCACCGCTCCGCCCCGTAACATGGACTCGGTGTCCCTGCTCGCTCAGCCATAAGGCCTCAGCCTTTCTTTATGTAAGAGTGTTGAAACCCAGCCAAGGCTGTGCTTCTGGGACTTCTACTACTCTGAGGGTCCCGTCATAGTTCCTCTCCAACACTGGCTCTTCATTAGCGAGGGCATTCAGTAGGGCACACACACACACACACACACACACAAACACCCCTGACGTTGTTTGTCTCTTCGTTAGTTACAAACATGTAAAAGAAAAACCCAAACTTGGATTCAGCTTTAGGGAAATGTAAATTCTCTCCGTGCGTGTGGATTTGAGTGTGTGTGTGTGTGTGTTTGTGTGGATTTAATGAGAGCCGCAGCCATGGTGCTTCAGGGGTGGAGTGGCTTGTTTCTTTTTTTCACTTTGAACTCTAATTTACACCGCCGTGAAGGCTCATGGGGGATTTACAGATTCAGTTGTGTTTGAATCTCCGGAGATCTTGAATTGCAGAGTCAGAGGGCACATAAACACAGAGAGCCGAGCCTTTCTGGAAAAGTTTCCTTTTCCACTGCGTCTTTGCTCCACTTTTATTTCTTAGCCCGGTTCACATGATGAGCTGAATTATAGTTCCAGCTTTGCGCTGAATTGCTTTCAGAGGGAATGAAAAATCTGACTGACACACACACACACACTAACCTCCCACCTGACCGTTAACTTTTCAACCAAACAACAGTCAATCAGCACCTTCAACAACAGAGACACAGCAGAGGAAAAATGTCATGTCAGAGCTGTAAAACATGCAAAGCCTCTGGGAAGTTCTATTCATTTTTCTGCAGAGAGACAATGTTCGGCAGCTGGCTGTTGGATATTTTCCAATTCCAAATTATTATAATATTTTTATTTTGTTCATCTGCTTCTTCGTGGTCCCTTCAAGGAACTATCCATCCACCTACTATCAGGGTCGTGGTGGGCTGTATCCAATCCCAGCTGGTATTAGGTGAGAGGTGGGGTACACCCTGGACAAGTCGCCAAACATTCATGCTCACACGATTTAAACTGCACGTCTCCACGCAGAAAGGCCCCAGCCGAGGTCTGAACCAGGAACCTTCTAGCTGTGAGGCGACAGTGCACTGCATCAACAGACATCCAATATAGCACATATGCATAGCATCCACACATGCCAGTTACTGAGGTGTTTTGTTAAGTGATGTCATGGCAGAGGGGCAAAACTCCAGCCATGGCATGGTGCCTGTTTCCAGGCCAGGGATCTGTATCTGTGCCCGGATGGGAGCAGTATGATTGGGTTGTATGGTTGGGGTCATGGGTCAAGTTTCTGGACCAGTTTTGAATTAAATTGGCAGTTACATTATGATGCGGCTTCTCGTTTCCCACTTGTTGTCTACGTTGTTTGTTTCGGTGTTTCTCCTGTGAAGCATTTTGTCACCTTACTCTGTGAAAGCTAACATCCTGAAAATACATCTTCTGTGTTTTCCTACGGACAGATCCACCTGGAACGTGTCAAATGGGCAAAAAAAACAAAACACATTCGCACCTGTCAAAACGTCACTTTTATTGTTATTTTAATCTAAAAAGAACAGTATCTATAACTCAGGTGTGGAAAATAGCTGCATTCATCGATGGAGTTGATGCCACAATGTCATTTTATGGAGCTTATACCTGCTCTGATTAATGCTATCTTGTTATCAAAACCATAAGAGGTACCAAAGCACTCATAATTATAAACGGACAGATTATTTTTCTTGGTCAAAAGATTGTAGCTACAACCAACTTCTTTGCTCCGCGCTGCAGTAAAGTTCTGCCCAAAGCAAATTTTCGCCTCAACTTCTGTGCTTTTGCAGACCTTTAATTGTTCCTCTGCTGTGGCTTGAGTGTATCGTTGGCTCCGCCATTCAGAAATAATGACGTACCGGTGCCAAGCCTGCGGTCAGCTCCACCAATCAGGAGTGACCGAGTGACAGGAGAGTCTGATGCCTCAATCCAAGATGGCAGCGCGCCACTGAAACATGTTCTGCTGCCCCAAATCGTTTTTGTGAACCATTACAGTCTGTAATTATGACAGTAAAATAGAAAATCCCCCAAATAAATCACATCAATTTATTACAGACAAACGCTGAAAATGACTAATTTACTGATTTGAGATTTTACGGGCATGTGATTTGGAATAATAAGACTTCCTCGCAGAGTCAGTGCATCACCCACTTCAGCACGCTGCCAGCTTGGATGAGGACACTGTTGGATTAGAATAAATAAGAAATTGACTCTCATAAGAGCAAGTGATCAGTGACTGATGAGCCTTCGACTCCGGAGACATTTGATCCTCTACATGAAGAGGATAATGGTTAAAAAAAACATACATGATGGAATCCAGAAAAATTGCGTGACCCATTACTGAAAAACAAACCACGCGGAGAGGGAGGTTTCTTTTATGCTACTTTGTCATTGTCTAAACATGGCACATCATTTAATAAATCCTCTTTTAAATATCATTAAATCAACATGGTAATTGTGTCTTTTTGAGATGAAAAAGCGGATCTAAAGTGAGCTTGTATTCAGGGAATTTGGCCACTAATAATTCAGGAAAATTCACATGTAATTACCAATGTGCCAAAATATAAAACATAAAACAGACATCCTGTTTTCTTGTTGCTGGCTTCGCCGTCCTCCTGGCATGTTACTGTGTGGGAAAGCTCAGGGTATGAATGTAGTCCTAATCTATAATTAAATATAAAAGAGCAAGAGTGTAAAATTATAAAAGAAGTGACATTTATAAAAGGAGTAATCAACCGTTTTTTAAACTGCAACCTCTGAAAATAAGCAGATGTCCACTCAACACTCATGTCCAGTCCCCCTGTTAAAGTGTGAAACGGCAACTTGGACAAATTTCCATGAGAATAGCGACCACCACAAGTATTTTAGGTCAAAATGTGCCTACATTTAACAATAATTACAAAAATCTCTTTTCCAAACTTCTGTGAGAATTGCATGTATTTGTGGATACATCTCAGCAACAAAAAAAAGATAATATAAGAAATTAAGTTTCATGATATTTTTTGGCCACACAGGGCCAGCACAACGAGCTGCAAACACTGACATATTATCAGCTTATAAAGTTTCTGGCATGTTAGAAAATGCCACAACTTGTGCTTTAGCTTCATTCTGGGGAGGAACTGTTGGGAATTAAATGAACGTTTAAAATCATTGATTATCACAGGCCTCTGTCTACAACCAGTCGGGCGCTGCTGCTGTAAGCACAACATATATGGCATAATCCCCATATGGCAAATGTACACATTTACATCATTCAGAGTCATACGTGTATCCATTCACTCTTCTGTTAGCTCTGTTTTGTTCTCCACCAGCTCGTCTTTTTAGTTAAATGCACCAAGTTTGCTTTGTCTGTGCTCTTTGATGCTGGGAAGTTAGCATTCTTAGCCCAAAAGTTGGTATGTAGAGATTTTTAATTGAAAACAGCTGCCTGCTGTGGCCGAGATTGTCAATCAAAACAGTTAGTTGCCAAAAAAACAACAACAAAACAATTGGCTGCAATGAAAAAAAATCTATGTATCGCCCCTTTAAAATTGTTTTTGTCTGTCCTCTTCTTGCTGTCCTGTACTTCCAGGCACCGACCCGAATTAAGCTATATCTGAAGACAGATGACAGATGTGGGCTTGTTTGCTTAGAGCACTATCAATCAGATCTGAGCATACCACTCCAACACAAGCCTGATGAAGCAGATTCATTACTTTTTGACAGTTTAAACTCATGAATAAAACTTAACAATGTATTTTTGAAAACCTGAACTCTGTTGCTTATTTAATATTCATAAACATTCTGCATCGTCAACAAAAAACTTTTAAAGACTGGGAGATTATTATGTTTTTTGGAGGAGTTGTCTTGAATCTTGCACATCCTGGGATGTGCTCACCACCCTCTAACTCAGGATCCATGCCACACTAAAAGAAATATTTGTATCTCTGGTGGTCAGACTGCTCAGTTTGCTGGCCTAAAATAGAAGAAATGAGAAATATTTAGGATTTATAGTCCCTGTTAACCCACTTTAACTTCATCACCTCCCGGCAGCAACTCATAACCCCGAAACATCTGTCTTTGTTTAGAAAAGACAAGTCACATCTCCTGTCGCCCTGTTTCTGTTCAGTGTGTGAACATGTTGGCAGGTTAGTCCACCTTCACTTGTATGCATGCGTGTGTGTACAAGAATGAACCATCCTCTGGCCAACACTGAGGCCAGAGGGATGTTGACTCTGTTATTTTATTGATATCTGCAGCTGGAAGACAAATATTGTTGTCTTGCGGGCCTATTTGCTCAGACTTGGTAGGAGAATGTCTGAATGTCTTGCGGTAACTTTTAACTAAGAGAGTCTCAGGCCAACCGTCTGACTTCAAGGCTTAAAAAGAAAGATGCGGTTGCATCATCAACCTCAGCTCTCTGTCTTGCCCTTGTCCTCGCATGATCGTTTGCTTAAGTCCAGCTCTCAGAGGAAAACTCCCCTTCAGACACTCTCAGACGGGGTTATTTTTCATGAAGGGCTGTAATGGACTCGCTTCTGGCTCCTTATTTAATCTAGTTCCATGCAATTCCCGGAATGTGTCTTTACAACCCGCAGAAATGAAGTAAAAAGCAACGGTGATGCTGAAAAAAAAAAAAAAGTAATTTTGTTTTAATTTTGATGTAATAAATACTTCAGAAAAATATTCCCGCAGTGACCCTTGAGCACAGCGCTGGCCTCAGACCTGAACCTGCTCACCAGCTGTTAATTGCATTTTGGCTAGTCACTACTCCCTTAAAAGTTAGGTGATGAAAAATAGAGGACGAATTTCCAGATGTTGATCTTTTATCTTTAAGGTTGCTGCAATGTTTTCTGCCGTCGAAGTCCCTGAGAATATCTAGATATGATCTTGTTTACGGGAAAAAGAAACATCGTTATTATCAGTTTAGTATCGTGTTTTTGGCTGGATTCTGGTGGTTTAACTCCTTATCTTGCTGCAGTGATGTGCCGGTGTACTGCAGTACTCTGTGACATCACTGCTGGGTGTGGTTACAGGTACAACGAAGCACACACCCGGTCAAAACTTGAAACCTTTGAACCCTTTAGTTAAATTACTCTTTAAACTAGTCGATGACATTTATATGCTCAGTTGCCAGTTTATTAGGTACACCTAGCTTAAATGAATGCAGCCCTGCAGTAAATCCTCCCTTCATTCAGTTCATAATTTTCAGTCTTTGTTGAAACTGCTTTAAAGAGGCACTGATCATTTTGGAGGCTGCGGTCTGAGCTGCCGCTGATTTGCATTGCGCTCTACGAACAGGTGTTTCATTACTTTGTCTACCCCATTTATATCAATGGGGGCAGGCTAATTAACAACAATGCGTCTCTGTATTATTTGGCTCCAGTGGCACAGTTTTGAAAATGTTTCAAGGATTCTGAATCCTGCACTCGCTGTTAGAGAATATTCCCTCTGAACATAGTAGAATACCAAAAAAATCAAGCAAAGCGGAAACTGAAATATGTTGTCTGTATGGATTTTAAATGCCCTCTCAGCTAATTCTCTAATATCTTACTGGAAAAACATCAACCGCATGCCTCGCCCACTCACTTTTCTCAAGCTCTGAACTTCTTGGCTTGTCTGCCGTGTCTCTCCCAACAGGGGCTGCAAAAACAGCATTAGCATACGTGGGAGGGGATTTTTTACCATTACTCAGAATCAGATAGCGCACAGTTGACCGTGACATAATTCTGTTTACAATGGCTTGAGACCGAGGGCTGTATAAATGTCATATCCTTCTATCTGGACTATCTACATGTCTGCCCGCGGAGCATGAAGAGCCAAGGCGTGGAGGAGGCTGGGCGAGGACTGACCCCCGACTGGTCAGAATGTAAATGTAATTATACAGCCGGTTGTTTCAGCCAAGCAATCTGATTGGACGATGGTGCGGTCAAGCCGTGGTGATAATTCCCATGAAGCATAGCTAACGTGCTTGATCAAGAATACCAAACTCAAGATGCGGAACTTCATCTTCTGTCACATTTCTATCATCAACCTCACCCTCCTTTCTCTGTAGCCCCCCCCCCCTTTCACCTCGCTTCCTCCGTCCAAGCTGGTGGAGGCACAGTAAAACCTGGGCAGCACATGTGTTTGATAACATCATTTGAGTTACGGATCAGTCCCTGGCCTGTGCTGCTTACGTAAAGCCGTAACAAGGCCCATTTAGACAAACAAAATGAGGTAAATTCACCAAAGCCATTTTCTATTTATGCATAATTAGACTAATTTCTTCATAAATGGTTAACTGAGAGAGAGAGAGAGAGGGAAAAAAGGCCAGAGATTACATTTTGGATCTCTTTGTGGGTTTAGATCTAATTGCAGATTTACCAGTGGTTGATATGTCGCAGTGCCGCGTTCAGACCGAGTCACCGGAGAAGCAACGCAGTGCAGTTCAATTTACTGTCGTTCCCCTTTGCACAAATGCACGGTGCGATGTGAAACATTAACTTAGTTTCAAGGCAAAAGTCCCACATATATTACAGTAAAAGCAGCATGATGCAATTTTCTTTTCAAAAGTAGGTCAAGGAAAACTGAAGCGCAAGATTAACATTTACTATTATGGCTAATGGCTTAATCCACAAAAAGAAACGCAGACACGTTTATTTTTACTGTGTAAAGATGAAAAAGAACTGTCTGCCGCGTTATCATAAATGTCCTTATCTAGACAGGTTGGACCACATGACTGGTTATGTTCTGAGGCTGTGTTTCTTCAGTGATTTATGTTCTTACAAATGCCAATGTGATTTTGAACGAGCTTTTCTTACTTCTGGAACACAACCCGGAAGTTCCCGTTTTACTTTGGCTCTATATGTTGGCCGTAAAATGCATTTTGAAGTCCTGCCAAGGCTTATATGAGACCTCGGCAGCCTGCGAGAGCCAAATCAAGTAGTCGTCGTTCCAAAGTTACGGTCTTTGTAGTACCAAATGTGACTTTTTCCTTATCCTACTCGAGAACCGAGGTTGTCATATACTCTGAAGATTGCAGAGCTTGTGAGGAAAGAGAAAAGACAGTTGTTGGACTCCAAAGTCACAAAATAATCCAAATCAAGTGTGCTGTTGACTTTGTGTTTCCAGAATCGGTGTTTACTTGCTGAGCTGTGGTTGGGCTCTACATCCTGGTAGTCATTTTTTATAAGTTTGCTGTCAGGACACAACATCAGCAATGAATACTATATAAATACATATCTCTAAATATACTCATAGAACTTAAGTATTGTATTAAAACGGGAGCACTTCCTCAGTGGCAGCCTTCTGTCTCCAGCTCAGGCTGCTGCAGGTTCACACAGGTCACAGGTGGTTGCCTGTCGGGACAAGCAGCTCCAGATGGATGTCAAAGGACACCTCTCAATTTCACAACCTCGCCTCTGAGATAAGTCAACACAGCCGCGAGAGGGAATGGAAAGGGAAGAGGAAACTCCCTGTTTTCTTATTGTTTACATCTCTTTTACAATGCACACCAAACCTTTTTTGTAGTCCAATTACAGTTTAGACCTGGTTCAAATGATTGAAATATAAAGGTAGCGGAGAAAGCACAGGCACAGAAAATTGATGTGACACCTTTTTCACGTCAGCGTCAGCTCACATCGGTCAGTCCTTGACCGATGTGAGCTGACGCTGACGTTACATCCTAGAATACGTATGAACGGCCCACGAAAAGGAAAAGAAAGTCAAACTTTGGCCATTTATTTCTGCGTCTGTCTTTCTTTCTTTTGCACCAAAGTTTCAACGGAATTCAACCTGGGAAATTCCCTCTTTTGACACTCTGACAGCTCTGGTTTGTGTTGTTCGGGACAATCAGTGAATTCTCAAGCAGAGCCCAACCTGTAATTACAAGGGAAATTAGCAATAGGCAGTAATTTGTGTCTATATACAGCCTGGTTTTTGACAGGGAGGGCGGTGTTCATTGGTGACTTTTTTTCAAGTTTCAACGAGAGTTTGGCAAGGATGCTGAATGTGCTCCATTATAATCCTTAAACATTTAAATCCCCATTCATTACATAAGGCCTGAGTATCTTCTATTACAGTTGAAATTATGGTATTAATCTGAGATCTAATCCAGGTTAGCGGAGAATGACTGCAAAGATTGTTAATTTGCAATGCCATTCCTGCATCTTCTCTCACTTCCTACCAAATGACGTCATGTGAGTGTGTAAAACATGGTTCACTAATAAAGCCTTTGTTGAGTTCCTGAACAAAAACCACCAAATTCTCCCTTTAGATGCACAAAGAATTGTGCAGTGACGTTTGTAATCTTGAAGCCATTTGGCCCAAGAAGAGTCCATTGCCCAGAACACAGTTAAAACGCATTCGGTCCGTGTGGTTTTTAGAAAGCTCAAACCGTTTTTTTAAATGCTCCGTGTTGCTGAATCACTACCAGCTGCCGCAGTCAGCATCCTGCCAGGTTAGTCACCCACTGATGTGTTAGCTGCTGGATGGTAGCCAGGCTAATTCACGGGATTTAGTGTTGTTTAGAAGCAGAAATGATAGGAAAACAAATATAAACAGTGTCACACACTGCTCCGAAACAGAAGAAGGAAAAATTTGATTCATGCTTGGCATTTAGGATGGAACAAGAGAAAGTAAAAATTTAGAAAAAGAGGGCCAGCTTAGTCTAAATGCACCAAGTAGCATGCCGTTTATTTGTCCATAGTTTAACCATACTCTAGTTGACAGTCACAAATACTTTTGGGTAAACATCTATTATGAAATTGTCTCAGATATTGGGGAAACATTTGATATCAGTTTTCTGTTTGAAAAGTTAGTTTTAACATCAGTTCAGAGCGAGCGCAAACCTTCACCAAACAAATGTTTCAATTCCTATCTCTGTGATTTAAAGCAGTAATTGATTTCTTTTGTCCACTACCGGAAGCTGAACAAGTTGCAAACACAATATTGACATATTTTCACCCAGGTTGATATAGCGTTAGCATATAGCTGCCTACGTACACATTCAGCAAACACTGGAATTCATTTGAAATCGTATTTCTGCCCACCTGTCAAATGTATTCACTCCTTCACGATACTGCACGGTCAACAGTTGCTAACTTTGTGTTCCTGCTGTGTATTGCTGAGAAGGTAGCATTCACAGTAGATTTCTCAGAGTTTTTAGGCTGGAAACAAGGTTCGATGAGAGAGACTGAGACTGAACCAAAACAGTAAGTTGTGGGCTAAACCAAAACGATAAGCTCAAAGACTCTAAAAAAGATTACACTCAAACACCTGTCCCTCTCCTTCCGAGCATGTAGGAAAAACTATGGCTGCCAAATTGGTATTAAAAGCAAAAGGTTATATCTAGAGCCAGTATTTGGTTTGTCTGCTTAGGGCTACTGTAGAAAAATGGCAGTTCAACATAGCAGACTCTGAAAGAGGACCCAATTCAAGGTAACAATTCTTATTTTCAGGTGATTATACACTAATGGAAACATACTGCGAATAGATACTAAATTATCTAATTTATTAATACAAAATTTTACACACCGGGATCACAGAGCCTCTCAAATATCTACATTCAGAATGTTCTGTTCACAGTATATAATAATTCTGACTTTTGTGTCTCTAGAAGCAATATTAGCTGTCAAAATTTGCAGAAATTTACTGATGACGATGATTCATTGTGACTGTATGGGGTTGTAATTATTAGCTGATTTTGTACCTTGTGCCTCTTGGTCTGATGCCTATGCCAAATCCCCTATGGTTAAACAACTTTCCCAATCATTTGAGGAGAAAAATGAAAGCAATATAATAATAATAAAAAAAAAAAATAGCTCAAAACTCAAAATGCATATCCTTTCTGCTCACTATGTCCTCTCTGCCCCTTCTTGTTTTGTTTGTTGTCTTTGTGTTTTGCCTCGTCCTGCCTCCCAAAAGGTTGCTATGATATTTGCCTCAGCTCGGGACACCTGTGCGGGGCGTGAGCACTTCTCTGTGTGAGCGAGACAGCTGCTTAGAGGATAACAGCAGCATGTGATGACAGGGCAGCCGCGTCTAATTAGAGAGGTCTTCCAAAAAATAAAAAATAAAAACTGCAGCGCTGATGTCAGTGACACCGCAGCTGCGTGGGTCATCCTTGTCCACACACACACACACACACACAGTATTAAACCCACCTATGGTACACACCTGGTAGAGGGTGTGAGGTGTGGGGGGGGGGCTTATAGAGGGGAGGGTGCTGCGGTGTCAATCATCTGCTGTAGCCGAGGGAGATTACGTGCTGACTCAGGCGAGCAGCTGATCAACAGCAGTCATTAGCTCAGACCGGGGCTTCCCCACTCGCTACCTGCTTGGCTGCGAGGACAGCAGTACACCTGCACTCTGTATTTATTTGACGGCCGTCCTGCTTCAATGAACAACTCAGGGAAAGGAGGTCATGTAACACTCAGCTTTACAATGATGAAGAGAAAAGACATTCCATGACAGAAAATGCTATTCAAAGTTGAATCACATATACAAAAGACCACCATGTTCAACTAAATGATTCGCATTCGCACTTAGTTCACTGTAACTGTGTACAGCATGTACTCCAACCCTAAGTAAGCAAGTCATTGCATTAGCGGTGATATCCACTATGGCTAACAAGACCAAACTGTAATTGACAATTTAAGGAGGATGTCCCAGCCACAGTCTCGTTTCTTCCCAGACAGTATTTTGTTTTAGCCTCCCACATTGTGCCCATCTCCCTATTCCCACCCACAGAAACCCAGACTCTTGGAACAGTATATGCTACCACAGCCAAGTCTCCAAAGACTGACTTCCTCCAAAAACACAGTAATCTTGTTTGTACTGCCAATTTAGGGGTTAACAACACGATTCTGGTGTTTAACTAAGGGCCCTTTATCATTTCTCGGCTGACCTCAACATCCCCACGGGGACCTAATGATGACATCATTAGCAAGTGCCAAGTATTGCTGGTGGATGGTCCCTGAGATCATAGACTGCAAGTGACGAGGGCAGATCCTGACGGTGGGCGTGAGAAAGATGGAAAGAGATGGAGGGAACAGAGACAGAGGGAGGCGACGACGCTGCTGAGAGAGAAGGTTAAAGGGTAAGTTCAACCAAACTACAGAACAAAAACAAATCTCTATATCTGTATCTCAGATATCTTTCTTGGAGATTGCTTCTAGAGTCCAGTAGTTGGATGGAATAATCTTTTTGGTTCACACGAAAATAGCTTTAGAGATGGCTTTTTGCTTATATTCACCTCTCGAGGTTTGATTTTGATGCTACGATTTCCTAACGCCATTATCCAGCATGGTCATTCATTATACATGAATTCATTAATCCATCTTTGAAATACAAAACGTAAAAATGATCTCCATAACTGATGATGGTGAAGCTGAAGGATCACCAAAGTTGCTATAACTCATCCTGTGATACGAGAATGTCTGCGCAAAACACAATCGATCCGATAGTTGTGGAGGCATTTCACTCAATCACTCGATCTAACATGGATCAACTAAGTCATCAGAATTTATCCTCTTGGTACTATGGAAGTCTGTACAACATTTTATGGCAATCTATCAAAGAGATGTTGAGATACTTCAGTTTGGATGACTATAGAGCGACTGACCAGCCGACTGCTAGACGTTACCGTCCCCAGAGCCGCTAGAGCTGCTGGCGTCGCTCGAAAGTTAGCGATCCATCCCACCAACGCGCCGTTGGACGTGCCACAGACCAGAAGAAGAACCCGCGCTGACAGCAAACAGCACCCCTTAATCCGTTTGCACTCCAGAGATGACTTACGTGGCAAGAATGAATGGAAGACTGAGACAATGACGCATCACGTCCAACCAGCATCATGATCTACGCAACTGCGCAGAGCTGGTGGAAAGTGATATGAGCTGGTGATATACGATAATGATATACAGCTGTGTGTCTCCACTGAGCTGTGCGACGTCATGAAAAGGACTTTTTTTTTTTTTTACTACAAGCAACAGTAACGTGGAGTATCTGTCATGTAAGGCCGACACACACTGGAGCTCTGAGTGCCTTCAACTACTTCTCCATTCGGATGTCACGACACGAGACTTTTTATTAAGACGCTCACATCTGTTTCCTGCATAGATAACAGTTCACAACTTCATCATAAACTTGTGAATAAAAAAAAAATAAAAGTGTATATTTTATCATCTATATAGTGTGGGAACATATGGCAGCTCCGCCTGAGTTTCTCCTCAGAACTCTGTGGCGTTTATATCCAAACACGCTTCCCACTCAGATGGCCCATGTGTGTGTGTGTTGACTGGGACAGTCTTATCTGAGAGTTACTGGCCGACACACACACACACGCACATGCACGCACACATTATCTTACCTGTGCTTGTCAGTTTGTCTCGGCTAGACCGAGCTACGTGATGAGCCGGGGATGAAAACAAAACTTGAACCCGTCCAACTGTGAGCGTGGAGACGGAGTTTTGAAGGAGGGAAGATGGTGGCCTTGTTTGGCAGCTGTAGGGTTGAGTAATCCCTGCAAGACAGTGAGCACCTGTACCTGTTACTCGTTTCTGAGGACACCAGCTTCTGTTAAAGGTGTAAAGTTAAGAAGAAAAAAAAAAAGAGCAGGAGAGAAATAGAGAGCATATGGTGTCAATGCTTGTTTTTATTTATTGCCTCTAATTATCTCCTTCCTGTAACAGACGTGCTGAGGCACACATCTCTTATTACTGAGGAGTGAACGTGCGTTTACGTGGTCCTTTACTACCCCCACCGGGTCAAACTAGAAACTGCAGTTTTTTTTTTTTTTTTAGGGGGAGATGTGAGATTTAAATCAAGTAACTGTCAAAACATAGACTGATGACTGAGATTATTTTGTCCAGAAATACTCACAGCAGTACACCAGACTGCGTGGGACGTCCTTCAGGAATCATTTCATCGGTTTTGGCGAGTTTGAAAGTACTTGCTGTTCTATCACATTCTGCTCCCCCTATACAGTTATGAATTAAATCGTTATGATGGTATTTAAGAGTGCTATGATCACCCCACCTCCCTTTACGGATCTGTAAATCTATTGTATGCTGTTAAACATGTACCAGCTTGACAGTTTGACCACAAATCAGTTATGGTGGACTTAAAAAAAAGAGAACAAAGACCAGCCAAGATCATCTTATTTTTCAATATAAATACTGACTAACCACCAGGAAATCAGGATGGCAGGGAATAAACAGGCCATGAAGTACACGAGAGACAAAGCAGGAAAAAAGAAGAAAAAAAAAAAAAGGAAAAGCAGGGGAAGAATAAGGACATGTGCAAACTGTTTCTTTTTTTTCAGCCGAGAAATGCCAAACCAGGTTTGAGGTCAATCCGAAACAGCGCCTCCATTACGTAGTTTGTCCTCCAGAGAGGACTGACAAATTGATTTTATACTGCAAAACGTCCCGCAATTCTTAAAAAACGGACTTCAGCGTCACGACTATGACGCTTTAAACTCTCCATATCGAACATTAATATCACTAATCCTAAAAAAAAATCCACTATCTGTCAGGATATACCATCATTATTATGAAAAGCGTGACGAGTTTTAACCTGTAAACCATCTCCGACTTCGATTGATTGATTTCTGAAATCAGACTGATCCCACTTTGCTGTGCTGCATTTAATGCACCTCGGCCAACAGATTTATAAAAATATCCGCCGTCGTTGACGTGCGACATTGCCTTCAGCGTCTTTGCTACTGTGGATCTCTACCTGCAGGACTGCTGACAGTCGGACTCACATGGTGAGAGGACGGCAAGCGTTTGACCAAAATCACAATGGAAAATACATTACGTCTCCCCGCCGCTGTAAGGCTTGTTATAAGAGCCAGCTGGCCACTCGAACAGATTACAGACTTTAGGTCCTGAAAGCCCATAACACTCATATGTATCTGCAAGTACACTCATCCACCTGACAGAGGAGAGACAGATGGGAGAGGAAAATAAAAGAAGGTTTCGAGAATGAGAACTTAGAGGCAGCTGGGGAGAAATGCTGTCCACCCATTCCAAAACCATTTTTAAAGCGTTTGTTTTTCTGAAGGACACGCATTCAAAAGCTCAGAGAATAGACTTTATGAAAAGGATTATATTAATTTCACAGCTTCTCGCATTACGTTAAGCTGTGGCTTCTCTCTTCTGACATGACTTGGTTGCCGGTGCTTTTCATTTACCACTTGAACACTCTGCCCCTGGCCATGTTTCTTCCAGGAGCATAATGGCACCGCATCCTCACAAATGTCACTGTGATGGATTTCCTATCATTGAGATTCAAAAGTCTGCAACTGAAGTCATTATGCAACGTTTTCACGCACAATGGCGGCAGTGATGCAACAAATATGAAGACAAAATGCAAAACAAACCGCTCACTCAACAGATGATGGAGTGAGCGCACGTACGCATACACCAAGCATGGCATTATGACTGCCTGCCTGATGTTGTGTAGGTCATTCTTTTGCCACCAAAACAGCCCTGACCTGTCGAAGCATGGACTCCACTAGGCCTCTAAAGGTGTGACTTATATCTTGTACAAAGATGTTAGCAGCAGATTCTTTAAAGTCCATCAAAAGTAAGAACAAATGTGTTTTGAGTTTGTCAGAGCAAAGAGGAGCTCTCACCCAGCCAAATGTAAATGATTAATGATACCTATAAGTTTATGAAATTAGGTGTCAAAATCAGGTAAAAATGAGCTCCAGGACTGTGGGGGCGTGTCCGCTGAATGTGCTGACGCCACGCCCACTCGTGGCAGCAGTCAAGAAGCAATTGAAGTGACGGAAATGTGTCAGATGAGTTCAGAGAATGACATGACTAACTGACACACTGAGCGAGATGAATTCATCTCTATCTCTCTGCTAGGGGTGCAGGGGTATGCTCAGGGCGGCCTCAACGTGTCATTGAGCCACCCTTTAGGACCGCCCACAAAATCCCGGACTGAAAACTGGCGAAAAACTTCTCTAACTCCACATTTCAGTAATGTGCCGTTCAAAGTCTTTCCACGTGTTTTCAGCAACTATTTTCCAACATAATTTGTTTTGAAAGAAATCTCGGTTTTGCCTTTACACGGACTTTAAGTTGCAAGGTGGGACCTCCGGGGATCGGACTTGTTTGTCCAGCACATCCCACTTATGCTTCACCGGACTGAGGAAGTTCTGAGGCCAAGTCAACACCGTGAAGTTGTTGTTATGTTCCTCAAACCATTCCTGAACCACTTTTACTTTGTGGCAGGGCACATTATCTTCTTGAAAGAGGCCACTGCCATCAAGGAATACTGATTCCATGAAAAGGTGTACATGGTCTGCAGCAGTGGTTAGATAGGTACGTTGTACATGTCAAAGTAACATCCACATGAATGACAGGCCCTTGTCAAAGTTGCTCAAATCTTCACACTTGCCCATTTTCCTGCTTCTAGCATCAACTTTGCAGCCAGTGTTATCCTCTTCACCTGTGCAGTGGTCATGAAGTCATAGCTGATCGGTGTATATTCTACCGCATGAACTCGAAGCATGAAGTTACTAACACAGCAGAAACTCTGCTCCCTGCAGATGTACACAGCAGTCACGACTCATTAGTATAAATCAGTGCGGGGGCGGTTTGTGTCTGGGCTGATGGGTATATATATATGAATGTGTATACAGAGTGTTTCTGGATTGGCTGCTGCAGGGTACTGATGGCAGCTTCAGTGAAGCCTGTGGTGATCAGAGTCCTCCGCGGCTCAGCGTAGCTCTGTATTTCTCTGTAGTTGTAAAAGGAATGGGGCAATAAAGGCCTCTTAATAACAGAAAGGAATTTCAGCTCAGTCATGGCGCAAACACTCTCAGCTGGTAAAGCAGACTTGCTCTATGCCATGCCAGAGATCTTTGGTGATAATTCAAAATATTTACAGTAACATTTAGCACATTTCTGGAAAAGTACAGCCTCGCTGAAGTATTGTTTACCTTTAGACGGAGCATTAAATTGGAATAAAGAAAAATGAAATGATGGAAACCCTAATATTTGTTCTTACTCTATGATTATGTCCTCATTGTTGCCGCTATTCCAACATTGTTGGCCATTCTTCATTTAATCTGTGGGAGGCCATCATCTCTTAGGGGTCTTAAGAAACATTCATATGTTGGAGGGTGGTGGGGCTGGAGGTTTTTCAAGACACCTTCTGAGGCTCTGAAGGTTTCACATCACGTAACATCGTGTTGTTCTCATTGGCTTTGTTATTGACTCTCGGTCAAGTCTTTAGAGCAACAGTTGCGTCCTATGTTGTTCCAGAAAAGCTCAAATTCATCCACTGTTGGTTCAGCAATCTTGAAAATGCTCCACCCAAAATGAGCGTGCGCTTTCTGTCAGCAGTTGATAGGTTTTCATCCAGATGTATCCTAAATTACCTACTAGCCACTATCGTTATACAGATATTAGGAGTTGGATCACCAAAAAAAGGCACTGTAGGTGGTGACAGTTGTTCTGGCGCAAAGCCTGAAAGAAAGGTGAAATAACAAGATGACATAAAAAAAAGTTGGAAAAATGTGTAAGAAATGAAACAAAACCAACCAAAAAACAGAATGAGCGTGTACTTATTAAACTGAATCAGTTTGAACATTAAATATCCACCATTTATTGTAATTAAAAGAGCGCCAGTCAAACCCTCAACCGGTGAAAAATGCAGTGCAGGAACGGTTCTATCAGATTTGTGTGCAGAGATCAGGGATGTATTAAGCGACGATGAGACTGCTGGAGTGGAAACAGCTTGAGGAAAGAGTGTTTCCATCCCGTAAGTGCATTAGCCCTTTTTGAAAATGGGAAAAAAAAACACTTTTTTAAGGAATGTATTTTCCCATTTTTGCCATTTCCATCAAACTAATGCGATGCTTCAAAATGTGCATCAAAATGCACCGATGGACACGCAGCTATTGTCACCACAGACCGAGCTTCGTTCAAAGAAATGATCCACTGTTACAGCTACAAAGCATATTCACAGATACTGCCTCGCTCTCTCGTCGTTGACGTTGGCCCACAGCACTGTTATGTGACTTACTCATCAGGCGACCACTCCTGATTTAGTCAGTAAGCTACTCGGTGCCCAAAATCCACATTTTGTCATGATTCACTGTCTGCTGACCAGTTAATAACACATCCAAAATATCCTAACAGTTGCTCCTTTGAAAAGCTCCAACAGCTCACACTAACTTCTTCTGTTTCCTCCAAACAAACTAGAACCATGTATCACGTCCTGAACAGCAGAGGAAGCTTACTGGAAAAAAACCTACCTGTTGCAGATTTCTTTCTTTTTTCTTTTTTTCTTTTTTATTCCCCCAGTGTTACGGAACACTTGTGAATAACTAATAACTACAGTGGTCATGACTTCAGTCAGCAACTTCGTCTGCCATTAATGGAAACTAGCATCACAAATGTTGCTTATTTGCGATTCATGGCTGCCAGCATGAAGCCACATTAGATTATTAATTATTCATGAGTTTTCCACTGCTGTTCTGGGAAAAGGTGTCGTACCTGACACTCTTCAGCACTCTTCACTGTCTCTTGCTCTCCAAATAGAAGCGCTTTTCTTTTTGGTTTCTCTGCTGTCGTTTGGCTAAAAGATCTATTTATTCTCTCCTCTAATCACTGTAATATTTAATTTTCTGCCTAAAGGAAAACCATAATTCATTCCGTTGGTGATGAAATGAAAAAGTTACTTGCTGTTTTCTCCACACGCACGAGCCCCGGTACACCGTTCAAAAACTGTTGTGCCATTACGCTCACTGTAGATCGCCCTCGATAAGAGGAATCAGAAAGCTGCCTGAGTTCTCTCTCTTAGTTGTTGGAACAAAGCAACAACAGCGCTCAAATCTCCTGCCAGATGAGACTGCAGAGGAAAGCCGGAGCAGATGTCTGATGGGAGATATTTCACGAATGCTGCCAAACCTTCAGGGAATTTCACACTGACTGACAGTAGACGAGTAGATGCCAGGAATGAGAAGCGAGAGAGATGGAGATGGAGAGAGAAAATGATGTGACAGAAACCCACCGACAAGAGTGGAGCTCTGTGATGGATTAGGGATGCTGTTATCACTGGCTCGGGCCACAGTGGAGACACATAATGAAGCTATAGCTAAGGCCATGATGTCCAGTTCAAAAGCTCTTATTTTGGAACATTTTCATGCATCTATGGAGGACAAAGCTGGGCAGACATCAAGGATAAAGTGCTTGATAAGTCTCAGGCACAAATTAGCCGTCCTTGAACCAGTTGCTTGGAAGATAGACCATCATCAGGTGACCCCAGTGACAGCCAGTAGGATGGCCCCGGGACATGCTAACACCTCGAGTAACAGTAGCAAAGTAGAGAAGTCGTAAAGTTAACAAATGGACTGAGTAGTCCTAATCTCCTGAGGAAAATATCTGGCTCTTCAGCTGCTAAATGCATCGCTAACTGCGTCTGTTTGCCGTTTGCTGCTGGGCAGATCGTGCACAGTGGGTTTTTCTAGTGGTTTGCTAAAAACAGCTGCCTGCTGCAGCAGAATAACATCGCTACGAGAGCGGTCAGACTGAATCAAAACAGCGACGTTGCGGCCGGAGAGATAAAACCTAAAAAAGCTCAGTGAAGCTGAGGGGAGCTGCAGATTGCAGGTGATAATTCTCTGCAGGTTCCAACCACATTATCACATTGTTTTCACATCTGATGCCTTGTTATAGAATATTGATTATGGCTTCTGATGTGCGCTAACGAAACCACGAACTAGCAGTCAAACCAGGGTTTATCAAATTGTTCCATTGCTCTTCATTTGTGAGACACGGTCTCACTTTAAATTTAAGGAGAGTATCACTACAGTATCAAAAAGAGGCAGCGAAAACTATTAAAACGAGATGTTTTCCCGCTATATTTGACAACTATGGTGACTCACCTCTCAACTTTTACACAAATGTGAACTCTAGCAGATCATTCCTTCATGGCCGCCTCAAATTTGGGCTAACGTGAGCATTTCTATCCAGCTGAACGCTCATATTTACAGTAAATCAAACGTGAAATGATCTCAGCTCTGATTTTGCACACCCCATTTATGCATCTCATTTTCAGGTTTTTGTTATAAGAATTGGATTACCTATGAAGGCACAGTCACAAATGTATTATTCCTTTCTAACTCACGGGCAGATGAGGGAGAAATTATATGTCTTTAATGATTGCGTAAGTGCAGCAATATTTAATCAAGTGTTCCTGAGATATGTAATTTTAAAAATGAATTCAAGAAACTTGTACAGTTTGTTTATATTGTTCTTGGCTCTTTTTGCCTTTTAACAAAACCAAGAATAAGAGGCGGGCAGTCACTCTGTACTTTGAGCCAAGCTTGGATGTTAAAGCCAGCAGTGTAATAGGATATCATTTGGATAAATCCTGGCACTTTGCAACATTTGGACAAAAATCTAATGTCGGCCGTTTTAAGGGGAATGAATCCTCCCCAAGCTTTAAACACAAACACACACAAGCTGTTCCTCTCATTTATGGTGAAAGCTAATTTTTACGGACGGTGGGAATTGTTTTTCTGAACTACTTTTGCGTTCTCTTGCAGTGATTTTAGCGTTTCCACGCAATACCTGCTGTATTTCAGAATGTTGGAGCTTTTTGGGGAGGAGTAATTAACAATACATGAAAACAGAAAATGACGCACCATCTCTCCTTTCTGTAGTATCTGTAGGGCATGTTCTCTTATGGATCAGTGGAGATGCAAAAGTTATTGCAAGCAAACGAAAAAGTAGCTTATCGCGGACCCCTAGCTAGGACCTTGACCTTTTCACTGCCACCTTAGTTTCTCCTGAATGATGGGAATAAGAATATGTGATGAGGTGGTTGTAATTACACCAACAGATGCCACTAAACCCTACACATTGGACTAGTGTCCCATTATTTGGAGGAGAGCCAGGGTCAGGACTTTGAATGTTCACATGGCGCATCTAAATCTCATGCAGGAGAGTTTGTATGTTGTCACTAAATTAGCACTTGCCTTGTTACTAACTGTAACCCTGATCTGTTTCTAACCTTAACAATACCACAGTGGTCATGCAGAGATATCATGGATTTTGAAAAAATGTCTGCATTGGTTTGATTCTGCAGGATTGCCCAATGTTGATATTCTTCCCAGCGCCGTCGCCTCGCCGACTGTCCGAAGAACTTGGTGACTCTAAATTGCCCGTGTAAATGTGAGCCTGAATGCTCATTTGCCTCCATGTATCAGCCCTGTGATAAACGGGCAACTCGGCCCAGTGTCAGCTGGGATTTGATCCAGCCCCCTGACTGTGATAAGGAGAAGCAGTTGTGGAAAATGGATGTGTGGATTGATGGATGCCCTCGTGACAGAGTCGCGAGTCGCTAATCTTCAAGTTTTCAAGTTTTACTAACTAAATACTGTAGCTTTAATTGAATTTTTGTAAATGCTAAAAGCTTCATTGATTGATTTGTATTTTGGACACTTAAGCTCAACAAAGAACAGCCGAAAACATATCGTAGAAGACAGAAAACACAACAGAATTCATTTGTAGTCATGTTTCAACAAAGTCATCTCAACAAACTCCCAAGAAAAGTGTCTGGCTATTTATCTGCTAAATGCTCCACAATGTTCTACAGCTAACTAACTGTGTCTGCCTGCAGCTTGATGCTGAGCAGGTCGGTGGGTTTAGCAGGGCTTCAACCAAAAGAGGTAGCTAAACTATGACTATCTGTGTTGCTTGTACTTTGATCTATTATTAATATGAAACATATTGATTAGAGCAGCTAGGATTAACAAGGTTTAACTATATGTCGATGTGATCCTGTGCAAATGTTTATGTGATTTAAATTATGTGTTTCAGAGTTAAGCAGCACACCATAATTGACTTGTTGGCTGACTGGCAGAATTGGACGCAGAACAGTTTGGGCTCAGGTCCCCCAAAAACCCACTGATTTGGCAGGACGCTGCTGGAAGTAGAATATTTGCGAGAACACACAGGACTAGTGATGAAAACGGGCTTCTGGCTGCATTTTAGGAACAAATAACAGGAGCTGCGACCATTGTGTATCACCGGATCGACCCGCACTCGGAGGAACCAACATAAGCAGAGCTGCGTATCATAAATACAGAAGTACGGCCATTAACACAAGGGAGGTAGACGTTAGAATAACAAGACTGCTGTCCTGCTACACTGTAGGGCCCCGGACTCCTCTGTTTGTCTTGGACCAGCTACAGCAACACACAGATGACCCCAGTGAACTCAGTTAATGATGTAGTGTGTGTGTGTGTGTGTGTGTGTGTGTGTGTGAGCGCTAACCTAGCACACAATTTATCCTAAACTACAATATAATACCAGACTGATGGCTGTTTGTGGTACTCAAAGGTAGGTAAAGTTTTGGAAAAGGTTGGTGGACAGAGTTGAGTAACAGTTAGAAGAGAGTAATGACATCTTGTTCATTATCACCTCTGCTGTGTCGATTAAGGATAGCACACCGAGACTTCATTCAGGGGTTTTTGTGTTTGTCTTGGCTCGCACAGGTCGGAGATATTTCATTCTCTCATCCTTCTCCTTTGCTTCACCTCTTACGTTACCTTACAACCATTTGTATAATTTACACGCTTTATTCTTGGTTGCCGTGCTGACGGTAGCCATTTGTAAGCTCACGCTCGTAGTTGATGGGTGTGCGAACCCCGCAGCTTCACTGTGAAGACGCGACACGTCAATGAAGCTAGGCCAATGATAGCAAAAAGAATGGACAGCGTGGGTTTCCGAAAAGCCGTTTTGAAGCTCAGGTTATCACTGCAGTGCTCACATTCAAATGAATGGAAAAAGCTGCGTTTTCAACACAGCGCCAGATTTGCTCTGAGTACAGTGACTCAAGTACTTGTTCACACATGAGATGGACAGAAAGTTGCCAACACACTCATGTGATGTAACAAGGTGAACGTCTGAAAAAGGGTTTAGGAGAGTTTCAGGAAACATTTTGTGACACTTGTGAGCCACAAAACATACTTAAAAGCAAAACAGTTGACAGCTGTGCCTCATGCGTCATTAGAAAACGGTAGCCTGTCCTAATATTTCCTTTCAGAGAACCATCCACATCTTTTCCAGGCAATCCAACAGTCATCAGACATCAGTGAGGTCTGTTAAATCGATGAAGCGATGATGTAACTCAGAAGTCAGCTTCTGTCTCTCAACCTGTATATGAGCGTTCTTTCAGTCTAGTTCAGTATTCACTTTTGGCATCAATTATAGACAGTGCTGTCAGGGAAAGAAATTCGTCATAGAGACAACTCTCGCCCTCCATCCATCCGTCTCTCTCACCATCCTTTTGTCTCTCTGTACTCTCACTCCGTCCCTTCCATCATCAGAGGAGTTGTATTTGTCCTTTATCCTGCTTTGAACCTCAGATTCCCAAAGAGAAATGAAAAACACAAAGTCATCCCATCTTAAATCCATTTTTTGGTCTGAGCATGAAATGAGCTTCTCTTCCGCCCCGAGGCACAGTGTGGGTTGCTCTTGGGACGTTGTAGAGAGTGAGATGACAGCTGGAAGCATTCGGTAATCAAATCAAACTGTCTTTTTAGGGACTTTCTCAGCTTTGATTTGGCGGTACCACTTCTGTGTAGTATTCTTTCTCCGAAAATTATCTATATGATTTGGCTGAACTTCAGTACACGGCTCCCTTTTGGTTTGAGGATTAAATTATGTTGTCCATCAGATGATTTCTATTCTTCGTAAGTATAATGCTATGTGCTGGTGGGAGTCCAACATCTGGGAGTACCGACTTCAATACATTCACATGCTGTTTAGTTGAAAGATTCAGCACAGAAGAACAACAAATATAAACCATTACAGTTTTGAGAAATGCTATTATTTATAACTTCATTATCTCTCAAATAAACAGATCACTGTGAGGCTTTTGTTTTTTGTTTTTTTCGCTGGTGTGCCGCCAGCTTGGACTGTGTCAGTTGAATAAATTATCTCATGTGATAACAGCAGGCTTGACCTCAGTGTTCGACTGGCTGACGGTGTCGAGTACAGGCTCTTGACTTGCATGCCACTGACTTGGCAGCAACGCGCCACGGCAGAATAGCTGTTGTGTATATCCCCGTTGCCAAACAATAATAGTCTGAGTTAGTTGAAAAATCCATATTGATATGAAACAGCAAAGGAAAGCTAATTCTTTATTTTCAAGAACTTCAGCTGCTTCATCAACCCATTTATTATACATTCTTGACATATAGATAACAGTTTGTGAGATATGGCTCCATAGTTGGGTGTTTGGCTAGTATAGTGAAATGTGACCTCTCCTCAGTTGACTTCTTTGGGGTGTTTTTTTTCCAAAAAATAATATTTTCAAATACAAACAATATGATTGTTTTAAAACTTCATGCATGAACTGCTCATTTAAACTGCTGAGATACTTTGGTGTTTGTGACGAGACCTCAATATACCTCAATATACCTCAATCTTTTAACTTCTATTGTCAGCAGTTGGCGGCTGAATGGCAAAAACCGCAGTTCCTCAAACAGCCACCATAGAAAGCATGAAATATGGATGTCATATCTGTGATGTCACCAATAGGTTAGTCAGGTCAATAGGTGAGTTAGAGTGACCACGCTGTTAATTATGCATAACTTATAATAGCCTTAATTTAATTTGAACAGACAGGTGAGTTGTATAGTAATTCCTCAGTGCTTCAGAACAGAAAAGGTCTGGAGGAAAAACTCAAAAGTCTGGAAGCTGAGGAGAAGTCCCTGACTGAACAGAACAAACTTCTGATTAAGACTTGTCAGAAAGAAGAACAGTGGATCTACAAATGTCACACAATGGAGAAGAAGAGGGATGAGTTGATGCAGGAAAACCAGCAACTGAAAGAGCGAGTTCAGAGTTCCAGAGACAAACAAGGATGACGACGTCTGAGTGGCTTACACTTTGATTATAAAACAATGAGCACGGATGTGAAATCTCTAACCAAAGAGAGGAACACTGAAGAAAGAACTCCAGACAGCAGGCCAAGGAAAGAGAGCGGAAGACCAAGAACGACATGGTCAGAGTGAAGAACGAAACCTTGAGCCAAGAGATCAGACAACGGTAGCAGAAGGTTGAAGACCGATGTCTGAAGACCTCCAGAACTCGCTGCAAGGTGAGTTTCAGGTCTGTTTTAGGGTCCATAACTGTCTGTAAAATGGAATTATGAATTCTAGTGGTGGCCAAAATTAGTGGCTGGCAGACCTAAAAATACTGAGCTTTTTTTTGCCTCCAAAACATGATTTCATTTTATAAAGTTCATGAAACATGCAGATATCAGGTGAATCCGATTTTATCCACTTTTATCTTAAATATGTAATTACAGCAATTAGAGTAGCACATCTCCGTGGCATTGTGTTAATATATTCCCTGAGAACTTCAACACATGGCTTGGCAGAATACATGGCTGAACATGGCTTATGAATACATTTCACATAGGCTTCATGCTCAGCTGTAATAGTTACAACTTTGCATAAAAGATTTCTTAATTTTGATAAATACATTTTGTTTGAATAAAACATCAACACAGTTTAATGAGAAGGTTATTTTGTCCTCCTCTCTTGCCTCTTTTTGCTTAAACTTTGATGCAATTTGAAAAGCATCTAAAAAATTATATAAATCAAAGTGCCCGAGGTCATATTTTTTAGCTATTGTCTGTCAGTAAAGCAATTGTGAAGATTAAACCATCATGTAGACTTTTTAAAAGTTTGAAAACAATTTCTCTTGTTTAAATAAGCTCAATGATCGTCACTCATTGGAGTTTTGACAGAGCGGGAACTTGATCTACAGTTCTCAGCAATCTAAGTGGTGATAAACATTCCGATCATGTAATTATCCATTAAAGAAGAATCCAGATAGCAGTAGCTGTTCCAGAGCCAGGCCTCACACCTCGCCCAAACTCATGAATGTCTACGCGTGTGCACGTGAGTGTTTCTATAAAAACTGGGGTTGGCAGTGGCAAAAGACTTTTTGGTCATTAATTAAATGTAATTGCAGTCAAACCGAACTGTTATCAGCTTCTCCTCAAACAAGCATTTTGGTTGAAACTCAAGATCTTTTCGTACATTTGGCCTCGGCTACCCCGCTCACACTTTATATAAACACTTTATAAATCCTTCCAGCTATGAGCATCTACACACACACACACACACACACACTACAGTATGTTGTAGTTCCAAGCAATCGAGGCACTTATTTATAAATGAGGCCTGTCTCAGATTGTTCATGGAGGCTTTGGAACAAAACCACAATCCGCCTAAAGCCAAAAAGCCAAAGAGGTAAAGGCTTGGCCACAATTTTTTTTTTAGCTTTTGTCTGAAGAGGGAAAACATTAAGTTTCACATGTTCCTCTTTTATTTTAGCATTTCAACTGTCTGACTCCTCTATGGTATATATTTTTTAAAACAGAAAAAACATGGCCAATAGACTTCATGCGTCCCCATACAGGTAAATAATGTCAGCAAGTTAATGTTCTCCAAGGAAACATTGCTAAAATCAACATTTTCACTTGCTACGATCGAAATCACCCACAACTGCAAAAGTACTAAGGGTTCATTATGCTTTACTTGCAAGTTTTCCTGACAGTTCTTTAGGACTTTGAATCTTCTTCTTTAGTGAACTGAAATGAACTGATAACTTAGTGGTAGTCCTGCTTGTCTAACCCAATCACTGAGTCCTCATCTGTTCAGGGATTATTCAGCTGCTGTTAACACTACACTCAAGAGAATGTTTAAATTAACACCAACCAATGATTCAGCATGTAGCGTTATATACATACATTCAATTTCAAATGCATTTTCCAACCTAACAACACAGATCAAGATCCAGGTGGGGTACAAAGTAGAGGTCTGCGCGGGACAGAATTTTCAGTCCCGCTCCCGCCCGCACTTGCCATATTTTGTCCCGCTCCCACCCGCAAATTCCGCAAGATGCGGGCATTATTTATGACGAAAGTTCTTTTCATTAGCTTTGGAAATTAAACACGCCGAGCTTCTCTGAGCTCTCCATAGGCCGATCCTTCACCTAGCACACGTAACGCGGGTGCGCGGTGCCAGGCATTTCTGCCATGATCTGAGATCTCAAACACGGAAGAGCAGAAACGCATTGTCTGAAACGTACGCAAGATTAGACCACATCCGCAAATTTAGGCATCTTAAAATGTTTTTATGAACGCCAAATAAAAATATCCAGAACAAATTATATATGATAGACATAAATTAATCATTTATACATTTTATTTTATACACGTTTTTAGTTTGCGGGACTGCGGCTTATCACCACTCCCACCTGCGCCCGCAATGAGATTTAAAGATTTGTCCCGCGCTGCACTGTGCAGGGCTGTAGTACAAAACTGTGTGGAGAAGAGACTTAAAACAGTGTTACAGTAATCATAGTTCACAATTAGTGGATACGGTATATCTGACAGGAGATAAATGGTTTCTATACTTTTCTATATTCTAGAAATGGATACGGGTGATTTTTGAACTACAAATTAAAGTGGTTTAGTAAGTTGAGGTAGTGATACAAAAACGTTTTCTCAAAGTAAATAAGGTAAATAAAAAAAATATCTAACTAGTATGAAAAAGAAGATTTTTGAGTAATACTTGGAAATGAAACGCATGCACCGAAGGGTTAAGTAAAGGACTTCATGTGCCAGTTAACTGACATCACCTTACAAGATTTCTGGGTATTGAAACTGGCCTTTTCAAGAGGTTACCTCTTAATGCTGTGGCCGTGTGCAGTTTAAAGACACTTTAGAAGACAAGAGCCATTCCTGGAGCCTTGAGGATAAAAGAGTGCAGAGCATTTGGCATATAAAAGGCCCACCGGTCAACCGGAGTCCCATTAGGAACTCAGCACAACAATGGAGAAAGGAGAGGAGGGTGATGATGAAAAATGGATGTATATGGTGGATGCGTTCCATATGCCGCTCTCCTCACAGACGGGAGCAACAGGCCTGGATCAGGTTCCCCCATCCCAAATCCCAATCCTAGACCATCAGTGAGAGAGCAGGAAAACTGACCACAAATCAGCATCTAAGGTTTCTTTACCCTTGTCCATCACGCTTTCATGTATTACATATTTGCATAGACTATATATTTTTTGATTCATGATGACATACAATACGTCTTAGTGCAGCGATATTTTGCTCAAGGATAGTCTGACAGCGTTAAACACTGGGCGCAGTCGTCCCAGGCTGATTAGCAACATGTTCAGCTTTATTAGATTCCACTTTGTCACTGTACAAGTACTGACACAACAAAATACATTATTTTCCAAACACAAAGAGATTAAATCACATCATCTGTTCGAAGATGGATGAAAACCATACGTATTTACTACAGTAGCTCATCCCAACTATTTTAATGTAAACCATTTGGTTTCTCTTGATGCACTTCCATTATTGAGTTGGATATGTCTTTCTTTAAAGGTTCATTTATAGTAATATTTTGGCTCGGGTGCAAAAAACAAAAGGTCTGCAAGTATTAACCCATTGCTAGTCACTCCTCTTACCTCATGGATACTAAAGTTTTAATAAGGTTTGTTCCCTACCAACTACCAACCATGTATGCTTAGTTTAGTGTCTCCAAAACACAAGGTTTTATTTGGTTTGGAAGGTTTTAGATTCCCAAAGACTTTAATACTGACATGGAAACTTCTGAGAAAATTCAATGTCGTAGCTTAATGTAACACTTTGTGACCACAGGACCTGATTACATCACATTCTGGTTGTCCTGTGGTCCAGTCATGACTGCGTCCTTGTTCCAACATCCACTGGAAATGTTTCAGAAGTTCAGCGTCTGTTCTTCAGTAGCCACATTTTTGGGGCGATCAGAAAACCACAGTGTTGTTTCAGATTTCCCGAAGGCCGATGAAACAAACAAGAAAACAGATTGCGGAACGGAGGCAAGAGGGGCAACAAATCAGGTGTTGAAAGGGACTTCTGTTCATTATTGAAGAACACCCCGCCAGATATCTTACTTATAATAGACAGGGCAAGGAACAATCCACTGAGGGAACCAAGCGTCTACCTTTGCTCATTCGAAGCTTGAAAGCTGGAACCTGTCATAGCAGACACTTTGACATGACTAATAACAACAAAGATGGATGCACTTCCGTAAAGTCTTGCCTACGAGCCATGCCATGCTTTTCCTGCTATGACATGTCATATTCTCAGTCACAGAAAAGGTCGGTGGGAAGCTCATCTCAGATTGACTTGTAAATGTATTCCACTAAACCTCTTATAAAGACAGTACAGTTATATTTTATTTTTTCTGTCTTGTTAGTGTTTCAAACAGCTGGACCTGCACGCTGCTGGCAGGCCACATTCTCTCTAGATTTGTTATATGATTGAAAACCCTTGGTATTATGACTGTTGCTGGTCTTGTAATCTACAATATATCCCAGCCTGTGGGTCTGGACTGGTGTGGGTTTGGTCAACTTTGGGGCTGCAGAAATCAGACTGTTGAAAGACGGAACTGGAGTAACTTTTTCCCTGTGTTTTTCCTCTGACTAAAGTCTCATAGTGCAGTGTTGCGGTAACGAAAATTGAAAGAACTAATTGAAGCAGATAGGCAACGTTCCAGTTTTTCCTCGCACCATTTGTGATCAACATTTTTCAAACCAGTGACCAGTTTATGCAAATAAAGCACACAAAAAAAGGTAGCAGGCGATGTGCGGTTCAGATAGCAGGCCTCCGTAATAATGGACTGGTAGCATGATGTATGAGCCAATTGAAATAACATAAACCCTCACTTCATCTGGAAACTTGACACACACACACACACACTCATACACATGCGCACACATAACATCCATGCATGTGCACACAGGGCTACTGCACATCTGCACTCCACGTGCCTGGTTCCCCGGAGCCACTGGAGCCATAGCTACAACAACTGGGCTACTTCAGTCTATTTGGCCAGTCCACCTTAATCTACATCAGTGGAGCTGCCGGAGCCAAAGGATGTTGGCACACAATGAAAAAGACACAGAGAGAAGTGCAGAACTTTCCCTCTTGCTAACTGTCCCTTCAACACATCCCATTGCTTCATTGATATGTTTAACAACGTTAGCAACGTCTTCATCTGTCCCCCTGTGAAAGGTTCTGATTCGATTCACATTTAAAGTTGCATTCATTCATTTTTGAGCACCGGGGGGCATCAGGAATAGCTCACAACACAACTGTCAGAGATTTTCATTTTAGAGAGCTGCATACTGTTGCTTATTCACATAGCACCATCATCATGTTTCTCGCCACGTGGTCTTATATCTGATTGAAGCCCTGTTTTAGTCCTCTAGCTAGTGTACAGTGGATTTAAACAAATGGCAGTTTGCAGGCCTGAAAACCAAAACAATGAGCTAAAAGAGACTGAAAAACAGACAGTTAGTTGGGTTGAGATGTACGGCAATGTTGAGCAGTCATTTTAAAGTTTTTCACTTATTCGTCACTCATTTACATTACACAGAGTCATTCACTGGTCCATTGCTGATATGAAAAATACTTGTTACCGCAGCTTTAACGTCATAAGGAAACAAAATAATGCCACGGCCAGCAATTACAATTACATGACGATGACTATAGACTGTATCGCCTTCTTCAGCGTTACAAGATTGTCACATTATATTTATTTATCTTGTATTTTGGTTTTATTTTAACTGAAGAATAATTTGTACTGGACTTTTATGAGCTTTTTTTTGTATAAAATTTCCAGGCAATCATTGCATCCCGAATTTTTCTCTCCTTCATTCAAATAAACATTTGCCTGCAAATGATCTCACTTGGTAATGATTAACTGAATCTATCAATTGAAATCATCAAAGCTCATAATATTTCTGTTTTTACTGTCACTTTTCTCACTTTGTTTGTTTAATTCTTTGTCCATAATGTTGAGCACACACTTACACTAAGCATTTCATTGGCACGTTAGGGATTTAGTTCTCTTTGGACACTTGTGCAAAATCTGTGATTGGTCGGAATAAATGGTATAATTGATGTTTGGACACTGCTAGCTCTAACCACTCCATTCTGCCTTTAAGCTCGCTCCCTCTTTTCATCCCTTTGCCACCAATTTTCTCACTGTTGGCCTCCATTCCTCCATCACTGGCACCAAAATGGCTGAACACGATTATTTGCTGTTGTCATTACACTGTCAGACGATTTGCCCCCAAAAACAAAGCCAAACAGGAAGTATTGCATTTCCAGTTTGTAAACAGAGGAAGAACAAGAGGCGGTGAAGGTAACATGCTGATGCCGACTGAAACGATACAACTTTGGTCCCGGCTTGACTGTAAGTGAATCTTGCGGTGCAACAAAAACTTAGCAATCAGAGCTTAGCAACAAAAATGGAGACTAAATAAAAACATTAAGAACTCCAGGACTACCACTTAACAAGCACGTACTCACACTTCCATTCCATTCCAACAGTCACGGAGGTAGACACACTTATGCAATCAAATATGAATGTACTCGTACAAGAAAACTCTCTCACTCACACACTCGCACAGACCATGCAGGTGGCCGACCATGAAAACAAATGGCATAATTAGGAACAGGTGAATGTTATGAGGCACTTTCTACTCCAAATATTGGACAAATGAACACAGCAAAGAGGGAAACAAGTATGTTTCAGCGATCAGGACTATCATCTAAACCGCAACAATTTGCAAGATGAAGTAGCGTCTGGCTGACTTAATGACAGAAAGGTAAGGTCGCCACACTGAGCACAGAGGGAAATGGGACGTAGGAGTAAAAAAAAAAAAAAAAAAAAGAACTGGTCCACATACCAGTGCCTCTGGAGCTCGAGCCAAGACTAAATGTTCTCTCTGTTTCTCCAAATTAAAGCTGCAATCTGAATGAGATGAAAGATTGAATTCAGATATTAAATAAGCAAACTTGACTTGAGAACTGTTGAAAAAGGAATGAGAGCAAGATATCACTTACCATCATCTTTAACTTCACGGTCAGCGCATCTTATAGTTTGACATTAGAGGAAATACATTTTTACTACACTTTCTAGCAAGAGTAACACAAGAAGATCAGTGCCACCAAGCTCGGACTGGCAACCGGAGCAGCCACCACCGGTGATGTGGGGGAAACCTTGACTTGCCAACCGCTGGTTCACATTATGTTGGAACAGCCCATCTTATTTGGGGTTACATGGTCTCAAAATTGTCAAAATGTTACAGATACTGTAAAACAAGGAGGTCACAGCCTTCAAGTTGATCTGCCAATCTATGTAATGTCAGAGGTCAAGAAAGAAAAAGTGGAGTTCAAACTGAAAATACAAAAGAAATGTTTAAAAGACTGGAAAAGGTTAGAAAAGAAAAATATATCTTGATGCTGCAAAATGTTCATACACATTTATTATTCAAAGTAAAATTCAACGTGAGCGATAACAAGTGAAAATTGTCTGTCCGCCACCCTTTAAAAATGGAAAGAGGTGCTTAGTGTAGCTTAGCATAAAGACTGCAAACAGGGAAACAAACAGGGAAACCTGGTTTTCTCTGAAGTTCTTCATTTTACATTTCTATTCATTCACAAAGATACAAAGTGTTAGTGAGCTTTGGAGAAAATAGCAGAGAGCCCAATTAGCAGTTTCCTGGAACTTTTAGCCGCTATGCTAAGCTAGGTTAATCACTCCCTGGCTTTATAGCTTCATATTTCGCACACTAACATGAGTGTGGTATCAATCTTCTCATCAAACTCTCAGCAAGAAAGTGAACGTTTTTCCAAAAATGTAGAACTATTGATTTAGTTTTATTTTATTCTGTTTTCTTGGTTTGTGATGATAACCTTGAACTCTAAATTCATATACAGTAGTAATACATATATATACTCAAGCCAGCATGCGAATTGCACACAGTCAAAACTTTTGGGCATTCTTCCATCATGAAAATGATATATTTAAGGCTTCGCCAATTCTTCATTTATGAAAAGATGAAGCAGGAAGCTCTGTAGTCTTTACCTGATCAGCCCGTACACTCCTACTCTCATCAGCTCTATTGGAGCTGAGGAGGATATCCTCTAGTCATCCTAATGGCTCCAGTGAGTATTAATCTAATACTCCTGTCTCAAGTATTGTGATGGAGGCTTACAGAAACCTGGCTGCTTTATTTTAAACCTTGGTTTTCTATGTCTCACTCTGTCTTTTCTCTCTGTCTCAGTCTTGCTTTTCTGTCAGGCCCCATCGGCGTCCGTCATTCCTCGCGTTAGTCCTTTTACGGCGTGTCTCTCTCTAAACACTCATTTTCAGCTCACCTTACAGCAAAATGTGCTTCAACTGTATTTTGACATTTTTATGAAGCAGAGATTTAGGGGAAGGTATTACCTGTAGATCTGCCCTAAATGGAGTAAATAGAGGGAAAGTGGAATGTGTAGGATAAAGGCGCAGACTAAGAAATTACACGTCTTACTGCATATTGGTGTTGATACAATCAATGCACCTGAAGTTGGCCTCTTGTAGTATCGCTCACTTGCTATAGGAAAACACTTTACAGGCCTCATGTGATCCATTTTGTCCAAGTTGCGTACACCTTATAGGACGTGTCCAAGTTCCTACCTTTTTGCACAGCCTTAAAATAAAATGAAAGAAAACATGAAACAAAGGGAAAACTTTCTACCCTTTACCCAGCTCAAACAGCTGATATGCGGTTATGTATAGCATGAGAGCCTGCTTCTTTGGCCCAAGCTAGCCAATCAGGTCAGAACTCATCAAACAATCGAGTTCCTGGTTAAGCACCAGCACAAGATAGCTTCCACAAAGGACTCAAACATGGCTCCGACCACACCACGTCATGTTTCCAAACTGTCTTTTAAGAAAAAAACCCTCCAATTTTAAAAGAAATTTGCGATATATTCTTCTACTTATTGTGTCCGATACCTTGTCTTAAACAGGTTCCTAATGTCATCATGTTTTGTGAATAGTTGTACTTCGACCCCAATCAAAACTTTATAAACATTTCAGATATTCCTTTTGAATTTGTTGTTTTGAAAGGTGTTATTCTTCAGGCTCTCGGTGTGTGGGACACATGTATTATGGTTCAATTCAACAAGTGAAAAATGCAAACGGGTGGGTTGAGTGAACAAAAGGTAACTTCAGTAACTTCCTGAACAGGCTGGTAAACAAATGAACAAAAGGTGGCTGAGGAGACCAGATAAAAAATGTAATCCAAGAAAAGTCACAGAAGCTAAGTACAAGAGAACAAATTAACTACTTAAACACAGAAAACAGGAAGACAGGAAGTAAAGTACCACAAGACACCCGAGGAAAGGACTCTTTCAAGATAAAACAGGAAATACTGAACCAGAAAACCAAAACCATGACAACATGACTGTGGTGAATTAACTCTCTGAATAGTTAATTTACAATTACCAGAGGTTCCAGTCACAACTTCTAGACTGTGACTAGACATAGCTTTGATAACTCACATAAGTGATATTTTGGAAGCAGTCATATGCTGACGTGTGCCTGCCTGCACATATTTTATGTATGTCAAAACGAGGTGGACGGTGGAGCCGAAATGAGCAGAGCTCAACGCACGAGTGCAGTGTGCACCGGTTTTCTTGACGCTGCGTCTGCGTCTATAAACACAGCTACGTTAGTGATTGTGCAATAGCATTTATAAGAAAAGCTGTCACTGCACATGAACACAGAGCGAGGTCTGAACAATGTGCTTTTACAGCTCGCTTTTCTGGTTTGGGCAGTTTGTATCAAAAGACGTGAAGCATGTGATGATGATTAACAACGTGACCTGTTGTTCCTGGACATGTTTTGAAAAGAAAAACATTTCTTGATGATCTCCCTCCACAATGTATCGGTGTGGCTCTTTTATAATGGCACACCCTGTACCCTCTCCATAACTGGAAAAATAATCAAAATAAGAGGAACAATTTGTTTAACTAGCTTTTTTGACCGATATTTAATCAGTCAAGTGCCCATGTGGCCTGGCTTATGCACATGCAGGGGAAGACTCAGTGATCATTTAATAGCAAGTGAAGCTTTATCCATAATATGAACCAAGTTTATGGAAAGGCTGTGTATTTCAAGGAGGCCAAACACTCACTGTCTAAACGTGGATACATAATATGTAGTACCATTAGAAGAGAATTTCTTTCCAAACTTTTCATTTTGTCCATGGCCATGTAAAGTAAGAATAATTATGCCATGTGAGTTTGAGCAAAGAAGAAAGTGTCATTAACCACGCAGCCAAATTTGAATGATTAAAAATATCAACAAGTTTATGAAATTAGGTGTCAAAATCAGGTAAAAATGAGGGGGGCGTGTCCACTGAATGTGCGGAGGCCACGCCCACTTACGGGAGCAGTCAAGAAATGTGTCAGATGAGTTCAGAAAATGACATAACTAACTTTGAAACACTCAGCGAGATGAATTAATCTCTATCTCTTTGCTAGGGGTGCGGGGGTATGCTCAGGGTGGCCTCAGTGTGTCATCGAGCCACCCTTTAGGACCACCCACAAAATCCTGGACTGAAAACTGGTGAAAAAACTGTTTTAACCTCCTTAAACTCCACATTTCAGTAATATATCATTCTTTTCACTTTTCAGCAACTGTTTAATGTGTTTTGAAAGAAATCTCAGAATTGCCTTTTAAATTGTAAAAACGACACATTGATTTCCCTGTATTGTTTAATTCTGATATACAAATGTATTGTTATTAACCTGCACGTCATGTTTTTCCTCTTTAATATTGTGCAGCATGCTAAAAGTTGAAGCCAACGAGGTTTACATCCGCATTCATCAGTGCATGTGAGTTATAAGGAAATGTAAACAAACAGAATCTGTGCTAGCACATTTTAGTTTAACTTTTCTACTTTTGTTTCATTTATTGTTTCAAGATGTCATTCTGGTTAGTGTTCTGAACCACTCCTTTCTTGACCTACTTTGTTCTTACCGTAAGTTCAAAATCTGTTTCATTTTGGTTTAAGCATAATTAAGAAAATAAAAAAGAAGAGATTAAAGATTAAAGAGCATTTCTCTCATTGCCATAGCCATCTTTTTAGCTTTAAAAATCTTTGGACACATTGATTTAGTGTTCTGGGGCATTTCCTGCAAACCTGACTGCCAGTTTTAACTAGAATTACTTTTTACTTTCTATTTTATATTGAAAGTGAATGTGGTCTATGAATACTGGCACTATCACAACAGAGCTATGCTATAAAACCCGACAGCTGACAGAGAACCTGCACAGACAAGGATGAACCATCACGTAAGTGATTTGAATTCAGTTTACATTAATGTTAATTATAATTCATGTACATTTTTATTATTGGCTAACTTGGCAAATTTGAATGCAGTAAAATTACTATTTTTACTTTACTATACAGTTTAATTTAATTAATGGTTAGCTAAGTATGTCTGGGAATTTAGATTTCATTTGAGTTTGATATAAGTGAGTTTGGTAGGAATCAGGGTTTGACAAATAAACACTTTGCATCCAGATAGCAGCTGTGAGACTTTTTTACTGCACTGAGATGCAGCAATAATAGTAATGTATATATATATTTTTTTTTTTTATTATTCTTCAGTGTTTCACAGTTGTAAAAATAAAAATGACATCTGAAGCAGTTGATTAAACCAAATGCAAGATAACTTTTTGCAACATGATTTTAAAAAGTTTTGTACCTTGGTGAAAGTGTAACAAACAAACCTCTTTTGAAATTCCAGGCAGGTGCTGTGAAGGCTCTGAACGACAATCACCCAGTTGACTAAAACACTGGCCTTTGTCACCTGTTGATCAGAGCTCAACCATCTGCAGACTTTGAAAGATTTTAGAAGAACTTAATTGAGGAGTCATTCAGAAATGGCCATGAGATTAAAAACAATAAACATGAAACTACCTCCTCATTTGTTTAACCTGCTAGACACACTAAGTGAAAAGGGGAGCTTGTTCTTGAAACAGTATGAAAGTAAAGAGGAAAGAATGCAAGCCATTGCAAGTGAGCTTGGGAAGATATCTGAAAAAATAAAAGAGCTGCAGAAAGGCACAAACAAAATGAGACTGATGGGGGCAGCATGTGGAGGATTTGGAATAATGGTGGGCGTAGGTGCAGCTTTCTTATTAGGAGTCTTCTACTGGTGACAAAGCTGCACAGATGGCAGCACTCGGATTCACCGCGGCAGTTGGTGGAGGTGCAAGTGTTATTACAGCAAATGTATTCAAAGTAGTGGAAGAGAGAATAAGTATAGAAACTGTGGAAAGGTTGGGGAGTGAATTCATGCAAATCCTTGGAGCGCTAAAAGGTGGCCTGGAAGAAATAAAGAAGGTGTCCGAGGAGTTGGAGGAAAAATCTTCCTCGCTGATAACAAAAACTGGAGCACAGGCAAAAAGCGGCCTGTCGGACACAGAGCAGCTTGAGAGCATTCTTGTGCGAACAGCTGAAGTGGCAGAAAGGAGCAGGCAAGCTGTAGAAGCCTCTCTAACCATGCAGGGAGGAGTGAAGGACCTGCTAAACCTGATCATCCAAATCATTCCAACCTCTGAGGATGCAGAGCTAGGAAACAGTATCACAGGTTTGGCCTCGCAGTGTGAGAAAACTGTGAAGGAGTTTGCAAAGATGAAGGAGACGCTCAGGGACTTTGAAGAAATGCGAAAAGAATAGGACTGTGTACCATGCAGTTGAAATGAAGGACTTGTATACAGCAGAGTTTATGGGTTTGACACAGCATCAGTTGAGTTGGACTTAAACTGCAATCATACTTAATGGTCAAAGATAATGTGAGTGAATTCTTCCCTCTTGGTTTTGAAGTGATTTAGCAGAGTGCATGTGCAGACAAGCACCTGCTATTCAGTTATAAATATAATTCAGTTTTTAATCCTTTAATGAGTATATTCACCACACACATCAGGCACTTTATTTTCTGTAACCCATTTTAGACATGGCAGTGGGTGGAAACTTACTCAGCATTCTAAGTTGTATTCTTATTAGAGAGCTCTAATTATTGTATACATTTGTATTTGTATTCAGTATACAACCATTGATCATAGTTTGTTCATTTTGTCTTTGCTTCACATTGAAGTTTAAACATGTTTCTTCATCTATAGGGTAAAGTATGTATAAATTGTATAAATAAAATAAATGGATTTTCTTCTGATTTTGTTTGAAGAGTGCTTTATTATTTATATAATGTAATATGATTTCATGTTTTACAACCTATTGTTTCATGTTTGCTGAAAGTTAATAGGTGCCATTAGTGCTATTGCATTAGTCCACGGTCTACTTATCTGGCTTGTCTTACCATGACGCTTTCTTTGAGGTGCGGTTGCTAACAAATACAAGAAAACTCACTTTACAGCACATCTCTTCAGTCCTATATAAGTGGTGCTGAAAGATCCCTTTGCTGTTTTCCGTTGAAGTGAATAATTGAAGTTGCAGACATGAGATTGCAGATGCAGCAACTCTGTGAGATATCAGATGGTTTTAGACCAACTGCATGATCAGTGGCTGTTGTCATTCTTTTAGATTTGAGCCCTGCATTTGATACAACTCATCTTGGTATTTTAATCAAAAATGGGTGCATCTTTCTGGCATATTTGTTTGGGTGATTTTGTGTCACAGACATTTACTACTGATCGGGCATTCCCCAAGGAGGCGTTGTAGGTCCCTGTTTTGTTTTAATCCTGTTTTGTTAAACACACTGGGCTGCATCTTTGCATGAAAGCTGATATATAAATAGAGTTATTATTAATCTACTGTCATTGTATGCAGTAAGAAATCTGACAAAGACAGGGCAGTGTTGTGTCAGGCTTTCTGCCAAATTATTCCACTGCTTAGTCATGTCAACCTGTACAAACCGTACTTTTTCTTTCCCTTTATATTAATTCATCAGATGATCAGAACTGTCTTATAAGGGATTTATTTATAAAAGCTTATGTCCTAATTCAGTCCTCCTATCCTTGCCCTTACGAGTCAATTCCTCCCCACTGGCCTAATTGTGTTTGTAGTAGGTTTTATGAAATGGCAAAATTTAATGAAAATAGACAATATAAACAATATACACTTTATTGCCAAACGTTAAATGATTGAAAAACTCAACTGTTTAAGGGTGTTCCTCTATATCTGGTTTTGGTTTAAAGTGGAAGGGGCAAAGACTTTTTTCCATGTTGCTGAAAAGACTGTAAGACAACTATTTACATCTATCCATGTTTGGTTTAGGTTAAAAAATGAATTTGTACATTTGTTTTTCATTATCTATCAATTCAAGGGATTTTGAAGTGAGGATGCATGAAGTATTCATCCATAGTCATAACCAAAGAAACTGTCTGAATCCATGATAAAATGCTCGTATCATAGTGTACACTTGTTTGTGAAATCTCACTTAGCACCGAGATATTGAACATGTCTTGGAATGGTTTTTGCTGTGTATCTGAACTTCTGTTATTTTTTTCGTACAGTTCTGGTTGCGTGTTCGGATCAGACAGCACAGCCGTGATGTCTCTGGGAACCAAATCACACGTTTTAGGCTCTAAACAGTGCTCGAAAACATTTGTCAAACCTTGTTGTTCCTTAATTTCTTTAATAACCTGTTTTCCAATGCATTTCAACGATTTCAATTGTTTAATTTAATCTATCTAATCATAGCAAATGGATCTTTTGGGTCTTTTTTTCCCAGAAGGCTGTGTTGTCTCTCAGTGGTGTCATAAAGCAGATTGCATCTTTGTTATGCACTAGTTCTTCGACCTCGCGTTTGTCTTGCAATATGGTACTGTTTATTCCACGGTCATCTCGGGTAAAAGGCCCACCTTTACGCAACTGTAACTGCTGAAAATGTCAAGACGTGTTTCGATTACAACCTGAGTAGGGAACAAGTAGTTTGGATCCGGAACAAAACGGTTATCAGCACAGCAAAGCCTAGCTTTTAAATAACTTCCAGGTGTTAGTTTAATGGGTCTGTTTTCACGTAGTGTGTTTTGACCAGTCCGAAACTGGGAAACTCAAACATCAGTCGGCTGTAGACGTAACTCAAGAGCGAAACCGCCATTGGGTTTATCCATCCTGTCGCATGTTGTCTGACTGTTGCTCTGGTTCACAGCCATCATATGATTGACTGTCAATACCTTCATCAATCTTTTGAAGGCAGAAATTTAGACATGTACTGTACTCATGCACTAATTGTAACTTGTTTTGTTAAATTGTACCTCCTACCATGCTGGAGTGTGCAACATCATGACTTCATAAAAAGCTTATTATCTGTTAATCTGTATATTTGACTTAATGGGCTACTTGGGTTTGTCACTTTACTAAATGAATGTCTTGCTTTATATAACAGTATAGTAACAGTATGTACCTGTATTTTCAGAATAGTTCAGTTCCGCCCAGATTTGATGTGCCAGACCACCTTGAAGAGTGTTGGCATCAGACTCTTTTCCCCATCTTACTTTGGCTTTAAAGTATTGTGGCCTGCACGGACACATACGTAAACACACACATGCACACATAAAAATACACACACAAAAAAATCTTGATATCTTAAAATACATTAAATACAGATTCATTACTGAACTTTATGCCTTTGCTCTGCTAATTTAGCTTGACCTGATTATATCCGGATAAATGGCCACCTGTACCACTGACAACGATTTACTTAAAAGACGGAGAATCCAAGAGACACATTTTTAGCAGTCGGTCAAGAGCAATCTAGATTCTCTAAGCAGCATGTGCCTCAATCACATTTGAGTTGTAAGAAAGCTATTTATTTATTGCAGGACAAGACTGAGATGAAGGTGGCGCTCTGGAAGAAGGGCAAAAGGTCCCTAAAGTATGGATTTACTCTTCAGACTGCAAATGACACTGAGGTCCAGGTGAGTAAATCACTTCATGCAGCTCTTTTTAGTATTGATCTTTTCCCGGACATCAGCAAAAGATGTATTCATTTTTGATATCTTGTTTTGTTTTATGTCTTGCCTCTTCTGGGCAGAAAAACAAGCCGAGATTATGGGTATATGTGTGCTAGCCAGTGACAACATTAAGGCCCTTAACTCATATAGAGACACACAGAGTAATTGATGCAGACATTTGGGGGAAAAAAACTTTCCTAGGCCCACTTATCACCACCGTGTCACCAAAAATGACTTCACTGACACTAACAGGTGCATACATGTCCACTAGGTGTCAGTGTTGTATTAGGTGAAGAGGTACTTCATCTTCAAACAAACATACCTAAGCACCGTTTATGTCTGCACTGTGTAATATCGGCGGGTCTTTTTCAGTCCTTGGGAAGTCCTGGACCTCTACTTAGTCTCTGCCACAACATCTCAATGGCAGGTTGAAATCCCATCAAGAGAGCCTGCCAAGAATGGATAGCTGATGGACCACATTTTTCAAACCAAAGTTAGATTGCAGATGCTTACACTACAAATTCCTCTCATGCTGTGCCTTAATGATGTACCCCCCACTTTACAGATGGCGTGTGAGAAATGACACCCATCCTTTTCTTTGTGGAGCTTGGGAGAGGTTAGTCACCTGCTGGATGGACTGCACCATGCTGTTTGCATGCCCTTACCAGTCAGTAGGATAACAGTGGGTAAAGAACCACTGTCTCAGAGTCAGTATCGGTATCACTGTCATCCTTTACTAGAACTACTGCTGAAGGAACAGTGTCTTACAGTTCAGCGACAGCTCATCAGATATAATTCTGCACTTGCTGCAGTGCGATCTTATTTTCATTGCTCCATTGACGCTAAATGTGGCCCGAAACCAACAACCAAAAATTGGGCTAAATTTAGACCAAACCCAACAGGTTAAACAACAGACCAATTTTCAACATTTATTAATTTTTTTTTACTTTGGACCGAATCAGTCGTACTAAACATAGTCTGATTTGCAACAGTTATTTTTGAGGATGAATTAAGCGGATAGCTTAGCTTAGCATAAAGACTAGGAACAGGGGGAAACAGCTAGCCTGGCTATGTCATTAGGTGCGAAAAATCCAGCTACCAGCTGCTTCTAAAGCTCATTAATTAACACAATTTATCTTATTTGTTTCACTCTTTAAAAAAAAAAAAAGAAGAGAAACAAAAGCTGAAATGTAATTAATGACAATTTGTGGTTTCATGAGGAGTTGCGTGCTGGAACTTTTTCTTGGCTGGGAACAGTTACTTCCTGTAATTAGTGCACTTTAGTGGTGGTACGGGGCTTTGTTTTACCTGTGGCCAGAGCCAGGGTGGCTGTTTCCAATCTTTATGCTAAGCCTTGCTAACCACTTCATTTAGCATACTAACATAAGTGTGGCAGCCTGATGCTTGTCAACCCTTTGCAAGAACCTAATCTTTTAGCAAAATGTTGATTTATTCCTTTATTCATAAAGTCATAATGTATTGTATGTGACGACAGACATGAGGCAGAATGAAGACCATGTATCAATGACATTACTAGTTCTCATGGTGCCCTAATAACAGGCCCTCCTGCTTAAAAAGGACGTCGTAGACACTGAAATGACTGTTGACCCGCTTATTTGTCATCGGGGGCAATGGAGATGCTTTTTTTTTTTTCTTTTTTACAAATCACGTTACACTGTGGCAGACTTCGACACCCTTGTCATATGTTTCCACTTTTGCCGTGATTGTATTTCTCTTCATTATTCATTCAAACAGAGTTGCAGCAGAAGCCAGCACTTGTAGCAAATGCCTTCCATGTGTCTCTAATTGCCTCAGTAGAGATATTTAACACGAGGTGAAGTCATTAACACATGGGCACACTGTCAGATGTGGAGCCAGGCGGCCGTAGGTGAAAAAGTAGACAACAGCGCACTAAAGCTAATGCACCATCCATCGTGCCCGATGAGGAAACCTGAGGGCCTCCTTCCCAAAATGCTGTGCCTGAATTGTAACGTTAAAAAAAAAAACACAAGTTCAACATTTACTGAAATGTATTAGAGTGAAGCCAGTCTTTAAAAGTGTTTGGAGTTGATCAGCTGGGGACTTAACACCAGAGCAATGGACTTGGATGACAACTATGTAACTATATAATAAATCCAAAAATAACAAGATGACGTTCAGGATTTGAAATATCAGTTTGATTGTGTTACTTTGGAGATAATATAGCATCATTTTGGGGCCTTTCAAAACAAACCTTCGCTGTTTAGCTTGAGCACCATGTATTTGAGTTCATCCAACCACAAGAATATCGAATCCTACAATCGAAATCAAAAAATGAAGGCCACAGCATTCATGAGGTTTTCATATGGAACGAGTGATAGTCATATCATTTTTTTAATCCACGGGGTGCCTACACATAAATATGAACCATGTACTGAAATGTGATCATAAATCACCATCACTGAACATGAGAATCTGCCTCACCATGCCTAAGTCAGGAGCTCCACCTGCTGTTCAACTGAGACTACTGCATCCATCCAGTAGCAAGTGAAAACTTGGTGATTAATATATTAGCCTGGAGTAAAGTAATGCTCAGAGGGCAGTTTGACACGTCACAGAAGGAAAAGTGAGGGTGAGAATAATAAACTTAATGATGGCTGAATGCCATTTAGCTGCTTCAGTTTTAGGGAACTGGTACTGTGCATGTTGGCTAACTGTCAAGGAAATATCTTAAACTACCCACATTCCAGATTCAGCCACCACGTAAGAAAATAAATTGTCAAGGGCAGCCGTGGCTCAGGAGGAAGAACAGCTCGTCCACTGATCCTGAAGTGTTCTCGGGCGAGTCAGCTCCTCTCTGAGGAGTTGCAACTTTGCATGGTAGCCAAATCTATCAGGTCCATGTCCGTGTTATCCCTGTTGGTCCACTCTTCCAGGTTCGCCCATCCGTTAGCTTCTTCTCCGGCTGGAACAAAATACAAATGTCGTATTGCATCACTACTTCACATGAGCATGAGTTTGTAGGGTGCTTGTTAAATCCTATAATCATCGATTGAGTTGCTGTTGTGTAATTGTCTTTGTTTAGCCGGATTAATGTTTTATAACCAAGGGTAACTTCACAATCGCTCTCCTGTATATTATTATAGTTATAGAGATAAAAGAGTGTGAATGATTTGTAATTTGTCTTACAGCTTCTATGACATCTGTTGCAAGTCTACTTTTCATTAAGCTGTATTGGTTTTGTTTTTGGACACTTGGGGAGCAGCAGCTGCATATACATTTATTGTTGTGTTTTGCCCACCTGGTCCACAGAAAGTTCTGTTTTGGTCTCCACTAACTTCTAAGGTCCTACCACACTATCTCACTGATCTGCAGGTGGCTAATGGATACCTGCTGTTAGATCCTTAATGAAGGAACCCTGTGGAGAGTAGCAGTTGCAGTTGTAGCAGTTGTTTTTAGCTTACATACCATCAGCAGAGCATCAGGGCCATTTTTGGTCTGTTCAGGCAGCAGGATGAACATGCTGAGCTCCACGTCCACATACGGCAGCTCCAGGAACTGCAGACCAATCTCAGGGATGTAGTTGTAGGGGAACTTCTTCATCTGGTACATCATCTGGACCGACCTCTTCCCATCCTGACATGCAAGAAAACAAAGGGTATTGGATCGTGTTGGGAAGGCGGTTGCTAGTTTCTCAGCTGCACATCTGGCTGAGATAAACTGTATTCAAACATTACATTACATCTGTACATCTGCAAACTTCAGCTCGGGTGAGTCACCTTATAGGTTTTAAAGGGCATCTCGTTGGTGTTTGCAGGATCAAAGCGGTTCATCCAGTTTCCCTTGAAGTAGATGGCATTAACCAGAGCCAGTCTTGTCATAGCACTGACTGTTCCTTCAGAAGATCTTTAATCTTATCTGAAAGGAAAGGCAAAGCAACCGCTGAACACTAATTCGCGGAGAATGCTATCAGATGGTTGCGCTACAAGTATAGGGATGATTTTGTGTCCACTTAAGATGTAAATGCTCACTCTCTGTCTGCTGTTCCACCCAGGTGTTGATCTCCTCTCTGCACGCATCTGGAGCCCCGATGAAATCAACAGCCTTCAGGTCTGCATGGTAATACTTCTGTGTGGCTTCCAGGAATTCCTAAAGAGAGCAGATAACACCAATTCAGTCATAAAACGTTACTGATGCTCTAAGTATCTGTGATAAGCGTCAGCTGAAAACTCACCGGGAGGAAGTTGGCAGTATTTTCCCCATAGAGACGGTTGGCTAGTTTCAGGATGTATGATGCTGATGGTGAGTTGATGTCGGCGTTTAGTGTCTAAAGTGTGCATGGACGCCTTCACCAGAGCTGAACGAGAGTGCCTGTGTGAAAGTTTTGAACAGATTTTACTCTGGAGTCAGACAGATGGTGACAATGAAGCTGAAGGACATTACACTGCCATGGAGCCACACTACTCGTGACTTTTATGGAAACATATATTTCAATTGGTCAGTGATAACATGATATTTCAGGTAATTGTCAAGCCTGTTAATTAAACTTACAGGTTATATAATGTTGCTTTCCTTGGTTGTTCCAGATAGTAAAAAAACGAACGCCATGGTTGCAACCACGATGCTTTAAGCGTAGGATCATTTAGCCACTTGTTAGAAGCCGTCTTCTTTTAACAAACTTCAAATGCTCATTTTGGGGTATTTAAGTCATATAACAAAATGTGAAAATCTAATTTTAGGTTTTAGGACTCATTCCTGCAGCACTCTGTGTTGTGAGCTTTATGTTTCTACATCTATGTGCCCTTTTAGGTCGCCTGTAATTGTAAATGTTTAGTCGCAGTTGTGTAAGTTTACGAAAATTTACTCTAACCTTTCAAGAGTAAACAGGTTTCATGACACTGCAACAGAGCGTGCCAAGTGTCATATTATAGAACTTTCTGCTTTTAAGCCAACACTACCTTCCTTGCTGCAGCAGCATTGACTGAGGTCAAAGTACAGGTGGGATTAGTCTGAAGACACACCTTTCCGTCCATGCCTAGATACACACCTGTGCCAATACCATGAGGGTCAAAAAAGATGTTCTATGGAACAGGCCAGGATAACTGCGTTTCACACAACTTAGCCAGGGCCGAGCTGATGCTCAGCGGCAAGACAAAGATGTTCCTGGAGGGATCTGCCTGGCTCAGAGTGCGGAAAAGCTCACAGGTTTTCCGTGTTGGAGTTGCTGATGGCGGCCATGACTGATGGTCATGATAATGTACACTCTACCTGTAAAGAGGAAATGACACTTGAGACCATTTCAAATTCACAATTTTGATAACATTTCATAGTCAAGGCCTTAAGAACACACACCAAGTTTCAAAGAGATAGGATGAAAGCCCTAGGAGGAAGGGTTCAAATACGACCCCTGGAAATGACCCCAAAAACACAAAAACGGCAACTTTGAAACAAAATGGACGGTGTATGCTTTGTTGTAGCCCGGGTTACCAAGAGACTTTTTTGTAGGCCTGGGGGAGATGTATGTGGCCACCAAAAACCATGTCTCTACGCAAAATGTTGTCATTGGCGGAGGCTCCGTACAAGATTTTGTAGGTGGCACCGTGGTGTGGTGACACGTTTAATCAGGCAGGCTCCACAGATGTACATGGACGTATATATTTGTATTAGAGATTTATTAGAGACTTTAGCAGGAGCAGTGCCAGGTCTGTTTTTTTGACATTGCAACATTAACGGGTAAGAAAGTAAACAAAGAGGCACCTACGAGGACAGCTATGTCCCCGTTTTGCTGTTTTCAACATCTGTCGTATCTACGACAACCACGCGCATTTGGCTGACGGTCGCCAGTTAATGTAGTCACAAGATAATACGGAACACAGGAAATAGGAAATATCATTCAGGGAAGAGATTCTCAAAATGCTTTTAAAAACGCAAAAAACATATAGAGCTTAAAATAGAACTTAGGTAGATAATGATATGAAAGTACATAGTCAAGTATCTTGACACTAACTAGTAACTAAAGCTGTAAGATAAATGTAGTGGAGTAAAAAGTACAATATTTGCCTCTGAGATGTCACAGAGTAGACGTATAATAATAAAATTAAAACATTCGAGCAGAGTGAGTGCAAGACTTCAGTGAACATACTTTGTTACATTGCAGCACGGTACATGATAAATGACAAAGTGACTTGGAACATTTAAATGGGAGTGTTACACGCTGCATTAAAACTTGAATGAAATAAATTCATATGAAAATGAAGTGCATGCGGACCTTTTTACAGCTTTAAGTACCAGGAGAAGAGCCTGGGAAACCGTGACATCACACCAAGCACACCACTTCCATTGTCAAAATGAAGTAGATATAAAACTCACCAACAAAGACAGAAACAACCCGGAAGTACAGACTCAAACTCTGTCACGGTTCTGTAACGCTGTTCGTGACTAGAAGCTTCCCAAGGAGTGAAGATAGGGGTGGTCTTACTCCTGCTTAAATCCCGGCTACTGAGACGAACTCTCAGGTTTTCACCATGAGCAATTCCCTCGAGCCGTCCACGGCAAAGACAAAGTCTTGGGCCTCCATTTCTCTGCTTTCACGAGTGCTAAACCAATAATTAAATATCACAAGGTATTTCCACAGAAGCATGCGATATGTAGCTTTATTTTCTGTTTAATTATCATTTAAAGCTGGCAGTGTCTTGATGTGGTTTGATAGCATGACCAAGTGACTGACAAACGGTCGGTCCATAATATTTGCACCAACTGTTACACTGAACCATCTGGTCAGGCACAGGCACTGATTCAGAGACTCCACGTAGTCCACAACACAACCCGCTGTAAAACCCCAATTTCCACACTTTTTGTAGTGAGATTTAGAGATACTGGTAGGTAGAATTCTTTACGTTTAGCCAGAACCGGGCTAGCTGTTTCCCAGCACCACCAGCTTTTATGCTAAGCTAGGCTAATTACCCCCTGCCTTTGGTGTCATACTTGACCTAAGAAAGCAAATATTCCCCAAAATCTCAAACTATACCTTTCATTTAAAAAAAATAACATAATGTATGGATGTGTCTTGAACTTCAAACCATCTGTGGCTCCCGGCTCTTTTGTAGAGCTCACTGTACATCTGTAAATTCAGCCGCGTATGCACGGCCCACTGTCGCCTGGCCTGAGCTGTTTGGTGAAGCTCTGCACAGATCGACGTCAGAGGGCTTCCCTTTAAGTCTATCTGTGCTCAGCACACGGTCAGTGCAAACATTTGAGGATATCCCACACCCACCAGCTGTCTCATATATGTTCACGTGCCCGACGTCACACACAAACGTACAGTGCACACGGAACAGAGGAACACAATCACATACAGGCATGCCAGTGTGTGAGTCACTGAGCCCTGCTGCCTCACTGCACCTTAAGCAATGCCTTCCTCTGCATCCCATTTCCTGAGGTTAGCCGGAAATTTAAATTTAAAGAAGAAAGAAGGGACACAATATATGACATGTCTTCCTCCCATACATCCTGAACTTTGTCATCAGCATTTGAGTAAACCCATATAATACTTATTCAAGCTTTCTTTCTCCCAGATAACAAAGTTGAAAGTGTGACCATGACTTGAAAACACAAGTTCTGTTTCATCAAATCCAATCATCATTTCATCTCCTGGTATCTTGTTGTTTACAGTGTTTATGGCTATAATCTATCCTGTGGTTTATCTGACAGCGTGCCCACTGGGTGATACAAGAGAGATCAGGGGCGGGAGGGGGGAAAGCCCATTCGCTATGGGGCCTTAAAACGTGAGTAATTGCCCCTAAATGAGGGGATCATCATTCCTGCGTAATCGGCCATGAATTTGATTAACAATAGGGGAGAGCCCGGGCTTATTGATCAGCATGACGATCTTGGGAATTTGATCCCTTTTGTTCGAGCTGATTGATTGGAGATCATCTCGGATTCATCTTAACGGAGGAATAAACATGTCATGCTGATTTTTTGGTGTTAACTCTGAGTCACTGTCCAAACAGTAACGGTGGAAGAGAGGATGGGGGGGGAGAAAAGGAGAGAGGGGGGGGCACGACGACCGACTGCGTTTAGTGGAAATGTGCGCATTAACAAGCAGCTTTTGAAAACGCGCTTCATTTGCGTCACGGGCTCGGCTCGTTCGTTTGCTCTCTTGCAACTGGCCTCATACTGATAACAGACAACTGGGGCCGAGAAACGCATGATGTGGAGCTGCGGTGACTAAACATCATAATGGGATAACTTTATTTGGTTGGCCCGCTGATTGATCCCTTTTCTTAAACAGCTGTGCTGTTAAATGAAAGCATGTTTCTCGTCCATAACGAGGTTTATTCTTTCATATCTGAAAGATTTATCACTTTAATAAAAAATGATATTTAATCAGCCTGTATTAATGACTTAGAAAACCCTCCACCACTGCACATGTCTCTGCCTCCTGATAAAAAGTCTATTTGGCTGAACGTCCTCTAACCTACTGTAACCTGGACATACTAATTAAGGGGGGAATTAGTCATTTATTTATTTTTATCTTTATAGCTGACTCTCGGGTCATTTTCACCTTTCCTTTGTGTTTTTTTGTCCACCATCATCAATCACGGCTCAATCATCTCCTGGTGTTAGCTGAATACAGGGACAGCCTGTCATCAAAGGCAGAGGGTCTCCCTTATCACCCGCCGTCCCCACAGGTGTAGAGCTCAGTCCACTCCACACTAAAATGACAGCAGGAGCTCTGCGTCTGTGGCTCGTCCTCGCTCTCCAGCTGAGATGCGTCAGCCCGCTCGCTATCCCGCAGGACAGAGGGACCGCGGCGCGGAAGGAAGCTCTGGATGAGACGGCGAAGGAGAACGCGTTGGTTCATCTGAAGGATTTACCTCGAGGTCCGTCGGTTGCTCCTCACAAGAAGGCGCCTCAGTTTATGTTGGATCTTTTTAACGCGGTGTCAGTCTCCGATGGGACCCCGAAAAACCAGAAGGAGATTCTGGAGGGAAACATAGTGCGGAGTTTCGAGGATAAAGGTGAGTAAATCAAACTGACATTTACGGAGACTACGGGTGTATGTTTGAAAAAGTATGCTCTTGATTGAAGTCAACTTCTGGCCACACAGCAGAAGAGTGCGTAATGTTATCCAAACTTGCAATTACGCACGATTACGCGCGGCTAGCGTTCCTGTTTAACATTCAATTCAGAAGACTTTCTTACATTTCTTCATCAAAATATTATCTGAGCGTTTTGCTAAAGATTTGTTGGTATTTTTCCATTCGCAGGTCACGCCGGAGAGAAGTTTCACTTCTTCAATCTGTCGTCTTTCGGCAGAGACGAGAGGATGATCAAAGCAGAGTTCCGTTGGTTCAGAAAGAAACAGAAGTTTTACCTCGGAAAGTCATACGGACCTCATTTCTATAAGGTAAAATACCTTTTGTGTGACATTATTTCATCTGTTCTCCTGTACATATTTAATTTAGGAATAAGTCATAAACTTGTGCAAAGTACAAACATCACCAGAGACCAACATGGCACATTTATTGGCTAGTAATTTAATACGTTGACCAAATAAGGGCAGTCATCTTGCTTCAGTGTCTGTGGAAATGTAGTAGATACAGGCCTGTCACTGATGTTAGGACATTTATGGACCCAGTTTAGTGACTAACAGCTTCATGTGGTGACTATCCAGGTGGATCTGTATGAGGTGCTGGACAGTCGAGTGAAGCCATGGAGAGGAAACCTCATCACCTCCAGACTGGTGCCCCTTTACACACAGGGATGGGAAATCTTCAATGTCACTCAAACGGTAACACCCTCTCTATTATCTGTTTTTTGGTTGGGTTTGGCTTTGTTTCATTCAGCTGAGACGTCATTTGAGAAGTTTCTCCTCTAATCGTTTCGATCTTGCTCTCAACGTCAGGTGTCAAAGTGGATCCGCAACAGTGAGGAGAATAACGGCATCCTTGTGGTGACCACACTTCCTTCTGGTAACTGGATGGAGTCAATGACAGACACGAGTGCCTATCTGGTCATTTTCTCAGATGATAAGAGTACAGGAGCATCAAACCAGTCATACCTGGGTAAGGTGGTTGTGGTATGAGTGTGTTACATAGAATGGAAGATGGAGGATGGGGGCATGGAGGGATCATTTATCTGTATTTACTTAACAATTTGTGAGAAAACCAACCTAATATGCTCATCTTCTTCTTTCCATAGGACAAATCCAACCAGCAGCAGCAGCCCCAGAGCTCCACGACCACCACCGCAGCAGGAGACGTCGTGCATCTCCAAGTTTGTTGCCCCACGGTCGCTCCCAGTCCTGCCAGCGGGTTCCCCTCTTCGTTGACTTTGAGGAGATCGGCTGGTCCGGCTGGATCATCTCTCCCCGAGGATACAACGCCTACCACTGCAAAGGATCCTGCCCGTTCCCCCTGGGGGGAAACCTCAGAGCGACCAACCACGCCACGGTGCGCTCCATCATGCACGCGCTCAAGCTCTCGAGCGACGAAGTGGGAGCGCCGTGCTGTGTTCCCGACAGACTCCAGTCCATAAGTTTGTTATATTTTGATGATGAGGAGAACGTGGTTCTGAAGCAGTACGACGACATGGTGGCATTGAGCTGTGGCTGTCACTGACTGGCTGTGCACCTCCTGCACTTTTTAACAATGGGACAATGACGGAGAGGGAGATGATGGTTTGCTTGAGCTGATTAAAACACTGTATTTTCGTCCATATGTTTAAATATTGTAATATTTTGAGAAATAAAACAACTATTCCTCAACTAATAATCAGTGATCCTTTGTCTAGTCTAGTCCCGGGATTCAAAACCTTTAATGAAGCCTAAATAGATTCACAAAAGAGATTATGAGCATAGTTTTTATTGTTAGTTGTGGATTGTTGCTGCAGATTGGTAGAAGGAGTTGCTTAAATTTAAACTGAAGTACTTTACTGGAGCTCTGTGGAGCCACCTGCAGGTCCTCTGAAGGTGATGTTGTCCATGGTAATCAGTCCACCCATGGTAAGTGTTAAAATATATCACATAAATATATCTGCTCTGTTTCTTAACATGCTAGAATGTCAGTACTTGGATTTGACTTCATCTGAGCATTATATTTAAACTGTTGTTTAGAGCCACCCAAACAGGGATTTGTATTTGGTAATCCAGCCCTTTTCAAATGTGATTTTTTTTAAAATAAGGAACAGTGAATTATCAAATTTGTTTTGCCTAAAGTCAAAAGGTGGTGAACGGCAAAGTAAAAAAAAAGAAAAAAAAAGCATGAAATAAATTAAAGTAAGTAAGTAAATAGAATCTAAACAGAATTCGCAGCCTATACACGTGTAACATGTTATAGACAGAATCAACTAAAACCTCCAAATTCTGTTAGCTCCCTCTGTGAGGACAGTCACTGTACGGGATGTGGCTGGCAGCAAGTTGATCGTCATTCAGTGGTGAGGAGTTGTTTGGTGAGGGAAGCTGCCACCAAACATCATCAGCCAATCAGCCAACAGAGAAATTCAATTGCACTAGCCAAGTTTTAACCAGTAGAGGGAAGTAGCTACGCATGTATATAGTGCAATGTGCAGAATTTCAAAACTTTGTACTGAACTGTCAAGATTTGCACCTGAATCAGTCAACAGCAATACTCAATACCCACATTCACTGGCTGAACTGAATCTGAAAATGTTGGTTTGAGAGATTAGCCCCACTTTAAATGTTCAGATCTTATTACATAAACAATTAAAATCAGAACAGCTGGACAGTGCATAAGAATCAACCTTTGTGAACATCTGTAATTCAAAACAGTTAGTCAGGAAATGAAAAGTTTCATCTTGACAGACTGCTTTTTGTCCCCAGGATCGTATTTGTATAATTATGCAATGACATATGAAATTGAATAATAATTTAAATCCAGTTCGAATGATTACATGAAAAAAAGGTTTAGTATATTTATGTATGGTAATATAATTTCAGACATGTACTAATTAAATGAATAACACTATCACAATCAACATCTGTAACAACAGTTGTTTTTTATTGGAATGGATCACAGACACAATACAGCCCTGCCTTATTCTAGTTTAGAAAAATACCAATGCAACGGACTTGCAAATCAAATTCTCCTTCATGTCCTCTGCATATTAAAAAACATTAATTGCAATAATGCCAGTTCAAGCTTTTAGACAGTATAAATGAAATTTGTCTTGTATCAAACACATTCAACAGGTGAAACTGCAATTTCAACTTCAGCATGCAAAATGTTTCTAAAATGTGTTGTGTGGACATGATGAGTTGAAATCTATAATACGCGAGTCAAAGACACATAAATGAATTCTATTTGAGTCAAGTATCTCGAATGATACCTTCAGTGACTGCAAATTACCTGGTGGAAACAAACTTTGCAGGTAATAAAACAATGAGCCACAATACATGAAAAGCAGTGGAGACCCAAATACCACTGCAGATGTATATAATAAACTCTCAGCATTTACAATAAATATTCCACATTTACATTCAATCTTAACCTCTCTGTTTACACTTAAATACATTATGTACATGGATCATCCATGTCCCTTTCATCTTTCTCACACATTGCACATTATCTTACACAAATCTGTCAACCCAGCACACCACAACGATCATTCATACACAAATTCACTTCAATTACACAGTTTACACTCAAGTCAAACTCATTCCTCTTCACAAAACCAATTGAGGCCTCAGTAGCTTCACAAAGCCCACACAGTGTCTTGTGTAAGTTAAGTTAAATAAACAAATACAAGCATCAGACACATGAAAGAAAGACCCTGAAGGAAAAATCTACCCTTAAACACTTGAACATTGTTCATAATGAAGCAGGTAATAGCAATGTTCTTCCTTGTGTTTTTTATTCTGTAAATCTTCCTGTCGAAATAACTCAGCTTGGACAGTCCAGCTCTTCGGTGCCCATAAACTCCCCTAGCATGTGGTCGTGTTGACCATAGACGGGCTCTAAATATGGATGTCTCTCCTTACACTGCATTTGCCTTGACCTCTCTAGGTGTCTCTGCTCAAACTCTTCCTGTGCTATATGAGGGGGTTGAATGGTAGCTTTCTGAGCCATGGGAGACAGAGGCACCGGTACAAAGCCATGGTAAACAACCATAGGTGGGGTCAAAACTTCCATGGGGGATGCCTGAGGAACAGCACCTTCTGGTGGCTGGACTGGCAGTTGCACATAACTTCCTGTTTCGGGATCAAAGAAAGTTTTCGTTTTGACTTGTACAGGCATGTCTACAAAGAAGTACTGCCCAGAGTCCGGATCCTGAAGAAGCTTACGTTGGGTCATAGGAAAGGACTGCGTAACAATGGCATGCTCAATGCTAGACTGGCGAGAAAGTTGGCTGGTGTGGCTTGACTGGCGGGACAGGTTTGAAGGATGCGGCGCTTCCGCGGTGTACGTATCGATACTGTGGCTCCTTCTCAAAGGGTTGTCCTTGCTCGCCTTGTCTCTGGCTCGGCCTCTCTGCTGAAGCTCGTCCATGATGGATTTCTCAATGCGCTGGGTCCTTGGATCAAGCTTCTCATTGATTGACATGTCGGTGCTGAGCCTGCGCTCCACCTTGTCTCCTAAGTATCTATCAGTGCTTTGTGATCGGTGGAATGGCCTGTCCGATGTGGATCTCTCGCTGATGTGAGCTTTGTACACGGGCACATTACTGATGATCCTATCACTGCTGTAGTGTCTTTGCTCAGGCTTTTCTCGAGCATGTCTGTTGGTGCTGCGGCCATGCCTTTCTGTTGTAACATTTGCTAGCGTTTCGTTGTTCTGGGTATTGCTTTCCATTGAATCATGGCTCTGTCTCCGAGTCTTGCGACCAGCATCTGTTCTGTTGTGATGATTATTTTCACCGTTCTGGCCTGTTCCTTCATAAAGCGGTTGCTCACTGCGATTATCGCTTTGACCATGGCTTTCACTGTGATGATGACCATGTTCAGTCTTTTCTCTGTGTTTTTTCTCACCACCTTTGCCACTTCTACTGCTGCTGCTGCTTTTGTGCTCAGATTTGTCACTCTTGTGTCTGTCTACTTTCTGTTTGCTGCTGCTTTGAGATGACTTGTGGGGGGACTTCTGGGCCTCCTCCTTCTTCATTCTTCTATTTGCCAGCTTAATGGCTTTGAGAACAGCTTTTTCAGATTTGGGTAAGACAGCTGGTGGTTTGGGCAGCCCTGTTTGGCTTTCATTAGCACTGCCAGTGGACCCAGAATGTTCACTGGGAACCTTTGACACTTCATGGTCTACCGGCACCTCAACATGTATTCCCAATTCTTCAGCTGTGTCAGCTGTGCTAGTTGTGAGGCTCTCCACGCCTTCAGATGATGGACTCACCCCAGAAATTCTGTCTTCCTCCTGTGGGACAGTGAGGAACCCTCCAAACTGTGGTTTCTTTGGGTTTTCATTTTGTGCGTTTGAAGGAAATTGCAGCAGGGGAGGTGAACTGTTTGACACAATCTCTTTAGGTTTGAAGACTTCATCTGGGATTGGTGGGCTGACACTGGTGACAGGTTCATTAACTGGAGGGAGCTGTAGATTTTCCTTGAAGTGATGTAACTCCTCCTCTCCCCTCTCTGAACCACTTAGACTCCCTCTTGGTGACCAGGGTTGTACAGTTTTCTTCAACTTATTGCTGAAAGTGTTGTCTTTGACCTTAAATAAGGCAGGGATCCCCAAAGGCGGTGATAAAGTGTTGGCAGGTGACATTGGCGTCTCTTCATGAGTTACGCTTTGATTTGTAGTGGTGTTTTCTTTGCTGTCCTTGTTCAGTACCTCTGTTTCTTTCTGAGGAGTCTTTATCGGCTGCCTCACAGCCTCCGGCTCGCTTTCATGATCACTTAAAGAATAGTATTCCACTTCCGTCCTGTCCGAATCTTTTGTGCTCTGTGAAATATTTCGTGTCACCACATCAACCTCTTCTGCCTCTCCAATCAAGTTGTCCAGAGAGTGGTAAACAGTCGACTCGGTCTCAGTATTTCTGGGCAGTGCACTTTCGACAGAGAAGTAGGAGGACTTTGAGGACAAGCTGGCTTGATCAGGTGGGCTTTGATTGATACTGACACCATTTACCATAAGTAAGGGTGATATTATATTCCTAGGGATTTCACTGGGAGCTTCTGTATCCGCATTTATTTCTTCACCTACTCTATTTACTTTGTCAGGTTCTTCTGTCACTAAATTATTAGTTACATTTTCATCTGATGTGTTTAAATGGTCTGGTTTTAAAGGAGCCCTCCGCTTTACTTTGTACGTTTCTTGGGGCCTCTCATTGCTGTTTTCAGATGTGACTTCAGTAGTGGAGCTTATATCTGCTTGAAAGTTATTTGCCCTATTTTCATTTTCTCTGAACTCTGGCGATAAACCCAATTTATGTTCAGATTTTTGGTATTTTGAAGGTGACGATGGCTTGTGTATAACTGATTCGGTTACAGTTACAAAGTTCAAACTTGCATTATTTACCACATCCTGCCTCTCTTTATCAGAACCAGTTTCACTTTGATCAGGCAAAGATTCCTTTGTCGATAGGTCTCGCTCTACCTCTTGTTTTTCTGAGCTTGTGCTCCTCATGTCTTTTAAGTGTACCTCACCATTTTCATGTTTTCCATCTTTGTTAAAGATACCTTCTATTGCTACATCTTTCAAACTCTCTGTTTCCTTAGTAACACTTTCATCTCCTCTATTCCCTCCTTTCTTGCTCCGAGGAGGAACAGGAGGAGTGTCTCCCTTTCTGTCTTCATTTTCCAGATTGTCTCCACTCTCTTCAGATATCTGTCTAACTCTATGTCTCAAATTCACCTCCTCTGAATCGTAGCTAGGGTCGTCAGTTAGTTTTTTAGTAAGATGTTTAGCTTTGGGGGCCGTGTTTAGATCATTTCCAATCTTGCCCATGCCAGGTAGCGGCACCCTGCCACCTGACATGTAAGTCTCACCAAGTCCAGGTTCAGTTTGCGACAGGATCTGTCTCATGTGACTGTGGTCTCTCAGATCACCTAACCTCTCTTTTAAATCGCTTTCTTTTGTAAGAGTGCTGCCGTTTTGCTTTTTCTTAGCCTCTGTGAAAGAATCTTTCATTGCTTTCTTATGTTGCTGTACTCTTGTTACATAACTTTCATCACTGCCGTTCTCATCGGATGTTGGATTTTCATCCTGCTCTGTGCATTTGCTCTTTCTCTTTTGCCTTTCTGAGATAATCTCTTCAAGTGCCATTTTGGCTTTGTCATAATTGTCATTGAAAAGTGCTTTGTTAACTATGACATTACTGTCTATCTTTGTGAAAGTCTCCTGCCTGTTCTGCTCTTTCTCTTTATTTGCAAATAGCTCTCTCTTAGCCAATGTGTTCCCTCTCATAGACAACATACCCTTCTTAATATTCCTCAGCTCCCTCGAGATCAAATCATTCTTTGTCCTCGCCTCCTCATCTACGTTAATAACACTTAATTTGCTCCTTGCATTGTCAAGAACACGATCACCAAGTCGTACTCTCTCCAGCGTTTTCAAAGCATGCAAATCATTAACGATATGCTCACTATCTCTCATTTCCCTGGGTGACGTCATCCCTTCATCCGTCTTCATCCTTGGGTTCACTTTCAGATCGCCTTCCTCAGATTCCTTTCCCTGATCATCATCTGTCACTGAATATCTCTGACATTTTATATAGTTGTTCTGTCTGGCTGAGAATATATGTTTGAGTTTGCCCTGTTGTTTCTGGATACTTTCATTTTCATTTGGTGGCACATCTAGTTTTGCATCCGTCAAATCACCATTTGTGAGTTTGTCATCGTGCGTTTGCTGTTTGTCAAGAGCGAATTGAATATCAGATTTAACAAAATTTCTCTTTGGAACTGGTGGAGGTTCTTTCTTGGTACTACCCTTTTTACCAACTGGTGTTGCAGCAGTTGCCTCATTTCCAGTGTTGTTTTCTGGTACTGAGCTCACCCTCTTGCTGTTAAGCATTTCTTTTGAACAGGCAACCTTCTTGTCTATTTCTGTTTCCCCCAGTTCTGCTATGTCTGAACCGGGCTTGTTGTTGCTCTCTGATTGAGCTGCAGATAGAGCTTTGCTTTTGGCTGCATGGATTGCTTCTTTTGCTGCTCTGATCACGTCCATTGTACTTTTGGCATGGCCACTAGTATCTTTATCCTTAGAGCTAACAGGCTGCGCTCCAAACAATTTTTCTTTTATGTCTTTTGCAGATTGTTTTGGTTTGTCTGGTACATTTGGTGGTCTTTTCCCTACCGATACATTTGATGACAACCCGTCTTTCTCAAGTACAGGCGGTGAAATTATGGGTGAACGATCTTTGTTGATGTTGGGAGTATTTGGTGAAAGCCCTGTGCTTGTTTTCAATATTTTTGGAGAGAGTTCTTTGTTTTGCATGAGTGGTGAAAGCTCATTTGTCTCAGAGGGTTGGTCTATGAGTATAGGAGCGCCAGTGCTCGGAGGGACTTGAAGATATTTCATATCACTGTCAACAGGGCTGGCTTTCTTGTATAATTTCAGGGAAGGGTAGTTTTGCTTTTTAGCCATGGGACTCTTGGTCTTTTTAGGGTGTATCAAGGGGGAGATAGGATGCTCTTCACCAAGACCAGATTTGGTTTGTAGGAGATTTGATAACAAATAATCATCTGAAAGAGGTCTGTCAGTATCATGTGGTGTAGGATCAACCATCGGAGTCTCCAAAACAGGACTGCAAACTGTCTGTACATCTTTTAAAATGGCAGGAGTGCTTAAGCCAGATGCATTGCCATCAGACCCAGCTTGTGGATGTTTCAGATAATCTGATTGTGGAGACTGGTTGCGACTATCAGGCACCTCTAATGTTTTAAATTTAGGTGGGCTATAACGACTTTTCACCCTTTTCCTGTTGTCTTTGAGGTTGAAGAGAATGCTAGAGGCAAGTGATTTGTAGCTGTCCCGCTTAACTGGAGGTTCAGGGGTAAGTAGGGCCTCAGAGTGTGGTCTTAGTTGAAGGTCAAGGGCAGACGGCGAAAGAACACCTTGGAGGATTTCTGATGTTTCTGTTGGTTGTCTGGAGGGAATGAGGGGAGTCATCAGCTGGCAGATGCTGAACGGAGTAGATGCCAAAGAGCTGACCTCCTCAATTGCTTTTACCTCCACAGATCTGGCTTCCTTTTTGAACATAGAAAGACTTTCATCCACTGTCTTTGAACTGTTGTCCTGAGGCGTTACCCCAGGCTGATTGACTGGAATCACACTTCTTGCCCTGGACCTGTTGCGCCTCCAGGGGGCAGCACTCCCATCCCCTCCGTCTGATGAGCACCTCTTCTCTGCCGGTGTAGCCGAAGGCTTTGGTAGAACCTTTGGAGGAGGGGGGGGTGGGATAGGTTTCGGAGCAGTAGGCGGAGGGGGCTCAACTACTGCTTTCTGGCATGACTGTACCTCCTCTGTATGCAGAGTCTCTTTTCTGTGTGCCTCTGTCAGCTCCTTGTAAAAAGGCAAGTCGTACCATTTAGGGATATTATCTGTGGGGAGAACTGTGTCCTCTTGGCCGAAGGGGAACTGATTAAAATCTCTCCATGTTTGGAAGGGGCTAAATTCACTGTGGAGGAAAAAGTTTTTGATATTAAGTTTCCTTAGTTTGACAGTGGATTTCCCATTTTTGATCTTTGAGGATTTTCCTGAGGGAAGGCCAACATCTTTGCCTGTTTTGTTTGATGAACCATCTCCAGAGTGATGTCGATGATGGTTCTTGTAATGTCCGTCTGAGAGGTTGGTGTGATAATCCGAGGAGAATTCAGATAGCTCTCTTTGGATGCTGCGAAGTGCAGACTTATCCCACGATTCCCCCTTAGAGTCTGTCATACCTCCATTTTTGATTAACATCCCCTCACAGCTTTCCTCCGTGGCACTTAATGCCTTGAGGAAAGACGACATGTGGGTTATGCTCTTCTGTTTCTGCTGTTTCCATGGCTGAGCGTAATTGTTGTCATTTTTGTTTTGCCCTTGCTTTTTAGATTCCTTATGACTCTTTTTTGGAGGCTCTCCTGCCAAAGGTTTATGGCAGCTGAAAGGTGAGTATCCATACAATAACTCGTCATTATAAACTGCGTCATCTCCAACGCAGAGGCTCCGAAAGGCTCGATCAGTGAGCGTGCTGACCTCGCGATCAGTCTCGTCCATGAATAAGTCGGTGAAGCCGTTGGGGAAGCGATGGTGGAGCATGCTCCCCACCCGATGGCTCACGTGTCGCTTTTCCACACAGGTCATGATGTCAACAACTCTCCTTCTGTCTCGTGCATCACCTATTTGTCCTCCTCGGCAGTTGCTGCAGCTCGGCAGATCCTTTGGGTTTCTTCCAGCTCAGATGGACATTAGAGAAGTGGTGCGGTGTGTAAACCTCCTAAAAAAGGTACAGTGAAATCAGATCAGTGTCAGTGTTGTGGTTTTAAATCAGTCTACTTACTCAAACACTGTAATGAATTTCACCTTTTGTGCACTTCAAAAACTCACAAAAAGGTATGATTAATACGATTCCTATAAAAGGTTGTGAACTCTGTAGTTGCACTGATGACCTTTATGTACACGATATGTGACGGCTTCAGCCACGCTGTCACTAAGCAGGAAGCAGACAAACACTTCATACCATGCGCTTGGCTATTTTAAGCACTGTGTGGTGCCTTAAACTTTGAGCACGGAGCATACAGTTGGTGGCAATGAGAATAGCTCCTAGCCCATTTATAGGAACGTCATTATAAAATATGAACATTTCCATTGTGTATTTGCATTCAAAAGAAAAGGTCCCACATATTGGTCGCTTTCAAATGTGATCATATCTATTCACATTTAATGGCAATTTATAGACAATTCCACTGCTCTGAAACAACATTCGTGCCAGCAGGTTTACGCCAAAGAACAGAGGAAGTGCAACAAATCATCACGTAAGTCACAGAGCGCCTTCAGGAACAGCTGCTCTACTGTAGCTCACTTTAGCTATCTGGGTGAGGTCTTAGAATAGCTCATTAACCCATTTATATGTCCTGACCTGGGACCATAGCCACTCGCAGATAACTCAACTCTTCAACTAGCTGCAAAACCAGTCACTCTCCTTATATGCAGATGAGCTTGATTAAGACAAATTAATCAAGCTAAATGCTTCTGTATCTGTGCATTCAAATGATACATTTTGAAAACAACCTAAGTAGTCGCAGGCCAATCACAGTGATTTGAAGAAAGTTAGGTCAGTTAGCAACAGCCAAACAGACAAAACATCATTAATATACTATTATTATACACTATTATTATACATTTACTAATTATTATGAGAATGTGCAAATTTATGGATTTTACTGTATCTTGAGTCTGACTTACTGAATGTTTTGGCCTTACAGTAGCCTTTGGTCGCCAACAGTCTTCCAGCTCTCATAACCAGAGATCAGTTAGCAACCACGGTACTTTCCCCAGCATCTGCTTGTGTATTTTTACCCAAGGAATGAGGTAGCCCATTTAACTACACTGTATAACCAACCATTGGAATATGATTTTATAATTTCCTCAAAGATGGGTAAATATTACAGTAAATGATATGACAGTGTGTATGTGTAATGGTTTCATACCATGCAGACATGCTGAGGAAATCTTGTGATTTAGGTCTTTTTGCACAGTGATGTTTAGCCCAAATCTGAAGCTTAGACCCTGGACAGAATATATTTTGTCTCCTGGCCCTCAGTATTTTTCATGCCATCCATACAATCACACTACTCCCTCACCTTGGTGATGGGTCTTTCATGCTGAGTGTAAACGTCCAATCTAGACAATGGTATCAAACACAAATCCTCAATGTAGAATCCAAGAATCCAGTGAAGAATCACCTGCTAGAGTAAAGTCTAGTTATCGGTTTGTCATTCATGGTAAACAAACTTTTATTCTCTCTTGGAGTTGAACAAACAAAGAAAACTCACCAAAGTGAGTCAAGCCCTCAGATCCATGTTCAAATGCACTTGTGTGCCGAGGCTCCTGATAGCGAGCTCAGAAGATACCAAAATAGATACACAAGTCGGTGTGGCCAAACTGAGCAGCAACACAGGACACAGCTAGCTAGCTCACATTGGAATAACCAGTGGGTGTCGAGTGGCAGGGGCACAACAGGCCAGCAGGATGAAATGGACACTGTCATTGGTTATTTTTGTAACTAAGCAGGGTGGGCCGATAGGCTCCCTCGTGGACCCTCTCTTTACTGTTAAGCACCTTTGAAGAGATGACAGGGCCTTCATTTCAATGAACAGACATCACTCATTCGAGTCTTACTGAAGACAATACAGAGGGGAGGGGTGCACTTACCTGGATGCCAACACCATTGGCTAACACTTAGCCTCTGTCACCCAGAGAAACAAGCTTTCTGATATAGCCCAGTGCATCACGCAACTCCAAATTAGCGTGTCAGTCTCTGAAGTGCAGATTGGTGGCTGGGCACATATGTCTGCTGACTGATATGACTGATCCGTGGCAGTAATTCTTGTTGTTCAAGTTCTGTTTACAGGGCAGTGTTGTGGACATGAAGGTGTGTGACTGGGTAGTCTAGTTTTAGGATCAACACAGCTGTTGTTGCTGTGAGATTAAGCTGAAGCAGACAGAGGGCATTTTGTTGACTTGTTACCCCTTTGTGAGTCAGAGGAAGTCAATGGATGAGGTCATGTGTGAAGGTTCACCCTAAATGGAGAAAGTGGAGAAATACATACATCGTCATCATCTGCCCGTCTGTTTCGGTATAGGCATGAAATCACCTTTGCTTTTAATCCTCCATTGACCCAACAACAACTCCATGACTCCATGGCCCCAGCATCCACAGGCCTCCATCAAGGTGCCATATTTAAGTTGGTCTATTTCTGGCTTGTTGTATTTCATAAGGTAACAGTCTGCCTTTCGGCCGACTACACCTTCATTAGTCAAACGCTGACCAGCTTTAAGCAGCAACACATGCAAACAAGGTCTTCACTTTCAGAAATTTATGTCATAGTATAAACCTGAGCGTCTCGTCAAAACCGTATAATTATTGCACGTGTAGATGATGTGATGTGCTCGTTTTTAACAGCGAAAAGTCCCTGCTTTGTTTTTGCAAGATAGACTTACTTGCTGAGCAGCGTGGGAATATCATGTTGTGAGAGCATTTCCCTCTTACTGTCTGCATTCATGTCTTTAATAAGGCCCCCCTTCTTCCCCTCACGCACCAAACCTCCTCCTCGAGCCTATTTCTCACCTTTCTCTGTTCGCCTCCAAGTCTCCAACAGCAAATTAGACCAAGTGCGTGTGTCAGCTCCCTGTGTCTTAGCCAAAAAGCTAACCTGTGCTATAATGGGAGTTGTAGCCTCCACCAAAAGAGGATGTCTCTCTCAATAACTCCAAACATGTTTTATTTATATGTTGTTTCTTGTTATCTTACTAGCAACTGGTAAGTCTGTATTCAGGAAAGACCTGGTTTGAGGACAGGAGAGGTGCTACATACCGTCACCAGGGCTAAGCTAGCTGACTGCGGTCAGCAAATACCTCCGATATGAAGGCTGCTGTTTTTTCCTTGTTTCTCCACGCTAAATATAGTAAATGTAATGAAATCAAATTATATTTCTCAGGTAGTCCAACACTGTTTGTAACAATCAGCTTGATTTTGTGTGCGGTGTGCATGATTTTGACATGAAATAGTAGTTTAAACACAGGTCCAATGGTGCTAATTAAGGTCAAACAGAGTCAGGGTGCTGCCGTGGTGCATGTTAGCTCACTGGAAATTTCTGCTGCAGTAAATGGAACTGAAATTTAATTAGTATCATTGATAACGCCTGTGAAAAAGGTCTATTAGTACACAAATGAGTGCCATGGCACTTATTACCTGTTCAGTTTCTAGCTGTTTTGTTCCTACGCCTTGTTTGTTTGGTGTCATTACGGGCTGTGTTAAACCGTGAATTCCACTTGACAGCGTCAACACACATTACTATCTCATGTCTGTTTGTGGTCGGTGTTATATTTAGCTGAGATTTGACCAGATATGACCTTTACAGTTTTATTACGTTATGGAGTTAATAATATTCCCTTTGTCTGTTATTATCTTACCTACAGTATATCTTACCTCGTGTTGAAGGGGACCACCCCACAATGTTGAACTTATGCACTCTATGATGTCATCAGTTCTGTCGAGGGTGATACCATGTTAGAGGGGGAAGGTTCTGGTTTGATTCTTTCATATTTTTCATACTTTGCATAAGTATTTAGTACCCTGGGAAATTTGTGTTCCTGTAAATGCAGTATACAAAGAGATGTACCAGGGCTTGTGCTTCTAATTGGATTTCTGTTATGATCTGATCATGATTTTTTATCCTCAGTTCCTTATGTTATTGCTTTGCACCTTTCCTACTAGCATCTGTAAATAACTGTCCACCTATGGGACCTGCAACATAACCTCTTGAGTCTGCCTCCAACTTCACAACAGACCTTCTGGCAACATCTAATTTACAAGCAGCTCGGACCAATCAAAAAGAAGGAGACAGGCTTCCTGGCCTGCACAAACTACCACACACATTCTTGTTTGTATTGCACAGTCGCCAAAGAGATTTTAAGGATGAAGTAATGTTGCTATATTTTGTTGACTGAGAGGAAAATTCTGAACATAGTGATGGACAGCAGATGGATTGCTTCATCTATTTAATCTCATCGAGAGGGCTAGGCTTGCATGCTAATGTTATTAGCTAATAGTCTATAATATCTAAAATACACATTATACAGTGAATACAAACAAAGTAGAGCATGTTTTATAGTCTCTCACATTCATAAAGGATTTAACTGACTCATATATAACTGTGATTGAAGAGGAAAAAAGCTTTAAAAGCAGGGACGAGACAGACAGACAAAGTGCGAAAACCAAGAATGAGGCCCAGTCAAACTAGGGTCAGGATCCAGTCTTTGTTTATGCCTTTATGACTGACACCCACATGTGTTCATTTTGGCTATGAAACCTCGTGGAGCAGGAGCCAGGCTCATGCTCCTTCATGCCCGCTGAGAACTGGGACACACAGTCAGAGGGGGTATCTGGCCTTCAGCACTGACAGACTAGTAAACCCAGGTATGGTAACAGCTGAGGCAGATCATCATGGAAAGAAATGAAGCTCCGGTGACAGAGAAACATTGTAACTGACCACAAAATTGTTGTTTCTATAAAAATATTGTTTCGTGTCAATGCATCCTGAGTGGTTAGCAGTGTAGTCACGTGCAAAGGCTTTTCGTGTAGATCCTTCGTGTTATAGACTGTCTGGAAGAATGTATTTTCCAGCCAAGACTGCAGCGTGCAACTCCAGTGCAACAAAGTTTATTACACAACCAGCGTTATATACCTTGCGCGAGGGGAGTGATGACAGGACTGCAATAACTGACAGCCTGGAGGGTTGATACGGCAACACCATCGTCTCATTGAGAAGTCAAGATGTCAAACATGGTCTAAAACCAACTGCCAAACACAATATCAACTTCAGGGTATGCCCAAAATATCTCAACGAGTCCGAAACCCCTTGGGTTAGATCCAGTTTAGCTTGAGCGGAGACCTTGACCTATAAATCTGAGGTGCATCATGTCTGCTTTGGCAACATCTGGCCTGCAAATCTTTTTCTGCTCAACAATATCAGTGATCTGCATCTCACAGTCTATGTCAACAAGTATCAGTGCCATCTACTTTTACTGCCAGTCAGGAGGTGCGAGATAAAAATACATGAACAAAATCCAGAAAACTGAACTATAAAACTGTGACCATGAAACACACCAGCAGTAAAAGCTTTAATGTGTAGGCAAACCGCCGTTGTAATTTGATTAATCATCATTAAAGTGAGCCAAAGCCAAACATGGACTAATGCCTGTTAACTAGGAGAATTTCTCCCCAGTTGATGGTCCTGGTCAAAACTGTGGATAATACTCACCCCAAGATCTATGAGAGAGCTTGTACATTGTCAGCTTACAAGGCTTTCAAGAAAAACACAAACTAATCTTTGAATCAGCGAAGCTTTTGAAAGCCACAAGCCCAGGAAATTGCTCGTCATCGTCATAAATGAGAAAAGATCTGTGCAAGCTCACAGCAGTCACAGGAAGCCAGTAAACTGTCCAGAAACAAGAGAGATGAGAGCATTTCAAGCATGTGAGTGTTTGTCAGCCGTTATCAGGACGGTCCTCATCACTGGTGAGTACAACTGACGTATGTCGTAGTAAATATTAAAAATATTTCTTGCAGAAGTCTTCTATAGTGACGATGCTGAAGGTAAAGACCATTACATGTCAGCAGGATCATCTTGACGGCTGTTATAAAGTAAACTGCACTAAATCTTTTTTTTTTAAAGTTGACATCCTCTAATTGTGTCCTCCACTTTTGAGAGGGAGGCGAATCTGTGAAACAATTTTCAGATCTATGTTGATCGATGGATCAGTCGCAGGCGTTTACACTGATTTTTTTTGCTACCCTCTTCTTGGTGCAGGGTTTCAGACTTGTGCATCCTTTCCCTTGATGATGATCCCCTCCCCCAAACCATAACGATGTTGATGCAGTGAACGTTGTCCATCTGCAGGACTTGTTTTTTTGTGTTTTGACGTGGGCTGCTGTGACATGTCAGACGGCTCTCTGCTCACTGCATGTGACACATTATGTAAGAGGTCACACTCTGGTCACTGGACACTTTATCTCTAACAACACTCTTGGGCGCTTTAAGTTGAAATGACCATAGTCTGATAGATAACACGAAGACTGACCCGTGACCCGGCTTGTGACCTTCAGAGAAGTTCTTAACCCGTTCTCCCACTGTTAACCACTAAACTGGTTTCTGCTGAAGCTGCATTTACTTCAGTCCTCTCATACAGTAACAACAGGACAGATCCCAGAGCTGCCAAAGGAATGCGACTGGTGGCTATAAAGTGTAAGATAGCCAATTGCAGAGCATGCTCTGTTTCAGTGACACCCTGCTCCAGTCTCAGTTACAGCCATACCTCAGCTCCCACAGTAACACTCCACTGTCCCGTTAGCACTTTGAACAGGAGTAGCTGAGCACTGAATGCCTGGCTCAAGGGCACCCTGGCAGTAACTCATAACCTATATTTTTCTTGCCATATCTAAATCTAAAAAATTCAGCTGCACAGTTGCCATATCTAGAACAATAGAATATAGAACAAAAGTACTACAGGTGCATGAAAGCACTTTGTGATCTGAGTGTTGTGAAACCTTTTGCACTGAACTTAGCGCAATATTGAAACTGAGCTCGGCCTTATCTGATATGCAACAACCCTGTGGTCTTCCTGTCTCTTTGAATGACCTGTTTCCGTGACCTGAAAAATAATATAATCAGTAAAAACAATGTGTTTCAGAGTGTCTGCTGAGGGCTGTAAGAGGAGATGGGGCAGACCCTGAAGAAGAATTCGGTGAGTCAACAAGTTACACTGAACAGAGGTTCAAAGACAATGTCATTCATGTAATCCAGTGGAAGCTTCTGTTGAAGCTCCTGTAAAACAGTCATTCAGCAAGGATACTTAAATAATTACAGAGTTTTTGTTATTTAAATCTATGTCAAGTTCATTTTTTTAGACCAAAACCTTAAAGAGTCACTTTGGCTGAACTGAAAAAAGTATCTAAAAAGTATCTAAAGATACAATAAAATAAGATAAGACAGACTCTAGTGATCCACCAACACCAAGGACATTTACTTCTTACAGCAGTTAGCTCAACAGGTTCCTGCTACGCTGAGCAGTGGTCAGTGTGTCACTCACTCTGGTAGGTGTCAAGGCCGTGTCCCCTGCGCGTATATACTTATATTAAATGTCATTTATTATTCAATTAAGTTGAATATTGTTCTGAATAAATTACATTTGCTTACATATGGAGAGAGTTGGCAGAATCTGGGAATGCTTTTCACGCTTTTAATGTTCCTGCAGCAGCTGAAACAAGCTAGCAAATGAGATAGCCACTGTGTTATGTAGACAAAGTAGAATTGTTAAGTAAGTTAAGTTGTTTAAGTAGAAATTCGTTGACATCTCAGTCACAGTATGAAGCTACAGTGTTTTTCTGAAGATGGTGAAGAAATTCACTTGTCACGGCAGTTTGTAATAGATACAAATACTACATACTGATAAAAATCTAAAATCTGGATTTTAAAAAACTGGATTTAAAAAAAAACTTAAATTTTAACATGTGTTACGTATTTAACATGTCAAATGAAAGTTTGACTTATTTTATTAGTTATTAATTAAAGCATGATAAATGTGTGTTGTCATGTGTAGCCACACAGAACATTTCCACCTCTGGCAGAGCAAACAAACAGAACAGACAGTTCTGTGGGCCATTTCCATATCACATTATTGCGATATTATCTTATATTATTATTAAATGGCTTTCCGCGTGTCAGGGATTAAGGTCTCCTAATCAACTTGGTCACAGATAAATCCAATAAATACTGACGTTAAGTGGTTGATTCCCAACCTCTCCCAACTGCCACAGGCAGTTGGGAGAGGTTGTCAACAGCAGGAATAATTCATTTTCCAATAACTCTTGTTTGTGCAGGGCTTCATGAACAGGATGTCAATAGTGCTATTTGGTTAATTGACTTCCAGTGTTCTGCTTGAAGAAGTCTCATGAGAGAATGTTGGCTCACGTTGACCAGCAGTAACCCCCTCCCCCCTCAATAATTCCTAGACGGCCAGGATTCAAATTGCAAACACTGGTGACGCAATCAAATTTGCGGAAAGGAGCGTGACACCATGACTGAGACTTTTACCTACCACTGAGTAAACAAGTTGTGAAATCAAACATCTTCTCTTCCTCCTCCCCCCTTTTTCACACACGTATGCTGACTGAACATGAGCTGCCAGTACCCAAACCCATGTTCTGTCCTGTCGCAGGTGTTGCATTGCATCTTGTTTGTTAACTGGTCGCATGATGCCCGCTGCTTGTTTTGCTTCCAGATTTTAAGTATGTTTTGATCGGAGTTGGGATCGGCCTGTTCTTGGTTGCTGGGTTTATTATTTTCAAGCTCTGCTCAATCAGGAAACAGGTTCAGGAGAGCAGCACAGGTGAGCTGATGGACTGTGATCACATGTCAGCCATATTAGTGAACTATTACATTTCTAAACCTGTTTTTTTCTTACAGATTACAGATCGAAGAGACCTTCAGAGGTGAGATGTTACTAATATTTACTAATATAATAATAGGAATACAACCAAACCATTGGTACATGCATCAGGTACACCTTTATTTAACCTTGATTTATTCTCACTGACAGCCTCACATGATTGCTTTGAGCCACCTCAACCAATCAGAACCTCCTGTGGTGGTGTCCAAGACAGGTAATGTTAAAGGTCCAGTGTGGAAGATAAGAGGCTCTATCTACAGAATATGGCAATATAATGCTGTTTTTACTAGTGTGTAATGAAAATAAGAATCATTGTGTTTTGTCACTCTTTTATATTTACAGATGACACGGGTCCTTTTCCACAGAGTCCACCATGTTGAACACCACGTTTCTACAGGAGCCCAGAATGGACAGACAAAACACTGGAGATGCAGCCCTTTGGCAGTTTTTCTGGCCACCATAGTAGCATACACGTGAAGGAGAGGGTGAGGTGACGGGGTGGTTTAAGTCACGATGACGTGAAAAAGTAACCTCTGGGTGGACGGTCGGCCCGTTGACCTCTCACATTTCGTCACATCAATACTGTAGATCTGTTTGACCTTTTTTGTAATTGTTCATCCATGATATTTTTTCACAGATTTTCATAATAAATGTCCAAGGAGAATTTCTACTGCTCTACTGACACACTTATTATTATCTGGATTATTTAACACCACTCAGCAGAAAGTGTTTAGACTATAGGCGTTTCATACAATTTCCACCAGGGGGTGAGCTTTACCTCCAAGAAAAAAAAAACAACTTTCGACAAACTGAAGTCCAGTTTCACATCTGAGTACCAGAGGAGCCTTGTAAAAACAAATCTCTGTACTTTCACTACCTGTATTTACGTCAGAACATAAACAAAAATGACTGATGGGACATTTAATCACATCTGGATAATGAAAATGTGTCCCAGTTTTCCTGAAACAGCTCCCATAAATGGGACATAAAAAAAAAATCCTCTCTACTGCACCTTAATCTCAGCTCTTATTGCTTTGGTAGCACTCCCCCCCCCCCTGCAGGGTCTCCTTTTATTTCACGGTTTAGTTTGTCACGTCGAGTAGTATCACACAGTGTTTCTTCCCATCAAGCATTTCATGGGTACACACAGTACAGACAGAAGTCAACCCGACAAGTACAGCACAGGATTGAATTTGACATGGTTTTAAAAAAACTTGTTTGGGATCATCACACACACTCATTTTGTCTTCCGAGTTTGTTTTCCCAGCAAAATATTAGCTGAACTTGACAGCAGTCGACCAGTCTGAAACCAAGAAAAGAACATCCACCAAATTTTATCATGAATTTTCCTGGTAACTTTGCGATGCATTGCTAACACCTTAACAACCCAAAACAAATCAAATTAAAAGATATGACGTGAGAACCGAGGAGGATTTATTGATATTTACTGATAAGATCATTTCAGTAGCTAAATGGAGCTTTCAATCATCTCACATGATCTTCACCGGTAGATGGAGCTTGACCAGTTCTCACAGAATTGTAGTTCAAATGTCCAATTTCCAGAAGTCAGAGCTTTAAAGTGCAACCTTTGGAAAACCATGTATAATATATAAATATACATAAAATATATATATACAATTATCATTAGAGATGTGTTTATCAATGTCAATATGTCATGTTTTTTTTTTTTATTGAAAACTCATTGTTGCGCTTCAAGCATGTTCAGTGTTTTGGCTCTGTTTCAGCTCCATGTGATCTTTATCATCCTAATTAACACTCTGAGTCTACTGCCAAGTTTTTTTGCCTCACCCAGCTCAGAGATGGATGAAGAAGAACCAATGCAAAAAAAATCCTTCTCTAATATCCTGGTAACTCTATATGTAAACACAGGATAATGACTAACAGATGCAGTCATTGTTGAAGACTTATTGTTTACTGTACAGTCGGTGAACTATTGCTGCGCTTTCCTCCAGATGAAAACTATCGCAAAATCTATTTGTAGCCGAGACATTGCACAGAATAACATGACTGACTCCAGCTGTGCAGTCATTCCCTACACTGTACTACTCATACAGATCGAGCTGCAGCTGTGGAACGTTAACTAACTAGCTAACGGTACCGCCATCCTCAAGCTGCTATTATCAATTTAATACTAACAATGGCTCAAATGATTTTGTAATGTGAGAGGAGTCGCTTTCTGTGATGAACCCACAGAGATTTACCACCCAACGCTGTGGTTTCCGTCAGATTCACGCGACATTTTAGCCCCTTTCAGCTCATTGTTTTGGTTTTTTTACGCTCCTTCCAGCTTTAGTGTTTTGGTTCGCGTCTCACAGCTCTCGTTCATGGCATTCCCAGCTGCTGCAGGCAGCTGTTTCTAGGAAAAAAAAGAAGCTCAGATGAACACATTGCACACTACCTGCCCAATACCAAGTGATATTTTCCACAGGAGTTGAGACAAAAACAGAGCTAAAGGGGACTGAATATTTGGACGTACATTCTTGCAAAGTTATATTTTTTTCTGCTGTACGACATTAAGCAAAGAGCCGTCTGCAGAATTGATAATAAGCAGAAGAAACGCACGAGTAAGGACTTCTCTGCTGCGTTCTAATTCAGTGAATCCCACACCACATTTTGCACTGAATGCCCAAAGTTAAAGAGCTTTGGTGAAGTGGCGGCCTCTTTGTCCGAGGGAACATCCGTGATTGTCAAACTGTCGCCAGACTAGAAGCACTCATGAGGCCCCGCAGGACGTCTCCTCCATTATCTGCGTATCAAAAGTGTCCCAGATCTTCATAGAGCTGCTCTCTGAGGTTTGATAAATGCCAGCAAAGTGTCCCAAAAACCCCCGAGCTGACAGACTGCTGTACAAAGATTCACTGTGGGATCCCATTACACGAGACACGAGATAAGGGAAGATTGATGTAAAAACGCACGCAGACCTCGACTGACACAGCAATTTAACTAATATGAGGTCTGAGGATCAATTTTGTGAGCGACCACGCTGGTTTAACACTCTCTGGGATAAAAACTGAAATTCAACATTAAATGTTCATCTCCATCATTATATTGGCTACAGAGATTCCCACGCGCAAACACAGACTTCATCCCACAAACACACACACACACACACATACACACACACACACCCTCCTCCATCTTTGTCAGCATGTGTGTGTTCCAAAATAAAAGCCCTGACTTTGGTCTACAACCGCTGTCCTCCACAGCTGGAAGTGTGATTTGCTCGGCGTCAATCTCAACAACACACCCCCTCTCTCCAACCCTCCGTCCCGCACAGGAAATTACATTTCCCACTCACTCGCCAGAAGCAAAGGTGTGTGTGTTGGTGTGCACGCACGCACGTGTGTGTGTGTGTATTTCCTCGCACATGCTCACCTGTCTGTTTCTGTCTGCTCTGCGTGCATGTGCACATGTTTGTGTGTGGCCACGTGAGGCTGCCAAATGTGTTTTTACTGTGTGTGACAGGAGGATGGGGGGAGGGGCCGAGGGAGGTTCTGAGTAGAAACAGAGCGTCCAATGTTTCATATTACACTCCTCGACTTGGTGAAGGAAAAAAAAAAAAGAGTAGAAGAAGAAGAGGAGGAGGAGGAGGAAACCTGGGGCTTCTTTTCTTCAGAGGCATTTAACTTGGAGTTTATGGAGGCTGCAGCCGTGGAAAATGAAGATCTCCTCTGTGGTCTTCGCTCTCCTGACTCGGGCGCTGCTTGGAGGTAAGAAAAGTTTATTTTACTCCACACCAGAGTGGATGTGGTGGAGACAAAATGTTTCCCCATTATTTCTCAACTTTGTGGAAAACATCTGAGAATCAGAGAGGATGTTGAGGTGATGGATGGACTTCTCAGTAGATAGGATGGTCTCTGTCCAGTTTCTGCTTAAATAAATACACCTCCAAGTAGGATTGCTGCTTACGTTGGAGGGGAAGATGACAAGTTTATCAAAGCTGCATGTGTTTGCAGAGATGAGAGGGAATTCCTCGGTGAAAATTGGTGGTTTTCCTGAGAGTGTTTGAAAGTAAAACAGAGCTGTCTCGCTTCTACTGTGCGTCAATTTGTGGCGATTTCAGTCAACTTCTGTCAAAGCAGATTATTGCATTTAGCAGTCTGAGAGCTCCAAATCAACAGGCAACACTAAAACAACACTATTCATGCACTCAGCTATAGTTTCCATGTTGTACTCAAAACTAAATAAAAGTGTCAGTGGTTTTGTTCACGTGCTGAACTGAAAGCATCTGAGTTGTGTGACAGTACGGTGCCACACTTGCGTGTCATGGATGTGTGTGGATTATGAAAGTGCCTAAAGATGGGGAAAAAAAAAACAATGTGACATAAAGTCATGCAAGGCTTGCGGTTGTGTGTTCCTCAATTTTCATCCAACGTATGTCGTCACGTTGCCAAAAACAACAGCTGGGCTGCCACAGGTCTCTTGAGCAAAACAAACCCACTGGAGATGTGGACTTCATGGATTTCATATGATGTTTCATTTATGGTCCGTTTTACAACTTTTGTACATACTGTTACTCTTGTATGCTGCTTTGCTGAAGTTCCAGCGAGCTGTAAGTCTGAGTAATGAAAACCATCTTTAAACCATTAGGCTGCGAGCTTCACTGCGAGCTTGGGAGTGGAATGAAAACAGCTTCCATCCCCCGTGTTGATAATTTGTCATAAAGACGTTCAGGCTTTGAGCGTATCAGTTTGACAGAATCACATTTGACAGACTTGACACCCAATAAAAAAAAAAACTGATAGAAAGACTGAATCAGACCACTAACTTGAGTATTTTTGGGACTTCTCGTCCATGTTGGCTAAAAAAGTTGAAGAGCACTGAACAGATCATTCTTGACCCTGAAAAAAGTAGCCGATGAAACTGAGATACTGAAACTAATGTCAGGTTTGAACGCCTCCAGTTTCATGACCACTGAGCTAATGCTAATGTGATCCAGTCAGAAGCTCCAAAGCAAGTGGGTGCTTTGTTTGGTCCACTTGTGTTTTCAAGGTCAAAAATGACTGAAGAGCAAGTTTATGTTTGATTTGTTTCAGTAGTGCCAGAGAAACTGATAAAAACTGCCTCTTACCTCAGACAATTATTGTCTACACTGTAAAAAAAAATCACAGAAAGTTTGATCATTTACCATTTATTAGATCAGGTTATTCAGTTTTAAAGTTGATTCCATTTTAAATTTCCTACTAATCACATGTTAAAGCCATTTCTGAACTTACCATGTTTACATCTTGAGGTTAAAAATGAAGATAAGTTAAGGAACTGTTATTTTATTACCATACCTCAAACATTGAATTATATTAATCAAATGTGTGTCTTCTTTTGGTTGGCTAACAACAAATTTGTGCCATCATCAGAATGTGGTATATAGATACAGTCAGTCAGGTTTTTTAACCTGAACAAGACACCAAAATAAAAAGAAAAAAGAGGTTTCCTGAGGTTTAATAAAATGATCCAAATGTGGCTGCTAATATTGCAGAAAAGCAGGATTCATGAGGATGTGTGTCATATTAAAAACGAATTGTGAAATCTTTAATCCCAATGTGATTATAAATTTGTTAAACTACATTAAATCCGTTTAGTAACAATCCAACCAACGTAGAACGATTCTGTAGTTTCTGTATTTTTTTTTTGACAGTGTAGCCAGTCGTCTGTGGCATGGACAGAACAATGGAAAAACAGCTGAATGTGTTTAGCGAGATGCCTTAACTCTGTCAAAATCAAAGAGTCGCTCCAACCATCATGCAGTCAAAACAAGAGAAGAGCATGGGTTTAAAGTCACATGGGTTTTATTAAGACATAACTGGCATCAACTTCTCTGACATTTCGTTACGCTTCCCATGAAATCTACAAATGTTCTGATGAAATGATTCTTCTCCTTCTCCAGATTTGTGTTTGGCCGTCAACGTCACCATCACCCCTTCCCCCTTCACAGTCGCCCAGGAGGGTCAGAACATCACGCTGTCCTGTGTTGTGTCCCAGCGGCGTCGTAATGCTGCTCTGCCCGTGGTGAAATGGACTTTCCTGCCAGCGGGCACAGACCGTCCAGAGGATGAACTCCTCATCGCCCGCGTTAACATGAGGAAGGCCCGTTTCTATGGCAACTACACGAAAAGTTTCCCGTGGCCGAAACTCAAGCTGACGGTGGTGAAGCAGGGGAAGATCTTTGACCTGCTGATCTTGAATGTGTCCGAGGGGGACCGGGGTCTCTACATGTGCCGGGTGCAGGAGTTTAAAAAGCACCAGGACCGCTGGAAGGCCTCATCAAACTGCACCGCCGCTACGGAGCTCAGAGGTGAGGGCTGGATTCATTGTTTTATTTCATCCTGTCTCTGGAAGATTTACCACCCAGGAGCATCACTCTGGTACAGATTTGCTGAGATGCAGATAAATCATTTAGGCCAAGACCACCGTAGTGGAGCCAACATGAAGCCAAGCAAGAGACACCAGGCAAGTTAGAGGACAAAGTTGGGTGATTGACCCATTCGGTTGTCGTGGGACATCTGTAGATTGCTGTCAAACAGTTGCTTAACCTGTAATCAAAGGCCACTTAGTAGACAAAATTGATCATTATTGTAGCATAGCTGTGATATAAAATGTTCTTTCATAACTAACATAACAAATTTCTGTCTGAAAATGTTTGAAAAAGTGTCCGACAGTGAAGAAATGCCTCCGTTTAAAGTGGAGAATCAGTTGAGGTCTTTGAGCCAAAAAAGGTGGTCAACTTCTGCGTTAGGTTTCCCCGCTTCATACTTGGTTGGAGAAACCAGTAGCTGCAGCCCAGTTTCTCACAGAATGACATCACTGCGTTTGATGGTGCAGCGCGGAGACTTAACTATTCCTGCAACCACAACAGAAGCAACGACAAATGCTGTTTTGATAATAGTAAGACCGCAAAAACCTTTTACACAGACGCCAGGTTTGTCTGCAGAGACCTGCCATAGCCAACAGCAGAAAACTGTGACTGCTATTGAGCAACTCCCAGCTGCGAACATATGAAACTGGTTGAGGTTGTAGCAGGACGAGCATGGAAAAAGAGCGTGGATGCCCTCTGTGCTCACTCTCAGTAATGTAGACTTTAAAATTATGACTTGATCTGAAGGAATCAAGTGTATCAAGTTTTTTTGCCACCACATTAAGTAATTCTGTCAACTGACTCCATATGTCAGTTTAAAGCAAATGATGATGTTTATAGGTTCATATGCTCACAGACCTAAAGAGGAACCTTAAGTAAACTTATATTGTGACAACAGTACCCTGAAGATAGCAGAAAAAACATTAGTCCTTGGGGAGCGGTTCTGTCTCCAGTAGTAGCGTTTTCTCTGACCACAACTGGATGATGTAATTAAAGTGGGTTCGCTGAGTGAAATCACTGTCCTGCATTTGATTTGGAGAAATGTCCTCGGTTAGGAGACAGTCTGAAGATAAAAGGATCCTCCGTCGCAATAAGCTGTGGCTTTGACTGAGTAGATGATCTTGGAGAAAGAGTAGAGAGAGTGTGAGGTTTCAATGCCACCGCTGGCACATGACACGTTCACACAATGGAATGGATGACAAATCCACTGGTACTGATACTGGCCAGAAATTCACTTTCACGAAACCAGAAACACACTTTAAACGCTATGTAATTTTTTCCCCCCTTTTTTCGTTCGTGTCAGGTTTTTGAACGTTCTCATGTTCACCAACAGACACGAGAAGTTTATTGATTTTTAGTTACTGTTGCTACCGCTATCAAGTTTTCTGTCCAGTTTCTTTTTAGTCATTTCTGGGATAATAAATCCACAGTTAAAGTCTAACAGCAGGCTGCTAATTTCTAGCCAGCAAGTGTCAGCTCACCAGCTGAAAAGTTGTTGGCAGATTTTCTACAGCTGTAGCTAACTAGCTAATTAAGCTAACTTTAGCTCGATAAGTAAGGTGGATATTATCTCCCGCTGACTTTCTAATGTTTCTAGCTGACTTGTTTTCAAATGAGAATCTTGTGAAAGGGGTTTTAAATATGTACTTGAAGGTTACATATGTAATATCATGCTAGATTGTGGTGGAGTTGTGTAGAGGATGTGTCCACAACATATCACCATTTGGCTTTTCGGCATATGTCCTTGTCTTGTCCTTGTTATTTTCAACTTTACAAGAAAAGTTTGTCAAACATTACACAACATATATATAATATTGCGAGCCTCCAGGACTCCAGTCTTTTTTGTATCCTCACAAACAAATGCAATTTGTCAGCCAGTGATAATGATGATGAAGATAAAAGTCAATGATAGCCTTGGATATAATGCTTGGTTGCTACTTTAAGTACAGACCAGTTAGCTGGGCATGCTAACATTTGCAGCTTCAACACATCATTTAATCCATTGTTTACATTTTTTCTCTTGTACTTTTTAAAAAGACTAGAAGACTTATATACTATATTTTAGAGTTGCATGATTTAGAGTTGCAGCCTCCAAGCTCTGTAAGTGCTAGGTAGTCTTGCCAGGCGAGTAGTAGAGAATCACCAATCAATCATTTGGGAATTTATTTAAAATAGTCCCGATCAATGCACACATGGTTTCCACATGTTGAGACTTTAGATCGGTTCTGCGATGCAAGTTATTTCTTTGTTTTCACTTCAAGTTTTAGCAACCAAAGTTGGTAGAAAGTCCCCAATGTCCATCGGGCAATGCATTCAGAGACTGGCTTGTGAATCTACATGCTGTATTGACCTTTCGTGCTTTGTCATGGTTGAAAAATTGATTGGGCAATCAGAATTCAGGGGAGGGGTTTAGAGAACAGTCCATTGCTTTGTCTGCAGGAGTGGTACTGAGATGTCGTCTTCTATGTTTGCTTTTCTTCATGAGGTTTGGGTCTTTGTTCATGGTGGTGTTATTCTTTCATTCACTTGTAACAAACTGGAAGTGTGTCGCTTTATGAAACGAAACAAAGAGCAAAGAGACCAAACATTTAGAACAGCAAATGCAGAGAGCGTCATGAAATGGCTACAGGTTCAGTCAGTATGGCATTCAGAGATCAGCAGAAAGTAGTTGGAGAGGCATTTATCTGCTTTGAGAGCTCTTTATCTAAAGAATGAGTGCATCACAAAGTTTCACTCTTGCACCAATCTAAAGACAATTAATCTTATTCAATCTCATTGCCGTAGTCCTGTCAGTGTTCAACAACAGTAGACGTTGCTCACCACATTTTCCATGGAAGCGTTCCTGCAAGCTGTGACTTTCGGGGTGTCCGCAGCCAAGTCTGGGCCTGTGCAGACACACAGTCCCTACCGAGAGCTGTTGACATTGGCCTTGACATGGAGTTTCCCTCCCAAAAGTAGAACACAGAGACTCAGCACAAATGGAACAAGAGATAGTTGTGCTGAGGAAGGTACGGTTTGAATGTTTGTCTGCAGTGACAGTCGAGTGGGCAGCTGGCTCGTGTCTGGCTCCCAACCTTTTGTGGTCAAGGATGTGGAGAGCTATTTTTATCCGAGGAAGCGCCAGTCTATTGTGGTTTCGGAGATATTAATAAAAAAGGGCCTACGGCGACATTTTTGGGTGGACATTGCAATTATGACATAAATGGAAGTACATGTAAAACATAAAAGTACAACAATTATTTTTCATTACGCAACCGCAATGAGAGAAACCGCAAAATTCTGAATATCTCCCTTGTTAACTTCCAAACACAGCTCTGCAGCCTCTTGCAATTTGGATATTACACTCATTACAACCGTTCTTGGATTCTTTTTAAGTCAAATTGTAATGTTTTTACAATTTTTGCTCCATATGCACAGTAGTGCAGTAGTTAGCAATAAGGTTCGTGGTTCAAACCCCGGCTGTGTGCTACATGTTCTCCATATGTCTATGTTGTCTTTGGGTTCTCCGGCTTCCTCCCACTGTCCAAAGACATGCAGATGGTGAGTCTAAAATTGCCTGTGATTGTGAATGGTTGTTTGTCTCTACGTGTGAGCACTGTGATGAACTGGTGACTCGTCCAGGGTGTATTCCACCTCTCCCAGTGTCAGCTGGGATCGGCTCTAGCCTGCCGCACCTTGACCTTAATGAAATGCTTTGAATAAGTAAAAGGAGACTTTTAAAAAAAATTCATTTCCCACAATCTAACTGAATGCCCACATCCTACAAACTTCATGCACCGACTTTGTCATGCAGGCTGTTATAAACCTGCCCCCTTTAAGCCTTTAAAATTCAGTGCAACCAAAATGAACTACTAATCAATTTCATCACCATCTGAATTATGAGTCCTTTGAAATACGTTGTCCACGGTCTCCAGTTGGATAATTGTAATGGACAGGCCAAAACTTTAACAACACTGGAAAACTGCACTGTTTCTGCCCAGCGGCCCAGCGGGCAGCCGTATTTCTTCCCTGTATTCACACCAACGCTTGACAGCTATGATAAACATTAGCTACACATCTGAGGGGTTAAAACCCCTCTGGGACCATTGCCCCTGGTCCCCCACTTGAGATGAGAAGCAGCAGATGACTGAGTGCACAAATGTGTGTGTTTGTGACGTTAAACTGATGGAATTCCTGCGGTCGGATAACATTAGGTGACCAGGTGTTTCCACAATCTATCTCGCACACAAAACTCCCATTACTCTACTTACTACTGCTATAATAAACACATCCAGAGAGGTCAGAGGGTTCGGTAGAAAAACCGAGGGCAGAGCACAGTGTGGACACAGCCTCCTCTTGGCATAAACAAACTGAACTCTTAGGTATTTCTATAACACATGTGGGCGAGTGCGAGTTAACAAGGGGCACATGGATGTGGCATGAGTTTAAGTATAGTAAGAATACAGAACTCTGGGCAATGGCAGCTTCACGAGGAAAAATGAAAATCAGAAAAATCAGATCTCTGTAGACAGAATGAAGCAGCATGAAGAAGAAGCCAACGAAATAGGCCTATGTGTATTTCCATAATAGGAACAGAGACAGCAAATGTACTGAAAGATGCTAATTCTTACAAGAAAAGATACAAAGAGACAACAGGAAGTTAAAGGGTGGATTATTCAAAGCTTTGTTAAGGCCCACATCGTCCCTGTGTACTTACATTCATCTCCAGCCTTTTATAATACAGTAAATTAGAGCAGTGGCTGACTCAGTAGACGGTGAAGACACAGAGGATCATTATTCACCCCCAGTCCACGTCTGTGTATTGATGTTTACAGTGTTGGGTTTGTTGGGGCACAAAAAAGAGAGCCACAAATCTGAAATACAGTCTGCAAATGAATGCAACTCTGTGGCTGTGATGAACAAAAAGTAGTTTGTTTCAGTGTTTCCACTGTAGAGCCGTGCAGTCGTCAGCCATTGAAAAGTAGCTCCAAAAAGAAGACATTTTCTAGACGAGGATAAAAGCCAGTTTTATGGCATGCAGCGCACCAGATTTATCCCATTTCTGATTATTCCAACATGTACAGCTGCCGCACTGACAGGGCTACACAGAACCTGAGGCAAAAACACCACATAAACGTCATAGATGTTATCAAGATTTATGCAGTGAATAATTTACTATGAAGGAAGGGCGGGTCTTTAAATGAAGTCCTCTGCCATTTGAAACAAGTGAAGGAAAGTCTGTTTTAACCGATATTTCAGTGTAGAGTCGACATTGAGACAGTGTGAATTTGCTGTAGTTTTACCACCAGTGCTATCATCTGTAACTGGTGGTTTTCAGATTGTCATGAACAATGACTGTAAAGGGAAAGGGGAACATTACAACAGCGGTGTAATATAAACTGCAAATGGCATAAAACCAAAGTGCAAGATGTCGACCGCCGACAAGTTACTGCGACACCACAAGTTCACTGTTAAAGACACCTGTTGAAAGCTAAGACATGATAAAGGCTTTCCTCCAAGTATTAACAGATTATCACTTTGCCTTTCGTTTACCCCGTTGCAACTTCTAGTCTGAACTTCAAGTCTCTAGTCGTGATCTTGAAAGTCTTTGTGAAACATCTTCAGGTCTATGAATAGAAATCCCTGAAATACTGAACATTCATCATGTTTGAGTTGTCTGGAAAAGCACAGAACATTCATTTATTCATCACACCGTCACCTATGGACGGTTAATGCTGACATGGAGATCCACGCCAGGGACTTCTTGAACCTCTATGTTCCCGTCCAGGTGGTGTAGTTCTCGTCGACATCCAGTGCAATTACAAGGCCCAACCGATCGCCTGTAGGTGGGTCAAATATGGCCAGTGTTACCTGGTTTTCTGAGAAGACCAGGCTGCTTCTTCTTGTTTTTCCAACAGCATATCTTGTTGAGCAGGGATTCAGCCAGGTCCTCCAGTGCAGTCATAGTACCACAATGGCTTGGACTTGATGGCCTCAGGTGCACTCCGGCTGAAAGTCTCTGCAAACCCTTGTGAACCTCACCCCTTTTAAACTGCAAACCTCTCCTATTTACCAAGTAAACATTTGGCCAAAATCCCCTTTTTTTCTATCTTCTATTTAAAAATGATTAAGACTGATGTTTCCAAACAGCTGAATGTAGGTCACATATGGTCAGTGTAGCTTTAGTGGTTTCTAAGAGTCTGAGGACTGTTGGGTCCATAAAAGTCCACCAACAGGAAAGTACTGAAACAAGGTGAAAAATGGTTGGAAGAAAAACTGATATCTGGTCCAATTAACAGACGAGAAAGATCTTATTGAAAGCCTGTGGTTGATAACAATATAGACCAAGAGTGAAAGCAGCAGACTAGAGGTTGGGCAACACCGCAGCTCTTCAGCATTTAATTTTCTAAGCTGGCATTGCTTAACAGAGTGCCCTGTAAACTGGTGAAAGACGTGTGCGGTCCGCTGTAGGCACCCTGTTATTGCTGGTCTTGTAGTGACATTTAGTTTTAATAAATGTTATCCTATAACAGAATGAGAAGTTTGAATGTATGATGCAGCATTTTGAAAGAACGCTTTTCTAGGATTTAATCTTCTCAGAACTGCAGGCTTTGCAGTAAACATGCCACTGTTTTATGTGACATTTGACAGTTTAACTCATGCTCAGGTTGTTCCACGCAGCTTTATGGCACTGGCTGTAGATCTAATGTCATTTTTCCCCAGTGGAAGTTGTGATTAGAAGGTCGTCAATTAGAAACTGATTTGAATAATCAATTACTAACTGGCTGCTTTCGTTTTAGAGTAAGTTTCGACACACTACAATTGTCTGGAGGGAGGATCCATGTAATACGCTTTGGAATCATCTGAACCATGCTTATAGCAAGATTGTCAGTCAGTCAGCACATGGCGCAGCCAATCAGCCTGTGGGAAAGTCTCCAGCCGGCGTGGCGAGCCTGCCTGTCGTCAGCTGCTGGTGGTTTGGGGTATTTCAAGATGCCCTGGTGGGTGTCACTTCACGAGCTTCCTACCACCAGCTCAGCAAGAGTACAGCGGTGTTAAGACTACTGCGGTCAGATGGGGTGGAGAAATGAGTGAGTGTGTGGGGCGAGACTTCAGGTTGAGTATGGGAAACATATTTCTGCAGCACATAGCTGGGATTCTCATTACACAGATTAAGGCTCACAGGCCTTTCATTCCCAGTTTGACTTTGGGATTTGTAACAGCTATCTAAAGTCTATGCTGGGATGTCCTGTAAGCCATCTATGTAAGAGATGGCGATGCTGAAAAGACACTTTGAGCTATTGTTCTCCTTATGATGTGCACTTTAAAGTTTTCACTGAATTGACCATTCGCTAAATCCTTCAAACAACTTTACCCTAAATACAGAAACAACCCTGTAGCTTCATGTCCATGACTTATACAGGGATCATTAGTTAGTGAGGATGCTAACTTTTTGCTTGTTTGTTCTCCAACAACTGGGTTATCAAATATCATGAATGTATCCACCAAATGTATATTAAAGACCCTTTTTGGGGGGGGTTATCATTTTATTTTAACCAGCTAAGACATTAGAAAGTCAAGCAGAAATGCACTTTGCAACCAACTTATGCAGTCACTGTGTGGGCATAGCCCAAATGGGCTCAGGTTGACTTGTTTTACCACAACGGTTTAATATGAAGGTGAAAGAGAGGGTAACGGCCAGAGCATGGGTGGATGCGGGGTAAGATTTTACGATGATTCATAACTTTAAACCAACTGTTTGCATTAATGTCAGAGTTAATAAGCTATTTATCCCCTTTGATCCAGTAAAGGTTAAGGTTGAGACAGTGATTCAGAGGCAGGATCAGGCAGGGAGGAGGCTAAACCTCAGCTCGTTGTCTTCCTACAATTAGCTTTATTTAAACTCCAGCCAGCATGTAATCACGCGGCAGGGAGGCCACAGTGATGACTATGGGCTTACATGGTTCTGTTCTCTTTTTCCCTCTCCATGTAGTGCATGTCCTACCGGCCACCAAGGCCAAAGAAAGCCTCTGGAGCTTGTTTGAAGGTAAGTCATCATATTTTGGAGTGTGTGTGTGTTTGTGGTGGACTGGCACTGTATCGTCCTTGGCAGACCAAAATAGCCCAACCCAAAGGATATAGTACAGTGCCTTAAATAGCTCAGCAAAACACGTACTTCATTTTTTTTCCTTCAGATTTTTGTGTAGAGTCAAGCAATAGGCATGAGGCTGATGCACTGCTGGGCTAACGTGCGTGTGTTCCTGTGTTTCAGATGTGTACCTGTGTGCAGTGCTGATCTGCTCAGTGGGTTTGCTGTGTATGTGCATGTTCACAGTGACGGTAACCTGCCAGTACATACAGAGGAAGCAAAGGTTAAAAGGTTAGCAGCAACATCTAGATAGACTCTCCATTGAACTTTGGTTGTTATCAATTTTCTTCTTCTGGGTCTCTATTTTCATCTTACATGTTTGAATTTAAGTATTTCTAAATGTCTTATATCTCCACAGATAATTACCACTTGGTCAAAAGTCCACAGAACAGGTAAGATATTAGGGAAATGCAGCCTCACACAGCCAGAAAAAAAAAGTGTCACACCAAAATGTACCTAAATGCACTAAACTTTTAAAAATCTGGTCTGAATCCAGCTCAGGAGAGACCGTCACCAGTTTGGTCAGTGTGTCTCCTGCCCTGCCTAAGAAGGAGAGGAGGTACAGGAAGAAAAGGAGCAGGGACTACCAAGAGGAGGTGCCACCAGAGATACCAGCAAAAGGTAAACAGGATCCTCCTCTTGGGTGGATTCACACCTTCCTTAGACCTTTGTCTAAAACATGTTGAAAAAAATGGCTACATTTCTGTAGAGCCACACCTTGTCAACAAAAAGACAGGACTCAGAAGTAGCACATTTACTGTAAAACATAAATAGCTGAGCATCAGTTCAAACTGAGGTTAACTCTTGGTTTGTTTTGTTTTGCTTGGCTTTCCAAACATGAATACGTGCTGGCATGAGAGGTCAACATCCACCCTTTCGACATATGTACGTCTTGAGTTATGGGGTAGCATGTGGAATGTTTAATTGACTGCATAAAAGCCCTGTTATTTTGGGTTCTGTACAGTTCTCATGGTCATCATGTTGTGGTAGAGCTCCCAAATCCCTAAAATTCCTCCCAACTCACGGTTGTCTAAAAATTTGAGTGGGAAGAGTGTTGACAAGTCAACCCTATGATGAACTGGCGACTTGTCCAGGGTGTACCCTGCCTCTCGTCCAATGTGAGCTAGGGATAGGCTCCAGCCCCCACAGCACTGATAAGGATAAGTGGTTAAAGAAGATGGATGGATGGTGTGTTGACAAGGTTTGGGGATTTGGAGTGTTCTAGGGCTGTTCTAGCTGATCGTTGTTGAGTCTTTTGTAAAACTTTTGAACTTACACCAAGCAACATTAGCATTCAGTCGTACACTTTGGTGTTTTGAGTTGCTGGTAGGCAGGTGACGATCCAGGCCAGCTGTTTCTCACTGTTTCAAGTCTTGGTGCGGGATTAGTCTCATCTACTGCACAGACAGAAGCGTGGTGTCCATTTTCAAATCTAACTTCCAGGAAAAAGTGAGTGTATGCCAAACTATTCCTTTAAATTAGAGGCCTTAAAAACAAAACATTGAGCTGTAAGACACTAAAATGCTGTAAAGCTGAGAGGGACTACAGTATCAGGGTGGATTATTCAAGACTCCACTCAGAAATCGCTTTAGAAGTGGGAACCAAGAACCAAGGGCCTCAAACATTTCCTATAATAACCAGATCTATCTGTCTGAACATTACGTGAAGGTGAGTGAATGTCAGGTTTGCGGTTCTGTTAGGGAGCTCTGTTTCTTGTGGCGTACATAAATATATATAACAGATCTCAGCAAAGCTACTAAGATTTGTTTTGCCCCTGCAGCTCCCATTGGAGACAAAACACGGAAACCCAAACTTTTAAAACCACAACCAAGGAAAGTGGTGTTGGTGAGTAAAATACATGACATTTTATACATTGTTTACTTTCTTTATTGTTTCCAAATCATCAGGATCTACCAAGTAACTCTTACTCATGTGTAACCTTCATATGTATGTGTAGCATATATAATTTTGAAGAAATCTTTCCCACCGGTTCTCATGCATGCCCAATCAAGGCATTCAGAGCGACAAATCCACCATTGTTATTGTGCCAAAGGCAATGGAGAGCAACCAACATGTGACTGAAATGTCTGCAAGCAAAAGTACCAGAGAAAAGTCATAAAATGTGCCACATATCCCCAAGTTTAATTTTATAATTGTCACTAAAAAGACGTGGCTCTGTGGCAGCTTGGCATTTTAACGGCACAGAATGCTGCAAGGGGTAATTGAATTTTGGAAACTTCAGCCCATGAATCCTGCATACAGCCTGCTCACATTTACCAAACCAGTGCTGTAAAGCAGAGGGAAACCAATGCAATGGGCGAGGAAAACATCTACGTTTTTATTCCTTTGTCTGCACAAAGTGCAGCTAGCTGTGGTTTAGGATTTAGTTCTAACCCAGTTTAGAAGATGCCTTGACTGTGTTCATACATACTGACGAGAAAACTTGAAGCTTAAGATTAATGATGGAGTTTGACATGAAATCTTTCTCAGCCTTGGTGCTCATTTTCTAACCACTGATACCACTTCCCTCCCTTTTCCATCTTCCTCCGCTCCATCATTATTTTCCTCTTGCCCTCTTTCTCCACCATCTGTAGCCGAAGATAGTGGAGGAGAATCTGACCTACGCCGAGCTGGATCTGGTGAAGCCAATTCCGGAAACCAAGGCCTCATGTAGCGGCACCGTGTACGCTCAGATACTGTTTGGTGAACAGCAGCTATGAGAGAAACACACACACCACTAGTAACTGTGTCTTATGTAAAAAAAAAAAAAAAAGTGCTGTCTATTTATAGTCTGTATTATTTTGTATCCAGATGGTTTGTGAAGGACAAAATGTCTTACAATTACTGTACATATGATTTTATATATTCTTTGCTATAACTTCATTTTACGAGACCAAGATGCAAAAGGAAAAGTTTTGTGTACTGGAATATTTCATGTAATGTTTTTTTTTTTTTTTCTTTTGCACCCATATTTGAATTCTGTGTAGCTTAAACTGGGAACACAATAGAAGACTGCAATGCTGACCAGATTTGTCAATCATGACAATCGGTTTCAAACTTAAATTCATAAATCCACATTGCAGACATTTTGCATGTTTCAGCAACAAATTGCCATGCGATATATATGCTGATGACTGGGAGATCCTAATGTCGTCGACCTTCCAGCCCGTCGATCTCACTCACACTGTGAATTGTGGGAAAGTCCGTCCAGAGTAAGCGGATTCACGAAGGCGCGACAAAGTAAATTAAAGACATCCGTTGTTGTTGGATGTGAATCAGTGCATTCTCAAATGTGATTTACCTCCAGTGTGTTCCCAGCATTATCTGCCTCACGCCGTCTGTGTTCAGTGGATTTTTTTTTTTTTCTGCGTCAGGCTGCAGTTCATAATGACCACAGCTCCACAGAGTTGATATTAAAGTAGCGATTAGCCCCTTAACCTCCCCCGCAGGCAAGTATGTGAGACCATGCGAGCCCTTTCATCTGGTGCCAACATCAACTTAACAGGCTGTTAGGGACACACACACACAAACATACATACATACTTGTAAGGTGGAGTTGCATGTCGGCTAAACACCCTTTAAACACACGAAGGCACATACTGTAAATCCAAAAGGCTGCAAACAACTGCGACACCCGATCTACGAACGGGGATTAACTAAGGTCGCCGCTTGCATTTCACATTAACGTGAGTCATAGCCTCAAATGTTCAGGTGAATCAGTTGTTTGGGAGAAGAGCCAGAAGCCGTATCAGCTCCTTGTTTTTTCTCACTTTCCATGAATCCGAGTGTGAAAGCGCTTAGGCCTCTTTTTCCATTTAATGATCCTCTGGATTCAGGCATGGAAAAGCAAAGGAGAGTTTTTTAAACAGTGAACTTGAAACCCAGACACAAAGGCACCGGATCCCTCCCTTCCCCCAAAGACCTCCGCTATCTTATGCAGAGTTATCCATGAAGAGTGGTGGTGGAAGAAGTACCCACATCTTTTGCTTAAGTAAAAAGTAAGATAGAGCAATGTTAGAGTACCATAAAAGTCCTACAAATCCTACACAAGTAAAAGTACAGAAGTAATATGTTATATCTTTATATATTAGATTATTAGTTAGTGTTACTGTTGCATCGGTTTGGTACAATACTTCAGTGGTTTCCAACATCGGCTTGAGCTCCACCAAATAAATCTGAAGGGTCCTGTGCTAATTAATGGGAGTAAAAAAAAAAACAAATACTCTCATACACAAACCTCCTTTGTTCCGACTTCACCTACTTTTTTGCAATGGATAATTTGAGCTACTTGAGTTATTTAAATGAAACCAAGTTTAGAGAGGAAATGTCTCTTTTGTAGACCTGCTTACAACATCTAATGGCTGTGATCCCACCAGAAGCGCCATGGCGGACTTCAGATGCATCCCAAAAGCAGCTCTCAGCTATGTTCACATAGAATATGTGGCTGGTCTATTTTTGATGGACGCCGACGACCAGCCACATCAAGCAGCACAGAACAGATCGAGCCGGCCGGAAGTCAGACACATAAAATGGCCTCGAGAATCCAGTCAGTTTTCAAAATAAAACCCTGTGCACGGAAACAATTTAACAGCATAGCCTACTTACTCATGGTGGAATCACATAAACCAATGAAAAATGACTAAACCAAAGTTAAAGTCTACGCTTCTGGTGTGGTATGAAGCCGCATGGAGAACAGACACAGCGTTGCAGCTGTGACATCACAGAGACATGCCTAGTGGGATTCAAGCGTTAGGCACCACAAAAAGTTTGGGTTGTTTTCTTTAATAACATGCTTTGTAAGTTAGTTAAATATTTCTTGTAAAATCCTAATCTGTTAAGTAGTAATTATAACCTTCAGATAAATACAGAAATTGTGAAATGTATTTGTAATGTGAAATGTAGTAGTAGAAAAGTACCTCAGAACTGTGCTTCGGTACAATACTAGTAAATGTACTTAGTTAATTCCCACCACTGAGATGGAGCCCGTCACAAATACGCGTCTCCCCCTTTTGGTCACGTTAGCTAAACCTGCTATTTGTCTGCATTTAGTAACTTGAGCAAGAACATTTAAGCATGAACTCATATGTGGTATTTGTTTAAGAGTTATGTAATGACTTTCTCAGAAGCTATGTAGCAACTATGGCTGGCTAGCTAGCAGCTGATATACACATGAAATTTATTGGATTGCTGCGATGAAAGAGTCTGTCTCCGCTAACAAAACGACAGAAGGTATCCGTGTCTGTTTGGCAGCCACAGCCCAACAAAGTACAGTACACTGCACCGATTTCAAACTATCACCAATTCAAAACCTATTTTTACAGCGCGCTGGTGGTTGTGGACTTTGACATTCTTTGTTCCCCTGTTTATATACTGCATTTCAATTCAAACCACTATCGACCTCCATTCCAGTTTTCCATTGTTGTTATGTATGTTTCAGTTGCACAGTGTGTATTATCCATATATGAAATGACTGAAAGTGACCTTTCAGTGGCGGGCAAAAGTGTCTTAAAAATGCCCTTAAAACTGTGAAATGTAAAGTTTGTTCCAGACCACATTGTCCTTAATGGGAGTCCACTAACTAGAACCACGTGTGTGAATTGTGTCTCTCTGCTCTCTCCCTCTCTCTGCCCTCTGCTGACCTCTTTATTCATCAACATTCCAGCGTTTTGTTTCATTTCATCTGTACACTGTGTAGCACTAAGTGAAATAAATAGAAAAGTGGATGTGAGCAGCGCTCTGCCAGAGAGGTGTTTTTTAGCCATGCTAGAGACGTCGCTCTTTGGGTGGCGATGTTGTTCTGCCTGTCTGTCTGTCTGTCTGTCTGTCAGTCCACCACTTTGGTTCAGACTGAAATATCTCCACACGCATTAGATGGATTGCTGTAATATTTTACGGAGACATTCACGACCCTCACAGGAAGAAGCCGCCTCACTTTTCCCTTCGCATCGCCAGCAGAAGTTGTGACTTGGAGTGTGAAATGACTGATGATCTGATGGATGGGTCGGCAAAATTTTGCAAGTACATTCCAAGAGGACGGCTTTGGTTATCCTCTGACTTTTTTATGGATATTTTTTTCTTCTGGAGCTCAGCTCCTCAGTTCAAAATTAAGATTTGGTCAAATCTTTGGCAAATAACTGGAAAATCTACCTCAGCTGTGCTTTGTGCTTGGTGCTAATACAGTAAATGAACCTTCTAGCATCCCAAAGTGCCTATTCTATATGGCACTCACGTTGCCATTTTAAAATCTTTCTAGTGTCTCAAAATACAGAATATATAGTTCCTCAGCATTTTACTGTAGATAGTTTAAGTTGCCATCAGTAACCAGAACCAGAAATATATGATCATTATGTTGATATGATGTTTTCCACCTGGTTTCAACTGTAAATCTAAAAATATATCAGCCAACAAAGCATCCCCTGGATTTACAATCTTTTTGCACTTTTTGCACCCTTTTGTGCATAGTGGAAAAGAGACATAGACATTGTTAGTTCAACTCTTTTACTCCCATCTCATCACATAATTACTATCAGTAAACAGTGGGACTTTGCCAGCTCTCACTGATTCAGACGGATGCTGTTTTCCAGAGGCAGTTTGTCAAAGAGTCGTCGGGGAGGGCTGACTGCATACCGCTGACTTTTCCACATTAATTCAAAGATCTTTCCCCATATTGCTGCCAAAGACACTACCTATTAACACATAACTATTTTTTTTTTGTTAGAACAACAACATTTTTATCACATAATCATCACAGATAAACAGCAGGACTTAACCAGCTTTCACTGCCAAGACAGAGGCTGCTTTCCGGGGGACAGTTCGCCGAAGAGTCGTCAGGAAGGACTGACAAGGTTGATCCGAATTAGATTTTTTTTTCTCATGCTGCTGTTCTTTTAAAGGAATTAGCTAATAATTTTTCTTTCTGATGTTTTTTTTTTAAAGTTTTGGATCAAACTCTGGGGTCTACATGGTAAATATTATAAACACAGGCATGCTAACAGTGTCATTGCGAACATGTGGAGCTTCCCTGGGGTATTTATTTCCATTCTTGACCTGCACCAGGTAATTTAATTGGCTGCATTGAATATGTGAAGTGAAGTAGACATGCTGACCTGCCGGTTACATCAGCATTATATTATGAGATTGTTTTTCTATGTAGAAATGTTCAAATGTAAATTTATGACATTCTCTCTCAGTCATGTGGCCTTCTTCCAGTTAACTGAATTCCCTCCATGTCTTGCAGCTTGGCTCTTCTCTTGCCTCATATGGTGCAGTTGTTTTTAAAGTTATATGGCTCGGGCCCTGCTTGTACCATGCTCCATTAACTCCATGAAAGATGTATGGTCCTAATTCAACCACTGAAAATATTTTGACTGATCTGATGGATTGGATTTAAGCATGACCTGAACTCTACAGCAAGACGTCCAACTAAACTGTGATCTTTAAGCTTTCACATGATCTTAATATGCATTCATCAGTAATATCCATACTCCCCTGCTCCAGTTATATTTCACCCCCATGTTGACATAAAGAGGAGACACGAGAGGGGCGCAGCCTGGATGGGTGTCAGCTCCTCTTGTGGTGGTGGAGGCGCTGTAATGAGAGAGGGGGAGATTTTAAATGTTGGGTTTAGTTTACTCGCAACCTCCAAATTATTTTCGAAAGGAAAAGAGAGAGGAAGCTCGCTGTGTGCGTGGGACAAAAGGAGCCCCAGAGGTCTTATAAAAATGTTTCACCCACAAAGAAAACACACGGAGTTGACAAAAAGACACAGGTCAGTGGATGATTTAGTTTGGAGGGAAGTGGTTCAACAGCAATAAAATATGATCGGCGAGGTAAATAAGATTGTTTGAATGGGTGGAATTGTTGAAAAGGAGAGGAAGTATGAAAAGGATAGGATTCAAAAGAAGAGAGAGATTTGTATGTGGAGGTGTGGGATGGACCGTTTCCTGTCTGAGCACAAAACAGCAGGCTTTGCAGGCGCTCCCTCGAAAAGAAACAACTGATGTCACCAGTCAAGCAGTCAAACAAACCCATTGTTAAAACCGAATGCCTCGCGTGTGTCTGTGCTCCTTCGGTCCCGTGCATGCCATCATCTTCAGTCCATAGAAAACACAATGCATAGTAAACACAGTCGACAACCAGCGTATCCTGTGTGGTTAAAGTAATGCATAGCTACACAGGCCTCGGGGCATAAAGAGCTTATAATGAAAGACTCCGGCGAGTGAAAATCACAGGAAGTAAGCGCAAGATGAAGGCTCGGAACTGGATGTCCCGTATAGGCAACTCAGATTCAGAGTCAACACGGTCAGTCCATGTTGGAAGACTGACCTCTTCCTGCTTCATCCCATCTATAAGTATACAGCACTACTACTAAGGTCACGTCCACACAAACCATACAGTTCAGGTTTTTCGACCAGACCCACTTGGACAATGCCCACGAGAACCCAACGGGTTTCCGGCTGTTTGGTCTTCTTAAAAACACTAGGCAGAGTTTAGGACGTAAAAATACGCATTGTGTTGTTCCGGTCATAAATTTAAAGGGAGAGAACTTGTTTTCAAGTTCTCAGAGGAAGACGGGGAAAGAAAACACCAGGAAAAACAGCAGGATCATTCTGTTCCTGCATCATAATTCATAAAACAGCTCTGAAAATGGGAAGGGAAGACAGCTTCCCTCCTTGCAGGTCTGCTAATATCTTGAACCTCTCTGAAAATAGTGGTGGATGACGCTACCAGCTCTTGTTGTTTCGGATCCAACTGCTCCTTCATATTTGTCTCACACTTGGATTTGTTTGACAGACACTCAGTTAACTGATGAGGCGTTTCACTGCGAGATTTATTAGTCTGCAGCGAGGGCGACTGTCATCTCTCATTGCTTTGACTGACTTTGCTTTTGGATGGGACTGCAGGCCAAGTCGAACTAATGAGAAACAGCTTGTCTCGGGCTTGCTGGCTGGCCGCCTCTCACCCCTTTGAGTGCCTGGAGTGATGACATCATACTGCAATGGCTTTTAAGATGTTAACAGTCAGCGAGGACCAGTGGTGCCGGTGCAGAGTTGTAAGTGGTGATGTCAGGATGAGGTTTCCACATGACAAAGGAGCAGCTGGGACGTTTTTGCTTTGTTTTGATGGTTAGCTGTCGTCTCAAAGTCAACTTGTATTGCGCTTTTATGAAAGCTGATCTAATGAATATTCTTATATTAATGTCATCAAATGATGAAGATGGGATATGTGCTTATAAAAACAGAGAACCATCACTCGACTCAGTTCTCCTCAACTATGTGCAGCTTTTTTTTTTAGCAACTCTGAACTCATTTTTGGGCACAACTTTACCGTTTGCATCATCATCAGATAAAGGCTATTTTCAGCGAGAAACACACTAGACGTGACAAGCACCAACAGTCTTTTTTTTATTATTTTTTTAACTTACAATATCACCATTGTAACTGAGCAAGCCAAAGGCTCAGCTATGATTTACTTCCTTGTTAGAAGACAGTAAATATCACAGAAACAATCACAATTTAATAACCACAAAACTATCTCTATACTTTTTAGCCCATGGTCCAAGGATCATTGGTGGACCTGAGGTGAGCTGAATCATGCCTGCTTTCCCAAACAGCCCATCTGTAACGGCACCCACATGTCAGTCAGAGCTTAGCTTAACCTCAGACGTTATGCATAACTCTTGATGTAAGCCTGAACAGGTAAGTTAAAAGACAATTCATTGGCTATAGACACCAAAACTGTAGGCTGTAAACTATTGACATTAAACAGCACCAAACCTCAAACACTGAAAAACAATGTCAACAACATGACGGAAATATGTTGATTTAATTTATTAATTTGAGGAATGTTACAGCTATCATGCAAAAGCTGTGTGCGCCGTGTATGTTTCCTTGTGTTGAGGGAGAGAACACTGAATTCTTCAGTTCATAACAGCTGAAAGATGAATGTGGTTTGGACATTTCAGTATAAACATTGTTGAGCACTAATAGCTAATACATTGGAAAAGGAAACACAATACTACGGCAGAAAAGTGTAACATAGATGCAAATGATACTCGTGTTTATAAAAGTGTGATTTTAGTCATGTGCTCGCACAGTTTGCGAGTTTGCGAGAATTTCCTCTGGCGACTTATTGGAAACGATCATGATGACTGATCGCTTTCTGTCTCATAATCTGAAACAGTCAAAGACATTTCCGTACACTGAATGTCAACAGACTAATCCTGACCGAGTCATTACTTTCATCACAAGCAAACAACTACCACATGACTAATTGACCCACCCACCCCGAAAACACTTTCTCAGCCGCCTCGTGAATATTATGTCAGGTCCGTGTTAAGCTTTCCTGAGCGAGACGTGGACAAACATTTGGAAAAAGGAAAGGAGCTCTTTGAACTCGCAGCCCTGCAGCATAGACGACGCAACAGTCACATAGTTAGAGGAGAGCAAAGCCACATCCATTCAGAGCTGAGATAAACACATGAATGCCTCTGAACCGCGGTGCCAGCTTTCCTAAACATGTCCAACAAGCTATCACTCATCTCAGCACAAAATCAGCTTCAAGCTTGTTTTGCATTAGAAGGCCCGAACAATAACCAAATATTCAGAGGCGCGCTGGGAAGGAAGTGCCGTGAAGTCTTTGTGACAAAATCTGAAGCTTTCACTCAACGCTGGTAGGTTATTACATGTGTCTCCTCCTGAACGGGATCAAGCCGTGTCCTTCTTTTAAAACCTTCTGTATTGGCGTTGTGTGAATCTTTTTCAGACCGCACGTGACAAGTGTCTGTACCCTGAAACTTAACGTTACTTCTATCTGCAGTTTCTGGTTCCCTCTGCTAATTAAAAGTGTCCTAGCAAAGCAGTTTAAAAAGGAAGTGAGAGCATGGCACCAGACAGAGCAGAACTGGGAAGTGTTTATCATCATGTGTGCCATGTGATATTTTTCATATTTTTGCTGTGTTGCAATGTGTTACGCACATTTTCTATATTTCACTTAGGGATCCGTCAGCAGTAGAAATTTGGAAGTTCAAGTTACAGTTCATTGCTGATAGTATGTAATGAAAGTATGTTTGCCACCCCAAAACTACCACAGGCACAAATATACAGTATTATTTACAAAGCGAAGAAGTTACATCTGTCATGATCAACATTTCTGAATACAAAATCTCCATGTCCAAACCATACCATGGACCCAATTGTCGAGGCACTCCTGTATTTCTGTGTATGACTGTGAACAACTATTGTGCTGTGAAGCAGCTGTGAAAGGAGGACAGGAAGGAAGGAAATGAGTGAATGAAAGGAAGGAAATCCTTGTTGGCAAGTTAGTGAATGTAATACAAGGGTGATGACAGACATGATGTCAGCGCCGGGTCTGTATTTATTATTATTTCTATATATATTGGATTATCCTATTTCTGTTGCTGTATGTATGAGTCTGCCATTAGCCCACCTTTCTGGATGTTTACAATGGGCTCGTTGGATTTCAGTTCAGTCTATACAGGAAGTCATAGAATCAGTGGGCGACCCCAGAGATTTTTCATTGTGGGAACCAGATGGGGCGTCTGAAAACCACAAGTGGCTAGCTGTCTATATGTTTGTTATTTTCTTTTACATGAGCTATAATGAATTACTGACATTATTTTCAATCAATAATTTAAATAATTCATATTCATAATTCATCATTATACATTGGGTAATACGACATGTTTCCGTCTGGAAACAAACTACCGACTGTTGTGTCCATGTGGCATGCAAACATGCAAACATATGTCTATGGAGGTGCAGTTCACCTAGTTTTTGTTGTTTAGCTTGTTAGCTACAGTAGTGCTCGCTAACTTTGTAGTTTTTTAGCTTGTTAACTACAGTAGTTTACCCTAGTTAACTTTGTAGTTTTTTAACTTGTTAGATTACAGTAGTTTACCCTACCTAATTTTGTAGTTTGTTAGCTTGTTAACTACAGTAGTCTAGTCTAGCTAACCCTGAAGTTAAGCTAAGTTAATGTAAACAAAACACAAAACAGTTTGGAACAAAAATAATTGTCTTCCTTTTTCTTTGTTTCTTTGTTACACTCATGAATACTTAGATGTAGGTTACACACACACACACACACACACACACACACACACACACACTGCTCACATTTCTAATCATTTAGACGTAATGTGAACTGCTGTGTTGCACCAACTCACTTAATCAGGTCAGCACCACTTCCCCTAGTGTGACCTGCATATCTCCTGACCTGTATTTCACACTGCTGGAGGAAATGACTCAGGCTAATAGATCATATTATACTGTCGCCTGCAGTTTCAGGAGAATTAAAAATAAATAAAAATAAAAGAGAAAATCCAGCTGAGCGGGTTTGGGTGGTAGACGTGGGTAGCAAGAAGGAAGAAGGGTTTGTCCGCACTTTAACGTTACAGAACATCTAGCAACTTGTGGCTACTTTTTCCACACTCATCAATGCCATGGCTGCTTTTGCTCTGACATGCACAGTGGGCTCTAACCCCTAACCCAAGCAGATTTTTGTCTCTTTGTGGGATTGTTATATTCACTGTGATGATTCAAGTCTGTGTTTACATGCACATGATATCCCCTTCTCAATGTGGTCCCATAAACGACCTGGTTTTAGGTTGGCGGTGCATGCCTAACCTAAAAATATAACCAGGTTTGAATAATTAGTCAGCCTCAAACGAGTAACATGGTTAGGATTCACAATTAATAAGGTACTGTACTTATAATTTGGGGTTTTAGCAAGCATGCCTTGCAGAGTTTTCTAACCAACTTGGCGTCAGTGCTGGTGATGCTATAAAACATAAAGTGAGCTGACCTGGTTTCATGCCAAAGGTTTTCAAAGTGGGAGGCAGGCCTCCCCGGTGGGGCTCCAAACTGTTTCAGGGGAGGCTCAGTGACTGGAAGTGAAAAAATATGAAATTAGTTTTCAAAAGGAGATCACATAGAATAGCCTAAATGTGTGTGATACAGTAGTTTGGGGAATTTTACCCACTTTTCCAGAGACAGAAACTCATAAAGGCTTCAGGACAGACCTTTTTATGTATTTGGTAGTCTTAATTTATGTCAAACAGAAATATTAGGCTGCCTTGACTCGATTGTTGAGTGTCTATGGGATCAAATGATCCCACAGGCATCCAGAAATTGAGCTTTGTCTCAGGGGAGGCTGACAGAGTCAGAGTTTGAAAAGCTCTGGTTTATGCAGAACGCTCCATCTGCTGCACAACCATGAAAAATAGTGAGCATGAGCAACCAGCTGGTGCAAAAGTCAGGTTCGAAACACTTAATTTTGGTGCTAACATTTTCTAAATGGAAATAAACTAACCTGATTGTGCGTCTCTGGATTTTCAGTCGGTGTCTGTTTATCTGAACGTCAAGCACCTGATAGCACTTCCTCAGAATACTCAGTCAAAGGTGTTGCTGTAAAAGTGTAACCTGAATAAGACCTGATCAGACAATGACCAGGGCCTGGTCGCATGACTTTCTGCACGTATCACAGCCATTATAATTCATTATATAACATGTGAGACCATATAATATTATTCAGTATGTCCATTTAAATTGGGGGGAAAAAAACTATTTTAAACAAATTTCACAAAACAACTGACTGTGATCTGTGTGTTCAGCGGAGAGTGTCATGATGATGATTTGTATATGCACAGCACCATCTAATGGCAGGAAAGAGGTACTGCAGGGCATTAAAATCAAGTATATACGAAATGCTTCTCGCTAAATTTAGACACTGGAGTAATGTCAGAGGTGCGACTACAGTATGTGATACATCAGACTGCTGACACAAGTGTGTGTGTGTGAGAGAGAGAGACATCAATGTAGCTGTGTGACTGCTGTATCATATCACAGCCTGGGGAATAAGGTCAGACTGGAAACTATTTACAAACACAGCAGAGTTAAGTAGGTCAGTATGCTGTATGATTTAGCCATATAGATAGAGTGGAATATATCATAATTAGTAATTTTCCACCTTTCCATTGAAGCTCATCTCAGTAATATACATGGCCATGTGTCACTTCCTTCCCTTCCTCATGCACTCAGTGGACTTGAAGCACCTTCATATGTGATTTTTATTTGAATAATCCCAGAAACTGTATCTGTAATCTTTTAAAAATGTCTTCCACCAAAGAACAGTGTGTGTCCTGCAGTGGCTGCTCACAGTCATAAAGTCCACTGAGAGCTAACAGCAGTTGCCTGGGAACAAAAGAAAACAAATCCCATGTCTGAGTTCAGGAGCTGCGAACTGCCTGACAACATGTCGGCTCTTTCTTTGTCTAACTGCAACAATATCACCGGTTGTTATTTACAGTTGCCTTCGGTGGCATGTTGATGCAGAGTATAGAGTATAATCCTCAGGCTGGTGTCTTATTCTAATTTTGTCTCCTTGTATTCAGTGTGTTGGATCTAAAGAAGTGGACTCATTAATGCTGGTAAGAAATCAGAAGATTCATTTGCAAGAAACATGTTTGAAACACCAAACTATCAACTGGACTTACTGATTATTAAACAAACTACCACAGTGTTGTTCATAAACTGTACTGTATAATAGATCGCCTGATAATTGTTAGTTCATTTGCTTTGTCATGGAACAACAGGTTTTAATGTTGCGGATATTTTATCTCAGGAGAAAGGTAAACTTTGTCTTCTGTTTCAGCTCGCCGGGCTCTGTTGGGTAACATAATCTCGCAGACCGGTTCCTCTGTCAACTCCCCTGTCACAGTGCATTTCTGAATGCTGTTAACTACAGATCCTGTCACTGTCCTGGATCTCCCTGCAGCAGAATGGCCAAAGGAAAGAAAACCAAGCAGTCAAAAAACAAGACAATCACCCTGAAAATGGCTCAGAACTGCGTGGAGCTGAAACTGGACGGTAAACGTTGTCTGGATCTCAGTTTCAAGGAGATCTCAACAATACCAAAGTGCATCCAGAAGCTGTGTGACATGGATGAACTGGACCTGAGTAGGAACCTGATCAAAAAGATCCCGGACTTTATAGACAACTTCATCAACATCTGTGTTTTGGATCTACACAGCAACTATGTGAGTATGACAGAAAACTGAGGAGAAGTTGTTTCAAAAGACGTCTTTGGTTTATTTGACTCGGTGTCTCTGTTAATGGAGTGATACCTGACACAGAACAGCTGTTTTAGTTTATCTGAAGGAGCTCTGGTGGGTCATCATGGTTATCTCAGCTTGGGGGTTTGAGTCTACACATTTGGATTTTCCATTGAGGTTGTGAGTTTGGAAGACAAAGGTGTTTACCATGCAAGGAAGCTATGCATTGTGGGCAGTGTAGTATCCAATGGTTAATGGTTCCAGGAAAGGTGACTGCTGTGAACTCTGAATGTCTTCCTTTGCTAGTGCACTGAACTGACTTCTTGGGTCCTTTGATGTATCTTTTAATATTTATATGTTTAGCGTTTGTGTGCCTTTGTATGTTTTTTTGCTGGGCCTTTCAAGTGAGCTTTGAGTCCCTTTTGATCAATTTTCCCCACGTAGTGATTAGTTTGTGGACATGAAATTAAAAAAAGACGTATTAATTTGTATTAAAGTTAAAGATAGGTCCTCAAAATGATCTAATAATGCCGCTGTCACTTTAAGGATCCCATGATTCTGTTTATATTGTACTAGCAAACTAGGGTTGTCTTGGTGTACTACTGTAACTACAAAGCTAAATAACAAGTACAAGGTTAGCTAGTCTAAGTTACTGTAACTGGAAGTGAGGATAGGACAGGATAGGATAGGATAGGATAGGATAGGACAGGATAGGATAGGATAGGATAGGATAGGATAGGACAGGACAGGACAGGACAGGACAGGACAGACAGGACAGGACAGGACAGGACAGGACAGGACAGGACAGGACAGGATAGGACTTTCCACACCAGGGAACTTTAGTTAAGCAATATATAGAAAAACAGTCAAGCTGAAGAAAGTCACGAAGTCATGCTAGTGTTAAAGAGTCTGACAGCTGTTTGCATGAAGGATCTGTGGACTAGCTAATCAACAAATACTAGGCTGTTTAGGATGAACTACTCAGTACAGTAATTGGGCCTTGTTGTGCGACCTTGTCCACAAGCAGGCAAAGTGGCCTTTTATAGTGGATAAACATCTTCTATTCTCTGTATAAATGTATAAAAGCACATTATTAGACAAAACAAAAAAATTAAAGAAAAGTAGGACACAAATTCCAGGAAATGAAACATTAATGTGTAACTTGTTGTATGGCATCACACTGCGTGTTACAGAATGTGTTTTTATTGCAGCTGGAGCAGATCCCTGTGACTATCGGCCGTCTCCAGAACCTGCAGGTTTTGAACCTGTGCAACAACCGTCTGACAAGCCTCCCCGACGAGCTCGGCCTGCTGAACAAACTCCACACGCTCAACCTGGGTCTCAACCAGCTGGAAGCTCTTCCCGCCTCCGTCGGTGCATTGAAGGAGCTCCGCCACATCGGCCTCTCTGACAACCAATTCACCCAGGTCCCCCGCTGCCTGTCGAAGCTGGACAAGCTGGAGAAGGTCAACCTGGACAGGAACCCGATCTTCAGTCAGCACACGCAGAGCCAAGAGTCACTCATGATATCGGAGAGGCTTTACCTGGTCAAGGAGAGCTTTCTGTGCGAGGACTGCCTGAACAAGTGCCAAATGGACAGGAAGAAGATAGAGGACGTGGAAACAAAGGACGAGCCAAAGTAACTCGACAGAGTATGTGCAACCTGAGATCTGAGACGTAGAGATCGGTTTCACTTTAAAAACTCATTCATACGGAGACACTTCAAATTATTGTTTATTACTCTTTTTTTTATTTACCTCACTGTTAGCTCAAGCATAGTGACACGATTTCACACTGTACTGCACCCACAACTAGCACCAAAGCAACAGCTGTTTGGAGCCTCATTAAACATCCATTTGATTGTATGATGCACCTGCATAGTTACACACTGACAAATATCCATCTATAGTTTTATAAAATAAAGTTTCACATTGTTAAAATAAATCATCCATCTGCCATCTTTGAGGACAGAAAGTTAATGGTTTGTCATTTTCTCACTTATAGTTTATAGCAAGACACTCTCATACAGTATATGTTACATTTAGAACAGTGAATTGTGTAATGTAGCTGCATGGAAACAAACAAAGGAACATGTGCTGTACAGTACAGCATGTACTATACTATATGTGTGTTGACAATCTGGCACCTGCTATGATTTAAGTCTAAATTTTTCAGGACAGTGAAGACAATTTCTTCAGTATCCGTATAGAGGGCAGCAAAGATAACCAGACAGTACAAATGAAACTGAACCAACACGTTTGCCAAGCAGCATCTTTCTATCGCTGATTCTGAACATTCTAACAATAGATGATGTGACTGTCAACACACTGTAGCCACTTTCAAGGATGCTAATGTGTTTATTTCAAGGTCTTTATTTCAAAAAGGCAGTGCTGCTAACAGCACATCATACGCAGTCTTCACTGTAGGAAATCAAAGGGCCTTCACCCATGTTTAAAGAGTAAAGAGCATCGTTTAGTCATTATCATCCTAAATCATAAAAAGTCTTGTTATATAAATGTAGTCCTTAAAATACCCACAATCCAACATTTTGGAACCTTTAAATAGATTTGAAATTACACTGTAATCAAACTGAAAATCAAGCTGTCTGCCATGATGTGACAGTTTAGCGCAAAGTATTTAATTCCGTATCTTGTGCTATAAATATGCATAGCAACCTCCCTCTACTGGTCGCAACACATCTATTGCAATTGAATCTTCTGGATCTGGAGGCAGGTGATCTATAAGGTGGCAGCGTTCATCGTCAACTAACCCCGCCTTCTCATCCCCTCACATAAAACCGACGTCTCCTGATGCTGCAGACCATGGCCTGACTCTGAGACAGACACACTGTAAACTTGTGCTGTGTCTCAATTCGTGTACTTCTGCTCGTACACTTTTGTGTGGTGTGCTAATAGTGCGCTAATTTCGGCGGAGTAGTCTCAAATGGAATACAGCACTTACCAGAGATCACATTTTACCGCGTTTTCTTTCTCTTCACCGTCTTGTAACCGGATGACGCATTAAGACCAACCTACCAACCAGCCTACGTAGCCCCTAGATCAAACCCTAACTGTCACTTTTCAGGATGTATTAAGAGACATAGTGCCTCGCTAAGGGCATGCTTAGCCTAGCTAACCGTTGTAATCTCAAAGATCACCACACAACAGGTTCAAAAGGATGGAGGCCATATGTTTTGTCCTCTGTTTATTCTAGTCAGTCCTATCATCAGTGTTATTTACACCTCATTTTCATAGCCATCACTAGGCCCACCAAGCAATCGATACAATCTGAAAACAGTGAATAATCTCAGAGGCCCTTGTCACCCGGTTTTTACCACATCGCTGAGCTGAACAGTGCTGAGTAGACTGGATTAAGATCTTAGCAGATAGGTTCATTAAGAAGCGAGCAAGCCTGGTATTGACTGAGCCATATCGTGAGCGTAAAAGGCAGCAGAAGCCATATAGCAGGAGACTCAAAAATGATCCTTCGGGTGATTTTTAGAGTTGTACAGAATCAATTTTATGGAAAGTTCTGGTTCATCTGTCGCAGTTTACACCAGCTTAATTCAGCGTCACGAATCCTTCATCGTTCCCGCATTTCAAAATCTGATTTATTTTTCCGTGCAGAAGAAAAATCTATTCAGTATGATGGAACTGTCACAGGCACAGTTTGAACCGGTGCATTCATCATTCCTCCACAACCACAAGTAATATCACATGACTGTGTTTATATCTGTTTATTTTTAGGTATTTGTGCATGGATCATCATGGCTCGGTTAACTAATGGAGCCGGAGGTCTGTTTCAGCTGAACAGTCTAATGCTCTTTGGGCAACGCTCCGCACACACACGGGCACTGTCAGCTGCTATTGAAAATCAATGCACACACATTCACACACATACACACGCATACGCATGTGCTGTCTCTTTGCTTTTTCTCTCTCTCTCTCTCTCTCTCTCTCTCTCTCTCTCCTCCACCATTCCATCAGTCTCTCCATCCCCCCTCCGGCCTCTCTTGTATGTCAATCAAGCAAACACACAGAGGCAGGCCGAATGAATGGGACAGAATTGCTGCAGAGGCAAAGCAATGTGGCCGCAAATAGAATCAAATTAATTTTGATTGCATGGCCATGGCTCCTTTATTGGCCGAGATAGAGGGCACTTGGACTTTGGTACATATTAGGAAATGAAACCAGGAGCTCAGAAAGGTATTGTGTGACGTTCTTTCTTTCCAGGATTTACATTTTTATGTATCGAAGGTTCATTTTCAGACATCAGCGGGGCTTGATTCAGCTGCTTTACAGACACCCAGATAAGAAGCCACTTCCAGCAGACATGGAGCAACATCAGAGATTATATTCATTCTCCACCAACTCCAGAGAAAAATATCTGTAATTTTAGCAACCTAAATGCTCCACTGTGTTTTGGCTGTTACTCATTTTAGTCCCAGGCAGGTACAGTAGTGTTTAGTGAGTTGGTTTGAGCTCGTTCACGTTTCCTGAGGCGAGACTGATGAGAACGGTGAGACTGAAACATAAAAGTAAAGTTGTGGGCCATAAAACCGAAACAATGAGTTGAAACCCACTTTAAGAGCTCACAGAAACCATAAAGATCGGTGATAGTTTATTAATTTTACATGACAGCAACGCCTCTCACCTCTCTCAGCCCTGGAACAGAACCTTGTTCAAGAGTCTGTGATGCTGTTATTCAAGGATCGACTTTCCAGCAATTCCAAGATGGTCGCAGGTCCAGTGTCACCAGTTTCATAGACTAAAGCTTCCGTCCAAATGTAGCCCGTATTCCGAGAAAATCTAACAAAGAAAAGGTGAATTGGTGTGAATTTTCATCCACTACCATTATGTGGAGTTGGTTTGTCAAGATAAATTTTCCAACCAGTTACAATGAAACCATTCTAGAAGATTTCACAATCGGATGATGCAATTAGTAGTGAGTGCCAAACCTCAAGCAGTGAAAAACAGCACAGAAAACACAATGAAAGTACACATCATGTTCATCAGCTTGATGTACCATCATGATCCACTGGACTATTTTTTAGGTCAATGACAATAAACCCTAAAGTTGGTCATTTTTCTTTCTGCCATGAGTATGGAGTCTACATAGTTAAATATTTTGTCCCTTTTGTCTGTTTTTACGATCAGACAGGGTGTTTTATTTTGAAAACTGACCGGATTCTTTTCATTTCTGACACTTCCAGCTAGCCCGGCCTGCTCTGTGCCGCTTTCAGTGGATGCACTCCGCAGGGAATACGCCGCTGGTCTATTTTCGACAGATGCCGCACATTCTCCACGGAGCAGCAGAGTGCCACTTCTGATGGAATCTGGTGGAGCATTGTCTAGAATGCCCGCAATCAACTCCACCAGCCACGCTGCTGCCGGTAAATGTTGCAGCCGTGCCCGGTGGAATTTAGGGGTAAAGGTGCCAAATGCTGACGTTTATACAGCAGAAATTACAACTGAAGAGTTAAAAAGACAACATGAGTCTAAAAGATGGTAGATATCATGGATAAGTGAGAAACAATTACAATTATGTCCAATATGTGCTGGAAACAATTTATGGGAGCTGAAAAACATAGTTTAAATCATTATAGGTTCCATTTTCAGAAGTACACGGCTCGTCTTATGTAAATTCTTACACGCAACAGCTCGAGCCCGACAAAAGGACTGAATACAAAATTTCAGACAAAAAGACAGACACGCAATCAGACAGGCAGAAGGCTTCCATCCATATTGCATACGCCACAGTCTGCTGTCCTGTCAGCTCCTCTCGTAACCATTAGAGGATGAAGTCATGGCCAACTGTGCTGATTTCCAGCGACAGAGGAGTGAGGGAGGGTAATGAGGGCAGAGAGGGGGCTAGAGAGGGTGCGACAGAGGCAGACAGACAGACAGACAGACAGACCTCTTGGGGAAACACCTGTCTGCCGCATCTGTCTTCAGTCGCTCACACTCCTGTCTTAACGAGCTTCTAATTAAAGGATGTGCGACGAGAGCTTCGGTCACTGGACTGTTACTTATTACAGAGAGAGATAATGGGCAAAATTTGTGAATCATTTTAACCAGTGTTAATTGGTGTCTTCTAGTTTCTAATGAATGATTTTCTGATTACACGTCATTATTTTGTTTCCGCAGGTTACTGAATTGAATATTTAACAGACTTTCAAAAGTCTGGCATCAGGTCTGTAAAGCGAAGATAAATCCACTTTTTTAATCTCAAAAGTTCAGAGCAGAATCTGGTGTGGGTGTTTATTCCTCGAGATGCTGCCCCCCAGGCTGCTGATCTGTCTGTCGGCTCTGCCCCTCTGTTCTGCCTGGTCCACATCGTCATGTTGGACTGAGGACAGACTAGATGCTACAGTGACTCACGATTGCCTTGAGGCATAAATGGGATTATAAGAAAGTATAGGGCTGCATAGCTGCAGTTCATTTCAGTAGACATCTCTGCAGCACAATGCACTTTGACGTAACCGTGACTTCTTCTCTTGATAATGTTTTACAGGTAGCATTAACATTAATATAGCCTCTCTGCTGGTGAATGACTGATGAAGCCCTTTAGTGGCGATCAATAATAATCAATAAATAATGCTAAGTCAACAGTCACACCTTCGGCGACCACCCACTGGGCTGTTTTAAGCACAGCCCATCCCTGCCATTATGAAATTTTAATCACCACCAGTATCAATATTTAACACGGTTTTCTAAACACCGTGGATCCCGAGGACTTGTTAGCATTCTGAGCATGGTTCATCCTCGGTGACATGACTTGACCTCGGCGGTGACGGGAAGGATAAACGCGTTTATTAAGAGAAACATCGATGGCTGAATTTTTCAGCATGCCGGAACAAGTTTCGACATAAAATGCCTTGTTGTCCCGCGGTTCACCGAACAACAACTTTACAGCAGCATGCTGGGAGATTGTTTTAAGAATTTCAAGTGGCACAGCGTAGTTCATCTGTGTGTCGCTAGAAGCTTAGCGGTGTAGTGATACTCACAGGGCTCCTTAGTTACTGCGGCTGATAATATGCACTCCAGACTTTGTGTCATTTACTCAAACTTAAATTTAAAATTTGGTTTGTCTTAAAATTTAATAGAATGATAAAAATATAAGGACTATAATAATGTACTAAACTGCCTAATGTGGCACGTGTGTGGAGGTGTTTTAATCGGCCACATACCGTCATGACTAGACAAAGGGCACAGATTTATTTAACAGTTTTAGTCACGTTACAAACCCACAAGACAAAAACATAAATACATGTACCGGACAAGAACAATGGAGAAAGCAAAGAAAACAACCGAGCCCAAGCTCCCCGGCTCCCACTTCATGCCACTCACTATCTGACTCCGTGTCCGCCCATGTCTTCAGACAGATACTGGTGGTGGTACTTATCCAGAGGAACTGCGCCTCAGGCATTGTCTTCGCCCACGTTCAATGCCACGCTACAGTGAAAACAGAAACCTGGTTGGCAATAGGAGACTACTGAGATCAACCTTCAGCCTGCAAAGAGCATGCATGACTCAAATGACTCAAATGAGACCAATTACATGCGTCAGTACGTAAATTACTAATCAACGGCTTTGGCAACTGATTTAATTGGGGACAAATGCTGCTCCCTTCAAACACACGACCAAAACTGTACAAGCGTTATCAACCCTGACCCTGCGTGATAAGAGTTGCAATACCAAATGGCACTTTAATCCGTATGCCTGAAAAGCTTAGAAACCAAGAAGTCACATGAAGGTTTGTATCCCAGACAAGACTGTCAAAAGAACTGGCTCAGGGACTGTGATGAGTCCTCACAGGAAGAGTCATCTATTGAAACCAAATGTCACACACCTTAGTCAACAGGTGCCTTCATCGATTATTCAAAATGTTCTGATACACAAGGATCCAGTGACATCATCTCGGCAGACATCCTGAAAGAAAAAGTCGGACACTTTCTTATCTGATTTCTGCCCAGCTGTTTTCGAGTGTAAACAAAGGTCCAAAGGTTAGCAATCCTAAATATAGGAATCCTACACCTTTCACAGTCATACAAAAAAATGATTATATTCAGCTACTTTTAAATTTCAGGTTTGAGTGTATCACATTTTAATGTTTCAGATGGAACATATTATTTGAATGTCCAAATGAAGTCAGCTATATTTAATCGGTCTGCTTATGTAAGAGATAATGATGACCAATTTCAGTTTGAAAATGACAATTATCTGAATTCACTCAAATATTCATTTCACTACTACGGACAGTACCTGGATATTTCTTGCCTGAGCCTCTCTCAGTGAAGACTGTCTCTGTCTCTGAGAGCTGAGGTGTTTTCCACCTCCTGCCTTCTTTTGTGCTGTGGCACGTTCTCTCTCTCTGGTCTTCTTTTTTTTGTTACATGTTTAACACATTTGTCTGTTTCCACAGAAAATCCTTCCTTCACTTGTTTCCATTCACAAATGTGAAAAACCTCCAAACAATGCTTGTGTTTCTTTCAGCATTCAATGCGTGATTCAGGTGATTGCCTTCAAACACCTCTAAAGAAACCAATTACCACCTTTCGTCTTGTTTGTTTATCTCTCATATCTTGCGCGGTGACCTGCTTCCAACTGCCTGAACTTGACCTATAACAGTTTACATAGCAGGAAACTTACCAAACATGTAGTCTTGTATAATGGTTTGCCTGAATGGCTGCTTGTTTCCTTTGCCAGAGCAAATGACAGACTTGGGAGTAAGAATGGCTGACAGCATCCTTGGGATCACGGAGTCTGACGTGGAGCCTCCTACCAAAGCCAAGCAAGCAATCTAAACAGTCATCATCATCATCATCATGTTGCCTACACTGAAATCAGTCTCGAGGCCACTGCTCATACGCTAGATTATATTGTTCTTTGGTACATTACACTAATGACAGCATTTCATGAACACACACACCAGCTTCTATTTCTACAATCCTAGATATTCCAGCCAGCGTTGGTGGTCTGTTTAACAGATGAAGCTGGTAAACCACCTAGCAGGCACTGTGAGTGAGTGAAGGTTTGCACTTGAACTAGCTAGTGGCTAAATTATATGAATAAAGACATCCTGCTCTGTCTCCCTTAGTTTGTTAACTCTGCATCTAGCTTATATCTGCAGAGTGATGGAGGTGCTGTAGAAATTATGATACGAGGTCACGGTGGAAGTTAGCAGGGCGTTCCAGACGTCCCTCTCCACAGCAACACATTCCAGCTCCTCCTGGGGGAACTCAAAGCGTGCCCAGAGCAGACGGCCGACACAGGTTACCAGTGCCAGTTGGATGTACCCAGAATACCTCCAAAGGAGGCATCCTAATCCAAACCACCAAAGTGGCTCTGCTCCGAGCTCCCTCTGGATGTCTGAGTTCCTCACCCTGGCTCTTAGGCTGAGCCCAGGCACCCTGTGGAGGTAACTCATTTCAGTCGCTTGTATCCGCGATCTCCTTCTCACGACCACAGGTGAGGGTTGGAACGTAGATGGACTGGAAAATTGAGAACTTAGCCTTCCAGCTCATCTCCCTCCTCCCCACAACAGTCTGGTACAACGTCTGCAATACTGCCGACGTAGCACCAACCCGCCAGTCCATCTCACGCTCAATCTCGCCAGTCCTGCATCCTAATGAAAAGCTTAAGGTGGATGCATAATACATGCATGAACGTGCAGTACAGGTCTGAAAATACGCTCACCATAAAAATACCAGCCGGCCTGCCTTCTTGTAAATGACATTACTCTGTAGTCAGCAGTATTCAGAATTCGTGACGCTTCTAATCATTTTCTGTCAGCACTGTTATTTCCAGTGGTGGACAGTAACAAAGTACATTTACTTGAGTAGAGTATTTAGAGTATTTAAGTATTTTCTGAGTATTTGTACTTTACTGGAATGGATTTCAATTAACATGTGTGTCTCGTTAAGTTCATTCTCGTTTAGTTAAGTTAATGAGTAGAATTTCTTGTTTTCTTCATGTGTTTGAGACGATCAGTTGTTCAGAGGTTGTATTGGCATTGGCAGTAAATAGCTACATTCAACCACTGTAGTATTCCGTATTATGGCAAGTAAAGAGTAAAGAGAAATGAGTCTATCATTAGTTTAAGACATGAAAATCCATCTGCAAAATGAGTTTAACAGTTCCTGATATAGTCAGGGATTGATGAGTTGAGTTTTACTGCATCTTAAATGTGAGATTAAAATCAATTACTACACCAAGATATATAAAATCAAATGTCGCTGTCAGCCTTTGCCCTTTGTTTTACCTATTCTTCTGTTTTTTGTACCAGGCAGTAAACACGCTTATTTCTGCTGTGAAGTTGGGACAATTTAGTATGGGGACTCATGCAGCCAGCTTCAAGTGGACGTTTGAGGAACTGCAGTTTTGGGCTCTTCTGCGTTGAAATGTCAGGCAGTGAGAACTTAGCTAGAAGGAGATGACCAGCAGCAGGTGTCACAGACAGATCCATTACTCCGACCTGACAAGACCTCACTCTGATACAGACTGTCTCCATCACATGAAGCTGGAGAGAACAGCCTGACAATGGAGCAAGTTCTGAAATCGTTGTGGAAGCTTGTGTATACCAGATTCGTGGTGCCAGTGGAGTGCAGACAGAGCAGCCCAGTGGTTATGGCTAAACAAAAACAGGAAAGCGATGGTTGAGCGTTGCTCTGGTGGTTTGCAGCTCTGCCGCTCGTCTCACTTTGCGGCTCCAAACGTCCAGCCTCCGAGTCCGCGCTCCCTCCTCTTCTCACCTTCCTGTCTCTTCGTCTTTTGTCCAACGTCCCACTCTGCGCTAACTGAACAAAAGGAGGCTGGTTCGGGGGGATAAATTCAGAAGGAAACAACACCCAGAGCCACACCCAGCGTGGTGTGGCCACATCGCTTTCACCCAACCGTGGTTTCAAACCAAACACTGGCACTGAGGGCTTTTTATTGCTGTCTCATTTTGGCTTCTTGGTGTGTTTGTGTGTGTGTGTGTGTCACTCCTCCCTCACTCTGCTTCATCTTGGGTTTTTCTGTCTGTTTCATTTCAGCCTGTGTGACCCCTATCTGTTTCTGTCAGCCTCATTTTGGCTCCATTTTGGTTTTCTGCCCGCGCGTGTGTGTGCGCAGATCTATCTTTGCTGCTTCATTTGAAATGCTTGTTGGCGTGTGTGTATCTGTGCATGTATGTTACATGAGGGCGCGCACACACACTCGTCCGCCCCCTCTGTGTCTCCCTCTCCCTCTTTGCTCTGTAATAAGAGCAGCTGTGGTTGACGTGAGGCCAGCTCTGATTCAATTGCAGCGCAGGACTTAAGGCCATTATACTCTGTGCACTGGAGGAGGAGGGAAGCCCGGCTGCTGTAGCACAGCTGCTAGCAGCAACGGCAGGTCCGATGCTGCCTTCCAGAGAAGAGCAAAATCATTTCTGTATCAAAGTGGGGAAATGTAAAGGAACAGATGAATTTCTTTATCCGAAACTAGAAAAAGACTAACTGAATCAATGTGTTTACATTTTTGTCAACCAATAAAAACAGAATTTTAATGTGACAAACAGACAGATCTTAAACTTAATCTTGTTTAAGTCTGCGTAAGCTAAAGTGTCTAAACCTAAACTGACATCTAAGGTAGGCTACTTAGCTTTTAGCAAGACTGTGTTACTCATTCTATCCATTAAGATTAGATTTAACTGCCTTATTTATGTGGTGTAATAAACTCAATTACTGAGATGTTGGAGCATGAAATTTGAGCTTTATGCAAGTAAAAAAAAAGTCTTATTATGGTCTTTGGTTTGAAGGGTAGAATGTACTATATTAATCTACCATTGAAAAATCGAACAAGAGTCCGTAACAAACCATGCAGCTAGTAATGCAAACATCTATATAAAAGATAAAATAATGCAAAGTTCCCTTAAAGTGTTTGAATTCCTCCAAATAGCATGTATTCAATGTCAGATAATTACTGTGTTAAAGAAACACTGTGTAACATTTCTACCATAGAATAGTCATTTTGATGTGTTATCTGTCATTCCCATTGTTTCTCTACCATTGAACCACCAGGAAAAGGAGGAGGTCAGAACCAGAGCACAGGCTGATGTGGAGCAGAGTCAGTGTCGTGCTAGAACCAGAGCTGGGTAATGTAATGGGGCTGGACTAGTAAGTAATATCGGCTGGTTGCTATGTCTTGTGTTGTTGACCTTGCTTGCTTGACATAACAAATACTAGTGTTGCCACCCGTTCCGTTTTTCCCAGAGTTTCCCAGAGGGGGGGAGGGGAGAACACAATTTGTCCCATTTTTGGGACCATGTTCCAGTTTTCTTCCCATGTACAGCCCATGTCACACATCTGATCATGTGATAACCTCGTTCTTGTGCCACACCCCCATTGATCAAAGGAGAAAACTTGATTGCTTCAGCGTTGACTGAGCAAGTGTCGTCCTTTGACCCGTTTTTTTTTTTGTCTTATTTGAAATGGGAGAGACGACTGGTGATGAAGGAGATGGAGCATGCAAGCCACCAGCACGAAAAAGAAAGATACACTCATTACAATCCTGACTGGGCGGAACTGAGGGGGACACTAAATTGCACAAATACCAATTTCTGCACAATGTTGACAGTTTAGCTGCTTCCCAAGCTACACCCCACGGTGGACAGTATTTTGGTGAATGATCAGGTTGCAGCGGAGACAACACAAGTGCAGTAATGCTAGGTGACCCAAAATGACTGAACGAGTGGGCGACTCTGTTGAAATTGAGACCAGCGAGTCGGTTATTGCAGAAAGTGGCACACTGTGTGTGCGCACCGTTGCAGTCGTAAACAAGTAAACACCGGCTTTTCTGCCAGCACACCACAAACATGGCGACAGCTGCAGACTCTGAATGCTCAGAAGAAATGAAAATTAAAAATCTTACCGACTAAAACTTGCCAAAATGGTCACTGGTGGCATGTTTCCTCTTGGCTCTAAATTTCGCTGCCACACTCCTACACACTTTCTTTTGTCAATGACAGGCAACTGTACCTCGGGGAGGCATGACATTGTCTGTCAGAAGGGGAACAGTGGGTTTTTTTTTTCACCCCTGGTTTTTCTGAGTTGTGCCACTGGAATGCCTGGAGGACGTAATTACGACCTGCTGTACGAGCTGGGAAATTCCCACATCTGACTTTGAACTGATGGCAGCATCGCTCCTAGACAGCCGAGAGTGGCAGAGACAAAAACGGTCAAGGAAGGTGATTAAGAGGGAGAGAAAAGAGAGAGGAGACTGACGGATTTATAGTAGAACTAAATGAGAATCGCGGCGAGGGAGGTGGGAGGAAAAGAAACGATTAAAACATCCAACAATGATGCAGCAAGAGAGAGAAGGAGAGAGAGGGAGAGAGGAAGCAGGAGGAAGGATGGATGGGAGGGTAATGAGTAATTAAGGGAAGGAGGTGGAGACAAGCCGAGGACCTCTACAGCTTAATTAGATGCAGAAGGAGGAGACACCTGCCACATGTACACCCCCACCCTTTCTCCTATTTTTTTCTCACCTCCTTTAAAAACATCCGCGTCTTTATGCAGAAAATAACAACACTTACAACGAGGCATCTGTTAGCCGCTCGGGTTCGTGATCTGCCGGTGGGAGACCCACCCCAAAAGAAACCTCCTCCTCCTCCTCCATCTACCCCAGGCGGATATACCGCTATGAATAATGTAACAGGGAGGGGTAGAGGCCACTGGGCGTGTGCGCCGAGAAAAAAAAATAGAGGGGTAGTTCCTCCCCCTCCTCCTCCTCCTTCACCACCCCCTTCTCTTTCCATTCTCCTCCCCTCCCCTGTTCACCCAACCCCCTTGCTGCCGGCCGCACTGCAGAAGGTCAGAAGGAGAAGAAGAAGAGGAGAGGAGGCAAAGGCACACAGGCAGAGACAGGGGTGGGGTGCTTGGATGTACATGAACATGCCGAGAGGAGAGTGCGTGGACGAGCGATGACAGCCATGCTGAGCCCAAAGATCAGACAGACCAGGAGAGGTAAGACGGTTTGTTTGCACTGCCGCCAGCTGCTATACGTCTTCTAACTCTGCGGTGACACATCATGTCATATCTGACAGGGACCTGAACAGATGAGAGGACATATGAGTGATGCTGTGGCTTTATCTGGACACCGACCTGCACTTTTAGAAATATATTGCACATTTAAAAAGTGTTTTTTTTCCTGCGATAATTCAAGAAAATGTCTGCAGGAACACTTTTTTTTCCCTCCACTCTGCAGCCACACATTTCTGAATGAAGCCTCAGGTCTGCCCACGCAGGGAAGCTCTCGTGTACATTATGCATTCTACTACAACCGGCCAACGCTGCCGGCGTGAATTCTATCAAGAGGAGCATCTCTGGTTTCATCACTGCAACACTCGGCACTATCAGGCTGCTGTCAGCTGGTGTGTGTGTGTGTGTTTGTACTTGTGTGTGTGCATCTGCATGGATGGATGTATTAATATGTCCATTTGTGCCAGTGTGTGTGTGTGTGTCCTTCCTTCCTTCCTTGGCACTAATCTCCATGACTGCAATTATACAGCTGGATCTGATTAAAATGAAATGAATAGTTCCCAAGAATGGGAGAGTGATGTGTAAATCCTCCGCCGGAGCAGCATGAAATTGGCAGCAAAGTGGATTAAATATGTGTGTTTGCATAAATTAAGACGGCAGAGGAGATTCAACTGGTTTGATGAGTGAGTGCGATTCACTACATGTTGTACATTAGCCTTTAATTGATTACAGCGTCACGTTTAGACTGTGTCAAATCATTTCCCAAAAGTGATATTTAGCGCTAGTAGCGTTAAGATCACCTTTTCTGGGGGGTCAATAAGTGAAAAATAAGGTTTCATGTGTACTTACAGATGACCCATACACACGAGACCAACAAAAAATGCAAAATACAACTGGCTCACTATATTTAAGATGTTGGAAATGCCGCTCATCCTTGCTGCCTTTCAGTTAAGACGGTGAAAATTGAAGAGATTAAAGCGGCTGTATGATTCTGCGTGAGAAGCATTCCCCGCATGCCTTCTGCAAACTGGCGCTTCTCTGCTGACAGCATCACATTTGTTGCATGGAGCCCATGAATAAACGGGTATGTGACAGATGTGGTTGTGTAGTACAGGCTCGGCTGAGGTTAAAGTGGGTCAACAAAGGGACACAATATTAACCAGCCGGCGCGTGACATTTAAGACGACTGAAACGTTTCTGAATGGCAGACTACAATGTCAAAGAAGACGCTCAGCGCATGAATCAATAGTATAAATGTCATTCACTTTTATTTTTATAGATCCCTCATGGCTGCGACATTCATGATGCTAGAAGGTCAAAAGACAAGCTAACTAGCATAGATTTACTGTGCATAAGCTATATATGACTTTGGAAGGCCATTGACTGGCTAGCTTAGATATGTATATGTAAGATATAAGATACACACACACATAACTTTAGGGTTAGCCTGCTAACTAGGTAAAATGGCCGTTGCATAGCTGTTTCACTAAGTTGGCTAGGTTTCACCAAGCATCTTGTCTTCCTCATCTTGTAGCTCTTTAATCACTGAACTTAATTTAAAGGAAAAAAAAATTTATATTTTAGGGGAACATTTTTTTTCTTAATGATAGAAAACTGAAACTGTCTGTAGCATATAAAGCCAAGGGACAGTTAGCTTAGCTTAGCTTAACATGAAGACTGAAAGCTGTGGGCACCTGAATTAAGATATTATATAATGTCTATTTATTATATGTTTATATATAATTTATATTTATTTCGGTCAGAACAAAGCTAGGGCTAACCGTTTCCCCCTCCTCACTATAATCTACGCTAATCTTTAGCTGGCTCCAGTTTCATGCTTAGCATACACACTTGAGCAAATTCCCCAAAATGCCAAACATTATTTACCCAACTGATTATTTGGATTTACCTCGGAGGTGTAATTAGTGAATCAGTGCAATTATGCTTCCCTTCAAAGCAATTCTTGATTGGAAATGTGTGTGTAAGTGAAAATCCACTTTGCAGCCAATCTTAGTTGCATTTCTCTGCCTAAGAATCAACAATATTTGCTCCATAGAAGAAAAATCTGACTGCTGTGCTTCAGTAATTGCTACAACCAACAACAAATTAAAACTCTAATATGATTCTATATAGAGCACATTCTTCTTTTGCTGGCACCAGAAATCTAGTAGCAGCTTTAATTGCCCACATATCAGCTGCTTCGTTCTCCCGCTGTATCTTTTTGATCTGTTACCATGGTTTTATGATCAAAGTCCTGCGATGTAGCAACACCCTGACATTCTTCCTTACCAAAGCATCATGAATGAACACCCTCACGACTACTGCAAGGGAGAGCGTGCTGCATGGATGAAAAATTCACACACTGACACACTCGCAGTAATGAGCATGTGGAGATGATAAGATGCACAGAAATGCACAGATTCGCACACCCGCTGCTGCAGATCAGTTCTGCTCTACTGCAGCTTTCACATGCTGGCTGTATATTACTGGCCACACCTCCAGCTTGTCAAGGAAAGGCTGCCACACACACACACACACACACACACAGACATTAATCAACAGTGATAGGCTAACTGGAAGTTACGCACTGATGCACCTGTAACTCTCTTTGCCATTTTCCACGAGCCATAAATCACTGCGCAACAACCAGATTAATGAAATTGAATTCCTCCAACATCCCTGTGTGCATGCCTGTGTGTACACGTGTGTGTGTGTGATTTAGTCATCAGCGTAGCATTGTCTAGCTATCGTGGAGTACCCGCCTCGCCATGCTAATGGATGGGCTCCTTTATGATGCACATAAGAGCCATGCAACCATTTCCTGCTGATGATAAATATGACTCCAAACTGCATTAAGTGACATCATGGAGGCCTTGTGTGTGTGTGTGTGTGTGTGTGTGTGTGTGTGTGTGTGTGTCCTGGCTTACATCGTGAGTGTGAGAATGTAGCATCAAGTGTCTCTTCATGTGTTATAGTGCGCCACTTGGGTTTTGATTTCGGCCTGCAGACGACCATTTGTTCACATTGTCACATTACTTGCATACTGTACTTGTGAGTCCAGCTTTTTTATGGACTGAGTGCTTTAAGAGTGTCTGAATTTCAGCACTGATTTGCATTTGGGCAAATGTGGCTAATCTGAGGTAGTGTGCATGTGAACAATCCTTGCTTAATGTAACATTTCTAAAGGATTACATTGTAGAACATTATCCCCAGAACATTATCTAGCCATGCTCATGGCTCTATTTGCCAGTGTTTTGAGATATATCTTGTCCTGGATATTTAATCCTCCACCTGACTTTCAGGTGAAAAGCTACATTTTAAAATATAACAGGAATTTGTCTTTCTACAGCAAAGAATATGTTTACAGTGTCAACATTAAGTGTAATGTTCTCTTTAAGTAGTGAAGTGGACCGCTGGTTTTAATATGGGCAAACTGAAATAAAAGAACTTTTAATTAGCAAAGTCAGCAATTGGCATGAATAAACATGTACTGCACAGATAGATAGCATCATGAGCTCCTACTGGTTAGAGTCTAGCTGGTGCTAGGTACTTGATGACACAGTGGTTTGTCAGCGGTTGACATGATAGCAAGCTGGAAATATGCTAATGCTATTCAGTCACAATAACTCAGAGCTCATTTTGATAATTTTCTGTATTGTTGCTGTCATTTGTTCATGAGATTAAAGGCTCAACGAACTAGCTAGCTTTATCGTCATTTAGCTAGCTCTTTAGCTCAGCCTCTGATAAGACAGTACATCTTTTTCAGCTTATTTAAACGCACATTTAACACATTTAAACACCATGCCTGTTTTGTGGAACAGTTTATACTGCGACAAGAAGACAAAATCCATACAAATGATGTATCACAGCTAATAAACTACAATAGCTTCCTCCATTTTGAACTTGAAGGTCCACACTGTTAAGATGGCTTGCTATTGGTACTATTAACTTGCAGTATCAGAGTTCACTAAAATTGAACTCAATGTGAAACTTTAAACTCAAATTTACCGTCATGAGGTTTGCAATAATTCCATTCTAGCTTTTTTTACTCTTAAATGCTGGTTTTACCGTGCTTTAAATTGATCAGGATTCTTGTGCTTCTCTAAGTCCTAACTGAAGCTTTAGAAAATGCTCTACAGACATTCATGATATCATGGATGAGCTCATAACTGACTGAGTCACCAATCCATCTGAAATTCTTGGATATTCAGCGCCATACCCGGAACTCTTCATCCATGACCTTGAAATAACATGACACACAGATCTATTTACATAAATTATCATTTGCGTTCGTCACGATACGTGGGCATAGTGTACATCTGCACACAGAGTCAGTCATGATGCTGAGCCCCTATTATTTGACTCAAACCTACCCTAACTACTATCTACTGTAAATGAATGAGCCACAATTACGCTGTCTGTTTTGGTGAATTGCTGTGATTATGCATCTGGTGCTCTTTTAAGCATTGTAGCTGATAGTTGTAGAAGTGACCACAGAGCTGCTCCACCCAAGCCAAGGAAGGTCTGAATCACTCTGTGCAGAAGGTCCAAATTGGCGCAGTGGGTAGTCGCGCTTGGCACACACACAGTCACACAAAAATCAGTTGTTGTGACTCAGGCGTGAATCATCCGGCCAGTGTATGTTCCACTCAGTCCGTGATCCAGACAGCTGATGTGTTAAACAGTGGTGCTCTTTTATGCTAACACTGGCCGGGCGAGGAGGGATGGAAAGACATGATGGATGTGAAGCTGTGAGGAAAAACAGAAGGGTGAAAGAGGACAGGGAAGGTGAGTACCACTTTAAGTTGGTAATATGATGGAAAGAGTTAGACGCCCAGTCTGGGTTTCAAGTCCAATTCACACAGCTGTTGCTCACACGTGAGACACTTTGTGTCCACAATGTTCACACCATTGACAGTAGAAAGGAACTGTTGTGAAGCTCAGAGCGTGGTGGCCCCAACTGCTGCCATCGAGTCCTGCCTCTGCTGCCTCTGGGCTAATCTAAAAATCGGCAAAGAAAGTGGATCATGGATTGACCTAACGTGGGCTGAATGAAGGCTGGGTGCTCAAACAAGCCACCTGTAACAGCACCTACCTGTCCATCAAAGCAGACACACGTGTAACAGCAAGAGAGCTGCACAACTAAAAGGCAATGTTTTGCATCCTGTAAGCTAACAGGCAGGAATAAACCCACTGTGTTGTAAGCATTACACAATTGCCAAAACTAATTAAGATCTCTTTGCAGTGCCTCACATGAACACTGTCCTCAGAAACAATGGAAATACAGATTTTTAAAATAGCTAATGAAAACGTGCCTCAAATCCAAGAACTCATTTATGAGACAAAAACGGCCTAAATGAAGTGCCAGTGGTGAGAGCAGGGATCCTCTTTTGTGTGTGAGTGTGTGTGTAAGTGTGTGTGTCTGTGTTCGCAGTAATAACAGAGCTTTGATTCAACAGGACCAGCAGTGCTGAACGTAAGGAGAGAGAGACGAATTAGAGCGAGTCAAAGTAAGAGAAATGGAGGGCGACGGGGCAGGAGGGCTGAAAATACAGAGCTGGAAAAGACTGGAATGAACACAGGATGGATAAATGAGAAAAGGCGAGGCAGAGGAGACGGGTAAATAAAGAGAGAGAGAGAGAGAGGTCAGGGGAACAAAATAAAAGCCTGTCAGGGTACTAAAACATGATCATTATGGATACAGGTAGGAAACTGAAATATACAAACTGAACTGTATATTTTTCCACTTTTGTTTGCTTGATACACCCTAACTCAGCCACCCATGTTGTTCAGGTTTTAAGCTAAACTCAGACATCACACATCAGAAAGTTCAGTTTGAAACCAACGTCACGGCCGCCACTCGCGAAGGTTTTTGGCTGTCTATGCACAAATTCAACATATTAAATCCATTCATTCAACAAACAATGAAAACCGGGTTTAAACCACTTTGTACAAGATAGTTCAACTGCAGAGAAATATCAAATAGAAAAAGAAATGTTCTCATCAAATCACAGTGAACAACTGTACATTAACAACACACACACACTGTCTGGGAATATGATGATATGAAAAAATATATATTCAATTCAGAGACGCTTTAAAGCTCAAAAATTGATTACGTGGAAAGTAGAGGGTGTTGTTTAACCGATATAATTATCACCAACCCTGTAGTTCCCCTCAGTTCTAAAGAGCTTTTTTGTGTCTTTTAGCTTGTCTTGGTTTTACAAACTACTATGTAATCGTTTTTAACTCTCGTCTTAGCGCGTTTTTCAGAAAGACCTCTGATAAAACTGTTGTCCAACAAGTTACCAACAAGGTAGCAAAGCCTAATGAAGCATTTAGCAGCTTAAGACACAGATATTTCCCTCAGGAGTTGGTGGAGACCAAAACAGAGCTAAAAGAAGACATTTTGAGTATGTTAGTTTTGTCATTGTCAATTATTTCATGAAAAACCAGGTGACAGTTTTCCTTTGACGTATTGAAATGTTCATGACGATAAGTCCTACACCTTTTCTAAAACATTAGCATTCAACACACCTCTGAGGATCAACAGGCTTCACAGACTGCCAGGAAAAGACTGTGACGTGACATAAAAACGCTGTGATCCTTGTCCTTTAAGCTATACGTATGCCGGGGAGAGAGAGACAGAGAGATGAGACAATAAAAAAGAATAAACATTGATTTTCTTCCCCCTCCCCATTTATCCATCCCCTTCTTTCCTCTGCGCCATCTGAACATTGATCATCATCATGATGTGTGTGTGTGTGTGTGTGTGTGTGTGTGTGTCACAAAATGCACACCAGCAGGGAGGATGTCTGCACAATTGATTTCTATAAATTATACATGATCATCAAATAGCATTGCCTTGTTTGCCTGACCAGAATGTAGCCGTCGTCTGTGGCATTCTCTCATCTGTATAAGTCCTCGAGATCTTCAGGCAATTCTGTGCAACATAATAATTGATGCTTGATGCATCCATCTGTTATCTTTATTTACACATCATGTCAGATTTCACCTCACTGATCATAGTGGAAAGGGATAACAGTACAAGTATACTTGCCAATGCTCTTTTAAGTGTTAACAAGACATGTGTCAAGCGTCAGCTGATGTAATATGATCAAATATTGTCCGAAATGATGCACGTTGCGCTCATAAATCAGTTTTTTTTTTCCACACGTGATGTCATACAAGGACAAAACGAGTAGCTCAGTGGGGACAAACCTGAAGTCACATTGAGACAGAGCCGTAAAGCTGCCATCCCCGCGCTTTTAACCCCGTCCTTGACTGAGCTCAGGTTACACACGCTTGTTCAGGATGATTCAGTCAGCCAGTCAGTCAGTCTGTCCCATGTGGTCCTATTATCTCGGCTCAAAAGCCTCCGCTTATTCTGTTGGGTTGTGGCAACACACAATAAGTCTCTACCAAGGACCTTTGAAATGGAGGGGGGGGGATCCCTGTCACCTGAGGCTATATATGTGTGTGTGTGTGTGTATCCTTCCATTCACAGTCTGTTTTTTTTATCTGCTTTCTGTTATTTTTTTGTGCCTGCCGCCTCCCTGCAGTCACACTCCCCCTTCATCTTGAGGCATTGCAGCCGGGGGCAGAAGGTTGTGTGTGTGCTCCTGACTGTGGAGTCCTGGCAGAGCCTGTGTGTGCGCGCAGAATACAGAATGAGGGATAACACACGAGAGAACGAAGAGACACGAGCCAAAGAAAATGGAAGGAATATAGTAAATCAAGCAGAACCACAAATTCAATCCCCCTTTAAACCACCAAACTCATGATTTTATGCCTGCTTGGTGTAAACGCAGCGTAAAAAAATGCTTTATATATGTGTGTGTGTGTGTGTGTGTGTGTCTGTTTTCAGCCAGGTCCAAGAGCATGGTGATGGGCGAAGTGTCACGGGGGTCATGTCGGCCAGCCTCCCCCAGCCTCCAAGAGGGCTCGCTGAAGGCCGGTTGGCTGAAGAAGCAGCGCAGCATCATGAAGAACTGGCAGCTCCGCTGGTTTGTGCTGCGCTCGGACCAGCTCTTCTTCTACAAAGACGAGGAAGAAACCAAACCACAGGTAAACGCTTCAGCGCTGTTTGCCCGCAGCGAGAGGACGGTGAAAATCAAAACCGAGTCGAGTCACTGTACCCTGGCTTGTGTGATTACATTTGCACAGTTAAACGCGTTGTTATCTCGGCCCCAGCTGGTGCAGTTTACCACCCTGGAGGATTGATGGATTTTTTACTGGTTAACAAGCAATGCTAGGCTGCAAAATACAGGAACAGGACATAAAAGTATAATAATTTAATCTTATTAACGTAAAAGACGTGTCGTGGGAAAAGGAGTCCGTAATACCATAAAAAAAAAAGTCTGAAGTCCTTTTCCAGGCCTTGTAAAAAAATGTGTTAAGCCTTTTGTGGCTCTACCAGAGCAGAACGAAGTCTGATCGATCGCCTCAAGTGAAAAAAATCACGGAGAAGTTAGAAAGAAATGAGCCTAGCAGACCCCTGTAGCCCCTCGCCTGAACTCTGCTTGAGGCTAGCAGCCCGAGGCTACATTCGCCACAATTAGCAGAACACATGAGGGAGAAGACTGTGTGGACTAAAAAAAAAAAGTACGTACAGTAATGTTTCATAGACATAAAGAACTCATAGGTAACATTAAAGCATAAAACTGCAGTGTCACTTTTCCTGAGGTGGAAAACACTTTTTATTTATTGCCGTTTACAGTAGCCGATAGCAAGTTTGCGATACAACCCGACTGCTAAGCACTGCAGGTGGCGCTACAAGCTACTGTCAGCATCTACCTTCCAGTAAACATGGCTGACCTGGGACAGAACACAACCTTCAAAATTAGCAGTGGCAGCAGTGAATATAGTAGACTGGGGGTCTTCAACCAGGGGTCCATGACCCCTAGGAGGTCCTCAGAGATACTGCAGGGGGTCCCCCAATATTTGTCATAATAATTGACAATTTTTACCAAAATAATAGTGAATGTGAGGGTGCAGATCATAGAGAACCTACAAACAACTGGATGAATCAGTGGACATGTCCAAAGACGCACAGCTCTTGGCATCTAATAATCAATAATAATTATGCATGATCTTTTATCAATCATCAACACATATAAGCCAATAACCCAGCATATAAATAGGTTAATAAGGTGAAATAAAGTTGAATAAAGTAAATCTAAAAGTTATCATCAGCCAGGTTTAAAATGTGACACATTTTTAAAAAATTAATTACATGAGGGGGTCCTTGTTCTGTGTGTCTCTTGTCCAAGGGGTCCTTGGGTTGAAAAATGTTGAAGACCCCTGCAGTAGACGAACATGGTGCTTTCCTGCCAGGTTCGGCTCCTAGCAGAGCTGAGTCAGCTCGGTTAGCTACACAGCTGACCGAGCTAACAACTGTTAGCAGTACACTACTTAGCAATCTTTCCACCAGGAAAGTCTATGAATCAGCTCAGTAGTGTAATGTTATTCCCTGTTGGTCCGGTCCGGTCCGGCTGCTGAGCCCAGTTCTGTTGCCTGCTGACAGCAGATTCAGTTTAAGCAGCAGGTATTTAGTGGTTTTAGCAAGTGGTTAAGCTGAAACTTAGCTGAATCTGTCCATTAGGAAACTCTGCAAATCAGTGAGTGAAGGTGAGCAGCAAATATATTTTGTATAAATTTGATCCAGTTCCACCAAAATCACCATCATCAGTGAGGCCCGGCCGTAGATGCATGTAGCAGCCCTCAAAGACTGTATCAAACAGGAAGCACAGGAAGAAGAGCATTTAATTAGATGCAAAAGTGCAGGATGAATCATAAGCAACTTGTTATTGTTTACCAGGAGATGACACCATGGAGAATACCTGAATATATATGGCTATGGCTATGCATATGCAATAAGAACACTTAAACATCAGTTTTGACTTGATGGGGCCTACCTGCTAATGGCCATAGGCAGCACAATGTAAGAAACAAACAAAAGTCACACTTGTGACCATGTCAGACAATGGTGGAGCCCATGGTGAGTCCACATCTGCAGTTCCCTAATGGACAGTAGCTGAAGACATCAGGTCCTTTTGTTTGCTCTTGTTCAGTATGAAAAGCCTTAAAGTTAATTCGCCATGACGTGCATCTCGTAATGATCCTGAAGCAAACAGACTCTCGACTCTGCAAATAAAACCAGCGATGCTCTACAAGTAAACTCGACCAACAATACTACTGTGCGTGCTTTATTTGTGACAGCAGATGGAAATACACAGTGTTGATGATGAGTCACCACGCTCACAGGACATTTTAGTGCATTAGTACAAACAGCAGACGCCTGGTTTCCTCCTCCATTAGCGCACCGTCATAAAAATATTTACAGAGTAAACCCCTAATCGATCCCATAGCTTCTCTGATGAGGGACGTCTTTTGTGGCCAGGCGCTGACTCACATTTTCCCGTGATTCTTATTGAAAGAGTTCGTGAGCAGTACGGTAGCCGGCCTGGTGTGACCTCTCTCACAAGCACACGCGCACACACACACACACTGTCATACAAACAATATGGGGATGGACAGTCAACAGCTGACAGGCTTACATAGCCGTAACATGAGGCGATGATGTAATCCAACAACAAAAGACAGCGGGGGCGGGTCTGTGACACACACACACACACACACGAACACATGGCCTTTAGAACATAGTAATCATCTCTTTACATTCCTGGCTGAAATCTCGACACTTTTATTGATTTCTTCCGTCTTCACTCTGCGTGACTGCTGTTTATTTAATGCAGGCAGCAGCCGCCCGCCATCACCGTCTATCAGTGTGTCAGCGCGCGCACACACACACTCACACACACTATATCCACTAAAGAATGACGTCTTCTCCTCCTCGCAGACTCTGCTCTGCGGGGAGAACAACTGACTGAAGCCTTTGACAGACTGTCTTTCATCAGAGCTCGCCAATACTCATCCTGCCTATATTGATTCGCAACTCCCAGTGGATTCAAGTCACACACATGGCTGAACACACACACACACACACACACACACACATATATATATATATATATATATATATACACACACTCAGAGGAATGCACACTTATGCACACACATGCTTCTCCTCCCCCCTCTGAGAGCAGGATGTGTGAGAAAGTGTCACTCTTTTTCTCCCTCTCATCTTCTAATCGATAGGAAATTCGAGGCTGGGAGCAGAGGGGGGTTATGAGGGGGGGTACACCAGAACAGGAACACCCCCCCCTTCCTACCACGCTGAAAAGACGCGATAATTGGTTGAAGGGAACACAATACTGACGCAGGATCTATACAAGGTTTATTTTCCTTTTCATCATGCGGGGGATAGATCCACTCGCCGAACAGACTTCAGTTATCGGACAATGGATTTCTGTGGCTCCGAGACAAACACATGGTGGGTGGAGGAGGTGATGTGAGGAGGGCGCGATTAGTGCTCCACAAACACAAAAAATGAGTCTTCGGCTGCGACTCATCACACACAAACCAAGAAAAGAAGAAAAAAAGGGCATTTTTTTTAAAGTGCTGACTTTCCTCCGTCTTTGTAGCTGAACGCTGTTAATGTCAGTCAAACACCGTGGACCGTGCTTGCCTTTTCAATCGTCCCTTCAATTATCTGTTGATGGAGTTCATTTTAACGACTCGGTTCTTTCTCTGCGAATACAAAAGAAGCTAGAAACACAAGACACATCACTTCCTTTATACCGAAAGGCCCACGTTTTGTTCAGTCTCGTCAGCTCCAGCAGCCAGATGTGGAAACATGCGCACGTCTTAGTTATAAGAAGAATGTCTGCATGGCTTTGGCTGAAATGCCTGTCCATGTGAGAACAGCAGCACAAAGTTTAAACACCTTACAGCATTAAACCTCTTACAGTTGATTATTTACAGCAAAGCTGCAGCATCGTTAGCATGCCAATTTGGAGTTGGTCAGATATCCTTTTTTCCACTTTGTTTCAGTCTATCAGCTCCTGCTGTTAAATTCTCTTCTTCTTGTGTGGTCAGGGAGTGTACGCTGAGTTTATCGCAGCTTTTTTTTCTTGGTCACAACAGCTGCCTGCTTTGGCTGTAAATAAGTTTGATTGGAGCAGCGAGAGTGAAACGAAACAGTAAAGTTGTGGGCCGTAAAACGAAATTAATGAGCTTAAAAAGGGGCTAAAATGCTCAGAGGAGTGTAGAGCGCTCTCTGTGGGTCACTGTGAGCGTCCCCTCCTTTCACTTTCACATTGTTCATTAAAAAAACATGGATTACAGTAGCTTTAAATTTGTCCTAAACTTTGTTTCAGCTCATACTTTTAATTGAAATATTTAAACCCAAACTGGTGTCCAGGGTGTACCGCGCCTCTCGCCCAATGCCAGCTGGGATTGGCTCCAACCCCCACGACCCTGATATGGGTAAGTGGTTACAGGAGATGGATGAATATTTAAACCCAAATCCCAAATGGAAATCTGGGATCTTTCATTTGATCTATAAACAGATCTAAAAAGCACAATTTAAAATAAAGTTCTGTGGTGATGGACGGCCTTTGGGGGGATCATTACAAACTATTAGTGTTGCAGTTTCTCATGCGTCCAGTCTGACGTGGTCAGGTTTTGTCAGTGGTTTTACTGCAGCTGCTCCAGTATCAGCACAGGTTTATATGTGAGGGGACAGCTGGTGAATGACTTGTTCCGTGCCTCAATTTAAGACCTACGCACACGATACCGATCAATAACACTGTGTGATATTTGTGGCACCGGTGGAGGACGCTGCCAACGTGAGATTACCTCGGGCTGGTGTTCTGGTTCGGGATGATGATTGCCATTTACTGTATGTGCAAACCAGGTTAAACCGGGCGTGTCCACATCTGTTTGTGGCTGGTCGAAGGCTCCTGCATGCCAGGCCATCCTGGTTTGTATACCGATTGCAACAAAATGTGACTTTAAAGTCAGCGTCGTCAAGGCGAGACTGGAACAGGACAAACTTTACCTATCCTGCATTTTCAGCTTACACTGCTTGACCGTGTGATTTGTGTTCTCGGGTGACGTGTTGCCTTTTTCTTATTCATTCATCCCTGGCCAGCTACTCGTGTTATTCCGAGCACATAGCACCCCTGGGAGCCCTCCCGCCCCCACCCCCCTCGGTTCCTGCCCTGCCCCTGTGCTCCATCCATCTCCCACCCCTCCTTCCATTTGTTGCCATGGTGACTAATGTTGGCGACAGCCCGGCCCTCTGGTTGAAGCGCTTTGGCAGACTCCTCTCCCCGTTTGATGGAGGATGCCAGTGCGAAGATTAACGTGGGCCGACCCACAGACGCTGGCATCCCTTCACAGCTCACTTTGGCCTCTGTTCTCGGGGCTAAATGGGTATTGATCTGGATAATGTATTCTGATAATCTGTGTGTGGGTCCCTGTTCAATCACAGGAGAGGCTGCTTAAAATTTTAGAGGGGTTAAGAGTGAGGGAGGGAGCAAGGAGACCAGAAGGAGGAAAGGGATGTTGGAAGGACACTTGGTCAAAAGAAAGACTGATTTTACGTCCGAACATGACAAAAATATCCAATTGTAACTTCGATTATGGTTTAATCAAACTGTAGATATGCATCTGTGCTGCACATGCCACACCTTCATTCATTTGTATTCTACGTATCACCATTGAGATCTCTCAGGGCTGAGACATTTAAGGCACAGATGAGCTCATAAAATTTGTTGCGGATAAAATGTTGAACATATCCGATGGTAGTAAATCTTCTTAGTGGCTCACAAGCTGGAAGAAAACAGCATCCGGTGGATTGAATTGGATGAAAAAAAATTCAGACAAGGTAAGGGCTTAAAGGAAAGAAAGAAAGAAAGAAAGAAAGAAAGAAAGAAAGAAAGAAAGAAAGAAAGAAAGAAATTAATTGCATCTATTTTATCCAAATATTTGAATGCCCTCTCTCTCTCTTTCAGGGCTGTATACCTTTGCAGTCATGCCAAGTCAACGAGCTCACAGCCAATCCGGATGAACCAGGAAGACACCTTTTTGAGATCGTACCAGGTGAGATCTCCACAAGCTCCTCCAACCACCTTTACTTTCGTCTTTACTTGAACGACTACAGCGTATATTTGAGTACTTTCCTATTGCTATTTGGCGGATTTGAGGATATGTGGCCTAGCTAGTATAGAAGAGGTGTGCCTCTTACGTAAAGCATACTCACTGAAAGTTTAATAACGCCTTTAAACAGACAGTGTAAACCTTCATTTTCATGGATGCTCCTCTGTATCCAGACAGCAGATGGTGCTGTTATCCAAGGCTCAGTTGCTGTAGTGGTCACATCGCATGACCTCAGAACTGATGACGTCAGGAACCAGTATTACATTTCTAGCACCACACAAAAAAAAAGTACTATAAAATAAATAGAAAACAAATTGGCCTCTCCATCATCTCAAGCTGCTCCACGCCAGCAGATGTCAGGACTGTTAGTGAGCCGTCATGCTTCACATGTTGTACCCATACCGAAGGGGTTTGCCGGCAGCTTAACAGTCTGTTTAGATCAGCCTCACGTAGCCTTTAAAGTTCTTACTCAATCAATAGCGCTTACTTTGAGATGCCAGAAGTGAGTTTTCATGTGTTACCACGACACCGCTTTTCAGCAACTGCAAGTTTAAACCTCAAAATCAAGTTCTGCAATTCAAAGTGCAAGCCGAGGCACCAGCGGTCGCATAGTCTGTCCCTCTGGCTCCCTATATCACTCTGTCATTCTGGGAGTGTTTGCTCAGAGGTCTCTCTTTGTGTTTAGAATGGCCGACAGGCTTGTGAGTCACTGTGTGTTTTGTTTACGGCCAGTCAACATAGCAGAGGGGTGAGAACCCCAATGAGTTTCTACGGACGGGCCTGCAGGCCGGCACCCCGAGAGACGAGATGGGAGGGAGGGAGGGAAAGGGCGGTAGACATGCAGGCAGCCAGAGAGGAAAGCAGTCAGGTGGATGATGCAAAGAGACGGGTCGGACGAAGAGAAGGAGTCGGGTCAGCAGAAATGCTCATCGGGAGACGTGTTTTTAGATAAAGACTTATCTAACGCAATTCATTTGAATGAGGAGTTTTAGATCAACAGCAGGAGTCAGATTGTGTTTCACTATGATCCAAATCAATCTGTATCACTTACAGTCTTCCTCTTTTCCTTCCCAACGCTGACAAGATCTTCAGTTTATGAGATTTGCCGGCTCCTTGGGGAGAAACACGAGTTACTTTTCTCTTTCTCCACTCTGTAATCGGCTTAGAGTGACGAAGGCTTTATTCTCTCCTGTTGTAAGAAATGAATAGAGTGAACAGATTTCAGACTTCACGTCGTGTTAAAAGTAATGCTTCACAGTGGATTTCGAAACAGTCATTACGGTGTCCGGTCATTTTGGCAGCCACGTCAGAAGATGATTTTTACTGAACAAACCGAGTCTGTTGGTTAAGAAACTGCGATGAACTGTGAAACAATAATCAGCAATGAGCTCAATAAGCACCGATGCTCTCTTACACAATCCTTTGTTCACCCCTTAAAGGAGAGCAAAGACTGTAGCGAGTTTGTATTGTTGGCAGCTGAAAAAAAAAAACTGCCACGTCTCAGCCATCACTGATAATAATGGAGGAGAGTGTTTCATAAGGGTTCTTTGATGAGTCCTTGCACACAGCTCCTTTAATAAGCACAGGATCTCATGCTAGCTCATCCTTTGAGCAAGATGTTTTATTTTTGCAAGATACCGCTATTTTGACAATCATGTTGTTGTACTGTTGTCTGAGCAACAAATAGGTTTGAAAGGCGCATGAATTAAAGGGGTACAACGGGGCGCTCACTGGACAATTGACTGGTGTAAGCATTAGCTCTTTTTAGCTTTAGCTTTAGATAGCTTAACTTGCTAAAGTAGCTAGCCGATAATTAACTGCTGCTAACTCAATCTGCCGTTAGCAAGCAACCGAATTGGTCCGAGTTCAAGCATCCCCTCTGCGCCCAACAGGGGATAACGATACAGTACCGAGATGGTTTTGGACGTTGTGGTTCACTCTGAGCTTCTTGCATAAGATGGTGTTTGAGCTCCCTCTGAACACAACACAACACAACACAACTGGTGTGAGGATGGGTTCTTTTCTTTGTCATTGGTCATTTCTTGCCAGAAGGTCTGAAACGCCACTACCACTAGAAAAGCTTCTTAATTTCCTTTTTTCCGTATAGCGCACTATGTATACCTTCATCAGAGGATCATGGGTGGTAGTTGCTTTGCCTTTGCTGCTACACAAATGGTAGAAAACCACACATTACAGATCACAGATTGGACCCAGACTGATAAATGCTCAATTTGAGGTCAGACCAGCCCAGAAATGAAGCCGCTGGGTTTTTCTCACTTTCAGTGCTCCTTTGTCCACTGTAATAGTAGACTTGTCCTTCAAAGGAGCCCAGGGACTTTGGCTGTTCATCTGGGTCATGTCATTGACTGATGGACTTTGTTTTTGTTAGACTGTGTGTGTGTGTGTGCGTGCGCGTGTGTGTGTGTGTCCAGCCATGGGGTAATTCCATTGGTCATGTTTATTGTGAAGATATGGAGGACCCAGCCCTGTTGCAAAAGGTAGATACAAGACAGATAACAGCTGCAAGATACTGAAGAAAGCCCTGACACTGACACACACACACACACACACATACACTCATTGTTTGATACTGTGAGTGTTAAAAGCTCCCTGTGCACACCGCATTGCAGTTTATTCATGAGAAAGGACACTTTCTCATAAATTGACATCATGACATCATGGGAAAGTATCCCGACTGCTCGAAAATAATCAGCGATTGAATGTTGTCACGGATTGAAAAGCGTGAAATCATCATTCAATACGAATGTCTTACAGGCATACAATCGCAGGGTCATAACCAGAATCAGAATGTCCATCTGTACATTTATCCAGCGTCACCACAGCCCAGCTCTTTCCTGAATGCTGCTCAGTGGAAGCAAAAGAAACACAAAACTCGACCTGCTCCTCCTTGTAATTTCCTCTTGGCATTTGAGTGGGATAACAGCAGTAGTCTAGCGTGCAAGCAATTAAAAATTTGGACTCCCACCATGTTTTTTTTATCTGTATGTACTCCAGACAGAGCGAGCAGTTCACCAAAACAAAGCCGATTCAACAGTCATGTGCCCGAAGCCTCAATTGAGCTCGACTCAAAGCCCGTAGGCACGATGGAAAGGGGCAAATAAGTGGATATTTTAAAATATTCTTTGTATTTAACGGCTGACTCGAGGCTATAAGCTCTCTGTTGTGGTAGCGTGAAGCAATTAAGCCATCTGGAAAACAGAACACACACACACAAAACACACTTGTGCCTGTGCAAACGTGACAGCTTCTGGTAATTCGTTATTGTGGACTAGGCGGTTTAAGCCAGCCCACACACTTGCATAGCGTCCATGCGTGCACAAACATGCAGAGGATTTTTCAGTGTCTAAGAAAGGTCACATCCAGAGTCCACACAGGTACCGTTACCTTTATGTCCATTAACCCATAGTTGCTATACATAACTTCTGGGAAAACATGGAAGTCAAAGCCAAGGAAGGAAGTCAGCAAACACCATGAAGTTTAACACATTACTTTGTCTGCAGTTTAACACATTACTTTGTTGTGTGAGATAGATCCTTGCTCTAAATCCTCATTGGGTCTGATTTTTAGCCCGGTTTTGCATGTGTGGAAACAAATAGGATGTTTTAAAAGAAACTCCTACATTTGGATAGTTTTGTTCAAAGGACATGGTTTGATACCATGGATCCGACTGGGTTTAAGCGTCGCCAAAAGGGTGTAACGTTACAGTGCTGGGGTGATTAACAGACCTTTCTGATGGAAACATTGCTAAGTAGCGAACCATCTAACTGTCATTAGCTCGGTCAACGATGTAGCTTACTGAATTGACTCAGTCTTGAAATGCCAGGAGCAAAACCCAGCAAGAAAACCACCTTTGTAGACTACTGTACTCCCTGTCTGACTGGCCACCACTGCTTTCAAAGGTTGTGTTCGATCCCATGTCTGGCTGTGTTTACTGGAAGGTAGAACTAGCACTAGGTCATAGCGTTACCTTTCATTGGTTCATTGTTAACTTATTTCCCTTGGCATGTCTCAACTGCAGCAGTTGGTGACTTACTTCACCAAAAGACTTTTCTAGATCACACAAGGTTCTGAAATTGTTACTGTATGGACAAGAAACAGAGAAATAATATGCTGCTCGTTTCGAAGCTGCACTAATTCTAACTGCGATTGAAGAAACTGCTTTCTCCTGGTGGCAGAAATTAGACTGAATGCCTTTTTGGCCACACACATACACACAAACACTGTCAGTCATGCTTTAACTACCAAGAGGGACCAACCTTTCACTCTAAATATGGGTCAGTGGGATGATAAACACACGGTACTGTAAATACAACAAATTCCAGGAATGGTGTATACATTCCTGGACTGAACCTGAACCTGAAAAACCTCAACCTCAACCTCAAAAGATGTTACACTAGACCAAAAATCACATACCAACATGTATATGTTGGATTCAATAACACTCTTACAGTATAAGAATATAAATAACTAATGTCAATGGTCATATTACGTGATGTTGTTTTTCTGGGTTTAATTAAGACTCCATCTTTGTTGCTAAGCAATCATTGCGACATGTCAATCAAACAGAGAAGGCAGGGTCGTCATGACTTCTCTTGAACCTTGGGAAATGATATGTATATATGTTGCATTGCTAAGAATAACTAGGTAGACTTCCACTGTAGTGTATTTAACGGGAACAAATTACAACCTGTAGCAGCTGCTGCTTCTGTTTGATTATCCCCAAAGTTATTTCCGTGTTTGTTAATTAGTTGAGAATAACTTCAGCTAGCGCACTTTTCTTTGACATTTAACCGTCTCATTCTGCATTTACGAAGAAAAAGGTGTTGAAATGCATCATCTGCATGCCTGTCCTAGCTTGGCGGTGGCATTTTCAAGGGAAAGACAGTCACACTCACACACTCACACACACTTCCTGTGAAGCACATCATGTCAGAGGCATTTGGAGCATTGAATGGAAAGTTTTTCATGAAGTCAGAGGTTGAATCACTTCTAGCTTATAACAATCAGTGAGAGAAAGTGGCAACAACACAGATTTTGCACAGTATCTAGAGTTCAGTCTGACTCATGGAGGAATCCAAAGTCTGTACTGTCTATATCCCAGGGATTGATTGGCATTGTCTGCTTTCTGTGTGTGTGTGTGTGTGTGTGTGTGTGTGTGTGTGTGTGTGGTTGTGTGTGTGTGTGTGTGTGTGTGTGTGTGTGTGTGTGTGTGTACAAGTTTGTTTGGCAAAGATTGGAGGACAGCCCATCCTGCTACTGCACACACAGACACACACACTCGGGGAGAAAGAGAGGGAAGGACAGAGAGCGAGAGAGAGAGCCTTGTTACACTCCTCCTCAGGGATTTGCCTCTCCCCGGGGGTGCTGAGGGAACGGACCTGCTGCCCATGCGGCTGAATGAAAGAAACGAGGGGGGGTGGAAGAAAAGAGTGAATGAATGGACAGAATAAATGAGTGAAGGGCAAGTAGCAGGACTCGTCTGACGGGTTTTGTTTCCGCTGGCATTGAGCATGCCTCACTGGCAGGTTCTGGCCGTCAGTGCTACCTGCGTACTGATCTGCTTCCAAGCAGACTCGGTGGTGACGGAGAAGCCGCTTCATGCTGGAGCTTTAGGCCAGAGCCAGTCCCAGCTCCAGCCTGCGCCGCACACTCAGACATGGGGCCGGTCTGCTGCAAGCCGGACAGACTGAAGAAACAACATCTCCAAGGTAACGGGAAACAGATGCTGGAGATTTTTAACTAGCACTCGAGTAGCTTTGAGACTGATAGAAGCTCAGATTTACAGTACGCTTAGAACAACTGCTTTATTCAGGGCTTTTTTTGTCCTATTAGCTCATGTTTTTCTGTAAGACAGATCATATATTGTGATTTTTTATGGATTAGCAAGACAAAGACAGACAGTAGAGTGAATTTATGAGCAAATATTTGCTGCAAAATGATTTTTTCTTTCACTAACTCAGCTGAAAGCTTTCATGTAAAGGTGAATGAACTGTTGACACAACATAAAGAAAGGTGACGTATTAGGTTGAATAACTCTTTTCTGACAACTTCACAACTTTTTTTTCTTCTTTTTTTCTGCTTCATCGACCTCTCCTTCCCCCGCTTTGGTCTTGGTATCTAATTAGCAAGGCAGGAAGGAGACTTATAGAGATATTACTGCAGCTAATAACTACTGTTCTTGGCAGTTACTGCAGTTGCATGACTGACGGGTCGGCCGCACACGGTTCACGATACGGTGTGACTGTGGTTCAGTGTCTGCTGTACTGTGGGAGCTCGTTGTGTCCACTGCAGTGCATGCTGGATGAAGAAGTGGCTGTAAGGTCAGGTGGTTGTTGTGGTTTAGCATTCCTGCATCCATTAGGAGGTGTGTATCCTCAGTCTTTCCCTTCCTTTCCTGTTGTTTCTTGCACAGCTTTAGCGCTATCCTGCACTGTCCTGCAAAACAAGTCACACCTAGACAACGCTGTAATTCAGTTTTCTTAATCAAAAACAGTGATTTATGAGCTTAATGATCATTAGATGGTGTGTATTCATCAATCACGAGGAGGGGGGGTTCAACATGTTGAGTGGAAGTCCCCGAAATGTTGCCTGTCTGTTAACTGGCAACACAAAGTAGCAACAACATTTGAATTCTCTCAGACACACAAAAGGAGAGCTGACCAAACATGAGGTTGAACACGTACAGGAACATCATCGTGTAGTGCACTCAGGAGCTAGCAGAACCCCGCGCTGTCAGCTAGAATACGGATCGGTCCGCAACTTTTGTGTAATATTCTCTCTTTTGTTCTGTGTCTTCCATTTATTCACCTGCTGTCTAACTTTAGGTCTGTCCGTCTGCCTCTCCCTCATACATGATGCCAATAACAAGGTCAAATGAAGTTAATCCCCAACTAATTCATGGTGCCCAATCATCGGTCACATTATTAATAGAGGAGACACACACACACACCAGCAGTGTATGAACTGCATGACCTGGCCTGAAGTCTGGTTAGAGACACCGTAGATCTGCAGAGAGGTCACAACTTTTCTGCACGGCGGTTCAGCCAAAATGAATACCGATCAATCTGTGCGTTCAAGAAGCTGCTAATGCTAAACGGTGAACTTCGACAAACAAGTGAAGAGTCTTTAAATCAACTTTAAAAGGAATTGTTCAGCATTTTGGGAAATATGCCAGAGAGTTAGATGAGAAGATCAATACCACTCTTATGTTTGTGAGCTGGAGAGGAAACTACTGCCAGGAGACAAATTAGCTCATCTTAGCATAAGAACTGGAAACGAAGGGGCAAGTAGCTAGCCTGGCTCCCCCAAAGGTTAAAAAAAAAAAGTTCTGCATCTCTAATGCCGGCCTGCAGATGTAAGGCGTCTAGAACCGAAATGGGCATTCAGTGAGACAATTTATTGTTTCATCCCGTGCAGTGTATCTTAGTGGACAGCAGCCGACGTTGCACCCGGGTCTCCATGCGCAAAGAAGATTTTACATTTCTGTGACATTGTCCAATACCAGCAGAGCAGATTTGCACTCTTGATGTTGTGAGGTGGAAGTATGAAACAGGAAAGAGCACCGTTGTTTCTTCACCACTACTGTTTGCTTACATCCATCCCAGAAGACGGTGCCTAGCACCTCCTTCCTGGTGGCATCACGCGTGTCACAAAAGATGGCAAGCTGTGATTGGTCTGGTACCAAGTCGTGGACTGACATAGTGACCATGGTAACAGACAAAATTACGGTCTGAATCTGACATAAAATTAGTTACGTGTTATCTCACTGATATGTTAAATAAAAGTAAAATCGACGGTTCGTCAGCACATCACCTCGTCAGGGTTGCACTATTTCTTGGCCAGGCCTTTTCCCACTGCTTACCGTCTTTATGTTAAAGACATTAGACGAGTGGGAATTGATCTTTTCCTGCAACTCTTGGCAACGAAGCTAAAAGGAATATTTCTCTCATTAATTATTCCTTTCAGCAAGTTCCTGTGGAAAAAGTATCACCCGAGGCATAATTTGTAAATGTATTTGTCCTTCGATTATTTTCATGGTGGCTTTTTCCTCAGCTAATGACACTGCAGTAATTAGTTACTTATTCCAGTAACACTCAGTAGGTTGATGGCAAACAGACGTTCAGGAATCACCTGGTTTTGTTTGACTTGGAGGGTGCATGATCCCCACTGGAAAGTGCAGTGAGTGGAGCTAATGTTAAGATAGCTCCGAAATGTAGACTGGCTGCTAATGAAAGTTGCAAGAACATTAATGAGTGTAATGTAATCACTTTTTCTGTTGAGTTAATGTGTGATGAGTAATTAATTTGTCTAGTAACTAGCCAACTAGCCAAACAACGGTATGAAAACTCCATAACTGCCTTTTTTTTGGCATTCAGATCAGCCGACTGAGAACAGATAAAAGTGGAAGTGACATACGCTGATCTCGTTCATGTTCAGAGGTGCCTCACGTCTCCCGACTCTCTTCTCAGGTTGAGTACAGGTTAATAAACACAGGTTAATAAACTCAACTTGAGTTAACTCAAGTTAAAAAATCGTCAAGAATTGTAGCTTCGGTTCTTAAATGCCAGACACTAAAGGCAAAAGCTGTAAAGAACACAGGCTGTAAACATTCGACTGTGTCACGGCTCAAATGTCAGCCTCTCTCTGATGGAGATCACAGTCGTCGACGAGACTTTGAGAGGAAAACTCAGCGTCTCCGTAAACCCTGCAGTCAGTGTTATCTTTAATTAGCTCCTAAAGGGACCTTTGTACTTCTCATCCATCCAGGCTCGGATGTTCCAATAGTTTTTGGTGTCTGTCGGCTACGTTGGATTGATTTTGAGTGTGTGTGTGTGTGTGTGTCTTATAACAGATATATGTGGTTACACTCCTTAATGAGTCTCCCCTCTATATTTTTAATCAGCCTTTTAATTTGCTTCTTTTCCGCAGGGCAAATTGAAGCACCCGTTTATTATTATTATCATAATATTATTCATGCACACACACACACACACACCCTGTGCGTTTGTATTAATGAGGGAAGAATATAAAATAATTGTCAGTTCCTTATTTCCAAGGCAGTGGAGCACATCTGAAGACAGACCGCAGTGTGTTGTTCATCGGGACGGTGTGAGTTTGCAAAGCTGGGCGACAATGGCACTTAGCTTTATTGCACCGCTGTTTATATTTGGATTCCCTCCTTACAGCTAAATGACTGTGACAACAATGGCTGCGACTGTGGCAACAACACCATCCAACACTAATGGCTCACACAAACGGGGAAACAGATGATAGATTCTGCGCGACATTTCAACGGGGGTGCTGAAGAGGCACAAAGAATAACTGATGGATCTGCTGTCTGTGGCGTTAATGTGGTTTTTTAAATGCAGCGGTTTATCCTGTTTCACACCGTGTCCTGATGTCCAGCAGTCTTGGCTCAACCTAACGTTATTGTGCATTTTAACTCGAGCGTCGATGAAATATTCCATTTCATACATTGACGGGCAGCTGTGAGCTCAGTGAAAGCTGCTCTGGATCAAAGTGTCAACCAGTTAAATGTCTTAAATGAAGTGTGAACTGGTTTCATTATAACAGGACAGGAGGGTTAGACCCAAATATAGAGAATGCATAACGAGGCTATGGTGCCATCTAGTGGCTAGAAGTCTTCATAGCATGTTGGTCTGAACCCTAAACATGTCTTCAAAGCTTTTTTTTTTCATGTCGTAGTTCAACAGCATAAATCCAGACAGAAGTCATTTAAATAATAATTAAATAATAATGTATGACATACATTATTATTTAATATACATTATTACTATATGACTATGTATTTTTCTTAGAAATCTTTCGCTGTTTGCACCCAGGAATATAAGGGAAATGCTAGTTCAATTCTCTGTATGTTCTGTACATATGGTGGCATTGACAACAATAACTGTGTGACCTTCATGAACAAGAAAACACACCCAAAACACAACATCTCTGAGCTGTCCTACCTTTACGTGTACAGACAAAATCTTCTATTCCTACTGAAGATGTGCTTTCTGTTATCTTGCTTCGTGTCCAGACTTGACTGTGCACAAATCTAACTTTGAGGCCTATTGATTCATTCTTCTCTCCCTGCTGCATTTTTTAAAAAAATGTCTTTTTGTGAAAACTACCTACTGCCTCAAGGTCTGTCTGCACCGGCCTGGACACGGTTCAATATCAGCGTGCTGGCGAGAACTGCGAGAGGGCGCAAATACAAAAACACAAATTCTGTTTGCCCAGTCTGTCGATTGTTGAATTTGCTGTCCTCGCACTGAGAAGCACCTGATTCAGCTGCATTTTGTTGGAAGATGTGCAGAGTACCACGTTTTGACACCACCCTGCTGATAAGGTGCCTGACGTTGAAGCTTACTGCACAGTCTGCAGTAAAAATCAGGATCTAAGGAATTCGGAAAATGGTTTATAGATGATGTATGGAAAAGCTACAATCTCTGTCTACTAATCAATATACCACTGGGTTAGTGGGTGAACTCACCATTACCCTTTGTCTCTTACTTTCCTGTACAGGCGGAACAGGAGAGAAGGACCGGGCACCCATCAGCCATGAATCCTTCCTGCTCATGGCAAACTCCCAGACAGACATGGATGACTGGGTCAAGGCCATACGGCGGGTCATCTGGGCGCCGTTTGGAGGAGGTAAAGCCGAAACCCTTTGAACGGAAACACAAGAAACACGATCACTTTTAAAAACAAAGATGGGGGGTCTGGTTAGCTCAGTTAGTAGAGCATCCACCCCATGTACAAAGGCTCAGCAGTGGGCTTAGGGTTCGATTCCGACCTGCGGCCCTGCTGCATGCCATTCCCCTGTCTCTCTCTCCCCACATTCTTGTCACTCTTCAGCTGTCTCTATCAAATAAAAAAAGCTTAATAAGAAAACATCTTTAAGAAAACAAAGATGGGTTTTCATCCTTGAACACATCTGACCTCGAAGGAATGGGAGACAATTAAATCCCAAGGCTGTTGGCTGCAGGAAGCCTGACCGAACAACACTGAAGAGACAGATTCTGTTGGTCTAATAATATTTTATTCACATTTCTTTGCCAATAATCATTAAAAGGACAGAGGTAAATCCGTCCAAGCACTGCCCTAAGCCAGGAAGTCCTCATTTCCTTTCCACCCTGTAGGCTCCAGAGATTACTGCTGAGATTGGAAAAGCCTCCAGTCCATCGCTCTGGTGTGTCTATATCGTACTGTGTGAGTTACAAACTTGAGCCCAGCCCTGAAAAGTATCACCTACCCCTACTGTGTCTCATTTTTGTAGCCTCCAGTTCATTCTCGCCCTATTCCTGGTGCCCAAATACTCCACCTGACTGGAGAAATGTGATCGGTTTGCTGTCAATCTATTCCAGTTGAGTGTAATTCAAAGACAGAGGACAGGGCGTCTTCCCGTGGTGTGTAATAAACTGCAAAGGATCGGCAGCGCATGAATGTGCTGCAAAGCCTGTGAATCCAGTCAACTGAGGGTCCTGTACTCTTAAAAGGAACTCTCCACACAGCAATGAGCCTGTGGTTAATTCTCACCCTGTCTGCTCTCGTCTGCCTGTCTAACTAGCGTACTTGACGGGAGGCCAGAAATATAGCCAGGGCCTGTCTGGGTGTGAACTGGGACATAAGGAGCAGCTGAACAGCCCGGTGTTGGGTTACATAGAAGTGTTATATTAATAGGCTGACAAATGTAGAATAACACACCGGTGATATAGTGTAATGACGTCACCGGTCTCGTTTTAAACATTCATTTTTAATTAGCCAGGTTTAAGCTCAGCTGGCAGTGTGGGAACGCGGGCTACAACTGAGAATGATTACCATTGCATCTTCAGCTTTGATCCGTCAGTTTTATTAGACCAAGGCAGAAAACTCTAATTAAGCTGTCATCAGCTGATGTTCTGCTGTTCTAATAAACAGAGTAACAGAACTCCAAGCCGTGAACTGATCTCTAAAGTAACAGCAATTAAATGGCTTAATGTTTTTTGTTTTTTTTTGTATTAACACTCAAAAACACCCAGGAATTATCATCCAACTCTGTAGTCGTGCCTAAAGTTTAAGCCTCTTTTAATGAACTGTTTTTGTATTACAGAATATTTAATCAGTTGTAAGTAAGAGTTTGTACCTCCCCATGTACAAATACCATTACATTCGCTGAGCTAAGCATGTCATTTCCTAAAAAGCAAACTGTAAAAAAACCTAGAAGGCTGTTTAACAACACTTTACGCTGTTCTGAAGGGGTTTACTGACTTCTCAAAGACCATCTGGATGAAAAGAATATTTCATCCACTGCACATTTTTTATAGGTTGTGACTGCATTTCTTAATCTAAACGGTCAGCATCATCATACATATAATTCACACACACATTTCTCTTGTGTCATACTTTTTCAAAGATTTTTTTTTTCTTAAAAGACCAGAGTGTTTCTACATGAGGCCAGAACAGACATGTCATGATAGTCCTGATAGGTCATGCTGGTCCTTTGATTATGATTTCTGCTCAAGATTTTACCCTTATGGAGGGGGGGTGTGGGACAAGGCAGTGCGCGGCCCCCTACATCCTATCTACACCCCTGTACGCAGATGAACTAACTTTCCTCTCAGAGGAATTTTCAGGAAAAATGAGCAACATTGATATATAGTAAGCAAGAAGGGTGGTGGTAATGTGACGTTACCCCATGCTGGCTGTGCCATATATCCAGCCTCCCTCTCAGATTTACGGGGTAAAGGAGGGGGCCGGTTTGTCTCTCGCTTCTCGGTCCAGAATAGATCTGTCGCCAACTTATAGACCGGTCGTTAACAGCAGCCCCGCGGTCACAGCACACTGACCCCCCGTCAGCTGCCGTTTGCCTGCACTCCTCCAACTTGAAGCTCGCTCGCTGGCTTCACACCAGTTTGTAGATGAAGGATTAATCCAGCGGTGGAGTCAAATGCCTGAACCGGAATGGATGACTTTGGTGAAATGTGCCTTTGGGGTGTATGAGAGGCGCTCTCTGCTGCTGTGCAGCTCCTGCTCCGTCAATTACTACGACTACTGCGAGCTGTCAGCCAGCTGCGACTGCTGCAGCCAATCAGCAGGTAACAGCCAACAGAGATTCACCAGCCAGCTAACCAAGAGTTTCCAAGATATTTAAAAATATTGTTTTGTGGGTCAGTAATAACTGATTTACAGTACAGGAGGCTTTGTTCCAACTTTAACTCACACCTTTAAAGACAAGTTATTTTTTATATCAACTTTAAATTGTATTAAAGTATTTTGTTGATACCACTGTGATATGTACGGAAGCCTGAAGCAGTCATGCATTTACAGTAGATCTGTTTCTTCTTTGCTAACAGCCAAACATCAGTCAAGTGCAACAGCACGAGACATAGCAGCCAGCTAATATTACTAGTCCATCAGCACAAAGCCCAGCTCAGCGTCTGTATTCCAGCATTTTATTTCACCAAGCTCTCGCCAACGACTAAAAGCCAGTCCTATATTTACTCTTGTCCAGTGGCTCCTTGCTCAGTCACCTTTTCTGTTCCCTTCTTATCTGCCTTATCTTATCCTCTTCGGCCTTTTCGCCTCTGTCACCGTGTGCAAAGAGGCTGCTGAGCCAAAACACCTGTATTACAAACACTAATGCTCCCCTGGTGCTCTGAGCTCACAGTCCTGGCACCACGGCTAACAAACAGAGCTAACATTAGCTAACAGCAGCTACAGTTTGCAGTAGTTTACTGTACTCTGTAAATCACAGAGTTAAAGCAGCAGCTGGAGGACATGAGAGGGCGAACATGAAGACATTGTCTCCGTAAAAACTGATCCAGTTTCACCAAAATCAAATATTTGGTGGTGTGTGATTTAAAGCCATACACACTTGTTGTGGGTGATCGTACCCGGGGCAAGAAGGGGCGTCGAGAGGGAATGAGATTGAATGTTTACCTGATTTTATGTCATTGTGATTTAAATTATTTTTATGGTAGAAAAGTTACACAATGTTGCTTTTTATGTAACCTCTGCTGCACTCCTTGCCATTATTGTCTGCTTATAATGTAAAATGTATTGAGAAGACACATTAAGCATCACTTTACATTAGTCACATTGGCTCACATGTATAATACACATTATTTCTACATTTTACATTTTCAATATGTCTAAAATATCATTTTAAGATACCTCTGTGTGCCCAGTATAACCATCCACAGTGCTTGTGGACGTATGAATGAACAATTTGATGGACCTACATGTTTTCTCCATCTGTCACCAGGGATATTTGGTCAGCGTTTAGAGGACACAGTGCAGTATGAGAAGAAGTTTGGCCCCAGGCTGGCCCCCCTGCTGGTGGAGCAGTGTGTGGACTTCATCAGGGAGAGAGGTCTGGACGAGGAGGGTCTGTTTCGGATGCCGGGACAGGCCAACCTGGTGAAAGAGCTGCAGGAGTCCTTTGACTGCGGCGACAAGCCTCTGTTTGACAGGTAGTTCACCAGTACACCAGCTTATTATTATATTATATAATTATATTATTAGTATTAAATGATAAAACATCCAGCAACGTTTTCTTTTTTCTGCACTCCCTTGCAGTAATACAGACGTCCACACGGTGGCATCCTTGCTAAAGCTGTACCTGCGTGAGCTGCCTGAACCAGTCATTCCCTTCGCCAAATATGAAGACTTTCTAACCTGTGCACAGCTTTTGGCCAAAGATGAGGAGGAAGTATGTGCAGTACACCTTTTGTGTGTTTATATGTATGAAGGTGACTGTGTGTGTCTAACAGTTGTTAAATCTGTCTTTTATCAGGGGGTCCAAGAGCTTGGAAGGCAAGTTAGCACGCTACCTCTACCTAACTACAATCTTCTCAAGTACATATGCAAGTAAGTCCACTACTGTTTGTTTCCTCATGATGTTTTATAATCTTAATTTTGTTTTTTTGTTTACTTCAGTTTTTAACTTTATGTCTCCTTAGATTCCTTGATGAGGTCCAGTCCCACTGCGTTGAGAACAAGATGAGTGTCCAGAACCTCGCCACAGTATTTGGACCAAATATCCTTCGACCCAAGATGGAGGACCCAGTCACTATCATGGAAGGTAGGGAGGATATTCAGTGACTAAAGTCAATGCAAACTAACTGCCAAAGTCACCAATTCACTACACTAATGATATCCTGTCTGACTCTAATCCATAGGCACCTCTCTGGTCCAACACCTGATGACAATCCTCATTAGGGAACACATCCGTTTGTACTCAGGGAGGGACCAGGAGGGACTCACTGCACCCCAAACTGAGCTCCCTGTCCAGGGGCATCAGCTCCAGCATCGCAGTCTGGGAGCCTGGATCTCAGAGGAAGATCTCCAGAGCTGTCCGGTCTCCAACCCCGACCAAGAACTGCACAGCAGTGCCTCATCTCTGGATGCCAAACTGTGTGCAGCTGTCACTCCCACCCAAACCCCAAACCTGAACCCTGGACCAAAACTGGGGTCTTCATCTGGGAAAGGAGAGACACTGGTCAGCCCGAGTAAACAAGCCAAGACCATACCCTCTTGGAAGTATTCTTTCAAAAGCTCCTCAGCGCCACGTTCCCAGACGCAAGCCAAGCAAAGCAGCAGCGGCAGCTCTGTGGCTGATACCACCAGTTTGTCTTCTGGTGGGGGAGGAGGCGGCGGTGGAAGTGGAGGGGGAGGTAACTGGCTCATGAACGGTTTGTCCTCCTTGAGGGGACACCGCCGCACGTCGTCAGGCGAGCGGTCTGCCCGTGACCGCGACTCTACTGGCTCCTCGCAGAGACTGTCCACCTACGACAATGTCACGTCCTCCTCTAGCATGGGGAGTGTTCCAAGTGTATCCAGCACACCTTGGTCCACTTCCTCCTGCGAAATCTCCGTCCCTGACTCAGGAAGCGAGCCCTCAGCGAACCAGAACTGCAGAGAAGGGGGTGAAAGTGGAGAAAAGGGGGAGTGGATGGAGAGTCAGAGGGAGGCCGACAGAGGACGGGATGGAGGGATGACGACAGAACCGAGCTCTGAGCAGGATAGTTGTGAGGCCATGGAGCTGTGCAGTAGCAGCGCGGCCTGTAGCGAGAATGGAAACATGGCCATGGCAGCCGGGGTGCCAACCATTATCATGTCGGAGGACGGTGACGGGACAAATCTAACACTGAGCAGTTTGGTGGAAGGATTGAAGGACGAGTTGAGGAAGCAGAAGACTTCATATGAGGCCAGGATCCAAAAGTAAGTCTGGAATATTCTGCTCTACAACCGTTTGTACTGTTCAACCATGTACTTGCTGTGTTAAGCAACAATTGTTGTAGAGTTCTGGACCAGGAATACATTTACAAACACAGGCAGTTGGGAATAGAAACCAAATAGTGTGAGTTTCTTACTTATCACTCTATCAAGCTCTTTATTTGCCCAGGTATTTTTGCCCTTTAAATTTCTAAGCGCAGCTTCAGGTTTTGTCCTAAAGCCACCAAAGCTTTTCGTGATATCTTAATCAAAGTCAATGACAATGCTTCCTGTCTGTTTTGTGCTGCCTCCCCTCAGACTGGAGGAGTCCAGTGCGGCTTTGTGCGCACAGATGGAGCGTCTGGAACAAGAGATGGAGCAGGAAAGGAAGAAGCAACGCATGCTGGAGATCAAACTACGAAACTCGGAGCGAGCGCGGGAGGATGCAGAGAACCGCAACCGGCTTCTAGAGAAGGAGATGGAGGATTTCTTTTCCACACTGGGAGATCTGGCGCTGGGTGCAAGGACTAGTGACATTTGATAGGGCGATGCCACTCATCTGTCTGTGGCCAAGAACTGTCAGGGTTTGTATTTCGAGGGGTTAGGTGTAAGAAGGGCTCACGTCCTACTTGGTGCATCAGGGCGTTCCTTAAAAAGAAGAATGAAGCGAGAAAATGAAGGAACCTGACATATTTGTGTACATTTAAGACAAACTCAAAGAAAACTGAAAAGAGGAGGAAATTCTGAAGGATATAAACCTGAAATTGTGACTCACTGTGTCTCCATCTCCACTGGGCACCGAGTGGCTCTGATTTTCTTACGCATGCTTGAAATGGAACGTTAAGACAAGAAGACGAGACTCCTTGACGAGTCCAGGGTTTGTCTTGTGAAGACAGTATTTCGACAGTTCAGGTGCCTGGTGGAACATGATGTAATCTCTCTGACATTCTCTATACTGGAGAGCACTGACTTCTTCAACCACTATTTCACATGAGACTGAAATCTCTTGCTGAAACTACAAGACTCAATAGAATGCTGACAGCTGACTGATATTTATCTATATCTGAACTTTATCTAAGGAATAGTGTTACATTTTGAAAATACACTTATTTATTTTCTCGTCAAGGGTTAGATGAGTTGTTTGATACCAATTTCATGGCTGTAATATACAGTAGGGTATATGAAGCCACTTCCAGCAATGGGTTAGCCTAGCTAGCTTCCCCTGTTTTCTAGACAGGAAGTTAGCCTGAATCCAAATATGCTAACCAGCACTTAACTAATTGTTTAATTCTGATAAAAACAAAGTGTAAAAACGTCAAGTGCTTACGGAAAGCTAAGCTAACCAGCTTCATGCCCTAGCTGTATTTAGTTTAGGGCAGAACTAGGCTAACTTCCCACTTCTAAAGAACGAACAGTATAATATAATTTGAATTTTACAAAAAAATCAGCCTCAGGACAGTTTTCATGGATGGGGAAATAAGCCAAAACTGTTTTTTGTACCAGGCTGTAAATATTCTTATTTGCTTATGGAGACTGACTTGTTCTGTAGCCAGCCTCAAGTGGACATTTCAGGAACTGCAGTTCTTGTTGAATTCTGCGTTAGCTTCACTTCACAGCCACAAAGGTGGCTGAAAGTGGTATCAATCTTCTCATTTAACTCTCAGGAAGAAAGTGAATAAATGTAACATTTCAAACTATTCCTTTAACTGTAGAGTCAGTTGAAAAAAAAACATGTTTTCTCACCCTCTTGTATTGGTAAATTGTTCTCTTTTTGGCCTGGTTAGTGACCAAAATCTTATGGGTGAAACAGAAATCTGTGCAAAAAAAAACAATTATTTGCTTGGATAGATACCACAATGGGGTAATTGATAAAATATGTTTTTTTAATAATCTGACTGAACTGACCGTTAACAGTGGTAGCTTTAGCAGAAGTTCCTCCACTTGTCTTTACCCTCCTGTTCCGTATTTATACCGCAGACATTTTTTTCTGAACATTTCACTGTAAAATAAAATTTGTATATTGTAACACAAAAGCAGGTTTAGTTCATTAGATTTTTCCAGTAGCAGGTGGAACTTCTGCCATAGCTGCCTCTGTACTTTTCTCGTCCTCAGGCCTTTCCAGTGCCTCTCTCGTCACCATCTACATGGTTTCCATTTGATGGCAAAGCCTCAGTCGGGTTCAGTCCGATCCACACAGATGTCAATATACCTTTAATGTACAGATAATACAACAGGGACAATGACAAACAGTTATTCAAGCATTTACAACTTAGCGCATGCTGCCTAGGACACAGGACACATGGCTCAGTAGGTGAAGGCCATTTACAGTATACATTAAATACCAAAGCTGTACCGCCTCAGCTGTTTGCTCACTAAAGATCAGAATGGCCTGCCTGGAAGCCATGTTGATTTTGGCACATGAAGCTGAACACTGCCCTCAAAGAAACAATGGAATTTCCTGGTTGTGCCTTCAGGGAAGTGATTTTGAAAAGGAAATATGTAGTGTTGCTTGCTTGTCCAGAGATGTAGTGCATATATTCGCGCGTAGTTCACACAGTGGCTGCATTGTTTTTTTGTTTTATGGCAACAGACTGCTGAAGATGAGTAACTTGATCTCCCTTAGAAGGTGCCAATTCTTGTGAAAGTGAATTGTGAATTGAATGGAAGTTCTGAATTAAGAATGTATCCTTGTAGTGAATGTAAAGTGTTGTCGATGAAACCAGCCCAATGAAAAAAAATGTAAACGACTACCAGAAGGGGAAAAAAAAGAAAATTTCTAATCGCTAATGGTGTTCAGTACCCTTACTTCGACTTCAGGTCTTGGTAATGTTGAATGCGTCACGCAGACCTGCATCAGCATGACGTTTGGATCTGGTTGATTGAATTAAGAGTTGCAGATGTCTCTTTTGTGAGAGTTGCATGTGGTTACATTGTTGAAAATGTCTTTTTTAGCCAATCAGAAGTGGTTTCAGTGACACTTATTTCTTAAAGGGCCTGACAAACAGTATAATTACAAGTGAAAGTGTGCTTTTGGTTAGACAATGTGACTGTATTTTTCCTTTTTTTATATTTTATAAAGAAACATAAAGCCAATGTTATTACACTACCCTCTTTACTTGCACAGGTTTACAAGGCTTTTGGACTTCCAACTACCACTACCACAGCTGACAATATGATGGTCTTAATCGATTTCAGGTTCTTTGATTCCAACAGAAACTTTTATTTCCCTTTCATGTGTGTCTTATGACTAAGGCTAAGTGTTTCTTATTGCTCTGCTGATGCTGGTGCTTATTTATTATGAATTTCCACTATTGTAATGAATGGACATGTATGGGAATAAAGGTGACAAAGATCATCTGTGAGACATTGGTGAACCTGAGTTCTTGGCATATTCTTGGCAATCCGACACTCCTAACCCCCGGCCTCTTTTTGCACTCCTTCCACCCACCCATTTCTTTCGTCTCCTCAGTCCTCCTGAGGGGGTCCATCGTGCCTGCGTTCTATGGTGGATTCCCCACAACGCAACAACAGAGAAAAAGTTCATGTTTCACCCACAACCTTTTCGTTTTCTATCTTGCTGATGGCCCACAATCCCTCACAATATATCGCCCACTAGTCAGGTGTTTCATCTGGAAATATGTGTAAATTTGTCTTTTCACATTTGTTCTTATTGAAATCATAAATCACTAAAGGTCCAGTCTGTAAGATTTTAGATATTAGCAGAAATGGCATATGCATTTATGTACACAAATAGCAAGTATAAGTATGGAGATACACGGATTGAGTCCGAGCATGTCTTTTTAATGCATTTTTGATAGGAGCCTTTAAGTTAACAACCACCTGGCATTATTGGTGCCAGAAAAATATAACTGTACTGCAAAGTATGCAAAGTAATGAATGTTTTGCGATGTTGTTAGTACAGAAACAAAAGAAGACATACAACCATAAATCAAAGTGTATTTCTTTTATTTGCAGTACATGTTTTTTTTATTTTTTTTTTTAAGAGGTGGCATCATCAGATCCCAGTGCATGTATTCTAGTAGTGCACTTATTCGTTGGTTGCGGTTTTTGGGACGCGCAGATCCAGGAATTCTTAAAACTACTTGCATGGCTGGATTCACTAGCAAACATTACAAACCAGCACCATACATATAATGATTTCTTGTAGGTATTTACTCATCTTTTTTGTGTTTATTAACATTATTGTCCTTACCACATTCCCAAATCAAAATCTGTCGGCCATGTTGTGACTCAAAGAACGTCACGTCTCCGCGTCAAACCTCCGGCCGACAAGATTTGTCTGGTGGGTAAGACTGATTACGTAACATCATGACTATAAACAAGTCACAGAAATAAAAATTGATCTTATTCATAAAAAAGGAAAACATGGATTGACAGTACCAAACATTTTCTTTACCTTCAGGAGACAGCTAACAAAGGCTAGGCCCATCACATACTACTAGCACAGTTTGCTGAAGGTATTGCACATTTAGTTTAAAAATAAACAAACAAAAAACAAAAAAAAACAAAACAAAACCAAAAAAAAAAAAAAAGAACAAAAAATACATATAACAATTCTCTTACTTCTAGGTGAAGTATACATAATGTACAAAACTAGAAGTCTGTTGAAACCAACAAATAGTACACTTTCAAATAAATAAATAATGGAATCTGTTATTCACACGTCTTCGATAGCTAATTCTGCAGGCGACTAAGTATATGCAAGAACTGGCAGAAATTCAGCGTGAGGTAGTTCATCAAAGCCGACTTAAATCAGAATGACATTGTTTGGAGAGATGCAGTAATTATATATAACAAAAAGCAACAACAACCTAAGAAGAAGAAGAAAAAACTAAATACTCCAATTAAAGCCCCTAATGTTGGGCTAAGAAAATTAAGAGCACTTTAGACAAGTGTGTTTTTTCTGATTGATTATTTTAGCTAATATGACAAATGGATACATACCACTGATTTTCTCCCTTCGTACAGATGTGACACTGCTTATTTACCATTAATCCTCGTTTATCAAAAATACTACTGCACATTTACTACTGGACAATTACTTTTTTTTTTTTTTTTGCTGTTGGAATCTACGATAACTGACTGCAGATTGAATTTAGTTTTGTACTATACTAATCTGGCTCTGTAGTCGCTTCCGCTGCACCTTACTAGCAAACTCTTGATGCTCAATAATAAACAAACACTTCCTTTTGAATTATTATTATTATTATTTTTTTTTTGAAAAGGGAGCAGGAGCCAGTGGCACCAGCTGTTCGTAAGTTCAAACTTCAAATGGAAGCGTTTACGAGGTGGAGATTTAGCATCACGAAAAATGGGTTGCACCACATAAACTAGTTCTTGGAGATTAGCTTAATTTAAATATTTACACCCAGTAACTGCCAGGTTTAACTGCTGACCAGACAAAGCTTACGTTAGCTTGCTAATACATTAAACGTTACCTGTTGTTCAGGTAACTGACAAAGCTTACGTTAGCTTGCTAATACATTAAACATTACCTGTTGTTCAGGTAACTGACAAAGCTTACGTTAGCTTGCTAATATATCAACTGTTAACTGTTGCATAGCTCAGCGACAAAGCTAACGTTTTCTCATGTATACCTAAAAATGCTAACTGACGAATATATTACCCGTTTAGATTGTAGAGTAAGAGGTATTGTGATATGGTCGATGCTGTGAAGAACACTTGATAAAATGCTGTTAAATAATGATGCATGTAAACTAGGAAGATTTTAAAATTAAAAAAAAAAAAAAATCACAAAAAATAACAGAATAGCACAAATCACAAAATGTTATGCTAATAATGTCAGACTGAATGGCGTACTTAAATATAGCATAATGATAATATTTTTCATTTATTATAAATTGTATTGATGCCACTCATTGTATTGATGCCTGGCTGTTTAATATATTATAATTTTATTAATATATTGTTTGTCCGACAAACTTTTTTTCTAGCTTGCGATGCTCCATTAAATTCAAATTTTGTAGCTGATTTGATTTTGATCTGACATTGATACAGATTATTTCTAGCAACAGGCTAAGGCGTTAAATAAGTTTTCATGGTGCAACCCGATTTACTAAATGGTTAGTTTGAAACTAGCTAGTTGTTACAAAGAACTTCGTCAGGACACAGGCGCGCACACACACTCTTACGGTAATGGATTTACGAATAGCTGGTGCAAGTACAGAACTTGAAACGGGAACAAGCCACAGTGTGACAGTATGAGGAATAACGGCATTAAATAAACGGTTCAACTGTGTTTAGCTTTACGTATTTGGCAGACAATAACACGTTGCTAAAGTGGAGCACAGCACAGTGCTACAGTAGCGTACGCTACAGTCGAAAGACAACCTTTTCTTGCAACTTTGCTTTGAGCTTTCTTAAAAAGAGAAGTCTTCATCACAGACCAAGGCAGGTTCTGGACAGACACTAATATTTATGCCTCTATTAACCAACCATAACACCTGCTCATGATCCATGACAGTAAATACATCCTAACTCTGACTCTTGCAGATAGGAAGTTTAGTTATGCAAACATTTAACATTTGCAGGCAGAGCAAAAAATTGAATATAGCAATTGGGTCATTAATTTATGGTCATGATGTTACCCAACTTGCCAAGATAACTTTAAGCCAACGGAACCAATGAATTAGCCAGAAACACTGTCCTTGTTTGGCTCTGCCTCTCAGATATGTCTCCGTAACTAAACCATCGATCCGCCTTCCAACAGTGAACAGTATCCGAAACCACCACGAAATACTGACAACAATGCATTTGCAGAGTTGACTCGTTTAGTTTGATCCAGTAGTTGAATTTTAAAGCATGTCTATTCCGTTCATTCTTCTCTCTTACAATCATTACGTTAAATTAGTACTCAAAGAAAAGCCGAAAAACTGTTATTTAACCTATATTTCGGTTGCTGTCACTGCAAAGAAACACTTCTTTTTACTTTGATGAAAGACCTTGATAAAACTGCCTCTTCTTCTGAAATGGCTCAAACACGTGCTTAAGCATCTCAACGTATACGTCATCACCTTCTTACCCTGCAAGACACCGCTGTCTCCCGCTCAAGGGTCAAAATCAAAACAAGTAGAAAAATATACGATACGATTTGTGAGAACTACAACCCCATCACACATTATTGGTTTGATATGGAAACCACTGTTGTTATCCAGACGCCATAAAAACCAGTCATATAATGAATACACTTCCTCCCAGGTACTCAGGAATGAATGACAAACAACAGGCACTTTTCCTTTCCAAGCTAAATCAAAAACACTCAAAAAGGGCACTATTATTGCATACCATAAGAATGAATTGTTTCTTTTGACTGGTTGTTTGTGCTGCTGTTTAACATGCTAAGTTTTTAGGTTCTTCGACTTTTTATTCACAACCGCAGGCAAGTCCGGTACATCAAGAATTTGGCCAACTCTTTAGAAAACTCACTCTCAAATTTCCAGATTCACAAAAGCACATTACTAATAACAGGATCTGTAAGAAGCAGACATCTTTTTCACACCGTTCCATCAGGCTGCAGAATCACAATCCCTCCAAGACATCGAATATCAACACGTTCAACATGCATTCTCAATATCACAATTCCCCTACTTGTCTGAAACACATTCTACTTACACCGTCACCGATTTAACAACTTCACACAACTCTACATCTCGGAAAAACCTCCCAAAGCGCGACAATAAACCCCCCCCCCAAAAACATTCCTCAAGTCCTGAACCATTACGGCAAAATTCCACCAGGCACGGATGCAACGCGTTCTAGTCAATGTTTCAATCCCCACCAGAAGCGGCTCTCCGTTCTACTCTGCTGGGAATATGCGTTTGTTTCTTTTTTTGACGGACACCGCAGACAGTTTGGGTCAACCTGCGCAGAGCTGCTAAAGAAACGGCACAGAGAACCAAGATCAAACGCCCTGTGCAAACCTCTGATCGTAAGAACAGACAAAAGGGAAACTCTTTAACTATGTAGCATATTTAGAAGCACATAAACCAGGGATAAAAAGACCAAATCTGAGCAAGTAAACAATGTCTAGCGGGCTTCTAAAACGCTCCTGGTGGGGTTTGAAATTGCATGGAGAACGGACCAAAACAGCCATCGCTCACGCAACGTGATGGAGGAGTGCCCGGTGGGGTTTCGTCGTTAGCAATACCTCAGTATCAAAGCAAGCCAGTGGAGAACGTGAATGAGCTCCGTGCATCCAGTCCTCCAAAGCAATACCACCTCTCCGGTTCCATAATGTCACACAGCCTGTCGCAGACAAGAGGAAGAGGTACTTTAAAGCACTTAAAAAATACAGAAGACAGTCGTCCAAAAGCTCCACGGGACCCTAACTGTGCCATTTTCAATCCCATATCTTAAATTTAGAAGGTCCTATCATGTCTGAACAGGAAGTGAAGAATGAGTAAATTATAAAGCTTTGATTAAAGTTTTACAATGTAGGAAGTAGTAGTGATTCACAAGAAAAGAAGATTTTAACGTAAATCTATGTGATCTCAGTTTGAATAAATGGACATGTTGTATGCATTTCAAACAGCATCCATATCATGTAAGATAAAACAGATCAGGGGAGACCATCTGTCAATTCAATTATGTTTCAATGGCTCACTGCAAACTTGTATCGAAGATAAAACTACATCTACCATAAAATCTGTACAAACTCAATCTACATTTATATGGCAAGTTGTAAAAGCAGTAGCTTACAAGTGAAACAAATGACTTTCAACAGAAAAATAGATCACATTAAAACATTTTACAGATATTTCTTTAAATTCTCACTGTCGGTTAATACAAACCGGAACATAGTGAAATCATAAAAATTCTCTTATCATCTTAGGTTTCTGAAAAATTAAGAAATGCCACAATAAATTACAGCTAGGACTCGAACGAAAAAGAAATCCTAATGTTTCTTTAAAACAAAAAACAAAACAAAAACAAAAAAAAGACTATAACTGTAAAAAAAAAAAAAAATCTGTCCTTTCAGAAATCAGAATAAAACTCAAACAGCTAGCTGGCTAATCTCTACACTACTGAAGACAAGCACAGAGAGGAGGTGGGAGGAAGAAGAGGAGACAAATACAGAGGGGCCAGTGTCAGGGCTAGTGGTCTTGGATGTGACCAGGGGACGAGGCCCAGCCCGGGACCGGGAGGAGGTGTTTAGATGATAGTCATCTGCAGCAGCCCAGGGGGGCATTGGCTGTAGCAGCTGCGGCGGCGGCGGCGGCAGGGACAGCGGTGGCGCTGGCCGTCTCCAGGCTGCTGTCGGTGTCGGTCAGGGTCGGGTTGGTGGACATGGAGGAGACGTCGTTGGCAGAGGAGGACGTGGAGGTGTGGTGCTGCCGGGGGCCGCTGCTCACTGCTGAACCTGTGCTATGAGGAACAGGAACAGGCCTGTGGTTAGCCATCGAAAGAACACGCAGACACTGCTGCTGAAGCACTTTTGTATATATATATTTTTCTTTATATTTCTTATTTATGAGTAATTTCTCATCCACTTTGTGTATACGAGCTTCTGGGTTTTGGGTTTCCCGGCGATCCTACTTGCTCGTCTGAAAACTTCCAGAATTCAGGAGAAAGCATTTTAAATATTGTTAAGCCGGGAAAGCCGGAAGTTCTTAAAATAAAAACATAAATTCAGCAACAGCGTCTCTACACTGTTTACACAAAAGTAATGAAAGGAAAACTACTAAAGTCAGAGGCGCAGAGGACTGGTTTGGCAAGTACATAGATCAGAGACAGTTTATTGTGCAATAGATTGGATTGACTCGTGTGTAACATTAAAAAAAGAGCGGTACTAATGCCACAGTACACGCTGGATTTAAGACTTCTACAGCAGTCAGCAGTTTGCCACAATCCTCATTCTGCTTAATAATCCTCTGTCACTTGTAGATTTATGACAGACTTAAGTAGGGTCATAACACAACATGTAAAGTGTCTTTAACTAGACATCTGCGTGCTAATTCAGTCACTGTCCTGCCCACATTACAGGGAGTTACCCAAATTAAGCAAAGATGTGGTGCTCAGAAGTGGAAAACACCTTTTCCCATTATAACCACATGAAATGCAGAAGTGTAACAGTCCACCTTTGACACGGTTTATGGCCACGTGTGCTGCACAGATAACACACGTCAACCATTTATACATCTTTAAGAGGTACAAACCCACTTACATGTGATCCCCCTCAAATATACTCGCAGACTCAAAAAACTCCACTAACCTATGGATGCTGGCTGTCCTCTGATGACACCGTTCTTCGTCCTCTCTTCCCAGTCCAACACTTCTTTGTATATCAACTCTGTAACAAGCAAGACACGATCATTTAATACAGAAAAAAGAGACAAAAGCCTGAGGCTGCCTGAAGTTCCCATATGATGTCACTTCACAGCTTTTTCTGAATTTGTTATTGTGGAGTTCACTTATCACCATTTTGCTCTTAAGTCATTTCCAAAAACTGTGTGACCAGGTGTTAAATGTGTTTTTCTCTCACTTGGTGTAATAAATAAACGGCAGATTTTACATGATGATTTATTCCGAAGGAGAGCAAGAAGTGATGAAACATCCTCCGACAGTGTGTGGAATCGGGAAACACCAGCAAGTCACACATCAGGTGTGAATCTCCTGCTGTCATTATCACTTTGTTAGCAATGAGGGGGAGGAAGTAGTTTAATTCGAGCATATTTGCGAAGGAAACTTGTCTTCGTCTCTGCCCACTCACTTCCCTCTGGTGTTCCCCAGGGGTCAATCACGGGGTCTACTCTAATTTTATGCTAAAATGTTGCATTTAAGTAACGTTATTTGTAAACAAATTTTTGACAATCACAAGGCGGCTCATATTTTGCCTATTTTTGAGACGTCTAATATTGAGTCATGCAAGTGTTCTGACTGTTCCTTTGATTTACTTATGCTGGAACATAGCCAAAATGATGACATGTTTTATCTTTTGAAAAGGTAATCTATGCTTCTGTTTCATCGCAGAAAAACAATCTGGCATATTTATATGAAAATACCACAGAATTGTATGGATTTTACACAAGAACAAATATCTGAATCAGGTTATCTAATATACATGTTTCAGGCAGTGAAAACAGGAAACCAGGAAGGACATGTATGAAAATGTGCATCAGTTTCCAGTGTAAAATTAGGATTGTGCGTGGAACAATAGTGCATCTATGAATTCAAACTGTGGAGGAAAACACGCACATCGGTTGGAGGAAGAAGATTAAATCTCCCACAGGCTGCAAAGTACGAGCACAGAACTAATGCAACACACTCCCGAAAAAAGCTAAGTAGTTCAGACAGCTTATCAAAGAGGAGAGGAGGGAATCTTTCGTACCTTTCCATTCCTCCACTGTGTGCTCTCTCTCATCCAGCTGCTTGTCTGTGATCACGGGTGGTGGCTGGAAAAAAGAGACAGGCAGACACACATGGTTTCTATATTTCAGCCTTCGTAAGAGATGCTCATTCTAAACATAGAGCGACTTGCCCCACGCGTCACACTCGGGTAAAGAACTTTTATTTGCATGTTCCACATTCACCTCTATTTTTATAAGGAAGCAAAGGTCCATTGTCTCAAACTGTTGATGGATCCACACTGGCTATTCAAGTTCTAGGACAGTCTAATCACTAGGCTGGCCTACTGTCACATAAAATTACTGACACTGTCATGAACAGAACTTGAAGCCTTTGAGTTACAAAGACAGTTTCTAAGTTTGCCAACTAGCAGACCTGAGGTCTTCAGTCATGTGTCACCCTGAGTTTGATGTTTTCATCCCAACTCAACGCTACAGCAAGTAAACTCAAACAAAAGAGGACAAACTCAGCCGCAGTAGGTCACAGCTCAGTCTGAACACCTACTGACTCAGGTAATTGATGGCACAAGAGAGGGAAAACTGTTGCATTTAACCGATTTGTTTCCTCCCCCGGACTGCATAAACCAGGAAAACACCACAAACTTCTAAAAATCAAATTCACTGCGCGCTGACCTGGAATAAACTACCTCAAAGCAAGCAACGGCGTCAAGTTATCGGTCCTCCCCAGAGTCAAATAAAGATCTGATGCATTTATGCAGTGTCTGTGTGTAAATCTGCAGCTTTCAAGGCTGCGCTCTCAGTTCTGAAGAGTCATTTCATGCCAGAGAGGGAATTCACTTCATCTCCCAATCCGCCTGATCACAGACAAAATCAATTTGCACTGGCTGAGTCATTGTGTTCCCAGAGAGAGTGTGGTGGATTGTCCTCAAACACATGCAGACAACTTTCTGTCACCAAACACAGACTCTGTCAAAAAGAGGAGGAGGTTCTTATACCCGTATCTATTGCTGCTTTACACATCTAAATATTAAAGGTCCCGTATACGTAGGTACAGGGTGACATCATCTATGTCTGTGCACCAATCAGAATTCAGTAACTTCTAGTCATCAAGTCATGATTATATCATTTTATCAAGGAATAATTTTAAAAAGATTGGGGCTAATAAACAACAACAACAACTATTGATTAACAAGTAATTATCAAGTACTTACTGCCTCCACTTCAGTCGGGTCGTACCACACGTTGATATAAGGGTGCTGGAGAGCGTCGTCCACTGAGATCCGCTTTGACGCATCTATTACCAGCATCTTGGATAGTAGGTCTCGGGCTTGGCTCGCTGAAAAGAAATTGTGGCAAAAAAAAGAAAAGAAAAAAAAAAGCAAATGTTAAATTCCAATCTGAAATCTGGTCCATTTGAACGCGCCTTGCTCACGTGATGTATGTTCGACTCAAGCAGGATGTGGGAGCAGGACACAATGCAGGGAGGGACCACTGAAAAGTCTTAAAGTCCCACTCCACTCCCGAGTATGTCTTGATTACTGCTACGGTGCTGGACTGCAATATACTGAGTTTGAGACCATAAAGATGTTTTAATATTTATGTATTAATGTGTTCACTTTAAATCTGCAGGACTTTGTGACATCACGACTGGGGTGAAGGCGTCGTCATGCACCAGTATGTGGGAACTTTAAGCTTCAAGTGATACATTTTTAAGATTTATTTTCAAGAATTTGTTACGTGAACCTTTTTGTGGAAAAAAAGCCTAAAATATATCAAACAGCAATATATATTTATTTATTATATATTTTCATATGTCACAAAAAAACATATGGACTGCAGTATCACTGTGGGAGGGAAGGAGTTTAATTCGATGAAATATGAAATCAGGTAGGTTTGACAGCTGTTTAAAAATCCAGTTGGTTTCATTGTACCAGCTGGTACAGGATGATGTCATTAAGAAGGATGTTGTTTTGGAGAAATCAATGTATATTAAAGGTATAATATGAAATTGTAGACAAAGTTCTGTTTACATTCGGGAGTTTCCAACAAAATTGCATTTATGTGTCCTGAACAAACTTCTTCTTTGCTTGTTCCTTCTCATACATAATAGAAAAAAAAACTACAGAGGGCACCTTTAAACCTGAAGCCAAAGACAGAAAAACATCTGTTTTTGTTTGGGTTTTTTAGGACATCCACCTTGATTATGTTCTGTCTGAGCGGCATCAAAGCTTTCAGAGCTAAATGTGAACAATACATGCAGCCTAACAGGAGCACATCAGGGGGATTCACTGTTGTCACATATTCCTGCCTCTGTAAATGAATGAGGACAGAAAAAGATGAGCTCCCTTTTCTTTTCTTTTTTTTTCTTGCGACATCTTGCAACAGCTCGGCGGCGTGCGCTGTGACTGTTCCTGTCATCTTCTCTCCATTTACACATGAACATGCTTTGAGGTAAATTCCCCTTCGTGGTAAACAACTTGGTCCTGAGCTGTCAGCCTCCGTAAAAAGTGCTTAATCTAAGGCAGCCGCTGAAAAGTGAACTGTCACTTGGGCTTTTGCTTTCAGCAGATGTTTGTGAGGTTGCAAAGACAGAGTGCGACATAAAGCGATGCCATGTGGAGGAAAAGTTCAGGGTTTCTTCTTCTGCTTTCAAAGTGCTTGCATACTTATACGTTATATTAATCCTTCAGTTATAGAAATTGACGTTTAAAAAGTCACCTGTACTAAATTCTACAATACTATGAGACATGCCGGCTTTAAAAAGTCTTTTGTTCACATTTCAAGCTGTAAAACTGCAGCACGTTGTGGCATAAAACTCACGGCTCCAGAAACTCTGATTGCCTCATTATTTCTTGCACCGTCTGGCATGCGATAAAACTACTATTTGAATTTTTACAAATGGTCCCCCTCGAGCTGGACGGCCGCTACACCTGTAGTTTTTCATCTCTTGGCACTAAATTTACAACCTCCCAGTGAAGCCAGAGAGAGATGACAGTGTCTTTACCTTTCAGTTTGTTGTGTTCGGAGTCTGCAGGGAACAGGACATCGGGGAAGAGCTTCTCGAAGCTGTAGCCGGCATACCGTGGCCTGTTCTCCACATAGGTCCTCACTGACTGGTTGAGCTTCATCAGGAACTCCTGAGATGGTGTCCCCAGCTGCTCGATCACCTTATTCCACTGGTCGATATCTCAAGGTTACAGTGTTAAGAAAAGCACTGGACAAAAGGGTTGGCCATTCCAGACCTGTGGTGGGTCATTTTGAACTGATGAAGAGTAAAATAGAGCCATCTGGAGTTGCTACACATTGTACAGCAGCTTATAACCTCCTCTGGAAAGTTAATAGTAGTTAGAGTGCATTATTGGATGAACTATGGAAAATGTCTCAACACAAAAAATGAAAATACTCAGAAGGTTTGGGGAAAGGCTGCCTGGATGGTGACGAGTTTCTAAGTATTGTTTTTAGTTGATGTAAACAGATTGAACTCGTAACAGATCCCGTTCACATCTGTGCAGAAACAAACATCTGGAAACACTGCCTGTTCCGAAGAGACAGCTGCTGCTCACCTCAAGTAGTCCAGATGCTGGAAATGTGTGTAAAACTCGTTTCTCCCCTTTCTTGAAGACATAACACACATACAGATGTAACATGTACAACACCTTGTTCACTTCTTTGTTCATGAAGGGGAAGTCTAACCAGTCGTACCAAAACTGGGAAAAGAAAAGTTAGACTGTAACATCAGGACATGTTCAATACTGGCTGAAATAACAGGAAAGGATCTGCCTAAAATGATTAATTTAGACCAGACAGGATTCATTAGAACGAAACAATGGAGCCAATCAGAGCTTTGACAGATAGACAATCGCCCTGTTCCAGAGCTGCATTGCTGTGAAACGACTTGTAGCCAGCGAACATGTACACAATGTCAGACTGAATTACTGTGGTTAAACGAAATGATATTTTACTCTGATGATCAGGCTAGGAGAGGCCTGCTCAGCCCCCCAAAGTCTAGCTGACCATTTATACTAAAAAATAAAATATTGAACAATATCTGTTCATTATTATTACCAGTGAAGTCACTATCAACTGACATGAAGATGTCATTATGAAGATGGTGGTCAGAATTAGACGATGCGTATGTCCAACAGACAAATCGGTGCCTTTTTAGAGTGCTAAAGTCCTACCATTTCAAGCTAGCCTCATTAGCTTCATTAGCTTCAGTCAGACAAAGTATTTTACCACTGGTTCATTAAGCCATCTAAAAATCTGGAACATGATACAGCTATGTTCTCTCATATCAGTTAGTTAAGCTAGCGAGTTAGCTATGAATAACTAGCCGAGTTAGATAAGACTGCGGCTCTAAAATTCTTGCTAGCTGCTACTTCTGTCACCTCTTTTTATAGAACACTTTGCTAGCGCTGCAAACAGTGTACACCACCCAATATAAATATGAAGCTTTCATTAGAAAGCTCATGCTTAGCTGGCCAAAGTCAGTCAGCATTAGCATTTTATAATGTTATGCAACTATTAGCTTCATGTAGCTTAGCATAAAGCAATAAATTAATAATGGGACACGAAAAATGTTCCGAACTATTAATCTACAAGGCTTCAAGGCTGACTTCTGAATAAAGCAGAAAGAAAAGGTAAAAATGCAAACAGATTTCACGACAAACTATTTTCACGTCATAACAGGAAAACCACAGGTATGATTATACGTCTGATGGTGCCTTTGTTAGATCACTGCGGGGTAAATCCAAATCCATCAAAATTACACCTGCGCTTGAGCTGCTATGAGGAGTCAAACTGTCAAGAAGACACTGAAATGTCATCAAACAGCCACAGCTTGATACATGTTCCCTGTTGTGTGCAAAGATATGAACAAGATGTCAGACAAAGGATGAGACAAGGTGGCATTTGTTTTGGGAGGGGGGGTTTGGATGGAGGTTCAACTTAAGGATACGATCAGTGCCTGGAAACAACACACTACCCCGGACCATTTCAGCCATGATGCAGCCAACAGACCAGACATCAACTGAAAAATGAAATGACAAACCACCAAATTAGCATGCAGGACTGAAAAACAAACAGAAAACAACTCCAACAAGAAGAACAAAAAGGGAAAAATAAACATGATGTGGTGCCAGGTGATGTGTGTGTGTGATACATGACACAAATGAAATGCATGCAGATGAATGCACTCTCAAACCTGGGTCAGCATCCCACCGCGCTAAGGAAAATGATGATCATTCTTTTTTTGGCTAGCATAAACTGCAGATACTGCAGCTTTCTGTACAAACAGCAGTATTACTAATCGAAGAATCATTTCTGCTTCGGGAACACTGAATAGATTCACAAGCTTTGAAAGGAGAGACACTGATGTGCAAGGTCTTTTTTGCAGAAGCTCATCTCAGCACCCTCAGTATCCTCACTGCAATTCATGTTCTGTGTTAATCTGGAATATTCGGATTTATGAGGACACAAATGATCATTGTTCAGCTTTTTTTGTCAGTGCAACAGTGCAGATTCAAAGCCTCATAAATATTTCTGCAGTACAGGACCAATTTATTCAGGATTATATTGTGAAAGCCAGAGCTAACAATTCATTATTATTTTTTTGATTGCTGCTACAAAGCAGTTTGAGGATATGCAAGGGTATTTTTTCACAGCTATGCCAGAGCAAACTATTAAATTCTATTTCGTTTTTTTTTTTTCATGTGAACGCTGTGCTTGAAGCAACAAGTTTTGCTGCTTAGGTGAGTGTAGGAAGAGCGAGCAGGTGGGTGGATGCAAAGTCGAAGTGTCACGCAAATCCGAGAAATAGAATTTCTGTAGTTGCTCACATCACACGTGATCTCTGTGCAATTCGCTTGATGGGGCTAATGGTTTGAAGAGACGACAGACATTTTTTTTTTTCTGTGTGTGTTTTGCTTGTAGGGTTTTTTTTCGTGTTTTCACAAGAAGTGCCAGACACTGCTGCAAGCAGCTCAAGGATACAATCCCTTCCTGGAAAAAGGATTTTGTGGCGAACCATTTCTGCCATAATGCAGCCCACAGCCCAAATATCCACTACATATGCGCAGCATAAAAAGGAGGGAGAAGAGAATAAGCAAAAAAAAAAATGCAACAAGTCAGCAGGAAAAAATAGGGTCATTGTTTTTGGTCAACAGGATTAAAGATGATACAAGAATCTCCTGTAAGATTAGCTATGCATCAACCTCATGATGTTTGTACAAATGGAACAATTTTAACTTCCAAGGCCAGAATCAAGATTTGCTTAACTTGCTACGATGAAAAAAATGAACTTTAAAAGTCTAAATATTGGCTAGGCTAATAGAGCCCCAGTCGCAGGTCTGTCAAAGGAATGTTTTAACATTTTGGTAAGTGCACTTGTTAGCTTTGTTGCTCAAAATTAGATGGGAAGAGCGGGACCACTCTCATGTCTGTATGCCAAATATGAAGAAAGACAGTTAGCTTAGCTTAGTAAGAGTAGAAACAGGGAGAAACAGCTAGCTTGGCTTTGTCCAAAAGGTAGAAAGAAGCTAAAGCTAATGACGGCACTATACTTCCCAGAGTCTTCCAACAAAAAATAGTCTAACCCCAATAGAACCATAACTTTTTGGGGGGGATTTTGGACTGATCCATGCTAGCTGTTTACCCTTGTTACCAGTCTTTATGCTAAGCTAAGCTAACATCTCTTCATATCACAGACAGGTACGAGAGTTTGCAAATACGTGGCAAACAAGTGCATTTTGCAAAATGTTGAATTACTCCTTTAAGACCACCGTGCAGAAACTGTGATATGTTCCAAGCAGCAGCAGCAGCAGCATGTGAAACTGCTGAAGCATGCTCAAGTGCCTGTATTCAGACCGGCGTTTTCAGCCAGGCTGCGAGGAGCTCAGGACAGCCGACCTCTTAATAAAACATCAAATGCATGCTAAAGCACTGCTGGGAACTGGAGTCCCCAAACAGGAAGTTTCCCACAAAGCACCAATACCCAACATGCCAACTTCCCCCCTGAGTGTGACCTTTACAGGAACAGGGTGTGTGTGTGTGTGTGTGTTTGGGAGGTGCTGTCGAAAAACATCCCGGAGGATGAGGGTGGGAGGGCCATGCAGCAGGCCAGGCAGCAGCTTAGGAGCTCCTCATTGGCCGGTTGCTGTCAAGAAAGCTGCTTTCCCTCCACTCACCGTTGGCCTGGTAGCCCATGCCCAGGATGACTTCAGGGGCGCGGTAGTAGCGGGTGACCACATAGGGCGTCATGAGGAGGCCGGTGGCAGCTGTCCTGGCCAGGCCGAAGTCCAGGATCTTCAATGTGCAGTCAGACTTCACCACAATGTTGCTGGGCTTCAGGTCCTGTTTTAGAAAACACAAGACAAGCCTGATTCAGGACGCATTCAGACAGAGTCAAGACACTGTGACCACGGTCCATCAGTGTGTGGGAGTGAGAGTGCTGGGCGTGTGTCCATCTGTGCTGAACATAGCCACTGTCAAACAATCAGATAATAACTTTTTATTTCGCTGATTAGCGGACTTTATGGATGCTGGTGCTCCCTAACTCTCATTCACTGTCCATGTTGCTCAACCAACACTACTCTCACCCTCTCGCTGCAGTTGGGGTATGAAGGTCTGTTCTGATAGGAAAGAAAGGAGTTTGGCATGTAGGAATAGTGGGGGGAAATATCAAATACAAGATAAAAAACATCTTTCTTTCTTTTTTTTTTTAGATGAGAGCAAATAATTTCTATATATGGGAAAGTTGAAGTGGGGTGCTTGTTTTTCTCATGAAGAAACCATCGTTCTTGTCCAGCATGAAAAACTATCAACAGGAGATAATAAATCACAGTGAACATAGTGTTTTTGTTTTTATTCCATCCTTATCTAACTGTTCCCTGACTTCACTGTTTTCATATCTGTGCTGCGTTATGTTCTCGTCAATCACCTGACACCTACAGGAAGAAACAAGAAAAAAAAAGAAGAAGAAGAAAGAAAGTCGTGTGTTGAACTATAGTTGTAAATGTCACAGATGGTCTCCTTTCAAGAGTGTTTGACATGATTTGACTTGCAGAGAAAGTTATCCTTTCTTCTGGAGCTCATCCCGACAAAGCAAACTGACATGATTATCGCTTCGGCTCTTCAAATTTCCATCCAGTGTCATAAACATGACTCAGCTCCTGCGGCTACAATCAACCAGTAGCTATCGGCCAATTCATTTATTGCAGTAACTAATTTGCCAGCCATGGCAGGTTGAGTAGTTGGTATGAGGCATAATTAACACAGCAACAAATTAGATCCAGCTGCCATTTCATGCCAAGAACTTTGTCTTTGCTGTGGTCACTTTGTGGTTTGGAGAGTTGCACTTCTCCTGCCATCAAAGCGAACAATACAGGTACAAGTAGAACTCCTCATGATCATTATCATAACTTGACAACGAGAGCATCAGACTGTGGCGCTAAAGCACAGATTGTAGGAGGTTCTATTCTAGAGGGAGTTCTAGAGGACTAGAGAGGCTCTCATCACAGAGGCACACAAGAACAAAAGAGTCTTTGGCGATCCATGACTCGTTTTGCATCTGTTCACCTCGTCAGAGCGCTTGTGTGCCGAGCCGTTGCTGATGCAAGCGGTGCCTGCTGGCTCCGCCTGTGGCTCAATTAGTTCTGGCTGGCGGAGCAAGAGGAGCTCTGCTAATCTACTGCCGCGTCTTTCACTGAGGGTGATTGACAGAGTGCCGTCGCTGTGTGTGTTTGTCTTACTCACTGCGTGTGCGTGTGGACAAGAGGGATCCTTTGTATACTGTCGCCGGTGCTTCAGGATGTGCGTGTGTGTGGATTATGTGTGTCACCCCCCCGTCTGTTGTTTCAATGGGAACGAGCACCTGAGCGCGTTCGCGTGCGTCATCTACTCTGCAGAGCAACCGGTTTAATGGCTGGCTGTGTTGTCCGGTGATTGCACATAATAAAGTGTCAACAAATGGACAACAAATGAGATTCTACCGATTCCCAAATTTGAACAGGGGCAGTTCACCATCTTTCAGAGGTGTCTGTGTGGAGCTTATTTCAGGAGGAGCTTAAAAAAAACAGCTAGCCTGGTTGCATCCGATGGTAACAAAACTTGCCAATCGTCGCCTCTAAAGCTCATCAAGGAACACGTTACCGGCCTTATTTTTACGTGGCAATGCAGGGAGCTCTATGACTGTGAAATTGGCTTTGTCCATCTGTGTGGTATTCCGGTGCCGGAGGTTTACAGGTGAGGGGAGAGGTTTAGTCAAATGGAGCAGCACACACACAGCTGATGGTAAAAATATGTCAGAGCCACATCCGTCCATCTAATACTTCTTTGGTGATATTACAAGCAAATCAAATCTCGGCACGAACATGCAGCAATATGCTTAAAATGTAAATCTGGTAGATATGTTTAAATCAGCAACAAAATGATAGGACAGGAGTCATTTAAACTGTATGAAAAGCTTCATTAAGTCCTCGCAGCCATCTGAAGGCAGCACGACACGTGTTGATAAATCTGCAGCCTCTGATTGGAGGAGTGTGGAGCCAGAGCGCAGCACCATTACAGCTGTTTACCTTCAATAAATCAACCCGAAAATGACAACAGGCTGCCACAGAATAACACACACACACACACACACACACACACACACACACACACACTTCAGTTAATAACACTACATTCTGCCTGAATTTGTGGGAGACATCGTAATTACCTGTCACTCACTAATCCTGTGCATCATGGCCTCCTTCCAAGAATATTTGTAGATATATAACGTCATACATTATTATGGCGGATTATGAATTATGATGCCATAATGACACACTTTGAGATGAAAATACAGACTGTGCACCTGAAACCGTCGCTTAGCACTTGCGTTGTGCCTGATAGAGCCTCAGATCTCCTGTTCTTAGAGCAATATTGTGTAACTTTTCTACCATTAAATAACATTTAAAAAGATTTTGATGACACTGATGTGTAATGAGGTGAAAGGTGTGTTATTGGTGTGTTATTCTCACTCTGCACATCTGTTTCTGCACTTTGTAAATTTGTGCTCCGGGCAAGATCATCTGCAAGAAGTACGTAATGCTTTACGGCCTCCTCACCTCTCGGTTAAGTTTCCCGATGGACAGCGAAATAATTGCTGTGAACTGTAGCAGCTGTTAGCTAATGTTAGCTCAGTTTGTTAGCTGGGCTGACCAGACTGTGAGCTCAGAGCACTGGTGCGTTTGAACCACAGGTGTTTTGGACCACTAGGGAGAGGAGCCTTTCGAGCACCGGGCCACGGGTGAAATACTGATGGGAATGGAGCTGTGTCATGCCAGAGCTGGAGCTGGGCTAGTGCAGCAGCCTAATGGACATAATGACAGAGGCGAAAAGACCAAGAGCCCGCTGATGGAGGAAGCTAAGAAGAGAAAATAAAAGAGCGGCCGAGCAAGTAGCCCCCAGACAACAGTAAATCTGGGACTGACTTTTAGTCGTTGGTGAGAGCTTGGCTGGCTGCTATGTTGTTGTGTTGATGTTTGGCTGTTAGCAAAGTTGTCGACTCACTAGTTTTGGAGAAGTAATGTACAATTGTCCATATTTACCACGGTGGTATTACACTCTGAAACAAACCCAATTCACACACATTCACAGTCAAACTTTTTTTTTGTAAACTCTTCCTTCAAACTTTAAACTTTTAAAATCCAGAGACATTACACATGATTCGTTTGCTGCTGCTCGGCTGGCCTACGCTGGCTTTTCAACGCTCTAACATTCTGCTTTACAGCTGCCAGACACATTACAACATTTTGCTGAATCTTATTAACATCTCAAGCCCTGTCCAGCCATTCCTGCTTCCGTGAAATTTCTGATGCTGACACACCCTGCTAAGTCATGAAATGCAGCTGTGCATATTCATGCGTGTGCTTACAATAAAACATTTAGGCCTGCTTATCTGGAGCGCGCGGACTGTTTCGTATGCATGCGGACGAGTGCGCCTCACCCTGTGTATGATGCCGGCAGCGTGCAGGTGTTTGATTCCACACAGCATCTGGTAGAGCAGGTAGGACAGCCTCTCGTGGTCCAGCTCCATCTGAATCACCTGGCACAGGTTGGCATCCATCAGCTCCATCACTAGATACCTGCGGGGGGAAACCACAGAGGGTTAAATAATCGCGCCGGGAAGCGCGCACGGAGCTTCCATAAGGTTGGCATTTTTAGTTCACAGGCAATGTAGCAACACACATTAAAAATGTATCTTAATGCGATCAAAGTTGATGACTCATTAGTCTGAATTAGGCTGCTTTACTCTGGATATATGACATAAACTTAACCATTTTAAGCTCTTCTTTCCTCACCCTTGCAGCACTAGTTTCTCATGACATTCAGGAAGTGACAGGAAGGGTTCTCCTTCTTAAAACACTGATGATGTTATGTTATCTGGCAGCTGTTACATCACCAGTCCCGACAACCCTCCTACATGGACCTCCTGACAGCTTTTTATACGAAAAGCAGCATCTTGGTGACAGAGTGTGCGGCTTTACCCTGTAAAAACTACGACTTCTGCCTAGACATGTGTTTATAACAATAAAAATGGTTATAAATCACTGTCAAAGAATCTTTTTTTTTTATTCAAGGTTGACATGTATATATGCTGAAATATATATATTTTTAGAACTTGGGATAATGCGCTGTGTGCTGCCCCGTGATGCAAGTATGCATTCAGGTACACAAGCACACAGGCAAATGGAGTGTTCACCCTCCATCCTCCTAACTGTGTGTTTGCCCTGCAACCCTCTGGCTATGATTTGTCCAGTTTCCTTTTTAGCTCCAATCAGGCAGACACGGCACTACACACACACACACACGCAGAGAAAGAGCTTCTAGAGGATGGCATTAATCATGTTTGTTCCCGTCATACTCGGCGAAAACCTTCACTTCCCCCACATCTCAGTTTAGTATTCTACTCTCTGCGATTCTGCAGCCAGCTTCCACTCGCCTGGGCGTCTTGTCGACTTCCAAACGCACACCAATTGTCCACACCAATGTAGAATGTATAAAAGTTGGACTTTACGGTATTTGCTCTCCACCGGAGGCACCAGTTATTTGGTTTGTATGTTGGAGATTTGTGTGTTTCTGCTGACCCCGGATATCCATCGCTTGAATCATGTTTGTGGAAAGTGTTTAAAAGATTAAAGGTGTCCACTCACTGTGATTACAGGTATTATTATTATGTATTCTTTGAAATATGTCTGCCTATGCCGTGTACTTTTAATAAGGCAAGTTAACACACTAACCACAAGCTCCTAAAAGTCAGAAAAGAGCTCCACAGCCCTCAGTGTGCCACATCCTCTATCGATTTTACAAACACGCAGCGAGCAGATGTTGTTCGGCTCGGTCATACTCACACATCTTGGAATTCTTCCAGTGTCTTCTGTGGCGTGAACACGTTTAATAGGCCGATTATCTGCCCAGAGTAAAAATAAAAAAGAGGAACAGTTATTACTCTGCGAGGCCGGAAGGGAGATGAAGGGTTGCAATAGATGACATCATCGCTGACACCTCTGCATCCCTTGAACCAGCAGGAGCGCCTGAACGGCTCTGCAGCAGCAGCAGCAGCAGCAGCAGCATCAATAATGAATAACAACAGGACATTTCTTAATTCAAAAAAGCACGTAGAAAGCACGCTGCAGCAGCGGGGAGGAGCGCTGTGGTCATCCGCAAAGCTTCCTGTTTTCAAAATCAGCTGTCAATCAAACAAGGTGGGCAGATTTTGAGACTCTCTTTGACTCTGCAGCAGAGCCATCACGTGTTATCACATTACAATGTTTTCAATAAGAAGTGACATCAATATTTAATCACTCGGGATGCAGCCTGATGCAGCACAATTACAGCGAGCACGCGGAGACGAGTGATGCTCAAGTTGATTTAGAGACTAAACATTTTCCAGAGCTTTCCTCGGGGCACGCTGTGCTTCAGTGTCTTCTGTTACTTCTATTGAGAAGTCACCTCTCCCGCATGCTCGCTCACCACGTTACTTCCAGACTTATGTCAACTCTGAACCAACCTTTAGGACAGTAAAAGTGTCACTGCTCAACTTCTACCATCCCTAACGCTAACATGCAGAAGAAGAAGAAGAAGAAGAGTAAACATCAGAAAGCGCTTACGTTCTTGTGGTTGACACATTTCATGAGCACCAGTTCTCTGTAGGCTCGTTTTGCGTGAGTCTGATTCTGAAACGGCCGGCTCAGCTTCTTGATGGCGACGTTCCTCTCCAAGTTGTGGTCGTACGCTGAGCTGCGGTGAAGAATGAAAGCAGGAAAGTAAACAGTAATGTAACAGCAAACACAGTCGCGATCATTTAACCCTCTCCAGCGGTCGTTCGCAACGTTGAAGGTATGACCTCATTGATATTAACTAACGTTTTAGCAAGCAGTTGCATATTAAAAAATCCAGCAGACTTGGAGCAACATTAGAGCACGCTGAGACGAGATCAAAACAGCTAAAACGCAGGATTGGAGAGGTCGTCTGTTTCGTCCACCAGAAAAAATTTGAGCCGGTTCTAATTTTTGGAAGAAAAAGAAAAGAAAAAAAACAAAAAAAAAACACCGCCAATCAGACACTCAGACCGGTCAAATGTCTCTGAAACTGAGGCTACACACAGCGCCAGATTCTGTCTTGGTGTTTATTTGGAGTTGTGTTTCTGCTGACCTCCTTTCTGCTCCTTTAGTTTCCACCATCTCCTTCTGGAAACATGTAGCTTTTTAGCTGCTGAATGTCCCGCGAGGTTCACCAGGTAGCTTCTGACAATGTCCGTGTGAAACCTAACGGTGTGGCATTTTGTCCACCTCGCATACCAACACCACGCGGATGACCCTAGCAAAATAAATGCAGCGATTCTGTAGAAATCTGCTCGAATTTTGCACGTATGGCTTTAATATGCTTCAAAATCAATAAGCAGGGATGCTTTGTAGGCAATCTTGTGCTGAGAGGACTGATGTGATGAACGTGATGATGAATGAGTGTCTACAAATCACAATCAATGCCGGGATTAAAGACAATATGTTCATTTTTATCTAATTTTATCCATATTTTATTCATATCCTGGGGATTTTTTTTTGTGCTGGGGTTTGTGTTTCTGTTTATTTATTTATTTTTTAGCTTAAGCCCCAGTTTGTCACAGTATGTACTGTATGTCACAGTTGCTGACATTTAATTCCTCGCATATCAAAATGAAGCACTGGCTGATGCTCATTCATCAGTTCCTTGGAGTTCCTACCCAGTTTAAGTGCCAGAGAGGATTAGTGACAGAACTCCACGCTTAGCTCACGTTACAAGAACCGGGTCTGGATCAGTTTGGACCGTCGATTAAAAAAAGTGATGGTCCAGTCAATCAAACACCGGAATGATGGAGATGCTAAAGAGCGCAAACGCAGCTTAACTGTCGACGTGACATGAATATCATCCTGAAATCCACAGGGAACACTATACCGTGCTGTACTGTCAACAAACACTTCAGTGTGCATGTATTTTTGTGTTGCGTGCGACTTATGCTGATGTTTTAACATCTGATCCCATCAGCTTTCAGAGCCAACAGCTGGCAGAGGTCGAGCGCCGCATCAGTGGCTTCCACCGAACCTGACAGCTCCTGTGTGGGAAGTTCAATCCCGCAGTTTCTGACTGGAAACAAAGATTTTCCATCTGGCTGAGGAGACACAGTCGTGCATAAGGTTGTGGAAAGTATCCTTGTCCTTGAACTCACCAGACAATTCCCTGTGCTCCGGATCCGATGGGTCTGAGGTTCTGGTAGCGCTTTAAAACCATAAAAGTCGAATCGCCCACATCTATACTGTAGTACTCCTTTTCACGCTTGTTCCGGTTCATGGTGACGCCTTGGACAAACGCTGTGACATCCAAGTGGAGCTCTCCTCTCAAGACCTGCAGCACAGACAAAGACAGACAGGTGGTCATTTTTTAGGATTTCCAGCAGACAAAACATGCGCAACATGTTCAGGACAACAGCCAATGAAACTCTGAGGAACCGATGAAGAACTGTCCACACTCCAGGCTTACTGCCTCTGCGCTTCACTCAGTTAACTCACTTAATCACCCCTAGAGTTTGCATTACGTTGGACCTCATTTCACGATTTATTTATTCCCTAAGGAACTGCAGAGCCACCCGTGGATAAGTTCATGTGTTCGATGGTGCACATGCGTGTATCTGCACTCTTTGCTATCGTCAAGCAAGGTCCATCGATTGTAATGACTGCTGAATAAAAGGCAAAAGGTCGGTGCGATGGAGTGACGATCCAGGCGGAGAGAGAGAGAGAGGAAGCCGGGTTCTATTCCGACTCTGAAGACGACGAATCATTAGTGAGATTTGGAGCGCTGTGTTGAGGAGGTCGGCTCTGTGATGATAGCTGTACGTTAAACGGACCGTGACCTGACCTGAGACTACTGCTAACCCACCCCCACCCCCATCACCACCCTTTCCTTTCATTATCAGTCAGCTTCTCTCCGGCGTTCATCCTCCTATTCTTGAAACGTCCGCTCTTCTCTTCTATCTTCCGGGCTGCCATCAAGACCCCCGCAAAATAAATCCGACTCAAACGAGAGACCTCGTTCAATCAGGCTCAGACCAGGAGATAATAGAAATCAGATCAATACACATGAGATAACTGATGGATGTTTTTTTTTTTAGAGATTCCAAAAGTGGCTGAAATCAAGACCAAAGCACAAGAAAAGTGATCTCAAATGCTGCCCCGTGCCTCCTCTTCCTCTTCCTCTCCTCCTCCGGTTGTGTTTGATTCTTCTATCTTTGTCTCCTTCTCCTCTCTGACTCTGTTCATAACGTCATCTTCCCTCTCCCGCTGGAGGACCCTGTCTACGGTCTGCGTCTGAGCTGAAGCTGCAGAGGTATAGAGGGGGACAAAAGGATCGCAACAGAGCCTTCACGCCTGTTATTATTTCATCTCACGGCGAGAGAGACGTGCTGTCAAACACCTGGCAAAAAAAGAGGAATAAATGCCCAATCGAACGTCCATCCGTGTTCAGGTACAGAAAAACAAATAAAGAATGTGTGACGCAGCTGTAGAATCAAAAGCTTACTAACCAGATTCAGTCAAACACACTCTAACCACTCTAACCTGGCTCCTGCCCTCTGACCGTCAGAGACACAGAGAAACATTATCTGGTATTATGTCACACACACACACCTGGTTGTACCACATGCCGCTTCCAAAATTTTTTGGGTGACTGTATAAGAACACTGCTGCTCCTGTTTGATACAGTGAAAGAGAGAGAGGCGTGGCAGGTGGTGTGTGTGCAGAAAGAGAAGGTAAAGCATAGTAAGCGCTAAAATAAGATGGAGAATTAACACGGTGACATAACCCGCTAGAAATATGCTAATGTATTCATGTAAAACATCGGACTCGGCCCAGTTACAGTTGTTCTGTGGGAAACACTGAAATGTCCTGAGTGTGTGCTCAGTGACCTTTTCTGTTGCATGCAGCACAGCGTGCAGGTTTTGGTTTAAGGAACAGAAAAAGACATTCTATTTCGCTCGTCTAGGACGTCTTTCTGTTTCCGTGGTAATGAATGTTGTATTTTCATACTAAGATTGTATCAAAGTTTAAAACGCGACGGCCTAATTTGGCACAAGGCCGGTTTGTGCTATGGTTTTCACCAGAATTGAATTCGGCACATGGGCCTCGCGCCGACCTGAAGCGACGTCGCCGCGCGGCACGTAAGCGATGCCGCAGAGTGCACCTCCACAGCGACACGGTGAATAAAACAGGGCTCATTCTACAAACAGGGAAAAAAGGTTCGGTGTCATGTTTGCCAGGACAAGCTGTAAAAAAAAAGATAACATTCATGTTTCAACTATCTCCACCACCGGCTGCTATTTGATTAGCACCTACTAGAGATTCAGCCTCATACTTGCCACCTTCACATGTCGCCTGCACTCCATTTCGCCACGTTTCAGCAGCAGTACCACAACGTAAAAAAAAAAACATGTGCAGTATCACAGTACATTTTGAGATACTGCCACTAAAGACTCCGCTTTAAATGTGGAGAGCATCACTGAATCTTTTTAGGTACAATTTAAATCAAACATGATTATTCCAAACTTGCTTTAATAAACTTGCTTTAATAAACTTAATTCTGATTAATATTAATACAATGCTTTCCACGCCCCAGACACTCGGGTGCTGCGGTGAAAACGCAGGTTTTTCCATTCATTTGTTCACTAACCTGTGGTACCCTACCTGTTGTGTTCTGGCTTTGTTTATTTCATGTACCAGCTTCTAAATCGGAGTCTGACTCACGATTTACGCTGCAAAACAGTGACACAAAGAAGTTTAGTTTGGTTTGTGTCCGATGGTTTGAGGGGTAAAAAGAGCGGGCGTTGATCAAGAGACCTAAACAGTGAATGAGAGTGAGCGAGCGCCGGTATCGATAGATTGTCTCACAGCCGTTACATTCAGCACAACCACAGCGCCCTGACTGATATCATCAAACTTCTGATGCCTCCTCCAATTTAATGAACACTTGTGTATTGATTGGCACCTCACAGACTTAAACCCTTTTTTTCCCCCCCATAAGCTGGGCAGCAAAAATATCAACTTCCATTTGCCAGCAGCATCTGGCAGCAACAGGCCCAAAAATAACATGTAAGCCACTTCTAACATGCTTTTCAGAAAATGCCATGCGCTAAATCAAATATAGGCCACACGGGAGAGAGAGTGTGTGTGTGTGTGTACTCACGTCATGCAAGGTAGGCTTATTAAAAACACTGCAGAATATGTCTGAGCTGATATGTTTGGAGGCTTTTCTCTGCCAATTCGAAGGCAGAGCAGCACGTAGCAGGGTTATTGTGAGAGCGGAGGATCTGTGGCCGCATGCGAGAAATGGAGCCCGGCGATGTGACAGTGTGTGTCAGGCTGTCAGGTTGAGCCGTAAGGTGGTGGTGGAGATTTGTACATATAAATATAACAACAGAAAATATATCTGCAGCACACGACACCTTCAGGGGTGAAAGGTCTTTCGGGTCTATTGATAATCCTTCGATGTGGAAGAGACGCAAATGATGTCTCTGACAAGCAGACGGAAAAGAACAAAGATTTTCTTACAGGTGAACACACATCCATCTTAGCTGCCCTGTCCGCATTCGCCCCCGTTTCTCTGCCCCACAGCCGTCCATCACGCCGCGTCCCCTGGGAGTTGTTCCGTCTATCGTTTGCTCCGAATGCAGCGACTTTGCCCCCTCCGGATTCTCGCGAATATCAACAAGGCCTTCGGATATCTGAGCGAGCGAGATTGAGCCCTGGCAGCAATTTGGATGAGCTAGATTTTATCTTTGAGCCACTCACATTCAGCCAAAGTAATGGCTGCTGATAAGAGCTCATAAGGGCACATTCTGTGCAAACACTGGTACCAAAAGAAATTTTTTTTTAAAGTCACGTTTTTCTTCTGGTTGTCTGGAGGGATGACTTGGGGGTATTTAAACTTCCTAAAACCTGAGCCCAACCTCAGCGCTTATAAGAGTCGCAATAAGGTGTCCTGTCCTGTCGATAAGTTACAACAACCAATCGCGTGGCAGAACGCTAACGACATGTCGGAGGCGACAAACCTAAAACGCCGTTAGGCTTGTCGGTTTGGTGCCCGACACCAAACGGGCAGGTCACGCAAACGTTCTACTCCAAGCCAAAACGCCGAGCAAACAATGATGAGACACACCGATCTAATTTTATCACCTTAATAATCATCATCATCGTCCAATAAAGGACGCGAGAGTGCGAGCGCACGGCCTCAAACACCAGCGAATACGCCCACAGGAACACCCCCATAACAAACAGTTACATTAATATGTGCTCTCTGCCCAGTTAATAAACACCTCCGGCGCCTGGCAGAAGACGATACATGACGTCGAAAATGAGGGACATGACGTTTTACACGGTGGTGCCTGTACGGATTCATATTTCACATTTATTCACGCTTTTTGCAGCTTCTTGGGTCATTTTTCAGTCTCTGAATCTTGCCACTTTGGAAGTTTAAGCTCAGCTGGAAGAGCGACTGACTTAGTACGGACTAGGTAGGTGAAGAATTGCGGCATAATCGGCAAGAAAATCTTTACAACAAGCTTTATTTGAACAGCTGTAGGCGAGGTGTCAAACATATTTGCACAGAATAAACATGAAATCATGCAGAAGAGAATCTGAACACCATCCAAAGGACATGAGGGAGTTCTTTGTCCTCAAACATGAAACTATTAACAGAAACACTGACTCCACTTTAACTGGCAAATTATCCCTACCGTCCATTCATTTATAGAACGGATGAACAAAGAAATCAACGTCAACGGGCCCCAAAATCTGTCCGTATCAGCCAACAGGACCTCCAGATATGACTCAGAGCTCGCCGTGTGTAAGCCAGCACTCATAATCCCGTATCTGCATGCTACCTTTCGCTTTTGGTGCAGGAATCAGATTTCTTGGTGCTTTTGGCTGACCGCTGCTGTTCTCTTGGCAGGTTGTTTAAACCTCGCTAGCAATGTGCAAGTGCAGAGTCCGGGAGAGCTGCATGCATCGCCCAAATAGGACTACAGGAACATGTTGGAAAGATAGCACGGTCAAGACGCATACACTGCACACACACAGACACACACACATATAAGCTGCAACCTGGACCAAACCAGCCAAACCTGGCTCCATATTTTTTAATATCAGCGATAATATCACTGATAATTCATATTTGATCCTCTGATATGCTATCTTACTTGAGGCAGAGGTGATCTCCATTTGATTGCCGTAGCAAAGGTAAGGCATGCTGAAACATTATGCAACATGCCAAAAAGGAATAACTGCATTCACCTTTTTGAATTTGCAGGTCAGTGAGGCCGTGAACGCACCACATGAATCACATAAAAAAACACACACACACGCATGCATGTAAGCCAAACATTGATCTCCCATCTGCTCGCTGTTGCTACTGAATCCACGGACATGCTGCTACGTTATAATAAGCCACACTGCTTTTGGTTTGCAGTGCAGGGACGGAGTTTGCACCACCTTTAAAGCTGACAGAAAATATGCAGCAGATCCTATCACGGCGGTAAACACAAGCGAGCCGCTGCTAGCTGAAACGGGGTGTATTCAAAGGCGTCAATAAGTGATTTCTGTTTACATGGAAGACGTTAGCGTCTTTAGGTGACCACGCAGTGGAGGTCACGGCGTTTTAGCTGGACGTCTCACTTGCTTCACGACCACCAGCTTCGCGGTTAACAGCGTAAGCAGCGCTAATGTCTGTGTAGGTTACAGTAGTGTGCTTCCCAGTGTAGCCACTCAGCCTGGTTGCCTTTCACCAGTTAGGCCAGGCCAGACCTGCCCTGCCTGCCTGCCTGCCTGCCTTGCCTGCCTGCCCGCCCGCCTGCTGCTGTGGTGGTGGTGGTAGTGGTCACCATGTACATTGTATGAACACCTATTTACAGTAACGTGTGGGACACACATTTAGTTCCCATTCCCCGCAAAAGGTTTGACAATAAGACGACAAACATGTCTCATAGGAATATGTCGAGCTCACCCCTCTCCGGTTAATTCCACCAGTGTCGACCCGCAGTCAGTCGCCGTTTGCTGCCTGCCTGCTGCTGGAGACACAACCCGGACGTTTTTTTTTGTTTTTTGTTTTTTTTTCTTTTCTTTTTCGGAGAAAAAAAAACAGCTCTTTAATCCCCTTTTCCTCCGGATACACTCCCGTTTCCCCTCACGCTAGCAGGCCAGGGTCATCGCAAAATACATGTGTAGCTTCAACGTAACCTAATCTTTGTGCTTCCGTGACACAAGCAGTTTCTGCCATTTCATACCAACGTCGTCGAAACCTTGCGATGTTTCCTCGGCTGCACAATGAAGGACCGGGGAGGGGGGATGTTCAAGACCGCCTGCGCGTTCCCGGCAGCCGCTCCTGGGAAAGCGGAAGCGACGGTTTGGCAACGTTTTGAAATGAGGAAATTTTACACGCAAGAAAAATGCTTAAAAACATAGAAAACACACACGTAATGTGTACATTAATACGCATGTAAAAATATAATTATATAAACGATTTTGCAGCCGAGGTAGCATTTAGGCTACCAGCTAGGTTTATATTTACTTCCTGTTAGCTGACTGTCAAATAAAATGCACTCACATGATTTTATACATTCATTTTAATAACTTATAGGATGGCCAATGAAGCCTACAACATAATATAAGTCCAAAGTTATTTTATTCGGTAGATATGTACACTCAATTACCAGTTTATTAGGCACAGCTAGCTAAAACAAATGTAGTTTAATGCTACCATTGTGCAGCAAATTCTACTTTCATGAAGTTTTTAAACAGTTTGAGAGAGGTGTTAATGGACATTTTGGAGGCTTTAATTTGAATGGCTTGAATTGTAGTGGCTGAATATCACCATGCAAGCATTCACACATCAAAAACACTTGTTTATAATTAGACCACACCATAATTATAGCTATTAAAACAACTTTAAAATTGGACAAACCACCCTGAAACAACACTAACAACACAAACTGAACATAATAAACACTGTTAAGGTGGAATTTATTGTAGGGCTGCCAACCCTTTTGGGTTGGTGTACTTAATAAAATGGAAACAAATTTTATTTTAGCAACATTTTAGTACTACGATGACAACCACAACAATCAGCAAGGGTCGTCATATTTCAAACATAACGCTGGATCAAATATAAGCCTATATTCATCCACACAATTCTCTCTGTATTGGCCTGCAGGTGAATTTTATTTGTGATTATCTCCCCCATTAAGCATCTGGACCACTTTTCCTACTGTATACTGCTCCACTACATTCATTACTGTACTTACTTTTCTGATTGAAGGCTTCTCAGATCCAATTTACAGGACTTTAACCTCAAACTTTGATATCCATTTTTTTAAGAATTCAGACAAGTGTTCTAGTGTGGTGTGTTTAATATTTGATCCTTAAGAACGCTTATACTGGTGGCATGACGCCACACGCAGGCATCACCTGGAAATACCTTCCACAGCTATAAAGGACGGAGACATGAATCTGGGCTAACAAGACCTCTCTTGATGGTGTGGCTTAGGACGAAGTAGGTGGAGTGGGTAGGCATGGTTTGCACACAAAAAGAAAAGGAACAGCATCACTGAAATCTCTTGACACTGCAATATTTAACGATGTGGATTCATCAGACTTGATACGTTTAGATTTACATCACTTTTTATTTAATCTCGATCTGTCTGACAGTTGTACTTGTTACTCTGCATGTTTCTAAAATTTCACAACAGACATATGACCTAGTTATGTTTACCTGTATGACCTAAAAATCTCTGTTACATCACATCAGGATAGTTCTTCAGAACAGAATTTTTATTATTACTACTAAATTATATTTGATATATAATATGATACTTTTTCATTTTACATTGGTCAAATGTTTGATTGGAGGACTTTGGAGTATTTCTACTATATTATGATTTTTTTTTTAACTTCTCACTAAATAACAATTTGAATGTGTTCTCATGTAAGAAACAAAGAAATGATATATAAACCTGTAGCATTATCTGTAATCTAATAAACTAAACGAAAGTGGGACAATGTGTCACTTGTAGTTAAAATGTCAGATTAACACAGTGCCGCCTACAATGGATTGGTCCTTTGCTGCCCCATCTGCTGTCAGCCTGCCCTGCAAATCCAATTATGTTCTTATGTGCCCCGGTCTAAAAATAGTCGAAAATGAAGGAAAACGCAGAAACAACACGTCATTAGTTGTGAGCGCAGAGCAAATTGTGTTATGGAGCTGATTTGTCCTTCCTGTGGAGACAATTGATCTGTCATGAGGAAATGAGGGTGTGCGGCTCTCGGGCGAGGGAGAGGTGGGTGGAATGGCAGCAGGGGATGCATGAGAGGAAGAAGAAGGATTAGAGTTCAGAGTGGTGGATGTCTGAAGGAACGTAAGAAGAATCTCTTCAGATACCAGATGAAATAAGGTAGGCGGCATATACAATAAATTCTAATGTTTCAGTCTGAATGTTACTCAGTAAACCGCCTAGAAATGTGTTTGTAGACACAGTGCTGGCTGGTTCAGGAGGTTGAGGACTCTATTTACGCTGCTGCTGCTGCTGTTAGAAAACAATTTGCGTCAACAGTGTAGAAAATTGAATAGAAAGTGATTGACACCCCTGTGTCAAACCACTTATTTAAACTCACACAGAGCAGGTTAGCAGCAGGATGTTACTGAAAATGAGTCTCTGGATACACTCAGTAAAACAGAAATGTTTGCATAAATGTGAAATATACATTTAATCATTTTAAAACACCCAGTTCTTATAATCTTTTTTTTTTGTAATTTTGTTTGTTCAGTTGTTTCCAAACTAACTGTTATACTTTGGTTTAATTACTTGTATTTCCTAATTTAATTATACGTAATAAAAAGACATACAATTGTAAAAAATGTATACAAAAATATATGTATAATAGAATAAGAATCTGATGTATCACAGGTGTATCTGCTAAAAAAGAATAATGGCTGAATTCCATTCAGTTTCAGGGTCCCGGTGTCATTCATGCTTGCACGTTGTCATGACTTACTGTACCGCTTAAATGGATCAGAGCCATCTTTAATATTATTAGTAACACCTGTGCTTTTTCTACTATTACTAGTCAAAATGTCTGCTATGAAAAGGCCTGCACTGATTGTTGCGTTCACCTTAGGCACCCTGGGTAATCTTGGTTGAATTGAATAACGTGATTAACAGAGATGGGTTACTTGGCAATCTTATCACCTGACATGCCAAAGTAGGCATGTCTGCTTCCTGTTTGTGTGTCAGAGAGGCCCCACGGTGAAATGCATGCTGTCTATGTGTGTAGTGGCTGAACGGCAGAAAAGGCAAGCAGCAGTTAAAATAGTACAGCGAATTAAAACAGATTAAAGTCAATCAAAGAAGTGAAGTCATCGAGAAGGAAAACAATAAACACTCCTCTTAGCCTTATAGGATGATTACAATAAGATGCTTCCTGGAAGATACCGCACCAACATCCAGACGTTAATCTGATTGTCAGACAAACAATGAAAAACTGGTTACTGTGGGATTACCGAGAATGTTAATAAACGAAAGAGTTCTCTTGATCTGGTTTTTCACTGCAGAAATTATGCAAGCGGTCTTGTTAGTCGTAATAAATGAACACCACAATGACTCGATGCTGTAAAAAAAAATAGAGGACGGACATGTTGGAAGCCCATAATGTTTCCAACGCTGAGTTTGCTCTTCTTCTTGTTTTGTGCCATAAAGCAGCTCAGCCAGCCTGCTGAGTCTATGTTTTATAATGTGCAAGCCAACTATTAATAATATCGACTGTTTTCATCAGTTCCAACAGAGAATTACAAGGATCAGCTTTAATTTATGCTTCTTACCCGAACCTCAAATGCCGGGATCAGCTGTAATGGAGACAGCAATGGACTCAAGACTGGAGGAAGTGTAAAAGTCTAATTCCTTGTGACAATAAGAAAAAAAGCTTCCAAGGCTGCATATATAAAATCTTTAGCTGTGATGTGAGATATCAAATCAAATGATCCTATTATTTGGTTATGTTTGCTTTTGATCTTAGTAGTAATAAAACTACTTAATCAGCATATCAGTAACATTTTTAAACTACACTACACGAGCTGTACTAAAAGTTTACAGCACACTTATAGATCAAACAGCTAGAAATCAGAGTTTACTGCCTTGCTGAATGGATTTGATAGTAACCGATCTTGCAGTGCTGGCCAAAGAGATCTCAGAGTATCTAATACAAACAAAAAATACTATATTTATATGACTGTAAAGTCAGTCAACACTGATTTTTCCTCAGTTTCTTTCTCTTCATTCATAATATGCATATAAATTACAGAGCTTGGTTTCACCTGAACTAATCTGTTGTAATTAGCATACCAGATATTATTCACTAGAATTACCCGAAGCTTCTCAAGGTAATTTACCATTTCAGAAATCCTTCGACTAAACTAAACTACTACTAAAACTGCTCAACACCAGGCTCAGCTGAGCAGACTGAATTGGTACAAGCTGATACAGCATATGGAATATAAAATATATGAAGAAAACAATATCATTTAAGAAACAACAACAAAAAAAGACATTTTTGTGTTTTCTTTTCCTCAAGCTTTGAAAACTTACATTTCCTGGGATCTTATAGTCACTGAAACTGTACAAAAGCACAAAAGTGTCAGATTTATTTCTAATTAGATCTCATTCCACTAAATCCTGAGCTTGTCTGTCTCAAACACTGACCTCTGACTTCTAAACAGCTCGATGAGATTCTAGTCCATGAGGACGTTCAGCCTATTTGTTAAGACACTGCTAAGAACACTCCCTGTAAGGTGTCGTATTGTAAGCGTGTTATTCCCATTAAGAGATCGTATCAATAAAAAACTCAATGCTTTGATGTAGATAAGATTTCCCTCTCCACCCCTTAAATTATTATTATTTAGTCCGAAAAATTACAATTCCTTACAACTCTTAACATCAAACAGGCCTCAAGACCTGATCACTACTGGAGGTCAGGATCCCCGGGTTGAGAACCAGTGTTAGGCCCTCTTCAGACTGGTGCTGCTTCTGTTTTTCCATTCATTTAAACGGTTACATTTTGACTGCAGGAACGCAGTGACCTGCAGCAGAGAGGTTGAGCAGATTCAACTTTTGGAAAGACACAACACTGACAACACACTGTTGTGGCCAATGATCAGTCAACATGAAACTGAGTGATCTCCAGGTGGAGTTCATGGACTATGACCTTCTCCCACACAGTGTACTGGCTTGATTTAGTTCGTGCACCTAGCTTCTCTGTTTGTGTGCGGCTGTCTGCGCTGGAAAATAGTGATACAAAGAAATTTCCTTTGGTTTGAGTCCAATGGTTAGAGAGAGAGAGCTGTGGTTGAGTGACACAGACAGTGAATGAGAGTGAGCGAGCATCAGTATCGAGAAAGCCAGTGAATCAGCAAAATAATGTTATTTGTGAATCAGCGAAATGATGTTAATGTTGTTTCATAGTGGTTACATTCAGCAAAAATAAACACACCCACAATAGAGGTATTATATACTCAAACGCTCTCAGATGTTGAATTCTGGCATTTCAGTATGGGTTACTGATACTGCAACAAATGTACAGTACATGAGTACATAACCTTTTTCTCATGCATAATTCAGCAGTACAGTCTGATGACCCGCAGCTTTCAGTGTATGTGTCTGCATGCCAGCAGGATGGGTACCTTTGTGACCCTGGCAGAGGTGTTGGAGGCCCGGGGTTCACCGCTGGACGAGGATGAGGTCTGGTGTCTGCTGCTCGCCACTACTGAGGCCTTACTGGACATTTCTACAAAAGGTAAACATCATCATCAGTTCTCCTACCTGTTATCTGGACTGTTTTCTCAGGCCACATTCAAGAGCAACCAGACAAGCTAAGGTTGGAACAATGTGCTCACACAAATATCCCGAGAAGAAGATGATCAGAGTTGGTAAATATCACCAGTTTGTGTTCTGCTCTCTGTTTAGGTTCAGGTAACATGTGCAGTGTGCTGAGCCCAGGCTCGGTGCTACTCTCAGCCAATGGGGGTCTGGCCTTCAAGAGCTGTGCCCGGTATGAAGATGTGGCCTCCTTCACAGCACCAGAGGTCCAACAGGGTCATGCTGCCTCTACCAGGACTGCAGTCGAGAAGGTTGGAAAACTTGGAAAATATCATGATGACCCACAAAACATTTGCTAGATAAACTTGGAGGGATGATTACTAAATGAGGAACTGTTCAAAACTGTGTTTACGTTTCAGCCTTTCCTGTATATATAGTATTTTCTTGTGAAATGCTGGTTAGTGTTTGTGTGTTTGTATATGAGCAGAAATGAATAATTTATTTCCTTGTTCCTCAGATGGTTGTATACTCACTGGGGATGACTCTTTACTGGTGTGTTGATTATCATATACCTCAAAATCAGGTACTTTTCTCCCTCATCTATCTCTTGCTCAAAGTCATTCTTACACATTCTTAATACATATGCATCGTCCACTTTTCTTACACCTGTTTCCTTCCAGCCGGTCCAGCTCAGTGCAGAGCTGGAGGGTTTGCTGCTGAGCATGTGCGAGGAATTGGTGGTTAGGCGAACCAACCTGCTGACGCTGCTCGGGGCATGTGAGCTTCACCACAAGACCTCGATGCTGCCTCCTGCTGAACGGCTCATCAAGCAGCTGGTGGAAGAAGTCTACAGAAACTCAGTGAGTGTTTTATGGCTGGTTAGGTGAGGTCGTGTTTGGTTTGTAGTGGTTTTAGTTTAGCGCCAATTCTCTATTTGTTTCCATGAGTGATTTCTTTGCAGGTTGATCATGTGTCCATAGCTGAAAATGGATCCCAGCTAACAGACCGCAGTCAAATGGTCAGGGACAGATTGCACAGTAAGAATCCAATTTTTTGTTTTAGATTTAAAGTCCAACTGAAATGATCTGCTACAGATATTTGCTCTCTGAACCACGTCCGGTGAAATTTACATCCTACATTTGCCAGTTTTCATGATAGTATGCCAGAGTTTTGCATTAATTTTAAGGAATATCATCTGTCTACATAAACGGAGTGGTCATTATAGGCAGAGCACATGGTCACAGACTCTGAAGAACACACGTTAGCTAAAGTCACCTTCTTATCCACCTTACAAACTGTTCTGCACCTCAGCTTGTTGAATGAGCCACAATGCAAACATTGACAGGCGAAAAGAGCACTGCTGACAATTAATACAATCAATTCATTTAATAAATAGAAGTATTAAATCATTTTATTTCACACATTTTATTCCATTCTTTGTACAATACAACATTACCATAGCAACACATCATCAAGCATGTCCTCAAAAAAAAACTCAAAAGGTTTTGTCCTGCTATTCTGTCAGACTGTTTGTTTGCCGAACAGAAGGTGTTGTCCATCCACCTTAATCCACGTGTGGCATCTACGGCATGTTCTGACTCTTTAACACTACTAACAAAAGCAAACATTGACATGTTTACTGACAGGACACATTTCAAAAGCCAAAAATGAGATAACGAAATATGATATGATATGATATGATATGATATGATATGATATGATATGATATGATATGATATGATATGATATGATTTCAGCTGGACTTTAAACTTAGTTTTACATTTTAGGAAATACACTTAATTGATTTCTTTCTGAGAGTTAAATGAGAAGATCGATACCATACACTTTAGCATATATACAGGAAACAGCTAGCCTGGCCAAGAAATCAGGCACATCAAGGTAAAACACCTTTTGGTGTACTTTTGTTATTTATACTGACTAGGCTGGAAACAGGGTTTCCCCGTCTCCAGCTTTTGTACTAACAGCTGCCTTGTGTTTCTTTATATTTAGTAACAAGACAGTGGTATCAGCTTCTCCTCTAACTTCCAGCATGAAAGAGAACACATGTATACTATTGGTTTGAGATATTTTACCATGCCAAATATGGACATGAGTATCACATACCAATTTGTTTTTTCAGGAAGTTCCTTTAGTAACTCAACATGGGCGATGAAGAAGAAGATTTCTAGAACGTTCTCTGGAACATCTTATCCATGCGATCCCACAGGGTATGAAGTCTGTGTCCAAACATATTTTACCACCTTATAACAGATTCTTAGCACATAATACGCCGCCATAAACCAAATGCAATTTAAGGTTGATTAGTTGCTTTAATGATAAAAACAATGAGGGGAAAGAAGGCTGTGCCGGGAAGACCAAGAGACTTCTGACATGAAATGTGTGATAAATGTTTGAGCCATCATGTCATGAGTGACAGGTTTCACTTTCAATCAAACTGAGAATGCAAAACTAATTTTTCCCAGGATCCCCTTGGGAGGTCGACGCAGGGAGAGTTACAGCAGCTGGCAGCAGCTGAACCGCAGTCCCTGCAGTCCGTTCATGGATGGCAATCGAAACGCCAACTCACATGCCCTCCCACAGTTCGGGTCCACAATAAGTCTAAATGACAAGAAAGTCAAGGTGAGTCAGATTATTATATCACATTATACAAGATAATAACAATAAATGATATGACCTCTTGTGATGGGGGGGGGGGTTGATCATGTATTTTCTTTTGCCTTATCCTCCATTGCAGGAGATGGGTCCTGAGTTCATAAGGATGGTAGATGAGCCGGCGGTTGTCTTGGAGCTGCCTGGATCCATCGTGGTACGTTCTTGAAAAGAGGAATATAATTCTGTCATTGTGAGAGTTTGGAGAGATTTACAGTAGTTTAGTCCAAACCTCGGGAGGTGCTTTATCAATCAGTGACCCTTGATTCATCTGAGAAACCTCGGGAAGAATCACTTAGGGGATTCCTTTCCCAGGACATACATGCAATAGAAGTCACCTGTACAAAACAAACTAAATCAAAATATTTCTGATACATGTTGATTATAAAATGTAGGGAGGGTCTTCGAAACGCAGCGGTTACTAGAAAGTTTAGTTTTAAGTTGTCAAGACAAACCTGGACTATAAGTACTAGGGTTAAGAGATTCACTGAAAGTAACCCACCAAAAGGATAATGGTATCAGCTGCAAGGCCTGAACTAATCAGACAATGAGCACTAATTGAAAGTTAAGGCGAACAAATGAGTTTTAAGTTTGGATTTAAAGGCATTGACGGAATCAGATGGTCTGATGGAGGGAGGTTATTTCAGAAGAAGGCCCTGCAGCCTGATGACTTCTTTTTGACTCTGGGGACACATGGGAGCCCGATATTCTGAGAAAGAAGAGCACAGGATGGAACATAAAGTTTAATGAGATCAGACAGATAAGGATGAACCCAAGTTATCAGAAAAACTTTAAAGTCGGACCTAACATGAAAGGGGAAGTGCAGCTCAAGCTGGTATAATGTGATCAAACTTTAGGTTTTGAAAATCCACAGTTGTTGAGAAGAATTGTTACACGATCAAACTGGTGTTTCTTTATCAGAATTTAGAAGCAGAAAATCACCTGATGATCATCTGGCTTTACAGGCAAATACACTTAATTATCATCAGCATAGCGTCAAAAATTCCTCCATAACTGTGTATAAATTGGCAAAGAGGTCACATACAAAAGGAAAAAAAGCAGCAAAGGCAGCAAAAGCAAAGGCCAAGAATAAAGCCCTGAGGATCTCATCATCAATCATTGATATGCACATTGACTATTCCTATCATATAAAACCCATGTCTTTTTTTCAATATGCAGGACTTTAACCACACGAGAGCCAGGCATTGGATGCCAAATTGGTTAATTGTTCATTAATTAGACTGAGAGTTCTAGTCTTTGGAAGGTTAGAGAGAAGGCCAAAAGTATAAGTTGCACACAATATTTGAACATATTTATATTAATATTAATTATACTTGAATATTTGATATTATAAAGTAGACGTACCCCAGAATTGTACTTGTAAATCTAAGTGTAAATGTACTTTCCACAATTGGCTTGGTAGAAACTACCACCAAAAGTTGAAAAGGGTCAGTCCCATCACATTCTTGTATTTATTTTTTCTTTGTCTTTCTCACACAGTCAAAGAAAGGGAAATCTCCAACCATGCAGAGAGAGCTGAGCGTGGTGATGCCGAACGGTCAGAACATCCTGGTCAAGTGTGAAGTGAAATCCAGAGGAGGAGACGTCTTTGACATGATTGTGGCTCACTCTAACCTGATGGAGCATTTCTACTTTGGCCTTGCTTATATAGATGGTAAATAAATAGGTTTAAAATAATTGAGTGAGCGTGTAGTAAAAAACTCAGGTGATGTGGTTTGTTGGTGTAATTTGCATCCTAATGGGAAAGCACACCAGATGCCTGAAAATTCAACATAAATAAAGTCATGAATGCCCGTGGTTAACCATTTTTACAGCATACTGTGAGGTAAAACTACCAACAAAAATATGTATGCTGTATGGGACCTGTGCGTAAAGTAGATTATAAATCCATTACGTATGTACTGTATATGAATGTGTTCTTTTCTTTGCCCAGATAATGAGTTTTTCTTTGTGGACAACGATACCAAGATTTCCAAAGTTGCTCCAGATAGCTGGAAGAAAGTGCCTACAACCACCTTTGTCCTTTTCTTCAGGGTCAAGTTCTTTGTCAATGACATTTCTCTTCTTTTGTAAGTATTTCTATTTTATATGTTATTACCAACAAAAGAAACAAATGGCGGTTTCATAAAATCGGGTTTGAATCCCTTAAATGCGTGCTGTCTTTTCTATCAGGCACAAACAGACCCGCCACCAGTATTACCTCCAGCTCAGGAAAGACATTTTGGAGGACAGGCTATCCTGCCACGAGGAGACAGCTCTGTACCTGGGAGCTCTGGCCCTGCAGACGGAGTGTGGAGACTGCATACCTGAGGTTGCGCACCACAAGTTTCAACAAAAATTGACTTGTCATAATAATTGTGTCGCAATCAGCATTTAAAGTCAACTTCGTCAGACTGATTTAAAGGTGTTACATGCAAAATACCTGTTTTCAGAGTTAACACATGTTCATATGGAGGACAGCGGTTAGGTTTGCAGATTTATATAGAAAACAATGAGTCCAACTTTTTGAGGCGCATTGTATGCCAATGTTTTGGTCCATAATGACTAGAAAACTAGTGCATAAATTAAGCTTCTCTAAATAAAAGATTTTGCTCTGTGTTGTTCAGGTGTATGGTAGGAACTACTACCGCCCTGACCAGTATGTCTCCAAGAGCGTGATGGAGAAACGTGCCTTGCCTTACATTCAGGGGGAGCTGCTACGACTTCACACCAGCAACGCTCAGATGCTCACTGACGAATCAGAGCTTGAGTTCCTCAAGGTAGCAAAACAAGTCACATATCCAGTGGTATGAATCTACCGTACAACTACCATTAGTAGCAAATGAAGTACAGCTACCACTTTCTGTTAGGTGTGTCAGCAGCTGCCCGAATACGGCGTGTTGTTCCACCGTGTGATGCGTGAGAAAAAGCCTTTAGAAGGAGAGATCATCCTCGGAGTTTGTGCCAAAGGAGTCATCGTCTACGAGATTAAAGGTGGTTGCCGAACCACCAGTCAGAATTTCTACTGGAGGGAGACGGCGACGATCTCCTCTAATGTGAGTGAAGTATTCTTATTCTATCAAAAAAAGAATGTGCTCAGGAGTTGCATTACTTATTTTTCTGTGTGTAATAAACGTTTCCTCCAATCTCCCTGCAGAGGCGAAAATTTGTAGTGGAGGGTCGGTCCAGCAAGAAGAAGTACACCTTCATCACAGAGAGATCCAGGATAGCCAAATATCTGTGTAACCTCTGTTCAGCCCAACACAAGTTCAACAATGAAATGAACTCTCGCCAGCTCACCCACAGTCTGGTCTCAGGTCAGTTACTACACCATGACTACTGCCATATCAAGCTTTTGAACTGAAGAACTGGATGAGTATTGCCGTTATTTTCTGTGGAGCTTTAAAAGAGATTAAACTGAGCTCCGCTCTGCTGTTCGGTGACTCCTTTCTTGTTTCTTTGTGGTGACCTCCAGGGGAAAATATCGTGCAGTATTCTGCAGTGTGTCGCGCTCAGAGCAGCCGGGCCAAGTCCTTCTCCTCTTCACAGACGCCACAGGATGACAGCGGTCTGACGACGCCTCAGGAGTCCCTGACCAAGCTGTGCGATGATGTCACAGCCAGGATCGAGGCCCGCATTAAACAGCAGCGCCAGAACCTCAATGAGCAGAGGTAGTCATCTAGCTGTTCTCATGTATGCCCGAATAAACCACTGCTGCAGAAAAAGCACTTCTGGTTCTCAGAGGACAGGGTTTTGTAATATCAGCCAATAACTCTATGACCATCATCACAATGGTGTTCTTCAATGCTTCTTCTGCAGTACCGGCTCCAGCAGTCAGCGCAGCAGCACCGGCATGCGTTCCCCAGTCTGCTCTCAGAGGAGCGGATCTGAAGCGCCTTCTGGATCACCGGCGGCCAGAGGTACGGCCGAGTATACTGCTCATTTTGTCTACCTGATGGGTTCTTTTGCATACTTTGAAAACTCAGTGTGATTTTGATCAAATATGGATGAACGGTGCATCTTATTGGTTGATGACAAGTTTACTTTTGAGATAAGTTCAGATAAGTTTTATTTGGTTTTCTACTTTGTGTCTTACAGAAACTCCACCGAAACTGGGGTCAGCAGCAGAGAGAGAAGTTTTATGCGTTACTCTAAAGAAGGATCCGAAGCTTGGCCTGGGTGAGCTGATCGCACTTTAATACATCAACAGAAATTGTGTAGAAATTGGTAAATTTGCTCAGCCATTTTCAGAATGCAATACCACTGTTGTAAATATGGACAGTTGTACACCTTTATGTGTTAGGAATATATTTTCTATGATCAAAGACTAACAAGTCAACAACTTTGCTAACCGCCAATCATCAAGCAAGTGCAACAACACAAGACACAGCAGACAGCTAATATTACTTATTAGTCCAACAGCAAGTAGCCCAGCTTGTCTTTCAGCCTTTTATTTGACCGAGCTAACTCGCCAACGACTAAAAATCAATCTCAGATTTACTCTTATCTGGTGGCTTCTCCCTTCGTTTGTCTTCTTGTCTTCCCCTGTCAGTGTCCGTTCGGTTTTTATTTTGCAGCAGCTTACTTTACTGTCCTTGAGGAAACTATGTTTCTACATACAATGCGTCTACCACTACAGTATGTTTCGAAATGCCCTGTAAGGACGATCTAGTGCATAATCATGCAACTGTGTGTTTGAATTTGAGTGCATGTTTCCCGGAAGATCAAATGCAGTTATGAAAATGAACCTAAGTGTTTTAGATCATGTAAGCAGTCTAACAGTAGTCCTGTAACATGATGCTTAACAGAAAAGCCCTTGGACGCAACAGAAGGATTTAAAGAGCTCTCTTCTTGGTTTGTGTTCATACAGGTATAGTGATAGTGGGAGAGGACACTGTGGGGCATTATGACTTGGGCATCTTTGTTGCTTCTGTTGTGCCTGGTGGACCCGCTGATAAGGACGGGCGCATCCGACCAGGTAGAGAATCATGTGGACTTCATCTTTAGCAACACTATGTACGTTTGTACGTGTAGTGTGGGTGTCCCTTTTTCAAAAGGTGAACGCCTCATTTGATGTCCTGGCCTCTTTAGAATTCAGCATCTTGCTCTGTTTTCAAGAGAATGGATTTGTGGCGGGAAAGAGCAAACGACTACAAAGGGTATGGGAGGTGTCTGTGGGATTCAATCGCAGGCCTCTGGGGTCAAACGTGGGTTCAGAGGTGGTGGTGAGGTCTTCAGACTCCACTGTTATTGGACACCAGCGCCATTTCACTGTGACCTTTGCCTGCAGGTGGTCGTCTGATCTCTCTGAACCACATCAGCCTGGAGGGCGTCACCTTCAGCGAGGCAGCGGAGGTCATGCAGAGCAGCCCCGAGGAGGTGCAGCTCATTATCTCACAGCCAAAAGGTGCCGTGTGTGTCTCTGTGTGTGTGTGTGTGTATGTATGTGTTTGTAATGACACTGTGACTATGCCCTCCTTTGTTCTGAATAACTAACACGTGTCTTTCCTTTCTTTTTTTCTGCGTGTACCATTTTGCTCTCTATTGTTGAATGCAGTAGTACTGTCAAAGATATGACTGTATTATAGTATTTTACTTCATCATCCCACTTGTTTTCAGGCAAAATGTCAGTTCATGTTGACTCATCTTGGACTAGGTAGGGTTAAGGTTAGGGTCATAAAGTATGAAGCTTCAAATTGTTATATTAAACACATTATAGTCTAAATCTAAAGTGTTAGGGAAGTGAATCACAATGATTTAGATTATATCTTTCTTACCCATTGTCTGGTTTTCATTAAATATCGAAACATTAAATAGCTCAGTTCATTTGAACGGGACGTTCTGCGTTTTAGCTCTGGCGGTGTGGGCCGGTGTGGTGACCAATCAGACAAGTCAAACCTCCACCACGCTCAGCCTGAAATGTCACTGAAGCCGAGTGTGATCCAGGTGGAGGTCATGGACTAAACTGTGATATGCTTCCTGTCGTGTTCTGGCTTTATTTACTTCATGCTGTGTTTCAGCTTCTACGTCTGTCACTGACTCACAGCCTGTGCTGCAAAAACAGTGACACTAAGAAGTTTCCTTTGGTTTGTGTGCGATGGTTTGAGAGAGGGCTGTGGTCAAGCGACATAGACAGTGAATGAGAGACAGAGAGAGAGAGAGAGAGAGAGAGAGAGAGAGAGAGCGCCTGTATCGAGGAAGCCACCGTAAAAAATAAAAACAGAAACCAGAGTTTGAACTTCTCTGTCTAGCTTTCTATTTCCATTCTTGATACAACTACTTGTCACAACTATATTATCTCCTCAGACAGAAATAACAAAATTAACAAAAATAGTTGCTCATCATGTGTGATTTCTATTTTCTAAAATGTTCTACTCCAGTATTTTGAGGTGTAACATGACATGTTGTTTTTATCCACAGTCCCTGTCAGTCCCAACAGCGTGCACTCTCACGCGTTAAGAACTTACGAGTCCCAGACCACACTGATGACAGACGGCCGATCAGCAGACGATAGCTTGGATGATAGTGTGTCGCTCATGATGACGCCGAAGACCGGCAACAGGCTTCACGTCCCTCGAGAAGTACGAGTCCTCGGTGCACAGGTAGAATCATATGTTTATGTGCCAAGTTAGTAAATAAGTAGGACACCATTTAGATGGCCCTCATTGGTATCAGCGTACTACACCTCCTAAATAAGCCAGTTTCTTGAAGTAACTGTTTAGCTGGGAGTGTTTAGTAATTGGTGACCAGCGATTTTATTTTTGTGACTGTGAATATCTGATATATACTGACAGTACTCTATATGGATGCATGAATCAGTGGGAGTGACGGTTGTTTCTGTCTGTGCTGCTTTCAGGACAGCTGCCCTCCGTCTCCACCCCTGAACTGCGTGAGGCCGGAGGAGATCACTGTGGAGCTCAGGAAGATATCAGGAAGTCTGGGCATCAGCATCTCTGTGAGTTGATTAAATGTTTTGTAAATGATGTAGCTATTAATGATCAGACTCACTCTGGGCTTAAACCTTCTATGACTGTGCTTTCAATTACTGATGTTGACAATGTGTAAACTGGTGCAAACAACAGTGCACTGGCTGTCTAACATGATATATTTGCTGCCGCTGTTAAGTCTGATTCAGTCTTTTTGAATATGTAGCAGTTAGATGACCCTTGAATGTTTTTTTTATACTGTACCCCTGATTTTTCAGACACTTTTCTATCATGATAATAATAATAAATAATAAAGTTGACAGTGATATCTTGGCTTAACATGGGAACAGGCTTAGGTCCTCCGGAAAGTGTAAAAGTTAACAGTACAAGCCAAAATACTGAGCCCGTTGAGATGAGTGACAACCCAGCACGTGGTTTTCTGTGCACACATGATTGTTTTGGAAGTGGAACCGTGCCCATTGTCACCCATCAGCATCATCACGGATATGTTCTGAATGTTTTTCAGAGTGGCGTCAACACAAACCTTCCTAATGGAGGAATCTACATAAGAAGCCTTGTTCCAGGAGGGGCTGCTGAAAGAGACGGACGCATACATGCAGGTATTACAGCTAAATATCAGATCTGACAGTGCCATTCCTTGTGGACTTATGGCCGTGCATGTGTTATTCTGATGGAAACCTACAAGGTTATATAAAGCCTCCATTATTCTTTCGGGTAAACATGGAAAACAATTTCATCTAACAGGCATACAGTAGCAATATTGACTGGTAAATTACACATTCAATTCTGATTAAACTGAAAATAGGAAAATAGGAAGAAAAACAATGTAGGGGACAATTTATTAGATAACAAAATGAGAGCAAACAGCAAAGTATTAAATTTAACACATTTTATTTTTGTCTTCCCCAGAGCCATTACAGGTCTCAGAGTGGACAAACAACACTGTTTAACAGTGTCACTGAAATTCAACACTTATTAAAACTGGAAAATTTGGTGTCCACATTTTGGCATTTAGCCAATGCTTTCAAGAGTGGGAAAGAACGATATTACAAGAAACCAATACAATGATCTGAAACAAGCAGAGGGAGGAATATATTTGTTTGTTTCCATTTTTTCTCTATTAAAGGTGACAGACTGTTGGAAGTGGATGGGGTTAGCTTCAAGAGCTTCACCTACCATCAGGCTGTGGGATGTCTGAGTAAAACTGGGGAGGTAATGCACGACGCGTGACTGATGATGTATGAGAAGTCTATAGAGAGCTATGGCACATACGCTGATGATGATGCGCTTTGTCTTAGCTAGGCTAGCAGATTAGCTAGGCTAAACGATTATGCGCTATGGTTAACATGATTAACACATTTGTATGTAATTTAGGCAAGCAGAAATATTGTATAAATCATTATTGGCATAATACTATATGTATATTTAATACACTGTTTGGTTGTTAATTTACAGATAATATCTGTAATTTTGTATAGAATTTTAAAAAAAAGGGAAATTACTGTAGTTAATTATTTTACTGTCTGTTTCAAAAAAGACATTTTCGATTCAGTTCACATTTTGTATATTTATGGTCACCAGAGGATGAATCCTCACAATTTTTACTTTTGCTCTAGCAAATAGTAGACTGTCAAAGAAGATATTAACCTCAGTGATTTCTTCTATTCTGTTGCAACCATGTAGTTCCCTTCTTTCCAACCGCACCCTTCCTATTCTGCTCTTATGCTTCCTCCCATTCTTTATCTCATCCTCTGTCCTCTCCCTCTCCCACCTGAAACTTTTATCTCGTATTTGTATCCCTGCCAATCACTTCCTTGGTTTTTCCTCTTCTACCATCTTCTAGGTGGTAACCTTGGTCGTGGAGAGGGAGTCGATAAACCGACGCAGGGTTTCTCTTAATGCAGAGACAAGCAGCAGTGTATCGAATCAGAGCCTCAGTCCAGCTACCAGTCCGCTGAAGAGCAACAGCTGCTCGTCCAGCAGTACTCCTTCAAACACTGACCGGACCAGAGACTACAGCTTCGTCACTGATGGTAAGAGACCTAAGCTTAGGTTAAGACTTGGACTTTTAGCACAAAATACATACAAGTGTCCCAACAAACTAAGATCTTGTTCTGGGAAGTGCTCAGAATGTATTCAAGGAGCCTCTGTGCTCTTCCAAACTGTGCATAATGAATCAAACTTTGCCAGTAGATCGATCTGCAGTTCCCTCAGAGAGACAGAACGTTATGTCAGAACAGGAGAAAGAGCGAGTGTGAGAGAGCAACTCTAAGCTGTTGTGTGCTTTAATAGCCCACCAGGCTAGTCTGGCTGCTTGAAGGTGAACTTTCACACACTTCCTTCCCTTCATCCTGATCTTCCTTACTGACCCTGACCTCACTCTTCTTATCCCTCTGGCCTCCTTTATCCTTCGGTCTGTCCTATATCTGTCATCCCACATCTCTGCTCTTTCCTGTCACACAGTCACATGTTTTAACACAATACAGAGTGAATTTCATTTCTTTTAGAGGTTACCATCATGGCATTAATGCAACACATGTGAGCCCAAACTAGGCAATAAACCATCAAACTTTTCCTTCGTATCCATTACAGGCCTGTATTATTGCATTGTATGTAACTTGATGTGTGTTTCTGAGTACTATAACTGAATTTAATTTTTATTGATCAGAATTTACTCTTTTGTCATGTCTATAGAAAGATGAAGAGGAAGTGCAAGTCATGATTTTTTTTTTAATCTTGACTGTGAAATTAACAAACAAGACTTCATTTCCTATAAAAAGAAATGTAATAATCAATCCGTCATCACATTCACAATACCTTTATGACAGAATAAACAACTTTTAAACGTGCTAGCTTAACCAAGAGACGGAGAAGGGAGGTGACCGGGAAGGTGTGGCTACGCCACGTATGCATCACCTGGTGTCACTAATTAAGATCCCCCAGCTAACGCGGAACTGTGTACAGTATTACTCAATCAGAATAAAACAGAAATATAGATGTTGTTAAGCAGATTTTATTGAGAATGAGTTCACCATAAAATCAAAAATAGAACTATTAGACGTATTGACATTATTGCATTTAAAGTATTGAAAGTCACAAAATATAGTAAATTAACTAAATGTATCAGTCCTTTCTAGTTTCCTCCAGTTTGAAGAAGGCCTGAAGACCAATCTATGGCATATTCTTCTCACTGAAACAACTCTTTAGCGTTGCCATCATCTATATTATATTATCAGATATCTGCATGTGAATGCAGCAAAAATGCAATTTGGGGATTCATCAGCTAAGTCACTGCAGGCTGAGTGGAAACATTGGCTGTGGCCTCAGAGACTAAATTGTTGTCAGGCGATAGCCAATGGCTTCAGAGATTGGCCTTGCTGTTGGTGGATAGCTCACCTGAAAATGATGCTGTTACTGTTGCAATCGCTTTCATGAAGGCGCCGTAACATTCCCCTCTAAGCTCTCAGTCTCATTTTCTCTGTGGGGAAGTTATTATCATCAGTGCCAGCACTGTTGCATCCTTGTGGGGAGTGACGAGGTTACGAGATGTCTCTTCTGCTTTTATATTTTTCTTTTTTTTCAGTCTCAACAACACAACACAAAACGTTTTCTCCTACCTGCTCTTTACATTTCCTTTTAACTTAACTGACATCCGTGCATCTCCATTGTTTTTCTCATTTCTGCCTCCGTCCTCCCACCTCCGAACCCTCAGACAACACCCAGGAAGTGACTCTGACTAAAAGTGCCAACGGTCTTGGCTTCAGCTTCCTAATGTGTGAGCTGGATCCGCCCACTCGGGACTTTGGCAGCCTGGTCCGGATAAAGCAGCTTTTCCCCGGCCAGCCAGCTCAGCAGAGTGGCAGGATCCAGGAGGGAGACGTCTTGTTAGCCATCAATGGCCAGTCAGTCAAGGAGCTGTCCTATCCAGTATGTGCAGATTTCAAATTATTCATTGGTGTTTACATGCGTTTGATGATGCATTTTTAAAGCAACACTGTATAGAAATTGGCATTTTCGTGATTTAAAAGCCAAACAAACAAAGTGCAACCACATAAGACATAGCAGACAGCTAATATTATTTACTTGTTCTAATAGATGAAGACTAATAGTCAGTTCCAGATTTACTCTTGTTTCTTGCTTGCTCTTGTCTTTTTAGCCTCCCCCAGTCAACATCCTCTTCAGTCTTTTTGCCTGTGCTATTTTGTCCAGAGAGATTGTTGAACCCAATCACACTGAAAACCTGTGCTCAGGAGAGTCTGGCTAACAGACTGAGCTAATGTTAGCTAACAGCAGCTACAGCTCACAGCAATTTACTCAACTGTCCAGCGGAAATATGATTGTGTTTCACTAAAATGTGTCAAATAGTTATGTTAGCGCTATGTACTTTTTGCAAATGATCATACCTGGAGCACAAAATTATAGTGCAGGTTTTGCATCAAGATGATTTTAAGCCTGTTATTTTATGGTATTATTTGTTATTTTATTTACATTTCAAATGCAGGACTTTTACTTTTAGTAGTTTACTTTTCCTTAGTAGGAGTATTTTCACAGTATGTATTAGTACTTGAAGTAAAGGGTCTGAATACTTCCATCCAACCACTGACACTGGCAGCTATCCGCAGCATCATTGTTCGCTCTGTTAAACGTTGTGTCTTCTTTTTGTAGAAGGTGATAAAACTGTTCAAGAATTCACCGCCTGAGGTTCGTCTGATGCTCTGTCGGCCTGCACCAGGTACAAACACACACAGACACACACACACTCTGTCTACATGTACATTTGCGACCTCCAGATTTCCTCACCTTTTTTCTCTGTTCTCTGTAGGGGTCCTTCCTACCATTGATCAGTTTATCGGCACATGAGCGATGTCACAGTGTTAAACAGCACCAGCATCAATGGACGTTCAGGGGAGACGCTTCCTGTGCTTCCTGATCAATCAGTCAGGGCACCTTGATGGAGACCGAGGACAGACTGAGCGATAACGGTGTTCTGATCAGTGCATTAAGCTGATCTCATCGATGGTCTCCGACGCTGCGGAAAGGTCAGAGATGTTCCGCCATGTGACGTGATGCGATTTGACAGCGTGTTGTGACCTTCTTGATGACCAGCCAGAGGGATAAACTGATGTTTTTGGTGACCTCAAACTCTGCTGTCAGGCGCTGATATTACAGAAAGAACAAGATACAACCTAGCATCATGTAACACGCTGCAGTGTCTTACACAACACGCTGTGACAGGACGTAATGCAACTCAACAACGCAACATGACACAACAAGAGAGAGTACATAATAAAATATGATTAGATATCAGATAATATTACACTTAACAGATACCGCTGCATGCTCCACACACACACCACCCACCAGAAAACACGTCGGTGCTCACTGTTTGCTTTGTCTCAAGTTTTAGCGCCTTTCAAGTCAGTCATGCGATTTTTAACTGTAACTTTTTGTCCTGCCTGTTTTCCAGGATTAATGACGAAACAGTGACAGACGGCAAGAAGAGCCGGGTCGGAGGCTGAACGCGGATGGAGTTGTGAAAGCAGTAATTCAATGAAAAATGTGAGTAACTGGATAATGAGGTGTCGGGCGTGTGCGTACGAGATCCAAATGCGAACAACCGTGGCAGGCGGGAACGGCTCAGTGATTTATTGGTCAAACGATGACAGATACCTCTCAAGTAAAGGCAGCAAGTCTGAACAGAGGTAGCCGAGAATCCAAAGAGGAACGGTGGCAGGAAAAAGGCGCACGCAGATTTGGGTTCAGGTTCAACTGTACTGGTACTGTGGGGGGGTAACTGGGGAATGCGTAACAGGTAAGCGGGTGGATGTAGGAGCCTGATGGTTCCTCAGTTCCTCAGAAATGCATGGACCTTAGGGAGGTGAGAAGCTGCAGACATAGACAGTATTGCGGCAGCTGTTGTGACATTAGGCGCATTAAACATGTTTTCTCTGTTTAATATATAGAATTTATATCAAAAAGTAAGTTCTGATCTCATCAACCAAGCGTCCAGCAGATATTTTATCACAGTTCTGACATGTGAATTGTGAGTTTATGCTATTTGGTTTCAAAATGTTCATTTTTATGGATGGAAACTTCACTGAAACAAATATCTTGGGAGTCAGCACTAAACCAAAAACAAAAGCTGTTGATTTTAGTGATTCCTTTGGTGATGAAAATATGGGAATCAAACTGGCTGACTGACTGGCTCTTCTTGTGGCTAATCACGCTTTGTTTGGTACATGGCAAGGCATCACACGATCGTAGCAAATTTATAGGCAGAGACAGACAGACTGATGACGTCCTTGACTTTAACCACATCAAACTTGCTCTACATGATCTCAATAGTTTCTCATTCCTTAACCTGAAACTGACCATTTCCTAAATTAAACTGACATAAGTGTTTTTAATCTCAGGACTGTGCAACATTTCAGGCCAAAGAGCCTCTACTTTGATCCGTGGTGGTTCCATCAGTGATTTCATGTAACCCACTTGTTCATCTCTTGGCCACAAGGTGGCAGCAAGTGTCAAGGCTTGCAAACAGCAATCATCGGCGCTCGACTCAACTTTAGTAATAAAAGCACTTAACCCCGTTGATCCAAAGAGGAAAAACAAGCACACAAGAACGAGGCAAACACGAGAGAAAATAAATAATAAAAATAATAATAGTGATGTTGATTGTGGAAAGTATCGAGTGGTTGGGAGGAAGACAATTCCATAATTTTAGGGTGGCGATGGAGAAGGTTTGATCTCACAGTCTTTAAAGTCTTTAAAATCAAACTGTAGAGATGTTAGGATGGGCCTAGCGTGCTCCCTCTGCTGCATTTTGAACTCCTTGGATGGACGAGGTTGAGGGTACGAAGCAGTGCTGCTGCTCAGCCTCACTTCTCAATTAACAGCGATTCATGGAAACGGGAGGGAAGCTAATAGTGTGATGTTTTTTTTCCCTCTCCAGCAGGAAATCCAAAAGAGACATTTCCTTGGCCCCAGAAGAAGAAGACGACTGAAACGAGAATCGTTGGTGCGGATTTCGTCGAGGACAGACAAACTCCATACATGTGTTTGCATCTTGAAATGACAAGGCAAACTGTGAATGCCATTTCTCTTTCATTAAAAGGAAATTGAAACTTTTATGTGCGCTGGCAGCTTCCATCCGCTTTCAAGTCCCTCCATTACACGTTCAGAAACACAATGAATGCAAACCCTCATTTTCTCCCCAAAAACAAAAAGCCATTAAACTGAGTCTGACCTGAATATGGATGATACACCCCCAAACGCTCATTTAGTATCTGGACAAACCAGGCAGTACACACACACATACACACACACACACACACACACCTCCCTGGGTGAGGAGCCAGTAATGGCCCCTCGTAAATAAGGGTTCCTGTATTTTGGTGAAACCCAGTAGTGCATCTGGATCCCATCAGAGCTCGTGTTCCTTTTGCAAATGATCCCAAATGTTTCTAATTATGCCAGTGGAGTCGGCACGAGGCTGTGTGTGAGCGCTTGTGTGTGTTTTCGGGTGCGTGTAATCGCCCTGACGGACACGCACACCCATACACTGGCCTCTGTTTACTCATGAGCGGAGTAACAGAGATGGACAGCGTGGTCTTGACCCGTGCGGCCTCTTGCTTAGGTCAGCGCACGTGGCGATGACTGATGAGTGAAAGATGGGGTGGAGATGGATTTTTCTGCACCGGCCTTGTCTGCTGACATCGCCGTCTCCCCGCTGCTCTCAAGTGATTGCGGGTGGGAGGTGAGATTTTTTTAAGGGTGGCTGAGGTTGCAAGAGGTGCAGACAAATAAAAGATGCTAAATCATACGAGCATATGTGGAGGAGGGCGCCGCTGCTGAGGGAAAGACCTTTTTACATTTGGATTCATGCAGTGTTAGCCAAGCACTCAGTATGCGAAAAAATGGCATCATGTTTAATATATGTAAATTGTCTGAATCTTGATTCAGCATGCAAGCCGTGCAAATGTGATTGTTTGCACTTGCATTGTGTTGTTACGGCCTCGTAGGTTCGTGACTGCACACACCGGGGAACATTTCATTAAGTGCTAGCAGCGTACGTTATGGTGGACTTCTTCTCTGGTACCCCACCATGGATGAATATGCTGGACGTGAGCCACCGCTGGCTATGCCAAGTGCTGTGAGAGCCCGAGTGCAACAAAGAGCATGATTTGTTGTTACATTAGTGAAACATCAATCAGGTTTATGGAGGCAGGTGCCGATCAAGTGTTTCCTTTGAGATTTTCGGGGAAGTTTTATCAGTTTTCTGGGATAATTTCTCTAAATTTCCGTTTCCATAAAACAGAGCTCTGGCACTGATACAGCCTGCTTCAGACACCATGACATCATTCACATTATACTGCATTTTATTGTACCTAGTCAGTTCATTTTATTAGCATTCAAATTGACCAATTATTCAACTTGCATAATTGCTCCAAACTTGAGTTGAAATCATCAATATTTATACTGACAACTTGTAATATGAATGGAGTTACTATTAGTGATGATTAAATGAATTACAATGCTTAGCTTCTGCCTGAGGTCTGAGCTTTGGTACTGGTCTAGCCCCAGTCCATCCATCCATTTTCCATAACTGCATATCCTCATCAGGGTCACTGGGCTGGAACCAACCTGGGACCTTCTTGCTGTGAGGTGACACTGCTAACCAATGCACCATCATGCACCCCCGTGACATATTTATGTTAACAGATATCTGCATGTGAATGCAAATAACCTAAAAGAAAAGCTCATGAAAAGATAAATTGTTGTCAGACGATAGCTGATTGGTTCTTAGGATTGAACATAAATACGGTATTTGGACGTGAATGCTACTTTTTATTGCAGGATGTTTACACAGGCAACCGCTTGCTAACATGTTAGCTGCATGACCTTTATACGTAAGGTGCTAATGTGCCAGATGTAGCCAAGAAGACTCTATTCATAGTCATTTAAGGTTAAACCAGTAAATTACATGAAAAGCGTGAAACGTTTTGACTCCAGTCTGCACTGTCACGTCACAGGGCGTGGCACTTTTCCACCCGCGCGCTGCGTTACACGGCAGCGTGCGCTGTTTTTTACATTTTACAAAGAACAGCATTATGCAGGCCTGACCTCGTCCTCACCTTCGCGTAAACAAGGCGAACGTGACACACGAGAGTCTGGCTCCCGAAAGCATCGAGGCTTGCTGATTGTTGCGTCCTGTGTCTCCAACACATATGGATACGGATAAATATCTCTGCTCCTGATGTGGAGTCACACGCCAGAGCTCCATGACCCCCAGAATAACACGAAAAAAAAAAAAAAACCTCCCCAGACAAATGGGCACAGTGATGCAGTCTGGCAGGCTTCATAGACCTCTCTCTGCATTACAAGGCATTGTGAACGATTCACATTTTCCACTTCATCCGCCGTGACGCACGGGCCCCCGTCCGGAGGCAAGCGATGGATGCTGGGTGATTGCATGCGTTGGGCCGCTTGCCTTCGCCTTTGATGTCACCTCTCGCTCGGGCAATTTCCCCAATTAAACTTGATTGTGCTAATGTGTAAAGTGGGCTGCCACGATTAAAGGTAAGCCGTTGTTGTTTTTCACGGAGGAATTTGAATCCATCGCCATGGCTGCGACGCCGAGCGTCCAGTGACAAACTGCGAGCTCAGAGAAAAAAGCCTTCCAGTTCTGTACGAAACGGGGAGGGGGAATCATCAAATGTGACTTATTACTGGGGAGTGGAAAAGGATATCCTAATTATGATTATATCCTGAGCAAGATGGTCGATATTTAAAAATGAAAACAATGGTAATTGCACATTTTCAGGGAGCAGTCAGCCAAAGAATTTCACCTTTCTGGGGGAGTCAAAAAGGCAGAGGAGAGTGAAAAGGTAATTGAGGGGCTGTCAGAGAAAAGGAAGCAGTCAAAAGAGAACAAAAGTTCAATACGTTGAATAGATGAATGGAGGGTGAAGGAGCAAGTGGGTGTGTGTTCGCATGTGCACACACACACACACACACACACACATCCATTTTTAAGAAAAGCGAGTCAAATCAAAGGAAACAGGAGAGCTACACAGCTAGCTCATAATGTGTCAACGCCGTTCAGTGTGGGAGGTCGCCCCAGGGGAACGCCGCCGAACACGCAGGGGAGAAATTCAACAGCTCTTTCAGCGGAAATCCTCATCATATATCTCCACTGATTTAGGAAAGCTAAACAACCTGAGGAGAGCACCGTGAAGCCCCCGAGTCGGAGCCTGCGGTTGTCTCAGTCCGCGGGGCGGAAAGGATCGTGAAAGATTTACTCAGTTTGACGACAGGAATCTGATACTTCATGTGTCAAAACTTCCCCCATCGCACAGAATCATCACAATATGTCTGCCGGGGGGCTGATAAGGTTTCTGATTGATGCCAAAGGTTCAGCGATTACTTCATTAGATGAGATTTACAGCTTTCCTAGTCTCTTTGAAATAAATACTCATTTCCACCCAGTGGAGCTTTAAGACATATCAACAGGATCCACCTATCCTGGGAAAAGTGACTGTAATGTGTCTCTCGCACATGCTCTTTCTCAACAACACCCTTTTTCACACTCGGTTACACCCATTTACATCTGCGAGCCACACACACACACACGACACCACTGCATCTGCTACTGCTGGCTGCTGAGCACGTCCACTCGGAGATAATATGGCCGACTGAGGGCGTGTTGTGATGGTGAGACGTTTGACAAACAGAATCTGCCAACAAGTCGTGGAAAAACTCTCTGGCAGCAGACAAGCTTGTCATATTCAAAAACTGACTTCAACCAAGGGCTGCAAAATCACTCCTTATTTAATATAAAGTGCACTATATTTCATATTTGAGTGGCTGAGCATAAAAATATATCCTCTATGAATGAATGAAAAAACTAGTGTCCATGGCCAATGGCCAACTTCCATGGGGCTCCAATTAGTTCAAAATTTAAATTTGCTTCTCACTATTTTGTAAATTATCTACGTATATGTCCAGAATAGGAAGTCATAATAGTTTTATAAAACAGAGAGATTTGTAATGACATTTTACACGTAACACAAAAATATTATGCAGGCAGAATTGCTACTTGGGCGACACAGTGGTGCAGTAAGAAGGTCCCTGGTTTGAACCCCGGCCAGGGCCTTTCTGTGTGGAGCTGCCCTCTGAGTACTCCGGCTTCATCCCAGTCCCCACAGTCCAAATACATGCAGTTAACAGGTTAACTGATGACTCTAAAATGCCTGGATGTCTGAATGGTTGTTTTTATGGTTATAGAAAATGGAAGGCTTGGGAAGATATTCTGATCTTCTATGGACTAATTTACAGATTGTGGAAGACATTCATTACATTTTACCGCTAGATAGTTGTGCAAATACATAATGGAGCCTGATGCTGATCTCCACCGCTGGGGTTCAAGAAACTTTTCAGTCTCTTTCACGCATGCACTGCAACGTGAAGGAGCTGTACGCAAGAAAACAAATGTCCAAATCGGTTGGACCAGATATCAAACAGATTTTATCCTGCCAGCAGTCCATGTGAACCCATGTGTGAATAGGGCAGCTCTGGGCGCATTCACAATGAGTCAGGGTTACACGGACACCACCCCAAGTGAAAACAGCTTTAACTGAGAGTAGATGTCTTTACATTTCTTTTCTACACTCAATGAGCCAGTGGAGGGGATGCATCAATGACGGTGTGTGGGCAATTTGAAGATCACATGGGCGGCCGCGGCTCTTAATCAGTTGGATGGGGCGGACTGCTTACACAAGCCAATGGGCCATAATCTGATGTAGAGATGACCGTCTTCTGCACTAGCATCTGGGTGAGTATGGTTGCAGCTGATCTGAGAGCACCGGTGATCATTCTTAGCAACACCACCATCTGACACGGGGACCTCAGTGAAGTAGGCAGTATCTTAAATCATAGTATGAAGAGCACTTCTCGACTGCACCGGGCTTCAAGTGCTTCGAATGTTGTCATTCAGCTCATCACTGCAAGGCGTGCAGTCCAGATGTGAGTTTTATAGGAAGGAAAAGTACAGTGTCAGGATGTGACTGTTATGGCGTCTTTCCACATTAAATGACTGATGAGGTTTGGATCGAAGCCAACCTAAACCAATGACTCATCCAGAGCAGTCAAGTCAAGTCAAATTTTATTCAGACGAAATCACATATCACAGTTTTGCCTCAGGGAGCTTCATCCATACAACATTCGTCAAAAAAGGAGGATAATAATGGGGGATGGATGAAGGTAGATTGCAAAGCTAATGGTCCAGTGCATCAAATACAGAAATGCAGATTTGGATCCCTGTGACTATGCTAACTTTTCAAGTTCAAATCATGTGACAACCAAACCAAACCCTTGAGTGACATCACAGACCTATGATGTTTATGGTTCAAACCCATAGAGTTAGCAGTAGACATCTATATAAGCTGGTTAGCTTTCCTATTAATCAGCATGTTCATAGATGGAAGACTTCAGTCCCCCAAACTGACTTCAGTCGCTAACGTTCGTTCAACCTATGACATTATTTCAAATGAAAGTACAGCTAAAGTTAGCTAATGCTGACCAGTATTGAAGACGTAAAACTCAATATTTGCTAAAATTACTATTATACCGTCAGATTAAATGTTACTTACTAACAGATTCATAAAACATTTCTAGGCTGTTTCATCATTTCGATGTAGCCATTTGCTGCAATTCAGCTACAGATTTGCACCTACTACTGCCATCTTGGCACTCTCAACGATTCAGTCTTGTGAACTGAACAAAAATGATTTTATATTATGGCTCAGGACTTTCAATAAAAACAACTATTATCCTTACCTTCGGTCTAAGCCTTTTGGTTAGCTCATTCCCCCGTTAGCTCAAGCCTTTCTTGGCAGGACAGCATGAACGGTCAGTATTATTGGGTTCTTTTGATACCATATACCTGGTTTTTCAGCTCTCACTCAGCACCTTTTCCTGAAGAAAACCATCTGTGTAACGGATCAAAAGAAGGAAAGAGGCTCAGTCTCCCTGCAGCAGAGGTTAGGCCAGGGCCTGATGTTCTGTACAGTTCAAGGCCAAGAATTCTGGTTATGGACTTACAAAGAGGGAGCAATATGGTACTTGTAACAGACAGAGGAGTGATGGGACTTTAATTTCCCTGACTCCCTTTACAGTGATGATAAGACCAGAAGGATGAGGTATTGCGCGACAAATTAACTCATTTTTCCGGCCTTAATGAGGCTTACATAACAGGAAGCAGCTCAATATTGCCAAAAAACTAGAACTGCACAGGAACCTGCCACTGTTTTAGATATAGGAAGATGTAATGAAGACAAAAATGCAAGTCAGAGTAATAATGTGCTGAATTTTCAGATGTTTATGCCATTTTTTCTCATTCCTCATGTCAACTGCTGTTAGCGGTTCAATCTACAGTATGACCTATACCTTTTACAATTGAAGGGCTTCATTCAAAAATACTAGACTTACTCTGGTAAAGGTTTGATGATGAATCAGGCAGAAACAAAATCACTTTTTTTTTGTTCATACCTAAGATGTTAGCTGTCTGGCTAACTAGCGTACTGACTACATTAGTAACCCAGCATTACTTCTAAGAGCAGGATCTCATACTACATTATTTCAGGGGGCTACAGGTCACAAAAAAACCTTCACCACTAGCACATTCACTGTCGGGTATATATGAAGTATTGTGACCTCATGAGAGTTTATTTATTCTGCTGACTTTGTAGAGCCAAACTTTGTAAAGCCTTCTATAAAGAGTTTTAAGCCTGAAACTACACCAACAAACAAGCTAACATCCACAGCCAGCAGGGCTGATCGCGCCCATTGACAATGATTGTGATTCCACCAGAAGAGCCACAGTGCATTTCAGAAGAGGCTCTATGCTCTGCTCTATGATGAATACACGGCACTTCTATTTTTCATGGACGCTGCGACCAAGCCTATCAAACAGCACAGAGCAGACCGAGCTGGATGGAAGTCAGATGGAGAAACAGCACTGACAGTCAGTTTTCAAAATAAAAACCGCTGTGCAGCCTCACAATCGTAAATACCAACAGCAAGAAAACAATTTAATCACATAGCTTACTTTTCATGGAAAAATGACCAAATCTCAGCAAGTCAACACACAAGTCTGACAGGCAAAATGTGCCACTTCTGAAATGGTCCTGGTGGAATATGAAGCAGCGTCACCAAGCTGTGCACGGTTGAATCAAGGGATTACACTTTAGGATTGTGGGTACTGCAGTGATTCTCTGTGAGACTGCGAATAAAGCATTCCCCCCCTTAAAACAGGGTTCAACATAAGCCTATACCATTGTTTCACAATCTCATAGCTCGTGGTAAGTCAACCATAAAAGGTTATAATGTTATGCATAATAATCCAAATCCTTGTTTCAGAATGTGAACTGGACTTTCACTTCCAGAAACTCACTGCTGAGGTCAAACCGCACATGAATTAGTGCAAGAATGGAAAGCCGAGGTAGCAACTTCTGAGGCTAAATCCAAAGAGCCCTTAAGCAACACGCTAATCACCCGACTGGATGTAAGAGCAACAGTCAACTCTCCATGAACAATTACGCTAATAAAACACACACACAATCACACACCACTCTGAATCGAAAAACTAACGCGACCCTTGGTGAAACTTTTCAGTCAAGTGTGAGATCGGAGAGTTGATTCTCCGCGGGAAATCAGGAATCTCTACATGGGCCCATCCTGCGTGGGGACATTGAACCGGGTGTGTTAATGGGCGAAATGTTCTGTGCTGTCGAACGAAAAGCACGCTCCATTGAAACTTTATGGCGTGAGTCCTGATGTAGTGCACCGCCCTGATATGCATGAGAAAATGAGTGAGGGATATAAATCAAGCTGAGGGTTGTTGTTTTACAGTAGGAGGAGGCATGCTGTACGTGCTGCGCTTCATCCTGCACGCCAGAGGAGATGCCAGAGCGTACTGTAGAGAGCTTTTCTACACACGTCAGACTGTTACATTTGGATAACTGAGCTGAACTTCAGGTCTGCATCCAGCTGAGGTGGATGTAGAAATTGTGTTTATGTACAATGCAAAAGCCGTGGTAAATGATGGCATGGTGTTTCAACCTATGTGAGAGCCTGGACGAGTGAGTACATTGTAAAGGCTATAATCATTCTGTCAGTTGGGTGGCATGAGCATCTGCAACATGAACGCGTGCGGTCAGACCTGTACAGTATAAGTCTCACACGTACTGTAAAGCCCACCCATCTGCAGTCAGAGCCTGGATCATCCAGAGCCCCGTCTCTCTCTGTGCACCCAGCTACCTTCCTGTCCAGGATAAACACACTGGGCTTGGACCCTCCACCTCGCTGCAGCCGTTAACCTCAGCCTCCGTGAAACGCATGCGAGACCGCATCAGCTCCAGACGAGTTTTACAAGCCCAGCGCTCTCTGTCCTGCCCTGGATCAGTCCGCCCTCATTTCCCCCAAAGGCCCAGTTCACCATCCCCAGACCACTCCCCTAGGTCCCATTAGCACTCTCAGGTTGAGGTTTTTACTTTAAGTAAATGTTCTCTTAGGCACAGCTGGTCCAGAGACAGGAATCGTTACAATGGACAGGAGTCAAAGGTCAGCAATATTTTGAAGTTAGCAAGCTTGAAATCGTAACCAACAAAGAAGGAAAGCTTAATTTTCTGATATATTTTCTTTAAAATACTCAAGCTGCTAAACTTCTTTTTATTCCAGGCTCTATTTAATTGTTTAGTAGTATATTCTTTTTTACATACTGACTTCATTTCTCTAGATAGTGCCTCTATTTAGGCACCTTTTGTCTTATATTTTCATGTGAACGGTTCAGATCAGATCAGACGCCTTTGTAAAAAAGAGAACCTACAGAAAACCATCTAATAGCTCTCTTTTAGTGCCTTTCAGTCCATTGTTTTGTTTTTATAAACACACTGGTTGGACTTTTGTTTCAGACAGAAATTTGACAAGCAGAATCTGCCGACAAGTCTCTCTCTTGGGACACTCTCTGGCAGCAGACAAACTTATCTCCAAAAACTGACTTCAACCTTCAAACGTGGGCTGCATCTGATCATGAAATCATTAATATATAGCGCACTATATATACTTATTTTACTCTCCACCATTTTATTTGAGTGTCTGAATTCCGAGCATAAAAATATATCCACTGTGCACAATGAAACAAAAAAGTTGCATCCACGGCATGTACAAATGAAATATCTTTGTGTGACGCTATAATGACTATATGTCTTAACTCCTCATTATTTAGGGTATATATAGAGAGTCATTATCAGATCAGATCAGAAGATTTCTAATGAATTTTTACATATAATAACACAAAAATTCCACGGATTACAAGAAGTATTATTCTTACCTGTCTAAAATTTATGGAAGTTATGTTAAAGCAATTTCAAGAAATATTAATATTTCTCTTGGGAATGTGGCGTTGATAACGGTAGCCTATCTGTAACTTCTCTTTCCATGCAGTGAAAACGTTTGCAGTCCATGCTAACACATCTTTGGGCTTACTATAGTTCTATAGACACTTTCAACAAACCGCTGAGCAAAGAAAATAAAGCAAGTTTACTTATTATCTCTATTTCACTTTGTGGCTCTGTTCTGCAGTGGAACAGACGTTGATTTGTTGGAAAAACTGCTTTTGTTTCAGCCCCGAATTGTTCAGCAACTGCGATTTCCTCCTGTGCGTCCTGTTCCCTCTTTAAAAACAGACAGACATTCCTTGTGATCGCCTGTAGACGTGTGTAACAGAACAAGGGTCCCATAATTTCAATCGGACGAATGTGGAAATGTAATATGTAGGATGGGTTTCAATGCAGCGTCAGTGTCGAGCGTTCAAGGGCAAATTAAAGATGTTGACATTCCTTTTTCACCTCCAGCTTGAGACTCAAACCACAAACCTGCAGAAGAATGCGCCGTGACCGCTCCTCGCTGCTCTTTTGTTTGACGTTAAGATAATGGCAGCGAGTGAAAAGAATTCAAGGATCCCCACAGCACTCCTATTTCTCTTTTGTCTCTCTTCTGTTCCCCCCAGTTTATTTCTCTTTCCCCTCATCCGTCCTTCACCCCCCTACTCTCCCTCCTCATCGATCTCTTCCTCCCATCTTTTTCTTAATGCATCCCCGCAGATGAACAGGCCGCGCCAGAGCCATAAATCTCAGCTCTGTATCTGTCCATCACATCTCATAAAAGTCTTATTCATCCCAGTAAAAACTCGAGCTTCTTTCCCTGTAAATGTTTTTTTGGGTGGCAAGGATCCCTGTAAATAATTTGTTGCCGTGTATTTTACAAATCATCCTCCCAGTGTGATGTCCATCTTGTTTCAATCACCGCTCGGAATGGATGATTTGATGCACAGCATGCGCAGATTGTTACAAGGTGGACTGGAGCTTGAATCAAGGGTGGATGCACGCATGTAAGAATAGAAGAAGACTGTGTGCGCATAATGCATCTTGACCTGTGGGTCAAATTGTCTCCACCTGTTGCTTTGTCTCCTGTTGCTTTTTGCTTTTGGCAAGTTTAAGGCCACGAAGAATCTTTTCAGCATGCCGTGAATCATTTATGAGTCTTGACCTCAGACCTTATAAATACAACCATGGAAGGCAACCTGGATGAAAGAGTATGAAATTTGCTGTATAAAAACCTGCTGAAAGATCAGTGAAGCGGCGCGTCTGTAATGTATGTTGGCTTACATGTGGATCTCTCTAAAGTGAGTCACTTAGAAGACACAGTGAACGGCCACCTATTGCCACAAAGTGATGACATGACGATTAAAGTTGCGTCAAATCCATCCTGAATCTGCAGCTCTGCTTGGCTTTACAGAGCGTTATAAGCAAGTTTAAGCTCTGTTTGCCTGTCCGTCCATAAATTCACTCTCTTTGTTCACTCTCACCACTCCTATCGTGTCGTTTCCAGCAGCAGGTGGGCATTTTCAGCAAAAAAGCTCTAAGAACATACTGTACACTACCTGCTCATCACCAAACGGCGCATAGACACAGTTAGCAACTAGCTGGTGAGTATAGTTGAGCAGCTAAAGAGTCAGATGATTCCATAGGAACCTCCGAGGCTGTGAAGTGAAAGCCAGTGCAGAAATGTCAAAAACTGCAGTTCCTCAAACGTCCACATGAAGCTGGCTACAGAGCTCAATCTCCATAAATCCCCACGTTGAAATGTTCAACTTCACAGCAGAAATAAACATGTTTACAGCCTGGTACAAAAAACAGATTTTGGTCTCGATAGCAAATTTTCTTGTTCACTGACTCACTAACTGAACTGAGGATGATTTTTATCTTTATCTATTTCATCTATTCAAATTATGTTGAGCTTTAAAGTTGTGTCTAATTAAGAGTGTGGCCATTTTGAATGACAGGTGGGTGGCCACAGAGACTTAGATTAGCCGTAAGAGGCATGACCACCAACATGACGCTGGCCAGTGCTGCAGATTTTGAGCTTCAAACGCGCCAATGTTTCTGGGCTTCTGGTGAACCCAGCAGATATCTGGAAACTGGATAATGAATGACTGCAAAACCTCCTTTGTAGTCCGATTAGAAGAATAGAAGAATACATTTCTGTTCATCTCTATAAATACATAGCCGCATATGGACATATGAATGCAGATAACTTCAAACCGTCGTCAGATTATAGCCCATTAGTTTTGAGTAAATCCCCTCCAGCCAATGTGTTCGACCTCTTTTGCCCTCCACACAGACTGTTGCAACCTAACCCAACTCAAACCTGACTGATCAATACTACTCGGACTACAAGCAGAAACCAGGACGCTTCCGGTGCCAAAAATTTGGTGTCCTGCCAGATCGTTTGTAGAAGTTCTGTGGGTGCCAAAAAATTAACAATGAAAACATGCATCATGCTTTAGTTGCCATCGAATTGCAAGAGCATGAGCATTGCATGTTCATTACCGCTTCCGCATTAGGTCAACAAAGAAAAGAAAACCTGGTCATCATTAAAGTCAATCAAACCTCTTCATTCGATAAATTACGTACAGGAAAAGTGATTAAAGATTGAAGATTAGATTAGTTATGCTTCAACAATTCAGTTGATAGAGAGATTTTGCACTTTTGATGGAAATTCAGTCCTTGGTGGTGCATAGTAATCTTGTGTTCCCACCTTAGTGGATCTATGGTGATCTGGTGCTGTACTTTAAAAAGGTTCTGCAATCTTCTCTTCGTCCATTTACTCTTCTTCTTCTGAAGACACACACGTTCGTGCAAAGCCAGAAGATGGCAGTGCAGAGCTTCAACTGGTGTCAGTCATTCTGCTTCATCTCCTACAGCTTGAAGTGTGGATCAGCGCCGCACCACGCATCCATAAGCCATAAGATATGCTGCCTTAAGGTTTAGAGACTGAATTAACCGTAGCTCGTGCTAATAGATGCACATGTACATGCATGTCGTTATTCAGAGAGCAAATCTTTAAATGCTTTCCTTCCAAACAACACTTTAACTTCTATTAGTTACGTTAGTACATCTGTAAAGGACAACATAATCTGCTGTTGTTTGTTTAGTAACAGCTTTCTTCAATTTATTATCTGTTCTTTGGGTTCAGCACACTTTATTCATCATCTTATTGAGAGTGTGTGTGTGTGTGTGTTTGTGTGCGTGTGTGTGTCTCCATCATTAATGATGAATCAGTCTAGTCCTGCCCGTGTTTGCTTGGCTATTATCAGAGCAGACAGACCATCAGATTGTTAAAGCATATCCTGTCATGCATGTGTGTGTGTGTGTGTGTGTGTGTGTGTGTGTGTGTGTGTGTGTGTGTGTGTGTGTGTGTGTGTGTGTGTGTGTGTATTGTAACTGCATATGTGTGCATGTATGTTTGCCATTATTCTGTGCTGTAATTGTGTGTCCACAACCTGAACCGGAGCAGAATTAGTTATCCCGGTTCACTGACGACATCGTATCACAGGAATATTTACATATTTATGTGTCGAATCAAACCTCTGTTGGTTGCAGGTTACATTTTTAAAAAATCATTTTTTTTCATTTGAATAAAAGATTAAAAACAGCTTTACATCAAAAGCACTCTTACGGTCAAAACAGAAATTTCATCTCAGCATTTGTCAGGCATAATGCTGCCATCACAGTGTCAAATATGGTGACCCGATTTCTTAACCAGCATGTGTATTCAGAAATGTCTTCAACTGACTCATCCAAACGCAAGTTTTTTAAGACGATAAGGATGTTTTTCCTCCTACACTTTGTAATTTGCTCTGACATGCTGTGGTTGCACCTCAAAACCAACCAACCAACCAACCCTCTTCCAGTCCGTTAAAATCTGACACCTAAAACAGCAAGTGAGCCTCACGTTGACCTAAAAGAACGCTGTGAAATACAAGTCATCCAAAACAACCGCCTGCTGGAGTTTTGATCATCAGCTGAGAAAGATTTCCTGTAAATCATACCTGTGCCACTTTGCATTCAACATGTGGCACATCAGCACGGCCGACTGGATCGCAGGCTGTGGCTCTGAGGCTCCACCCAGTGAGGTCTGCCCGGGCCAATGTGATTATCTACGGCTCTACGTATAGACGCCATTAAGCTCCAAATTCATCCAATATCAACAGCAATCATGTCTAGAGAGCTGACGGGGTGGTGAGAGGAACTCAGCGTCTGTCACATTTACACTCAGTTCTGTTTCCTGCAGCGGAGCGCGGCAACCGTCCAAACACACACCAGCAGTGTGAGCGCGCTCGCTCGCTTGCTGCTCTGTTCTCATGTGAAGTTTCACAAAATTGTGAGAGGCAGTATAAAGTTGTATTTCCATTACAGGCACCGTGTGTGTGTCTGTGGATTTGTCTGGAGACGTGCATGGATGATGTCTGTGTAGTGTGGTTTTATGTGGACAGGTGTATAGTGGCTTAGAGTGTGTGTGTGTGTGTGTGTGAGTGTGTGTATACATGTGACACTGGCTCCTCCATCTGCCATTACCTCACTGTAATAACACCACCATTATTCTCGCTAACTAAGATTCCATCCTCAACTTTTGATGACAGTTGAAGCTCCTCCAGCTCCTGTTTGTGTGTGTGTGTGTGTGTGTGCGTGCGTGCGTGTGTGTGTGTGTGTGTGTGTTTCCCTGCCAAAGACAAATGCCCCAGGACACACACAGCTGAGCCGGCTGGTGGGGGTTAACGTTTCACTGCAGAAAATGTGTCATCTTTTCTCACCGTGATGGATATTATATCCATGCCTCCTCCAGGTGCCCGGGCTCTGTTTAACTGCGTGTGAGAGAGTGTGTGTGCATGTTTCCTGACTTTACTGCACCCTCGCCATGATTTCATTAATCACAACCCTCAGACATTCTTTTTCCTGTCAAAAGAGGAAAGACGAGAGACAGATGATCTTTGTTTCCACAAAGACACTTCTTTGATTTCCGCCAGCGTCTTTCCTCTCCCAAACCGCTAAATGGGATACAAAACATGATCTCCTTTGACTGACATTCAAAAGCCCTATTGGCGCTCGGCAGTCGGAAGGCTGGTCTGTATTGTCTTTAGATATGGGCTAGATCGTATAGACTGCGCATGTGGTTTTCCTGGCTTGGTAAAAATGCAGGAGGGAGAGGAAGAGAAATGTTGAATAGACATTACCAGAGCCATTTATTTTACATTGCTGAAGGGTATCAGTGTCAGGCAGGGATACAGCCCATTTACCGAACGTCTGCTTTTCTAAGTTAGATTCTCTCATTTTGCAGTACACATACAGATTTTTGTTCATTCACTTATTTTTCTTCACTTTGAAATCTAAACTTTACAGACCTTGGATTATTGCTGTCCTGACTGAAGAGAGATGCTATAAACCAGGAGTGACAAGGGGAACAGTATGATTTATGTATAGGAAAATAACCAAACAAGAGTTTGCTGGTCATGTCGACCTTTATTTCACAAAGTCAAGTTCAAGTTGGATCACTTTTCAATTTGTGGTGCGCGTGTGTAGTGCGCTAGAGTGTCAGCGCCATCAAATCAAAATTTCAGTTTGTTCAGTCCTTTGGTCTAATGTCATTTACATCACACTGTTTCAACTTTAGTGGAAAGATAGCGTTTAGTGCTAATGTTCAAATGTTAGCATGCTAACACACTAAACTAAGATGGTGACTATTGCTGTGTAGTTTTTGCACTTCCATACATGCATTTGCTATTTTGAGAGCAGAAGTGCAGTGTATTGTGAGTACTCCAATGATGCACACGTAACAGTCAAAAAGTTCACTCTGGAATCCTGGACACTTCTCGGCCTCAACGGTTGCTATTTTGGCTACGTAGCATAGGGAAAACAATCACCGACATTGTGAAAATGGCGGCTGAGGAAGCTGCTGGATCTGAAGTGGTTGTAATGAACACCATAATATACAAATGTAAGTTGCACACATGTTTTATATTTATATTTTGGCAGTCAAACGTTGGGGCTAATGCTCTGTCCAGTTGCCCATCAATTCCATGAATCGAGACAATACTACCCTGCCAAAATCAACACACTACAGCAGGATGTACACATTGTATTACACAAAGGTGTACTGATGGAAGTATCCGAACTGAGACTCACCCCTAGTCTTTATGCTAAGCTAAGCTAACTGGCTGCTGGCTGTAGCTACATCAGTAGGTTAGTGTTGTCATTGTGAACCTGTTAGCATGCTGGTGTAAACACTTAGCCAGAAGCGTTGTTCCAGTGCCAGCATCAAAGAGCTGCTAGCACGGCTTGTAAGACTCATATTTATAGCTGTGGTTGTGCTGTAGCTTCAAAGCCAACTCAAGTAACCACTGACTTTACACCATAGCACCATGTTGATGTGGTGGCCCAGCCAGTGGGTGAAATCCAATACTGTCCTACAAATCACAACCTTCGCTGTAGGTATATATGCTGAGACTGCTGCTGCTAAGCCCTTAGCGTCAAGCAAAAAAAAACAAAACAGCTTTTGTCTTTTCGTCCGGTCATCAGGAAGAACCTCTCCCATGGACTATTTCATCTCCACAGCATCCGGACCAATACTCATTTGACTTGATTGCATCTGCAGGCTTACCTTAGAGAAGGGAAATCACACTTTTGGATTCTTGATGTGCCAAAGTCCATAAAGTGACTCGTTGTTTTTCCTTTTTGAGGGATCGTTTCGTGCAGAGCTTCTGTTTCTTCCTGTCGAGTGGTTGGCGGGAAGCAGACCTTAACGTCATGCAGCACTGATATGAAAATACAACTCGGCACAGTGAAGTGAGGATAAGCGAGCTCTCTTTATGGTTATTGTGATGGATTATGTCAAACTTGAGTTACTTTTTTAATGGTGGACAAGACTGAATGGCAACAAACTGCTGCTTCTGAAGGGGGAAAACTAACTATACTGACAGCGGAAAATGCAGGAATAATATAAGGATTGTGCATGAATGTATTATTCTTCTTGTTCAGGGGTATGCTTGAGGCATGCTGAGTGTTTTGGGGTGTGTCTTCCTCTCAGTATGTATGGTCAGCATTGTTGTGTATTTGGCTGAACTGCTGTGGTTTTCGACTCTTGCTTTTCATGGCTTGGAGCAAACTCGACCTTGGGCAATGGGGTTTGGACGCATTCAATAATCACACAAACACACGTAAATATGCACAAACTCACACACACACATACAGATAAAACACAATCAGAGGTTGCTCAGGTCCGGTGGGAAGTGAAAGAGAGCATTCCTGTAAACGGTTTGAACTTATTGACTGAAAAAACAAGTTTCCGATAGATGGTTATTTATTTCCCCACTTGGTGGTTAGTGAGCGTGCTGGGCCAGCTTCCCAGACAAAGAATGAATGACCCGAATCATTTCAAACGAAGATGTTCGAGCTGAAGTCATTTCTCAGCCAGAATTGGGCCTTATCAGGGTGTAGGAAAATATCAACTTTGCAGTTCATGGTTTGGACAACACAGAACAACCTCAATGGACAAAGCCAAGCGTTATCCACTTCCACGTCTGGGTGTATCTAATCATGCTAAATACTGTTTATATGTTCAGCGTGGAACTGATCTAAATGCATATTTTCTCTAAGTCTCTGGCTGTATTGGTAGCTGTTGTTGAAATGCTAGTTCGAATTCAAGTTTATTTATTTCTACAGGCTGTCATCACAAGCCTGTCTCGGATCAAATCAAATCAAATCAATTACAGAACCATGTGGATCTATGGAAGACATAACAAGCCTTTCTAATCTACAGAAGCCAGGCCAGGCTACCTGGCACCACCAACCCCAGACCCTTAAATGTGTTTAAGGAAATACTTCCATTAAAACCGTCATACATTTATTTATCCTACATCTTTCATAAGCACTGGAACTAAAAAAAAATACAGCCTCCTACAAGTCTCTCTGCCAAAAGCCCTGCTCTCATGTAGTAATTGCAGCGGTCGAGTATGATTTTAATCCAGTGCAAATCTGCCTTATTTATTATTTGTTCAGTTAAGATTGGAGCACAAATGGCCTTCCACATCTTGTTAAAGACAGATGTCCCTTGTTTAAAGTAATCCCACACAAATGAAAAACAGGATTCACTTTTTTAGCTTGAAGACAGAGACCTTTTATTTTTCTTGATGTCTTAAAACTACATGCAGAAACCGGTTCAGAATGTAATTTGCTAAATACAAATCTGTAGAATATCTGTCATTGAATTATCCTGTAAATGCAATTCACAAAATGCTAAATCTTAAAGTTGATAATGCAGAAAATAATGGCTATGCTAAATACAGTGATTTAATTTAATACCATAGTTCACATCTGTCCTTATGTCCATAGAGGATAAGGGTAAGCACTTTTACACTGCCCGATTGTCCAGCTCCGGTTCTGGCATGACACCCATAAGCCTGAAATCCCTCCCTGTACATTGGCCAAAAACATCTATGGTACAAACATTAAGACTGACCCCGTTCTCTGAACTCCCAGTCCAAGCAGCCTGAGCTAACATTAACTAGCATTAGCTAAGAGCAGCTATAGTTTACAGCAGTTTACTTAACTGTCCATCAGGAAACCATGGGAGAGGTTCTTCCTGATGACCGGAAACTGTAAATCAGAGGGAGGGAAAACCAGAAAACATGTTCTCCATAAAATATGATCCAATTTCACTGTCGGATAGTTAGTGAGTGATACCATTCACCTGATTAATGTGATTTTAAAATGATTTAAAATCTGTTATTTTATGGTGGGTAAGTTATGCAATGTGGCTTTAACAGTTTCACCAACAGTGCAGGTCAAAAGTTCAGAAGTGCCTCCTTTCACAAGTTGGGTTTAAAAGGTAATGTTAGCATGCACTGCATGAAATACCTGCTCTTTACTGTAGCACAAGTGCTTTTCATTAAGGTTTTTTTTCTTCTTTCCTTCCAGTAAACATAGCTGTGGCGGGAAGGTATATAAACAACAGATCAGCACTCCATATCAGAAGTTAGTCAAATCAAGGTCAGTTTTCCCACAGAGAACTTTTATTGTGAGGTCCTTCATGGGTTCTCATGTTAATGACATTCTTCTGAACTGAAGACATAAGTTACAAAGCAATGCACACACAATGGTTGCTACTGTGTGTTGGACCGTGCGTTTGTGCGCTGTTTGTATTTTCAGGACAGGACCATTAACTGGCCTCTCACAGAGAAACTCAGCGGGGTTCGAATGTGTTTTGTCTTGCTGTTGATTCAAGTTGTGTTACTCTGAGGCGCCACAACCATCATGGGTGGCCACATTGGTCACACACACACACACACACACACACTGTAGACTGATACGATTAACATTCTCTCACTTCTTCGCGTACACCTACATACACACCACTGTCGCACTCCAAGAACAAACCTATCACAGGAGCATACAGCACATGTGCCTACATATGCAGTAAATGCACAAAAAAAATGTTTAATGCACGTTTATATAACTTCAGTACAAATTCAATGGGACATACACACTCACTCATGCTATTTCACACGCTCACACGGCCCCCCGCTGGGCCGTAAAAACAAACTGCTCAAAATATGGCATTTGTCTTCTGATTAAACACTCGCATTCCAGCTAACTGTGTTTGGCCTGCCAAGCAACAGCCATCATATTGACAGTCGGACGTGCGGTTTGTCCGGGTGATCTCTCATGAAGAGAAGCTTTATGGCACAGCCAGCTCCATATAATCAGCTTTAAATGGCCCAAATGCTAACGAGAACGACGGCAACCTCCCACCCTTCATACCAGCCGGCTGGCCCCAGGAGTCAGGAAAGACAGAGACAACAGCTACAGAGGCCGTGAAGAAATGAGGAATGTCACAGGGTTCAAAGAGCCCCCAAAGTCAAATTTATTGACCTGTAATTGTGATAAAGTTTTGAGTTTAATCTGCAACCATTTATCTGGAAATTGTTGAGATGGAATGATGATTGGCTTCCGCATGCTCAGTTTCTGCAGCTATGGGATGGGATAGTAAACTTATCAGCCAAAATATTTGAGGTTATTTCCAGTTAGCTTTACCGAAAAATCCACCATCTTAATTTATAGACTGACAGTGATGGGTCATTTAGCTCAGGAAATATTTATACTGCTGTAATAAATCTCTTCATCATGTCCATAAAGTGCAACTAGATGTTTCAACACAGTTTCAACATATATGCAATATATAGAGTATGTCTATGTATGTCCATTTGCACATGTGTTTTCATTTATAAACATATATAGAGGATTTACTCATATTTGTATAAAACATATAGCTATAGGCAACATATATTTGGAAGTCTTTGTCTACGCTATAGCTCCATATACTGTCTTGTTCTCAGAGACGGTTGTATTGTTATGACTGTATGGAGGCTCCACTGTCTGACTAAAAACCTTTCATATCCTTGAGCGGCACATTTTATCTCTGGGATGATGCAGACAGGATGTGTTTATGTTTATGCAGCGGCTCCGTCTCAACAATGTCGGAGATGGAGGATAAAGACAAAAAAACAGCGTGGTGGACGTCAGGCTAAAAGATGTCTGCTGCAGTCATCAGTGTGAGATTAAATAGAGAGAATCATATTTTAACTTAACGCTCCCACAATAACCGTGCAAAATTAGCTAAGTAGAGAAATATTTAATGGAAGCTAGCAAGGCTACCATCCATTCATAAGTGGAAGCTAGTTAGCATAGCTTGCTAACCTTACCAGCCTTACCAACCACATCAACACATCAAATTGTCAATGCAAAAAGATAAATGAAACTTAAATTTCTTCTTTTCTCAGGTTTGGCCAAGAACGATAGTAATTTAATTTCATCTTGAACATGTACAGATCATGTTGTGGCACAGATGACCTTGACTATCATACATAATACAAAAGAGCTCAGTGTCTCGGCTTAATTTGCCCAGGCTTAGTTCGGAAACGTGGAAAAGTCATTCTGATAAAACCGGACAGGAATATTTTCAGTCCATATAGAAGAGGAAGACATGGGTGAAGGAGCTGTGGAGGGTAAAGATCTCCAGTGGATTGAACTAACCACACATAGTTGTGGGTAGCTTCTTGAGTTGTTGACTTCATGTTCAGCCATGCAAATCTTATTAAATGAGCTGAGCTACAATGGGACAAATGGGTTGAAGTTTACAAGGCAGAAAGCATCTGGTAAAAGTAAATCTTTACAAGCCCCAGACACACAGGCAGAGGTACACAGTGAAAAAGATGCATTATACAGAGATAGGAAGAGGATGGCTTTATGGGACAGCTGTGTAACCCAAGAGAACAGGAGGAAGTGTTAAAGGATGCTACTGAGGCATGTTGACATTGACCGTCCTCACTGCCTTCATGTGGCATTTTGTAGGTGAATAGTAGTTGATTGCTTACTACCAAAAATTTCTGTTTCAGTTTCTGCTTTAAGGCATCAAAATATACAAAAGAAACCATAATATTTCACATCAAGTAGGTAACCAGACAAATCCAAATATTCTGCAACTTTGGAGACAGGTTGTGATCTGTGGTTCTGAGGGAATTTCAAAATAAAATCAAAGTGTTTTCATCTTAAAAGGGAACCTGCTGGCATCTTTTTGAATCCAGCTTTGCTCCCACTGCTTTCATATCTGTGATGTTTGTCAGCACTGCTCAATACGAGTGAATCATGATTTCACCCTGTGCGTGCAACTAGTAAAAATATCATTGCTGCTTTGTGACTGTAGTGTTAAATGGCTGTAAAAGTTGTGTGTCTGTCTCATTATGTGTGTGTGTGTGTGTGTGTGCGTGAATGTACTTGTGTTAAAGCCAGCACTGGTTGCTGCCTGCCTGCCTGCATGAACACTAAACCTCAAAATATACCACAAATCTTAAGGATACCTATTTGCATAGCAGACATAATTGAAACCATAAAAATGTTTGTCATCCTCACGAAGGGTAAGTCACTAATTTGAAGTATTCTAATTACTGTAATTATGAATGAGCTTTTTCATGTAGAGACGACATAAAAACTGAGTGAAACTCAGTTTACACTGCCCCACGTCTTTTGAAAAAAGATATATTTCATGTTTTTGTGAGTTTACTTGAGCAATTTTAAGCCCAAGCTGTCTTGTGTGTATTGTATATTAACTGTATTTAAAGGACCCCTGTTCTGACACTACTGCTGACCATTCTCCAGAGAGAACCATAATGTGTTAATGTTTCCATTCATTGACAAACACAATGAAAATCGAGTTGCTTGGACTTGACATTGTGCCATTGTGCCGTGTCAATGCAGCGCAGACTTTTCTACTCAATCTTCACTACAACTGTTTTACAGCGCAAAAATAATGTTACTTTGACAATGATAAAATACATGTTGGTCATTGTTACTTAAAGCAAGCAGGCTCTGTTTATTGATTTTCAGAAATGAATGGAGACTGGAAAGATGTAGAGATGTATAAAGATCTTAACCACATCAGGATGCGAGTCAAATGGAGCGCACGCTGAGGAAACTGACATCATGTCATCATTTCCTGGGAAATTGGGACGGTTTATATTAATTCAAACACTTGGTCCACAAGTAAACTTTTTGATTGATGACCTTGTTATACAGCAAAAACTAAAATCCAAAAAACTAAGTACTTACATAAGAGAATAAGTACTCAGTAAAGTGTTTTTATGATCTTATATCATGATATTTATGATATATACAGTATAATTTGTCAAACAACATAAAAACATGCCAAGAAGAACGGTCAAAGACAACTGCTAGCTCGTAGGCTAAACATAGCTACCATATAACATCAAAAACACAGGTTTAAACCAGGAGATGGGTGCCTGGGTGGGTTTTAGGTGGACTTCCTGTCCTCAGTAATGTGAATTGTGTGTAATATTTTATTGTCTTTTTATCCCCACCATTGCCAGCAACAAATGTTTGAATTTGGACGAATTTCCGACAGAGTTGACATTTGACAGTTTGCAGTGTGAGGGGGGTGATGGTGCGGGATTTGAACCATCAGCGGTCTGGCTCTCGGATGACTGGTTTGATTTCTGGCATGTCAGAAACGTTGGTCTTCTCTGTAGCTTTTCAACATGGCTACTGCCAAAAGATCCACTATGAACTGATGTAACTTTGTTTTAATGATTATTAAAGTAATGTTTTGAACAGATTTTACATAAACCTTATTGGGATTGTCGACCAGGGGTCCCATGCTTACAGTCAGTGTGAGCATCCATTTCATGGCTCGTCAATCACTTCGTACCGTGTGAGCATAAAAGTTCTGGCTGTGCCGAACGGCAGATTGAAGCCTCTAGAGTTACAACGAACAAGATTAATAAAAATCACAGCATCTGCCCAGCTTAAGTCAAAAAGCATTTGTTATTGAGAAGTACTCTTAATCTTTTTTGGTCACGCTGCCGAACCTTTAACTTTCCAGCTCCTTGAATTTACCTGGACAGTGTGTCCAGGCATGTCTTCCCTGATGCCTCTGAACCAGCACATGATACAGTACATTGACGCTTTATGACTATCTGGCGACTTCTGGCAACTTTCTGAGCAGCCAATAGTTCTCTGGCGCGTTTCTAACTCAAACTCTAATGCGTCCAATGTTCCCTTGTGTTCAGTTGAGTGCTGTGGAAAAGTTTGCAGGTCTCAGCAGCTGTAGTGTTTAGTTGGAAGAAAACCTCCAGGACCGAACAGCGCTGGCTCCCAGGGAACACTGGGTGCAACTCACCTCTGCGAGTGTTTTCTCAACTGGACTACAGTATGGGAGACTCAACGCTAAAGCACTATCCCAGATGTATGCTATGCATCAAGCTTTTTGATTGCTGTCCATAGGACACGGCGCCCAAATGGCCGTGGATCCGATGGCTTTCCAGTGGCTTTATGACTTGAGATCTTAATAAAGTGTCTGAATGACTTTCCAGTGCTTTCATTCGCCCTTATTCTCTTTACTGGGGGAAAGCAAACCCACTCTGAGCGCTGTGAGGATCTGCCTTGAAGAGCTTTGCAGGTTTTTTGCCTTTGAAGGATCTATACAGCAGGGATTTTCCCACTACAATTCATCACTGTCTGTCTCTGCTGTGTGTGTGTATGTGTGTGTGGGTCTGCCACAGGCCTTTACCGCTATTAGTGGGGATTTTGCCCTTTCTTTGAGGTGGTGATCTGTTTCGTTTAAATAGGTGAGAACTTGAATTAGTTCTGAATCTCCTCCACACTTTGAAGGATTCACTTTCCCACAGGGCGCTGCAGTTCATCATGCAGTGGACCACCGTTTTCCCTGCATGTGTGGTGGGTCTGCGTGTGTGTGTGTGTTTTTAAAGGACCGCAGACTTGAGATCACACTGGGAACGTGGACAGCACGGTGGACGAGAAGTTACACAGCCTGTCATGTAATCGGGAAGGTCAGAGTTTGATTAGCTGGTAAATGTAGTGGAAAATCTAGCAGCGGAAGCCAGTTATTTCCCCGAAGAGTTGGTGGAGACCAAAATGAAGCTAGAGCTACATTTAACATGGACTTTTAGTCGCTGGGTGGCAAGAAACATGACGCCAAAGGATTGTCGATGTATCTGTATAAACAATTATTACACTGCCCCCTAGAGGCAATAAATCAATGAACGCTGCTTTAAAGTGACACTGACCTCCTATAAATAAAAAAATCATTTCCAGTTGGTCTTGTGTGTCTAAGTTAATTTCAGGCAATAGAACAAACTCTAGTATGACCACGAGCTATTTGAGGCTAATGTTAGCTAATGTTATCATACTTTGTGTAGGCAGATATTGCTGGGTCTCTTCCTGTGCTACCGTTAGACCATGTTTTAGCATTTACCATGATCCCATAATTACTGATCTTAATGTGCTACAAAAAAAAAGGTTTGCTGAAAATGCTGCCGGTGAGCTTGAAAGCCAAAAAACGTTATTGCCCTTGATTGGTTTGTGGCAAAGGCAAAAAGAACATCATGCAAAGCAAAGAAAATATGTTGTGTTTGTGTATATCAGGAAAGCAGTACGTTCCACAAATACTGAGTTTTGTGTCCTTATTTCAAAGGGAGGCTTTTCTCCAGACATCGTTGACAATTTACAACCTCGGGGCTCGCTTCAGGCCCTGTACGTCCCATCTAACACACATTCACACACACACACACACGTACCCATTTAGAGTACCTTTCCACCGAGGTATTTTGCCAGGGAACCTCAGACACTTTCATGTGCTTAAGTCATGTCTATCACATTAACCTTAATTGGTGTGTGGGAGCACAAGAAACAACAAACACACCCTGAGTGCAGCAGAGACAGCTCAGGCCCGAGGGGGAAGCAAATGCACATCAAATAAGTGACAGGAGATGAAGTGAGAGGGCGCTTGGGGATGAAACCCGTCTCTCTCTGTTCTGCAGAACAATGTGTTGTGAAGGGTAGACCACAAGGCTGTGCAGAGTTGCTACTGTGTGGACGGTGATGATAGCAGTGAGGTGCACTCAGGGATTAAACAAACACATCAATACCAGAGCTTGAACTCATTTGTCATCTTCTGTTTACACTGCTAGTGCACAACATAATAAGATGTGTGCATATGTTATCTTGTGGGTATGAAAAAAACAGGAAAAAAACCAGAACGGGACTTTCAGGACTTGAGGGGCTCTGTACTTTCCACCATCTGCTGTCAGCAGACGCTTTTGTTTCACTCGCTCTGGAAGATCAGCATCCTCTTCCTGTTTTCTGATTATCAAAGACTTCCCTTTATAATTCAACCACAGTGAATTGCACTGTTGAGGTTCCCAATCCCTGGCAGGCTTCAATCTATATTCATTAAAGTATTTAGACTCCAATGAAGGTTTAATTGTGTGCCGATGTCGGACCTTTGAAATGATAACGTCACGAGTCACCGCAGTGTATACCAAACAGGCAAACACCAATCAAGGCCGAGCGAGGGTGTTAAAAGGTTGCAAACAAACAAAAAGAGAAAAATGACTAAAATCTTCCACCTCTACGTTTGTCTGTTGTTTTTTTTCCTACATTTTCTTTTCTTGTCACAAAACCAACTCTTTCTATCCTCAGAAAAAAACAGCAGCATTGTAATAAACTGAACTGGTTGAAAGACTGTTGCAGCATAAGTCGTTCTTATCCAACATTGTTTGGATGATGCAGATGCTTTTTGTGCATTATGTTCTTTTGTTTGTATGGGAATTTTTAACCGTTGAGGATGAAAATGAGGATCAAGTCTGTCTGTCTGTTGGTTGATTCAGGCTCAAATACCTCAACAACTCTAGGACAGGATTGCCATGAAATCTCGTTTAGACATTTATCGTTCCCAGATCATTAATCCAAACATCTCTTTTATAGCACCACCAGCAGGTTGACATTCTTTGGCTTTTACTGCAATGTCTCGAGGACAACTTGTTGGTCCGATGACTCTTCATCTGGCGCCATCATTAGGAAAAATGTTTCATTTGTCCAATACTCAACAGCAATGGCTGTACTTTGTGTTTTGCGCTTGTTAGTAGATAGTGAACACAGCAAACATTATAGCTGCTGAACTGAAGTCAAACACATACATATAGGTAGAGTGAACAAAGAGGTAAACACAAAATTATCAAAATTAACCAACAAGATAAATCTCATTAACAGAAGTCCAACAATGAAGAGAACTGAGTTTCACTTGGAACAGGAATATGGGAAGAAGCACAAAGACCAAACAACACAGGCCTGAGGAACAAACACAGATGACCTGACAAGCAAAAGGGGAACTAATTAAACACAGGTGATATGGAAAACAGGGGAAAAGACAAAGACAGGAAGTAAAGTAAGACAAGACACCTGAGGAAAGATTCCAATAGCAATGTGCCTAGGTACAGCTTCATTGAGCTGCAAGCATGACTGTAGACTGTTAGTAAAAAAAAAAAACAATAGATAAATAAAGTTAATTTTCAAAAAAACGTGAATTTGTGTAGTCCAGAGTATAAAACCTTGTTGTGTATTGGCAGTCCTGCCTCCACCATCTCCCAAGTAAAGTCCAAAAATGGGCAAAGACATGGAGTGTGAGTGAAGCTGAGGCAAGTTAAATGAAGCCTCCTGGTTGCTCACACAAGTCACCTATAATGAGACCAATCAATAAATCAAAGCACCCATGCTGTTAATTCTACATAACTTTAAGCCTTAATGTAATCTGAACAGGTGAGGTATATAAAAATCCACCTTTAGTTCACAAACCGTGAATTTACCTATAGAGACCAAAACTGTTTTTTGTACCAGGCTGTAAACATGTTTATTTCTGCTGTGAAGTTGGACATTTTAACATGGGGACTTATGGAGACCGACTTGTTCTGTAGCCAGCCTCAAGTGGATGTTTGAGGAATTGCAGTTTCTGGCACCTCCACATGGGCTTTATTTCACAGCCACGGAGGTTGCCGTTTGGTGTAGACATTGCCCTGGAATGTAGCCAGAGTTGCTAAATTGCTGTTACATCAAAACATGAACTGAAATGTTCAAGTTTAGATGGGTTTAATCTATCATAGATACACTAAATAATGAACATGTACTACAGCATGCACTAATGTGTTTGTGTAAATCGTGGGAAAGCATGAGTGGAGCAGCTTAGTTAAGTGTTTGATTCACACCTTCAAACATCCGCACCATACTGTACATATACGTATACACACACACACACACTCACCTTTCCCTCTCCCGCCATTCCTGGCGTCAGTTGAAGCACTACATGTGAGACACCCCTCATTAAGTTTGTGTGTGTGTGTGAATTTTGACTGCCCCCTCTCCTCGCTTATTAAACATTCATAGGAGGGCCACTACTCTGATGTATAAGTTCCCTTAGCCTATGTGTGTGCGTGTGTGTTTTCTATGAGGCCTGCATCCTGCGGCGATCGCACACGGAGAGTGTTTCGGTCTGCTAACAAAGAACCACTGTTCAACACGTTAACATACCAAACTGTGCAGAAAAGCAGTTGTCTCTGCGTCCTGCTGCAGAACATGTATACCCTTGTGTATTTATTCTGCATCTGCATATCACAGGTCTGCACCGAGGATGAACTTTTGATTTTGAAGTCCATCCAAATTTCAAAATAAAAGTCGATTTCTGTGAGGGAGTTTTCTGTTCTAGCATGGCGGTTACTGTTGTTGTCTGCCTAGACACAACAGATAAGTACATAATATATAGAAACCTCTACAGAGTCAGATAACAATGAGTGGAGGGCTGTCTCACCCCCTCAACACAAAAGATGAAAGACACTTTCATTTAGGGACATTCAGTAGTTGCATCACTGTCCTGAGGTCATATAAGTGAGACAGAGTGGACAGCTCCTTCAGAATTGAGGCGACATAATGCAACACCAAGTGCGTTGATAAATCCTCAATTCTCCTTGATGAAACTTCAGTAAATCTTCATCAATCTTCATCAAAAGGCTTCTTGGACTGCTGTGCACTCTCTCTCCACTGACTGAACTGACCGCTGATGAACAAAATTGTCCACAGTGATTTCCACATTTGATTTCCAACCAGATTGAAAGTTGGCCAGGTACAATCACATCACACTTCCTGGCAATGACATTTCGCCACAATCAGGAGAAATAAAAACAGCAAACCAAAGTGCTTAAATTCAATTTCTGAAAAAAAATCGGATTCTATCAGATATGGACCAAAGTACAGTCAGACCTGATGTGAGCAGAGCCCATACAAAATCCAGTGGGCCAGAACAGATCCAGCAGCATGATTATTACTCAATATTACAATTCATTACGCATTAAAAAGCACGCACAATCAAAAACAGGAGCAGCATGTGTCATTTTTCCTGTACTTCACAGTTCATACTCTCCCCGTCTCACCTCAAAGTACTCCGTGGCAGTACTACCTGACCCAGTTAGACCCAACATAATACAGTATGGACCTAACATAACATGGGGCCTTCGTTGGGTCCTATGATGATCTCTGCCTCAGTGTCCCAAAAGCACCTCTGCTTTTATTCCATGCGTGGCTCGTGTTTGCAGCCACCAGCTGTTTCCTGCATAGCTTTCTGAAAATGCGTACCAAATATCTTTCAGTTCATATAATCACGACCGGTCAGAGCCGAACTTTGACTCCTTCTCTCCTTTGCTCGTTCTTGCTGGCCCGCGAGAACAACAAAAGACCTGTGAAGCAACTTAAAGAGGTGGGAAACTCTTAAAACCGTTGGCGCGCATACCTGCCGCTTGTTTACCCCCTCTCTTTAATTTATACGTCCAGATAATAAAAAACGGTTCAAATCGAGAGAAAGAGCCTTTTCTTACATCTTGTCTGCCTCAGCAGTCGTCCTCAAGCCAGCAGGGTTAGAGGGGTTGGATCTTTTAAATCCTCTCTCTGGGGAACTAATCTTCCATTCCGTGCGTTAAGCCAAAAAAACATTTTAGGCGAAGTAATTATTCAGCCTTCACAATGCCTACCGCCTCCGCTGCCTGCGTACCTGGCTGGCTCCCTGCGCGGGGTTATTTGCTCGGCTACCAATTGCTTGTAAAAAAAAAAAATAATAAAAAAAAAATCAGCTTCTGAAAAAGAACAACTCATTACTTCTCGTAATCAAACTCAGATTGGGTTTATTCGCCGACTGCAGTTTTTCTTAGCGTTATGAAAACCAGGCTCTTTCGTTGTGCTGTGATTTAGATGCTGATGGCGCTGACTGCCTGCAATATTGCAGTGTGCGCACACATGAATGTGTTTATTTAATAGCAGACAATAAAATGGAGCTGCATGCTGTAGCTGTAGATAAACGTTACAAATGAATGTGTAAGACCGGCAAAATTTTAGCAGCCATAAACTGTCCACACATGTGGAGTTCAATCATCAATCAGAAATATGCACAAAGATCTGTACACCATTGTACCCAGGTGAATTTGCACACACACACATATTCACGCTGTTTTTACTGTGTTCCATCTCTGTTCGGGCCGTTCAGCGACACAGCCAATTATTTCATTACCGTGTCTACAAGATTGTGTCACAGAGTCCCTGAGAGTGTATGAAACAGATCTCCAAACTCTGACGCAGACCAGAGCGGACCAGAGAAAACATAACATTTATTAGAATAATAATGTAGTTTCCTGTAGAAAAAAACAAGGTTGAAGGTTAAACTTTAATCGTCTTTGAATTTAGAAAAACAAAAAAAAAAAGCAGTCGCGTTGATAGTGGTCACTTTGAGTTACGGTCTGATTCCAGTTGCTATACATAGAGAATATCTCACACGTTGTGTCAACTTCCTAGCAATTATTGTATTTTTGGAAATATAAATACAGAAATTTGGTTCAATTAAAACTATTTTGGACCTTTCCTCATGTAGACCAGAGAGTCACTGCCATTACCAGAATCTTTAAAGGATCATTGTGTAGGCAGCATCCCACCCTCCCATTGAAACCATAAAAAGATACTCTATCTAGTATCTATCTCTAACTACTCTATCTAGAGCCAGTCGGTACGTTTACAACAAACTATCTGACGGCATTCAAACAAAGATGGCGTACGAGGAGATGGACCATGCTACAGTAGCGTACATTTCGTGCATTATTTTCCTCCTGTCGATTGACCTTTTCCGGCAACCACACCACCACACTGTTTAATAGAACGTCTCCTTTCGCTTTTCGAAATTCTCAAGCATGCACATCCTGTTTAGATCCGATTGCTGAGTATAGATGGCGTTAAAATGCCAACTATAAATAAATTATCTAGGTGTTCTCATCCAATTTTGATACAGTCCGAAGTAGGTCAGACTAAGGTGTTTACAAGCATTTTAAAAGTCCAAACTATGTCTGATACGATCAGGCTAAACACTTTTCTTTTGTTTATATGGGGAACCTTTTTAGACATTACAATTCATTCTTTGTATTTGAATATTGTACAGTGAGGCTGTAAGTTTTTGCTGTGCAACGGATCTTTCACAGCAGTGCAGAAATGTGACAAAATCCCCGTTTAGTCACTGTTTTAGCTTCTCGTTCAATCAAATTCCCATCTTATCAAATACTCACGGGGCTCTTGTGAGATTTCTCACACAGGTCTCATGGGTGTGGATGGAAATCGTTGTATCAACACACGAAGGTCTGGAAAAGTTCAGAATTTTACCATTTATCCCAGAAACCCTGCTTTTCTCTTTAACGTCCCCCGTTCCATCATTGTTGTCATTTTTCTCTTTTCCCCTCCTCGCGTACAGCCGCACACATACAGTTCGGTTATCAGTTCAAAGCACAAAGAGAGGTCAGCGAGGGAGCATGTCAGTCAGACAAGTTGTCACCCAAATGATGACAAATTGGCCGCCTCTCCACTCGCCTTCCAATCAAGTCCAGGCCTGGCTTTCATGCACGCACACAGTTCCTGTAAATGGAGATCGATGACACTCAGGTGAAGCCTGCGGTCCCTCAGCTCAGTCACACACAGTCAGCACTCTGTCTCCGCCTTATCGACTTCAGAGCTGCTCAGAGTCAAACAACTTTATCAAACTTATCTGGGTTTCAGTGGAGAGTTTTACGATGGCCTAAATGTTTTTTTAACCCAGAAAACACACTCAACACTTCTGCGTCTGACAGGAAAATTGTCACGTTTGACCACATTGAACACAATTGCTGTTGGCATCAGAGGGCGTATGATGGAGGGAGAGCCTTCACCTGTTTCTGATCTTGACTCGGCTACTAAACCCGACGCCTCTCCAATGGGCTTGTTTCCAGGGAGACAAACATCATGTAACCCAACACTGTGAGTCTTGCAATAACATTGTCTTTATTGTCGGCGATGGATGGAATTTTCTCATTTCATGTCTCGGAGCTGAGAGAATATGCAGGAATGCTTTTCTTCCTGGGTGAATGTGGAACGGGACATGGGCAAAATATTTCTTTCATGCTATTTTCTCTCACTTCTCTGTACTTTTACTGTTTCTCTATCCCCTTTTCTATCTTTGGCCATTTCATTCACACAGACTATGTTTAGTCAACTTCCCATGGTGCTGGAGCTGCTTGGGTTTCACATTCAGAACATTTCAGTGTGTATTTCGGGACATTTGACTGGGTAAATTCATATTTTAGCAGACATAGCAGTATGGACATATTTTTAGCCCTAATGTGGCTAGGCTAGCAATTTTCCTAATGTCCATTTTCAGCGTTGGTAGCGCTACCAACTCCGGTTTTTGGTCAGTCATTGATCAACTTTCCACCAGACTGAAATGCCTCAACAGCTATTAGATGGATTGTGACAAATTTTGGTCAGTTTAGTCCAGTTCTTTGGTTTGTGACCAAAAATACCCAGAAAACTAAACAAATGTCATGTTTTAATCAAGTAATATTTCAGTACAAGGAACAAGGCCTCCGCGATGAGGACCAGCTTATTTTATATGTTCAAGAAGTGTTGGTTTCTAAAAACAGGTGACATTGAAAAATTGAAAAAGTTAAGCTCATTCTTGACCTTGGAAAAAGCAGTTTGCCAATTTTATACAATCTTCTGCAGGAACAAGTTAAAAGAGCAGCGTTCGTGAATGCGCTCATGTTCTTGGTGACCTGACTGTAATCGTTTGCGACTAACGAACACGTTTCGCGAGAATTAACGACGCTCATGCGCTGTTTTTACGGCACCTGGCATGGTAGCTAACGGCTGGTGTAGCTGGCAGTTCAGACGCGGCTACCATTATCAGCACTGCTGAAGCTGCAGTACATTTCTTTTCTCGTGTTGGCGTTCATAATTTCAGTTCAGAATATTCTCCAGCAGTTTTTCAGATGCGGGGCCTTCTCTTTCTCCCCCTCCACGTTGCTGCCTCTCGTGTGGACTGTAGATCTTCATAGCACCTCTTTCTGCTAGCGACCGTAATAAAACCAGCGGTGGAGCTCATGTTTTTGAACTGCTGCGTAATTTGGTTCACGCAAGGCTAAATAAAACCTCCATTTCATCTACAGTATACTTTTACTGCGCCTCTTTTTTTCACTTTTTGCATAACATGACCCATTGTACAAGTGATAAAACATACTATTCATTCTGTTCATTTAGTTTGGCATTGATTGCGGGCTGTGAACGGACGGGTGTTATGAGGTCGCTCTTTCATTAGGGAGTTAGATAAAGACTTTATTGTGAATTCAAACAAAAAAAAAACATTTATTTAATGTTAAATTGAAGCTGCTGAAACAATGACAGAGGACGCTTGGATCATAAATAATATTCAGGTAAAAGCTGTTATCCTTCCAGCAGAAAATTCTGAAAAATATTTTAAAAAGAGAAGAAGAGAGGGGGAGTCAGGGAAATGTTACTCATTTTTGCACATTTCATAAGTTTTCTTCCTGCCTCTTCTGCTTCTCTTTGTTATTGTTGCTCCTGTGAAACCCTCGGGGATCCATAAAGTTTAATGTTCTGTCACTGAATAAATCCTACCTTTTACTTTACCTTTGCACTTTTGCTCCTGTGACCTCTTTGAGGAACTAAGTATTGAGAGTTTGGAGAGTTTGAAGTTAAACAAAAAAAAAACTCTAAACTCTATTGTGTGGTATACATGGACAAATTATTTAGAGGACAAATGCAGGACACGGGCTTGTACAAAAGGCTTTACGCTGTGATGTGGACAAATCCCACGACGGAGCTTTTTGCTCTGATTCACTGCCATCGCTATATTCATTCCCGTTTGGTCAAAAGAGTCATTTGGGGTGGGAGGGATGTGGGTGTTAGTGGGGGCAGAGGTGAAATCCAAACTTTAAGGCTAAGCCACAAGGTTTGCATAAAAAACAACCCTGGACCTCAGATGGCAAAAGTGAACGAAATAACCTGACTCATTTTCTTTTCTTTACCACAAGCTTCCTCCGGGCGGGGGTCCGCCAAGTCGCAAATTAACGTTGATTTAGAAACAACAGAAGCCTTTTGTCTCAGAGGGCTCGGATTTTCTTTTTCTTTCTTCCTCTCGACCATCGAGCCACTTGGCTCCGCGTCATGTTATTTTTCCACGCATAAAACTTTCATGATGAAATAAAGCAGAGGGCGTACGGCGGCGGGGATGGGGGCCGCTCGCTAGGCCTTTGGCTGCTATCACTCATGAACCTGTCTGACTGATGAGATGAGGTCGAGCTGGCTGTCTCTCCCTCTCTGGCTCATACTTGCGTGTCTCAGTCTGTGTCTGCTTTTTTACTGTCTTCTCTTTTCATCTCTCGTTGATTCAGTGTCTCTTCCTTTGCTTCCTCAACCTTCATATTCCTCTTTTTACCTTTCTGCCCATCTCCTTCCTTTGTCTCCGTCTCGCTCCTAATCCATTTAAACTCAATTACCAAACCTTTTTATTGGCTTGCAAGCCTGAAAATCAATCTTGCTGACAAATCAGAAACACTCCTGTTATCTGTATCATTCCCTTTCTCATCTTCCCCCGCCACACACACATTCTCTCTCTAACACACACACAGGCTCAGGTTCCCTCAGATGTCGGGTTTTGGGATTCATTCTGGACGTCTGACGAAGAAGTGAGTCTGGGTCATTTCCACGCGGATGTTGGTTTTGCCCGCAGAGCGTCGCTTTAACGTCGATATATGATATTCATATTCTGTCATTTTGGATGTTTTTCTAAGCCCCTTCAACCTGCCCTCATAAATAAGAATAAGCTGTGGATTTAACGAGCCGGCAGCAGACTCTGATGGCTGCCGGTGTGTTTGACACTACATTTATCTCACATATCTTTAGTTTTTGTGACTCAGTTTCATGTTTTATGACGGGGGAACTGAACTTATGTCTCCTGGATACGAATGAAAGTAGAGAAAGGAATGGTTGTTTTTTGCATACGGAGAGAGACAGGAAAAACAGGGGAGAGAGGGGAATGACATGAAGCAAAGGGACAGGGCCGGACTCAAACATTGCTGCGTTGAGGGCTCAGCCTTGGTATGTGTTACGTGCGCTGCCAGGTGAGCTACCAGACGCCCGTAAAGTATTACAATTTTAAGAGCCTCTAAACTGAAGCTAGGGGCTACGAGCTGATTTTGGAAGCACCACCTCCTCCACTCCCCCCAAACAAGTCTTAAAGCTGCTCTTGTAAATATTTTTACATGAATAATGGATTAAATGTATGTGAAAGGTGAAAGCTGGTGACAAACGTACCGAAAATTATCACTCACCCCTGCAGATTCTCTAAGGTCTACTGAGCATTTTAGCGTCTTTCAGCTCATTGTTTTGGTTTTACAGCATGCAACTTTGCTAGCTATTAGCTGGTGAACATATTGAAGCACTTAGCTCTTAGCAGCTAAAGAGTTTGTCAGGTTAGATGGGTTACATGAAAATATCAATACCCATCTTAAGTTTTGAGCAGCAAATTTAAAGCTACAGCTAGCAGCTCAAGCTTAGCATTGACGTAGTAATCTTAGCAAGACTAGCAATGGGGGGAAATAAATAATCAACAAATCAAAACACGTCATCTTTAAATACAAGTTGTTGGGGTTTTTTTTTAAAGTTATTGGAGACCTAAAGAAATCTAAAAGGAGTGTAAACATATATGTAAATATTAGACTAGGAACACAACACCAAATAAATGCTAATGATGTATAGATACCTATAAATTAGTTTTAAGCCATTATTAACATTAACAGAAATATTTTGACAACCCAAAAGTTGTTTTCATTAATGACATATAACTGATCTAAAAAAAACAAATTGTAAATGATTGTGCTAACTATTATTAAATCCATTAATTACAATTTCTAGATGCTTAATAAAAAGTTTGACAGTGGTAAAGGTTACTGGTTTTGTTTCTTTTGAAAGAGAGAAATTGTGGCTCTTTCCATTCATTTCAATACGTTGAGAGTTCTCAATGAGCTAGCATCTAGTGGCCATTAGGGGAACAGCACGTTAACACTCTGTATGTCAGGTGTTTGGTTACACATCGGGAGAATTTTCATGACTCTATAATGATAAATCTGTTCCGATTATAGCCATTTGAGAACATTTTAACTCAACCGCATACCCATAAAAATCAAAGGGTTAAATTTGTTTAGTGGTAAGAGGCTTGCGCTGGGCATTAAGGTTAATTATTAAATGACACATCAAGCTGAATTCCTCTCACCTCTCCTGCAGAACTAAGAAGACTCAAGTATCAAATGTCTACTGAGAGGTGTTTGGCAGAAGATAGCAGCCTGACTTCATTTCTAAACACACACCTGACGCACAGAAAAAAAAAAAAAAACAGACCGACAGGAAGCGTGAAAGAAAAGAAAGTGAGTCGGGAGTTCCTCTGTGTTATTTGATGACGGGGGTGGGAGGGCGGAGGGGGCAGAGGGTTCACTGTGATTTGATAAACGCAGCAGTCAAAGGTTTTACAATCACATCACACTGCATTTGGAGCATTTGATGTCAAAAGTTCAAGACCGCTATCATTAACGGCAACCTGAGAGAGCTTGGAACAGCGCGGTGTGCGGTGGAAGAGTGTGATTAGAGAAATAATTCAGTCAAAAGATAGAAAAAAAAACACGTAACAGTGCTGCAGCGATAATACCTCGAAGGCTGACTCTGTTTTTTGTCAGTACAGTAGATACAAGGCACAGCTGCACACCTCAATGACGGCCAAAGTATCACCGAGGTTGTTTCATGAATAAAAATGTTTATTGAAGCACGTGTACTGTTAAAGAGTCACTTTAAAGTAAAGCACTGAGTTTTATGGATCGCCTGTTAGTTTGCAGAGCTCAGACAATCATTCGAATGACAGCGACACACCGAGGAGACTGAATCAAGTCCAAGCCATGACCAGAACGATGTAGATATGTTTTAACTGAGCTCGCCTGCTGTGGCTAGAAACAAGGTCAATGAAAGCAGTGAGAGCGAACGCAAACAATAAAGTTTAAAGTGGGCAGGAAAACCAAACCAATGAGCTGAAGGATGCGAAAAATCTCAGTGGGGAGTAACTGAAATCTTAGGTAATAATTCTCTTCTTTTGCATTCAACACTACAAGGGCCATTTCATCCAGCTGCTGGAACAAATTTATTTAACAAATGTCAAACAATTTTCTGAATCTGAATTCATGTATGTCGGAAAATCATTTTTTCAGGAGGATGAAAAACTTTTTTTCTTACAAAATAAGTCTTACAAAATAAAAATAAGACACATTTAGCACCAGAAATGATCTGTGTTAAAACAGTCATCACTGAACCGTTTAATATTTACATAGATTGTGAGTTGAACGTAGATATGCACATTTCTTTTCAATAAATAGTCATGCAGGCAGTTCCGATTCTTGACTCTTCTAAAGTCCACTTCAGTTGTCCTACAGAGCATACACTGACATGTGCATCAGTCTGACTTGGTTCAGAGAAGTCGCAGAGCTTTTCGTCTATCCTTGAATCAAAACTCAAAATGTATCCTCCTATTTATCCTACCTATATGACGTGATAAAACATCTTTTCATTGGTCAGTTAGATTCTGAATGCTGACTGTAGCTGAAGATAAAAACCCAATTAATGTAAAACATAAGAGTCAGATGTTTTATTACAGCCGTTAAATTATTAATTAGACCTTCTATTTATGTCTGGCATCTCCGGTATGTGTAAATACAACATATAACTGCTGTGTAGTTTAAATACAGGAAGATATTTCCATCCATAAGGAATGACTTAAGTGATTAGGCTTTTAAAAAGTAATTAATAATGAAACATGGACAGAGAATTGTTCCCATCCATGGTGCCTTAAGGCAGCTAATGGTCCACAATTCACTGTAATTCAGACACTGGGGACACATTCCTGTAAAAGCAGGTCCTCTTTGTTCAAAGCCAAAGTCGTCTCAATCAGAGACTATTAAGAAACTGAGTCAGGACTGAGAAAAAATGACGGTCACAAGACCACATCAGAACTTATGTGGACAAAAAACAAAAGACCACATTAGAAACAATCATAAAACCAGTAGCAGATATTGTTTTTATTACACGGCTATTCACATCTCAATGAACGCAGTGAAAAGCAGCGCCTATATAACTCACTGGACACACTCACACACATTAATCACACCAAGGCCAGAAGTTGGGCAGATTAATTGTGCATTGTGGTTGCTAAAATAAACTTCCATCATAACTACAACACAAAATAACATGTAAACTAAAGATAATAAGAAGCAGAAAGAAAATATAATTTTGCAAATATTTCAGAGTTCAGAAGTAATCTGTCGAGTTCAAGTAACACAATATCACCTCAGAAACCCTCAAAACCACCAAAAAGGAGGTCAACTTACCATTAAACAACCTTAATACAACATCAATTTAGTTGATGTTTGTATTGAGAGCTTCGGTTCCATGAGAACGGACACTTCCAGTTTGAGCACTCCCAGCAGGATCAGACCATTTGCAGTAAGTTAGTTTTCCCAGGAGGAAAGCCAACAGTGGAAGGCTTTGAGTCAGTGTTCACTGAAAGAACAGCTAATATGCAAGTGTTCTGATGACTGAACACATGTTCAATATTAATCCATGTTTAACTTCTTAAAGGAATAGTCTGAGATTTTTTTATTCACTTTGCTGGGAGTCAATTGAGAAGACTGACTCTGAAATCATGCATAGTAAAACTGAAGCCAGCTAGCTTAGCTTAGCTTAGCTTAGCTTAGTCTGAAAACTGGAAAAAGTGGGATACACAGATAGTCTGGCTCAGTCCAAACAAAGTAAAATCTAAAGTGTACACCAGGAAGTCACTGCTCTCAGCCAGAAAAAAAAGTCTGGCTCATAACCAAAAATTACGTATTGTTTTTACACTTTTGCACAGACTAAACAGAGAGATGTAGCATGTTAATTAGCGAATTTTAGAGGTTTGTTTGGAAATGAAGCAAAGAAAATTTCCACCTCATGTCGTGTGAGTGAATTCGATCATGTTTATTTGATGAAAACAGCCAATGTGACGCCAGTACAGATGTTAGCTGTAAGTTAGCTCGCAACAGATACACTGACTGAGTAGGACTGTGTGTGAGCACAGAACTGACCAGAAACAGTTTTGTTCTGTTATTTCCCCACCACTTTCTTTCTCACTTCTGTGTGTTATAAAGTAGATTCATAAAGCTGCAGGATACACAGATTTTTTTTTTTTTCATGGTTTAAGACTCTTTGGACAGAGCTAGTCTAGTTGTTTCTCCCTTCAGTTTTTTTCAGTCTTTCGACTCCGTGTCTCAATTTGCGCACTTCCATACATATGCTTGCTATTTTGACTACATAAATGGCAATTACGGCAAAATGCAGTGTACTGTGAGTACCCAGGTGGTACACTACACAGCCAGTCTGGCTATGTAGTGGAGGGGAGGCACCACTCGCACTCGTGAAAATGGCGGCTGTGCAAGCTGCTAGAGCTGAAGCAGTTGTGGTGAATACCGAAATAGACAAATGTGTTTTAGATTTATGTTCATGCGGTCAAATGTCGGCGCTCGTGTTCCGCATGGTTGCAATTTTGGCGAAGAACAAAAAAAAGGTGGTAAAAAGTTACGATCGTCATTTGAGTGCACAGCTGCCGTACACATATTGAGACAACACTTCCTTGCCAAAAGTAGCACACTGAACCAGGTAGTACAGAGTGTACCAACTGTGCTCAAGTTTTCTTTATGCTAAGCTAAGCTAACTGGATGCAGGCTTTAACTGCCTATTTAGCATACAACCATGAAAGTGGAATTGATTTTCTTGTCTAATATTAACACTGATTCTTTCTGTGGCATTTATTGCATCTCTGCTGCAGGTGCAATTTCAAGGTATTGTCTCAAGTACCAAACAATGCGTTTCTAATGTAAACCATGTAAAGCTTTTACTGTCTGTTAGCCCCCCTGTCACTCCACTGGCTTTGTTTGCCTGCTATCTGTGCTCTGAGCGCCTGCTGCCTCCTTCTCTCTTTCACTCATCAGCTCTCAGAGACAGGAAGCAATTCACTAACCCCTCTCATCACCACTCCAGTTGTTCCCCTCTCCAACACTTTGGCAAGCCACTTTGATAAATACCATGACAATTCATATACAGTGAGTCCAGCCATACCATATTATCCTCAATATGATGGAGTGTGTGAATATGGAGCACAAATCTAGGGCCCCTGACTGAGTATAGTGCAGTATCCTCTTAAATCCCTTCAAAAAGCAAGCATTCCCTCATGGATTCATGAAAAGAGCCCATTTATAGACATGAAAAAAAAGGCCCGTTTCAACAGACTTTAAGTGCAGCGGCCAAGGAAAACAATATGCCTGGCCAGAAAAACTGAAGTCTGTAATGCACTGACTTAATTCCATTCTCTCGCATGAAAAGAGAATAAAAAGTTCAGGGCTGGCTGGAAAACTCGCTGTGTCCGAATTGTGTGCGACTGACAGAGGCACTGACATACAAAGTATCACTCTGCACGAAAATCAACTCGGGGCTAAATCACACCACAGGCTGCCTCAGCGGGGCCGGAGTACGTCACAGTGATATGACAAGTGATTTACAGACGGCTCAAACCGAAATGCTGAAAACAGGATTGAGGGAAAACGCGAGAGAGAGGGCAGTGAAGAGAGGAAGGGAAAAAAGCAGAGTGGGAGAGGGGGAGAAAGTATACAGAGTAATAAACTGAGGGGGGAGAGAGGAAGATGGAGAGCGCTCGGTGCCAGTCGTCAGTCCATTTGGTCCATTAATGTGCAGAGTAACAGCCTCGCTGACTGAGGGATGATGGGAAAATGGCCCTCTCTGTAGGGCAACCCTTGAAGTGATGTATAGTTGTGAGGACAGAGCGCAGCACCCGACAGCCTATTCCTCCCTCCTCGGCTCATCGCAGGCATAAACAACAGGAGGCCGTCCTGTAAAGAGAGGGCACTTTGCAAGAGCCAAGCCAAATTAAAGTATGACCTTGTTCGTTTTTTGTTTTTTTTTACTTTAAGTGTTGCTACTGTTGCATTTTTTCAGTTTAATAAGAACTTAGATTCTGCACTAATAGAGTTTAAAACTGTAAAAAAAAAAAAAAAAATACTCTTTCAGCTTGTTTCACCATTTTTTTCTAATTCTAGCAAGTGTGTTCTGAAAAAGGCACTCTGCAATGTCTGCCCTGCACCAAACAGTAACTAGTTAGTGATCACCAGTGGAGGATTTAGTTACTAAAGTGACAGGTACAGTATTTCCCTCCGGAGTTGGTGGAGACCGTTGACTTGTATGAATGTCGTGTAAGTGACATCACCCACAGGTTTCTGAAGAGTCTTTGCATCAGAGCGTGGTGGCAGTCCTGCCTCTTCCACCTCCCGGCTAATCCAAAAATGAGCAAAGACGTGGATCATCAATGTACCTGAGGCGGGCTGAGGGACGCCTGGGTGCTCAAACAAGCCACCTGTAACAGCACTGACCTGTCAATCAAAGTGACCACACTGTTAGTTCTGCATACCTTTAAGCTTTGATATAATTTGAACCAGTGAGTTAAAAAAAAAACTTGAACGGGGAAATTAGCTATAGAGAGCAAAACTGTTTTTTGTACCAGGCTGTAAACATGTTTATTTCTGCTGTGAAGCTGGACATTTTAACATGGGGGCCTTATGGAGCTTGACCTTGTCCTGTAGCCAGCCTCAAGTGGACATTTGAGGAACTGCAGTTTTTGGCACTTCCACATTGGCTTCATTTCCCAGCCACAGAGGTTGAAAAGAGAGCAAAAGGTAAAGTGAATATTGGCTTTTCGTTTGATTTCATATCAGTGTTGTCTCAGTTTGTTGTGCTGCCCTCAAGTTGCACAAAAGTCAATCAACGCTGATTTTAAAAATCCATAATAATGTAAATACAACCCTTTGTTTCCTTTCTGAAGTGCCCATGGCAGATATGTGATATGTGTGCACATATGTGTAGATATGGTAGATATGTGGAAGCAGCTGGAGAGCAGGACACCGTGAAAAAAACCTTCTACAAACCAGATTAGAGATATTGGTAGAAAGAAAAACACTGGGAACATTAGGGTTGTTTTTACACCTCATCTGGATGAGAGACATGGTCTGAGGCAAGAATCTAATGGACTGAACGAGAGGAGGAGTGGGCCCAACAAAACATTTAGCTGACGTGAAATAAAAGTTTCATCACAGATCTTTAAAGAGTGTCACAGAATGTTTCTTTGTTCAGAGCTACAAAAAAAAAAAATCTGACTCGGACTATTATGTAACCTGCAAACCATGTAAATCAAACACCTCTACATCCAAACACACGGCCGTACTTTAGATGTGTGGGGCTGTATTCTCTTAACCTCAAACAAATGAATCATTGATAATCCGAGTAAAACACCAACAGCACGTACAGTAAAAACACAAGACAATGGTAGGCATTGTTGCAGAAATGGATAGAATCAAAAACAGTTTATGAGTTGTATTTCAGAGTGGCGGATTTAAACTTGCCCGGTCTGTTCTGACAAAATAACAACACAGCCTGGAGGTAGTTAACAAGGAGAGAGTTAACAAGGTGAAGCCAAGTGCGAGCGCAGGTCTGCGCCGGGGAGTGTGAAATCGGCTGGAGCGGCTGGTGCTGCGAAGCGTTCCTACTGGCAAAGAAAGATATGCAATCACGGCTGCGGCTTTTAAAATACAGCTGTTCCAGAAGCCTGAGATGTGAATAATAGGTGCAATTTGAGATCGTTGTCAATTTTTCAAATAACTGACAAACACATTGTGGATGATTGTTCTCAGACGGGGGCCTCTGTGGAGGAATTGCCAAAACAACTCGCTTAGAGAAAATTGCAGTCTTGAAAACACTCGAGGAGAGTGATCGCCTTTTGCTAATGAAAGCGCTCCTCATGGGAGACATTCAGACTCGTCCGTCACACAGTCACACCCTGACATTTGTTTTAGAGATAGTTTGTAAGGTTTGGGCCTCAGATATAAAGGCTTCCTATGACATGTTTTCTTATGATTAGTGAGTATAAGAGCTGACAGGGAGTCCGTCCGTCTCCTCAGTGGAAATGTAATGCTGGATGGCGCAGCGAACTTGTTTTTCAAACGTACGTGTCGGTCTGTCTGCAAGTTTTCAAGCCTTTTTGTGTGCCTGTCTGTCTTTGTTCAGCACCTATCTCAAGATCTGGCTTCTCAATTTCCTTTTGTGCAAAGGGATTTCCTCAACGTCTTACTCCTGACCATAATGAAACTAAATTTCCTCTTTAAAGTCAATCCATCTTCTGCGCAGCGCAGTACATCAACCACAGGATCAGACGGTAAGACACAATGAGGACTTAGCTTTGTTAAAGAACAGAAAAGAAAAAAAACAACCCACAAAAGTATTTTCCTAATTGGGCCGCTTGAGGAAAAGCGTGTCAGGGCTGAAATCCATCACGCTGATTGCTGGCCTTGTCTGCGCGGAGCTGCATGGGGGTGGTGCTATGTGGGGTTTTTGTTGGGGTTCTTGTGGTTTTGGATTCTGCACATGCTTAGTTGGATCTCGGGAGGGAAGCCCTCGCACAGACGAGAGCAGCTCATTACCTCGGTTAGTCATCAGCCCCACTGTCTGCAGTGGGATGATAAATGAGCAGGTCCTCATGTGTGGCTCTGACAGCCCTGTGGCACGGGGTCAAGCTGACATCGATTGAGGGGCGCAGACTGCGGGGAGGCCGAAGCAACAAGCAACCACACTTCAGAGACCCTGCGAGGGCTTTCTGGGAATTTGAACACACCCTACTGTGGCTGTATTGGAGGTCTTTTCTGGCAGCAGAAGAAGAAGTTAATATTGTTTGAAAAAGGAAAACTTCCCATCCAGGTCCACACTGATCACTCTGTCACTGAAAGTATATGTTAGGGCTGGGGGCCATCGATTCACACAAGAATTACAATTCTCATGACCTACGATTATCACAAATGCCAAAAATTGTTTTTGCTCTTGAATGAAAAATGTGTTCCTCAACCACAAGAGCACCCAGACGATGTACAGCAATCCCACACAGATTTATCTTTTATGTAATATTCATAAAAGGCAAGTGTTTGGGCGAATTTTTGGATTTACTGCTTCATTTCACCAGGCATAACTGCGACGCATTTCGGTTGTGTCACGGCCGGTGAAGCCGATTGTGGCCATTCAAAGACAATGATTGTGACTCCAAATGAAGCGCCATGCCGCGTGTCTGAAGTATCTGAGAAGCGGCTCTCTGCCCTGCTCCACAGGGAAAGCACGAGACGCCTCCAGCAGCAGACTGAGCTGGCCAAAAAATCAAACACCCTGTACAAACTTCTGGTTTAAGTACGTAGCCTACCTACACAAGTTTGGTAAACAAATGACGTGAAGAATGGACCACAGCAGCATTATGGTCGCAACCTCACTGAGCCATGCGCAGTGTAATATATGGGCAACTTCAAAAACAGCTATGGAAGACAAAGGTGAAGTGTTTTGCGAGTACTTCTCCATCACCCTGACTTAACGGAGAAACTCCTGCAGTAACAAAGGAGACCAACATGTGCTGCATCACTTTACAAGACTTTAATCAACTCTGCTCTGGTGAAGAAATTAACTTGGTTAATAATGATTCATCATATTTGAAATTTGGGATTAATAGCAGGAAAGACTCACTCCAGTTTCTCTCCATATAAAGTAGTCAACAGCTGTCAGCGTGTTCATAGCTTGTCTGTTTGTCTGATTCCTCAAGCTTGATGGCTTATCCTGACTCCTAGCTTGGCTGCCATGTTTTCAGATTTAAGCAGTGACTTTGGTAACCAATCACCAGTGCCCCAAGTTCACATATACATGGAAAAAAAAAAACAAGCTGTGACAAACTGTAAGCAACTGTTTTTCTTCTATGAGATTTGGAAGAGTGGCACAAAAGTCTCCCCAATTTTTGTCCAACAAGACGACTGACAGAAACTGCAGAAAATCGTTTTTAGCCCAAAGCTTAACTTGACTTAGCCACAGCATCTGCCTGCTGCGTGTTAGCCAGCTAAGCTAATAAAACCAAAACAATTAGCTCTCATCAGCATAACTGACTGTTGCCACGCTACAAGTACAGGGTTTTAGAGGAGTACAAATATTTTTACCGGGTAGGCCAGTGTTTCTTAGCTACTTTGCACACAGCTAATTCTGCAACTGATCTTTCAATGGCCGGCTGAAGTGTCCTGGAAAACCTGTGAATACCTGAGAGGCTGGCAATATCTTCTGAAAGGGGAAACTCGCATTTGTCACCAGACACATACACACTCCCTGTCACACACGCATGACGCCGAGGACTCCTCGGTCAGCTGGTTGCCCAGGTGCCGAATTAAAAAATAAATAAATAAATGTGGTCTAATTCTCCTCAGATGTCAGTTGTTGTTTTTGCACCGTAAAGTCCGGCAAATTGCGGTCGTAAATTTGTCATGCGCTGAGTTTCCCCTCTGACTCCAGCAGACATTCCTCTTTCAGCTGGAGCCGCCGCCGCTACTTGCAGCACTAATGCATGAGACAACCGGATATCTCCCAGTGAGAGCGAGGGCGCTGCATGTTTGTGTGCGGACCTGTCACTCTTGGTTGAGTGATGTCGATGTGAGCTGAAGTGGCACGACTGTGGTTCCACGAGGGAGGTATGGCACAGAATCCAGACTGGAGTAGGACATGGTGAGTGTGTATGTGTGTGTGAATGGCTTGGCAGACATCAGACGAGGGGATGTCATGCCCCTCAGACTCTCTCTCACACACACACAAACACAAACATCCATATCCAACAGCAGCGAGCATGAATGGTCATTCAGCTCCAGCCAGCAGTATGAAAACAAGTCAAAGGGAGGAAGAGGAGGAGGAAAAGGGGGAGGATGAAGGATGGGGTCTCGGGCCAAAAGAAACATGGTGGGCTCGTCTGTCCTCTCTGTCCTGATGAGCACCCCAGGCAAATATTCTGTGAATGAGAGCATATTTTGGGGGGCTACACTTCCCACTTTGCCCTCTGAAGGAGAAGGAGAAGAAGGAGGTGGTGGAGGAGAGGTGACTCACCCATGATGTCATACGAGATGAAAAATGTTAAATGAGTCTCGGTGTGTAATAGAGGACGTGAATTTTGGCCACTCTCTTTGTCTGGTACTTCTATTACTGTACAACAACACTGGATCTCAATCTGTTCAGCCTCAGTGAGTCCCAAAATAAGTTGTTTTTTTTAAGTTGAATGGTAGCAGACACAAAAACAAACACAGTAATCAGGAGAACAGTTTATTGAAAACCAGTAGTGAGGTTCAACACAAGAGTCAGAGATTTAGGGAGCAGGATCAGGGATGGTGCAGAGCTGACGGTGGCAAGAAAAAAGGCCCACGGAGATCCCAAAGCACGGGGAGCTCAAGGTTGGGTTAGAGTGACAGACTTCACAACGACGCAAAGTTGGCTGCAACATAGCACAGTGGAGACTGAGGTATCTGACAGTGTCTGGGAGGTTGAGCCGGTCTTTCATCGTGTGCAGGTTCACTGGATGATGGGACGCAGGTGTGGTAGTGATTAGGCAAGGTGGGAGGCCACGCCCAGCAACACACCCCCCAAACAGAGAGGCAGAGCAGACATACAAACACACAAGGGGAAGAGGCAAACACACTCCCTGTAAAACCAGAATTTGTCACTTTTATGCCTCAGTTTATGTACAGATTAAAGAATATACAATGAGTTTATTAGTAAGCTCTAGAGGTGTTGGTAGGTGGATTTTGATACTTTGGTCAGAGCCAGGCTAGCTGTTTCCCTTTGCTTCCTATCTTCATGCTAATCTGCATTTAGCTTAGGTACAAATTAAAAATCCACTTATAGCGCCTCTAAAACTTGCAAACGAATATGTTGTCCTCTGTATTTAATATGTTGTGGTCTCTATAACCTTGCTGTGGCTGCAGCAAGTCACTGCGATAGATAAGAAACAGTCCACTCCGTGTAAACCACAACTTACCCTGTTTACACTTCAGTTTTTGTACAAATTCTAAGACATGACCTTCATTTGCGTGCTTTAGAGGTACTGGCGGACGGACAAACAAGGCTGGTATCAGTGCTCTCGGGTAACTCCTGCTAATAAAAAAAGTTTTGTAGAAAAAGAAAAACTTTAACTGTCTAAACGATGATGATGAGCTGAGATCTTTCCAGCATCTTATTCATAGACGTTAAAAACTCCTCATGGAACATAAAGCCTCAAGCTCATTTTTAAAATTTGGGCTTAAACACCTAATAACGACTGATTTTTTTCTGCGTGCAGTCTCTCTCTCTCTCTCTACACTCTCCACTTTGTTTAGCGGCTATATTGGTACCCGGGCTGACGTGTGTGGGACACAGAGCCTGGACCCGCTCCTTTGATCTCTGGCTGCAAAGCCACGATAATGAGGTGACTTTATGATCATTGAGAATTTATGCTCATTGGATATAACAGTTTTCAATTCAACAAATTATGAGCCTTGTCCGTCTAAATGTCCACTCTGGCTTTTTCTCCGCTTCTCCTGTTGCAGGAAAGCCGTTAAGTGAGAGGTCTCGTGAAGTTTGCTGTGGGTGTGACAAGTACTCATAAGGGTTTAAATTACCTTTGAAGTGGCGGCTAATCACTGTGGTGGAGCAGTTTTGGCTCAGTGGCTACAGCTGTTTAACCAGAGGAGTGGATGTGCAGCTCGGGCCTTTTTGGCACAAAGCAGGATGGCACATTGGAGTTTGATATTTTCTCGCCATGTTTCCATGAATGCGTTCTGATGCGCATTTGGACGTATCACATAAGAGCCGTTCCTAAAGGTTTTTACGCTCATTTGAGGCAGTTTTTGCCAAAAAAGCAAGGGTTTGGCAGTCGGTAGCAAGGCTGATCGTATGCACAAAAGTGAACTGCAAAACATCATGACCTCAGTACAGGGTGAGGATGAAACTGGTTTCTTTATCCAGATGTGAGGCTTTCTCTGTTTTGGTTATTTTTACGCGATGAATTTTGGAAGAGCCTTGGAGGTGACAAAAATGTGACCTTCAGTCAGAGACACTTACGTCAATTAATTGACCACTTACAGCAAATGTTAAAAGCTGCTGGTGGAAAAGCTGAGCTAATTCCACACACGCATGAAGAAAAAACACATACATGAACGTTCAAATCTGAGCGCATTGAGGGGGGAGGCTGGGGTGGGGAAAGTGTATCGGCAGATGAGAGGTATCAGGTGATTAAAGCCGTGCTTTAATCACCTGATACTCTCGTCGGCCAGTTGACTGTGAAGCTTGGATGATACAGCTGATGTCCGGAGCTGCACTGTTCTGCCTTGTGTTCACTTTTCTTAAGCTGCAAATGATGTAGACCAGAAATCTACATTATGTTGAGTTCTTTAGGAAACCCTTTTTTTGCTGTTTAAGGCTATTTGGGGGACTGAATGCAAAAAAAAGAGTTCTTTAAGTCACAATTGCAGCTCTTGGTGCTTTGAAGACCTTTTTTACATTCAATAATCTATTTTTTTTCCCTTTAAAAAAGAGGTCTTTGTCATACTAATAACTGCTTCTAATCATAATTTATATAAAGTCATACATAACTTTATTATTTATTTTAAGTAATTTATCTGATGTGGCATTTAAAATGAAATATTAAAATTCAAACAAATAACTTAAACCTCTGTTCTAAAGTATGTACATATATACAGAAAATTATTAATATATAATACATTATTTTGTGATCCTATAGGGATTTAATTACAACTTTAAAATGTAGACTCTCACTGCAGAATGGAGAGAACCAATAGGTAGCTTGTTGTTGCCGTCCATAATGATTCAAATGAGTGTTTTGTGATCTGCCCCCAGGTTCGGTTAGGTTTAGGCACTACTAGGGGTCATGGTTAAAAATATAATTGTTGGTAGCAGATTGATGTGAACAGTGGTCTCCAATATCAAAGTCATGCCCTTTGTGCCCCCAACCATCTTCTCTGACCCCCTTCTTAAGAGGTTTTGTGGCGCTATAACCACTTCAAACTACTTTCAGGCCTCCAGATCTCAAGGGACCAGTTGGAAATTAAGACTTGGCCACTGTTGCCTTTGCTTTTCAGAGAGAGGAGTCATTATTCACATCATCCACAAGACGTTGTATGTCAGAAAACATAAGCATTGGTTGGTTTTTTTTCCAATGCTGACAGTCATTTCAGTCAAACAGAACTCATCTTTTACCAATTTCACAGCAATTTAATTTGGAAATCACACATGAAAAACCTTTTCTAACCCCATTACAACCAATTAGACAACCTCACGCTGAGTGATAACAGAGTTTGATAGCTCCCTGGGTGGAGACCGATGTTATCTGGCTCTTTCGTTGAAGCAGCACGACCTTTAAACACACCAGTTCAGTTTAACTGAAGGGGATCCCAGTTCCCAGCAGAGTCCTTTATCTCCGATGTAAGACACGGTGGTGTCAAAGAGTCCCTTGTGATCCCCCTCAGGTCCGGTAGGAGGTATTTTAATAGCGGTCTGACCCGTGGTGGCTCGAGCTTGTTGCCATCTCTCTCACAGGGAAACTATTGTGCCGCACCAGAAGCACAGAAAGCAAAGGAGAGCCTAAAAATAAGCCAGGCGGTTCTTTTTCTGCTTGTCACTCATCTTGATGAGCTAACGGCTAGCCTGAGGCTGAGATAACCATCTATGGTAAAGTCGCCGCACACGGTAGACTTTTTAGAGGCTTTAAGCGCTGGCTTTTCTTTAACCACACACACATATTTTTTAAAACTTACCACTGGTGGTATCTAACCATGTTGATGGGGTTGATTTTACTTGCTCACCAACTGAGTTCACCAACTGGCTCTGTTGATTGCTCACTGCTTCAACAAGCCTCTAGCAGTGGCAACTGTGGACATGAGGATAAATTTGGCCTTTAGAGACAAAGGGGAAGGAGGCAGGAGAGGGGACGACCTGGCTGGCTGACGTATGGACTCTTTGGTACATGTATTTTTTGTTGTAAACGCCACTATGAGGGAATTCTCTATTCTAGCAAGCCACATACTGTAGGAGAGACATACTGACTTCTCTCCTTGAAATTCAGAGGAGCTGTGTGTTTGTGTTGAGGAAAGCGGGCGCCAGGCCAGAGGATAGACACAACAGATAGGTACTTGACATAGAGGCCTCAACAGAGTCAGATAACACGAAACATATTTCCTTGTTTGTAGACTGACCATTTGGCAAATGCCTCACGCTGTCGACGCAATAAGTACGATCATTTATAGGCAGAGTTGTGTCACTCTCCTGGGGGCACACGGACGAGCCAGAGAGGACAGCTTCTTCAGAACTGTCATGACAAGTGTTTTCGATAAATCCTCCATTCTCCTTCATCACGCTTCAATAAACCTTTCAGCATAAGACATCTTGGACTCCGGTGTATTTTCTCTCCACTGACTGAACTGACCGTTGATGAATAAAACACAACAGCCATAAATTAAATTCCAGAAACACATTTGAGGAGAAGGCGGAATTATTAGAGGTGAATAGCTCATCAGAATCACTTTTGTTGGCCAGGTTTGTGTTCACGTAGAGAGAGTATGACTCCGGTTTTACACTGCCCTCAATGTATATACACAAATGTAGGCATGTGTAATGTACACATGCATTGAAAGAAAGAAAGAAAGAAAGAAAGAAAGAAAGAAAGAAAGAAAGAAAGAAAGAAAGAAAGAAAGAAAGAGCATAACAATGTAAACATTAATATTAAAGTACTATGTTCAGATATATTCTATATATAACCTTTGTAAGTAGTAAGTCAATAGCGTGATGGTGCAGCGTGCATCTATTTTCCATAACAGCTTATCCTTATCAGGGTCTCTGCTGGTTGGAGCCGATTCCTGCTGAGTACAAAAGACGCTGCAATAAATTTGATTTATATAGCAGAGATGCTTTATGTCATGAGGTGGGTGGATACGTATGTGCAGTACAGTATGCATAGCATGTGTACATTTGTGTGTGACTGATGATATTTACATGATTCTATATAAATAAAAGCCTATATTTACAGCGTTATTTAGGCATGAACACACACAAAGACAGATGATGGTGATTAATAATGGATTTATTGTTAAACTGCAAATTTCAGACCAACATCTTAGTTCTCTGACACTACCTGTCCCTTTGACGTTTCCTCCTCTCTCTCTCTCTCTCTCTCAGTGATGGAGTGGACTGATGTTGCATATTTACACTTCAGGTTTAACATTCTCGTGGGACGCGTTTCTGCTCTTAACTTTGCTCCCAATCAAAACTCGTAAGCAGTTCACCTCAAAGGCTCCATGTCTCTCGTTGGCTGCGCTGCTCCGAGGCGTCACCATCTGTCATCCAGCAGCAGAGCTTCATGTGTGCGTCCTCCCCCCCAGGTCTCCTCCCATTGTAGAAACAGCTGTAGACCGTGAACCGTGGAGTGCGGGTCTGACACGGATTACCTGGATACAGGCTTGAAGTCTGGGTGGGCATCATCCAGCGAAAAAAGCAGCGTTACCTTTGATTCTTTTGATTCTTAAAAGTGTCTTCACGTTTCTTCTTCTTTTTTAATGGAATCATTTAAGAGACGTTCAACCATGGCGAGCCGGCTTTTTCACACTCTGCATTTATTACTGATTCTGGAGTCGAGCTGGGGTAAACTCGTATCTGAGGATCTTGGTGACGCCGTGCGTCAAGGTGCAGATTTGCCACCGGCTGTGGAGCAGCGCGTCTTTGCGCACGAAAGCGCAAACCGGGACATGGTCTCCATCAACATGTTCAAAGTGTACGAGAAGTACACTAAAGAGCCGCAGAGCCAGAGCGACGGAAACACCGTGAGAAGTTTTAAAGCTGTCCCGAGTGAGTGACTAATTTATTAATTCCATAAACAAAGAGTGATCCATTCAAAATTAAATAATCTCTACTATTAAGTACATTTCTCTCTGCTTAACTAAAAAAAAAAAAACTCAATTATCTGCAGGTATTATTGTGAACTAAAAAAAATATATTGAGAATTAAGTCTACATGAGGCTTGAACAAGGCAAAATATTTTTAAGCTCTATTTAATTCGGATACCCAGATTTTGGTTATTTTAATAAACAGAAAGATGAATCAGCATAATAATCTATTTGTATCTGCCCCATAAAAACTTACAACAGTTTCATACTACATATTTTAATGAAAGATTTGTTCGCCTTATTTAAGTTTTTTTTTTTTTTTGCACATTTAATTACAGATACATTTTTTACAGATTGAAAGTTTTTTTTAAAAAGGCATCAAGATCTCATTAAACTTGAAAAGTCCAATTTACTAAATAATGTCTTGAAAAACTGATCTGATCTTAATTACTTCATCAGTGTGACACAGCTCTCACTCCTCTTCAAGGCTAAACATCTTCACCTCTACGCTCCGTCACTGTTCTGATTTAGTGGACTGAGGCACGTTAAGTTCTGAGCACTGTTGGTTGCCCGGTAGCTCCAGCAGCTTAGGTGTTAGACAAGAGCCTATTATCACACTCAGACACCGGCTGCAGTGCGAAAAAAGCCTCAGAGGAGCTCTTTCCCCTGTAAGCATTTCCATATGCCTGCGACAGACCTACTGGACCAATCCAATGTTTGTCTTTCAGGCTGTGGTGGAAGTGTGGGAGACAAGGTTGAACTTCACGAGTAGAGCGATCTTAGGATGAGGCGTTTGGTCACGCGTGAAGCAGGCACTTGAGCTTAATATTTTCCATGCTGCTGCTCGTGTTGGTCAGATGTGTTGAGTAACACTTTGCAGAAAATATAGTGGATGCTGTTATTTATCTCATTCAAACATGCCAGGACAAGTGATGGAGGAGGAAAAGAAGCAGAGAGGGGCAGCAACTCGATCACTTTTGATAAAATATCTTTATGGTTGAAGCAACAAGCACATCACATCGTTCCTGAATCCTTTTTAGATCAGTTAGAAAAAGCACAGAACCAAGATCTCTCATTCGTTTCTTTAACCTGAAGAACTTGTTTTTCTTGTCGGTCGTCTCATTCTTCTTCTAATTTCTTTGATTTCCCAGGAGTCGTGCATGGCAAAGACGTGTTCCAGTTCAACCTTTCCTCCATCCAGGAATCAGAGCTCATTCTCTATGCCTCTTTTCATTTCCTCTACAAGCGGCCACGCCACCACCAGCGCCCGTGGCGTTCCCGAAGGCCGCGCCACCCATCCAGCGGCCTCCAGTATCCCTATCCTTCCTCCCCGCAGCTCCTCTTCCACGGGTCGTCCCCAAACTCAGCTTTTGCAACACCACTGGGAAACATAACTCTGGCTCCTTTCAAGAAGGGTTCTTGGCAAACAAGGGATGTAACGGCTGTGGTGAAACACACCAGAGATGTCAAAGAGCTTGTGGTCAACGTGGAGTTTAATATGGGGTTTGGGGCCTCTCGAATGCAGCAGAAGAGTCTTTACGGACAAGAGCACCTCTCTTCGGCCAACCTGCCATACATCTTGATATATGCTGATGATCGAGCTATAGATGAGCCCAACAGCGTGGCCATGTCACTCCAGCGGTACGGGTCCTTCCCCGTAAGTGAGGATGCATCCGCCTCAGCTTCAGCCTCAGCCTCGAGGATCCGGAGGGAGCTTCATCTCCAGATCCAAACCAATGACATTCCCGAGGTCCAGTACAACACCTTGAAGAATCACGAACTGTGGCAGAACACGTATTTCCCAGCCAAAGCCAAAGCATCGGGGAAACATCAGGGGAGGAAGCAGGGTCAGGAAAGCAACGAGGGCTTGGGTAAGCCTCAGGTGCTGAGCTTCGATGAGAGGACAATGAAAAAGGCCAGGAGGAGACAGTGGAGCGAACCCAGGGTCTGCTCCAGGCGCTACCTTAGGGTGGACTTCGCTGACATTGGCTGGAGTGAGTGGGTTTTGGCGCCAAAGTCGTTTGATGCCTACTACTGTGCCGGGACCTGCGGATTCCCCATCCCTAAAGTGAGTCAGGGAAAGTACTGTAGAAATGTTTTCAATCAAACGTCACTCCAATGTATAGACTGAAAACCAGGGCAGGGGCGCATGCACATTAAAAGTGTTTATCTGTCGAGTTCTTAAAGAAAAAGGCAAACCTGACACTAATTTCTCTTACTGCCACTTGTTCCCTTAGATCGTGCGTCCCTCCAATCACGCCACCATCCAAAGCATCGTCAGAGCTGTGGGTATCGTCCCTGGTGTCCCAGAGCCGTGCTGCGTTCCAGAGAAGTTGAGTCCCCTCAGCGTTCTTTTCCTTGATCCGAACAGGAATATGGTGCTAAAGGTTTACCCCGGCATGTCTGTGGATACCTGTGCCTGCCGATAGGGCTGGAGCCACCAGATGTGTGATCAATGAAGATATTATAAGGAGGACGTACTTGTAGACTCAGCATATATCAGGAGGGAATTTCCACGTCGAGGAGGACAGTATTGATGAGGACAGCTGAGGATAAACTGATACGACTGGCAGGGCTCTAGTTCTTGAGTCTCGATTTGAGAACTCTTTACTGAATCTCGGGCTAGTCTCTGTCATGATCGGACATTGACTCAACTCTTTCTTGCTTATCTAACCATTTTCAGATGTGGTTTTCTCCACACTGCATTTATTTCTCTCCCCTCATCCAAAAGCAGTTTAAAGAAGTGCTCTTAGTACAAATCTGTGTATGTAACGGTCCTAAATTTTCTATATATTGACCAGCTGGACGTTGAAGTTAAGTACTAAACTCCTGCAGGTGGATCTTCATCTCTGTTGATCCTTCATACGCTCATTCAGTCATTTTCCAGCACATATTCACTTTTATAAAGTGATTTGCCTGTTTTCTTAGACAAGATAAGACTTGACTTTCTCTTGTCTCAACCTCAACTCAGACCTAGTTTCACTCAGCTCAGAGTCTGGGTTTCCTCCTGACGTCATTACCCTCCGCTGCTTATCCCTGTCTTTGGGACTCACCTGAATTTTGAATAAACCGATGACTCACAGACTCAGGAGGGTCTGAGGGACACAGAGCCTGGAAGGCAGCACATTTACATCCAACCAAATTAATCAGCTTTTGTCATGTAAATACTGTAGTTACTAATGCAAACTAAATGGTACAGTGACGCATTATTGTCTTTGGACACCTCCCATATGTTAGCAAGTAATGTTATTCATGCATGAGAGGTAATGTCTTCTTTGAACTATATTTCAGTAGTCATTTGTTTATATATTGTACATAATGACGCCTACTGAGATTTATTGTACCACAAACAGCGAGTAGCTCGTTTCTGCTACACGGTCCAGCACAGAGGAAAACGGTGCGTTGCTGCCACCTGCTGCGCATTTTGGGAAAGTTTAGGGGACTAAAACATTTTGAAGGAAAAAGTTCTTGTACTTCCTGTGTGCCATTCAGTATTTCCCTTTAATACATAAATACTGTTTATCAGAGATGACATGTACAGTTTGTAATAATAGTAAATTTCCATAGTAAGTAAAAAGGGATAAATGTATCCAATCTTATAACTGTTGAAAGTGTATTTGAATAGTTATGTGATGTGCCCTTTAACATATCATAGATATAATGTATGCCTGGTAAGGAAATAAACTGAATTGTACATACGGTCAAAGATACTTGGTGAATTTATTAGGGTTTATTAAAAAGTATATAAAGCACATACCAAGATATACTGTATATACCTACATTACTTAAGCCTGCATATACAGCATTTTATTTAAAGTTAGGTTCATAGCTTAGTTTATTGATGTATAATGCTAATCTTGAAAATATTCAACTGTGCTAATAGCGACCTTTCTGGGGGAAAAAAAGCAATTAAAAATGAGTGAAATCTGATTATATTAGATTTCATTAGTGTTCATTTTTTGTTTTGTTTTTCACATGTTCACATTTTCTTCTTGCCATAAATTTAGCATTTAGAGACTAAAAAGCCAAATATTTTCCTCAGGAGCTGTTAGAAATGAAAAACAGAAGTAAAAGAAGAATAAATGTTGTCAGGTGCACAGAAATATAACTTCCAATGAATGCTGAAATGTTTGCTAACCTAATTTTAAAAATGCTGCTTTAAAGAGTTGTTAACAACAAATTAATTGAAGAGTTTAGACATTACATGACTGTCTAAATATTGTTTGAAAGACTCTTTCACACTAATAAGAAGGAAATTCATGAGGAAACACTTCTTTACTCAAAAACAGAAAAACTTGAATACTGGAAACACTGGCCATTGCATGCCTCAGTATAATATTGATATCAGTCATCAAAAACCATTGAGTATAGGCCAAACTCTAATATAATTTTTATAGGTTTTTATTGCATATTTTTCAACCCAGTAATTTGGCCTAAAGTAATAGGACCACAGATTTTTCTCAGTCCAGTTTTCTCTGCTGCGTTTGTTTCCCTCCTGCATGCCTACATTATTTGCTGTATCCATGCCAGTAGATTTTGTCGTCGCCTTTCATCACTGATTGACTCCATAGAGGGGAACTCTTAAAAGCTTGAAAGGGCCACAATGAAAGCATTTTTATAAAACCCGGCATGAACCAAGTACTGAGTGACTGCATGGGTGAAAGACAGAAATTCCAAGATAGGCCGGACTCAGGCCAACGTCCCCAGACACATTGGCTTGTGGTTTGGGCTCAAACCCCCCACAGGAACAAGGGGCAAATCCCATCATCCATCTAGGACATACAGGATGTAGTGGTGAAGGCCACCAACATCATTCCTTTGTTCCATATGCCAGTGGTGTGAAATACACTCCCATGACTATCAGATTTTATAGATTGCCCACTATAAACCTATATATCAGTTCATGAACATTTTCCCATGTGTTGTTCCTAACACTCTATGTCTGGCTGTCAGTTTGAAGGATCCTGAACGTCAAAGAAAGTGATATATTCCATGTTTCTTGTTTGCTTGGAATAAACAGAAGGAAAACTTGGATGTACAGAACACTAAGAGTACTACAGTACTTATGTTGGACACTGCAGGAGACAGGGTGGTCTCTGTGAAGTGCAGTTACAGAAAACTAGTATACCATAAGTATTTTTCCTTCTTTCCATACATGCTGTAAGTCAGAACAAAGCTTAGTCAGTTTTGCCTGCATATCACCGAATGCAATTACCTAAATGAATAGTTTTGAATAGTTACTGAAAAGGAGGATGACTGCCGTGTTTTTGAACACTCACTGCTGCATTCAGACTTAGCAAAGGTTCCACTTCTGCACGGTGAGGAAAGCGATACAAGTGGTGATGTTACAGTTATCCGAGTTCCACAGATTATAAACTTCTTCACCAGCGGAGAGCAATGACAAAAAGGATGTCCAGTTTCCAATTCTTGAACTCCTGGTGCGGCTGTACTCAACAACTGCAGCTACAATGCTAATATCGCTAGCAGTAGATAGCCACCTTTCAGAGACTCAAATAGTGTTTTTACAGCCCGGGCATTTGCATCTGCATGCTGATATTTTGCCAAGTGAATATCTTTTGTCTGCTTTCGATATGAGGACATCATCCTTCAGTTCAAGCCCTGGTCAACAACAGTGATTGGTCAACGCAGCTAAGCTCAACAAATCTGGATCTTCTAGACCCATCAAGAGCTATTTTTCTGCATTCTGCAACTTTAGTCGTATTAATTGGTACTTAATGAGCCTTGGATTAAAGTGTCAATAATTAAAGAAATTCAAAAATTAAGAATGTAATAAAATATATCGGAAAATATATCATTTTAATTCATAGAGCTACTTGTGGCATTTGTGTCTGCTCAACTGGTTTAAGTTTATTTCTCTTGAAAATGACACATTCCTTTCACTATCTGTGTCTGTCAGTTGTATTATCTTCCTTGCCAATACCTTTGAATGGATCTTTGTCAGTAGTTTTGATGACATTCTGGAACATGTGTGCGAATGTAGTGTACAGTGATTGGACAAAAAAGACTGCAAAATATAAAGCAGTGTTGGCGGTAAAGAGTGCAATGTGCTGTTTTGTTTCTTTTAAGTGTTTTGTTTCCACTGGCCTCAACAGTGAAGCTGGGAAAAGCCATTTTATGGATACGTCTGCTTGTCAGTAACCTCACAGTTTCCAGTGCCTTCCTCATTATCGCTGTCAAGTGTTTACAGTGTCTTCATTAGCAGCCAGCCCTCTAATGATAACAAAGCTTAAAAGAAGGCATCAATGGCAGTGATAAGCATGGCCAAGCTACTATTTTGGTTGACACAAGTCCCCCTGTTTACTCTGGGAGCATGGGAGCGGACATCAGGACTGTGGTCCTTGCATTGGAGATCTCCATTTTCAAACCTTGCCATCGCAAAGCCTGTTTTCAAGCAGAAGAAGGTAAAGTTTGTGCCAGCTCAGTGGCTTAGAGAGAATCTAATTTCAAAATGCAGACTTCCAGATCATTCCTGTTCAAGGTGTGTTTGAGTCTGGTGGTTTCTATTGGCTCCTGCACCTGTAAACCTCTCACTAATGACATCCAGAGTGAGGACCCAGAGGGACTGTACTCTCAGCTGTCAGAGGAGGAACTTCTGGAGGAGCAAGACACCGACTCCAGGATGGAGAACCTCCTGGGAACCATGAAGGAGGACTTTCTGAGGAAACTCAACCTGTCGGATGTTCCCCAGGAGCACAGCAAAATCCACCCTCCTTGGTTCATGATGGAGCTTTACAACAAGTACGCTTCAGACAGCTCGGTGATCCCTCAGTCTGATGTCATACGAAGCTTCACTGTCCAAGGTACATGAGCAGGGTTTAACTTTGAAATAAATGAAGGATGATGGCATGTTCTGTCTAGCTTATGTGAGACACCATGTATAAAGAAAGAAGAAATCATTTCTGTGCTTACAACTTGATACGAATATTTTGAAACCCGTGCCTGCTGACTGTGTACGTTTGTGTTTATATATCAGGTCAACATTATCCACATTTGACGTAATACAAGTTTTTCTCTCCTTACAGCCCCAGAAATAAATAGGCTGTGTTAAACATTTTACAAACAAGCATTTTCGTCAATTCACTGCAAAAAAAAAAAAGAAAGAAATAATTATAGTAAATAATAAATTGTAAAAATCTGACAGTTTAATGTAGCTTGTATCTTTTGTCAAGCTGCTCATTTGGTAATTATCTCACAGTCCTTCATATCTTATCTTGCAACCCCCTTGTGTTATTTATTGTCCCATGTTATCTGCTGCCACAGAATGGAATGCTTGTACCTTTGAGAGAAATAGCCACAGAAATGTGTTGAATTATGATTCGCCCCCACTTATTACTGAAATTTTAATTCTACACCCTTGTTGTGTAAGAAAAGACTAGTGGTAAGTCAAGTGGTACTCACCCATATCATAGCTTTAAAATGATCATAAAAGAAGTTATTTCCTCTTTTCAAAAGACCAACATAACGTTGGTTATCAACAGACATTCAGACAACAGTCAGACATCTGTCCCTTTACAACATTCAACATTTGGGAGGACCCATTAAGGTCCATATATTTACGTATAGTGATTTCTTAGAAAGCAGTCTCAGTCAGACAGCGCACATATGGATTTGAATGGACTTGAAACCCTCTGACCTCTTCATATCTCTCTCCCACAGATATCACTCTCTCTGTGACAAATGGCACAAAGTCAAAGCACAGGCTGCAGTTCAACGTCAGCATCCCCAACCATGAAAAGATCACTACTGCTGAACTACAACTCTACTTCCTCCCAGATCCCAAGTCAGGGGTCACCTCGCACAACTTTAAGGCCACGGTCAAAGTCTATGAAGTGAATTTCGTCGATTTCACCTCCACGACTCAACTACTGGTTGGCAAAGAGGTGACAGCCTTGCAGAGCACGTGGGTGACTTTGGATGTGACCACAGCTATTCAGAGCTGGATCAGGTCAGGCCATGGAGCAACCATTTTTGATGTAGTGGTGGACAGGAAGGACTGTGGGGTTTCTAAAGGCGGAGAAGTAGGGGCAGGCTGTTTTAACATGAGCGTGTCTGTTGGAGATAACACTTCAGCAGCTTTAATAGTCTTCTCAGATGACTTGAGCAGTAGGAGGAGGGAGACAAAGAAGGAATTAAGAGAGATGATCCTTCACGAAGAACAAACCCTCTTACACTCGGGCGCCGACTGGAACAGAGGAGATCAGCTTCCAAACGAGATCCCGGAGGCTCTGCATCCGCGGAGAAAGAAAAGAAAGGCAGAGAGGGAATACTGTCGGCGGACCTCTCTCAAAGTCAACTTTAAAGACATCGGCTGGGACAGCTGGATCGTGGCGCCACCAGAATACGACGCCTTCGAATGTCGAGGACTGTGTTACCACCCGTTGACAGACGAATCTACCCCGTCAAAACACGCCCTCATCCAGACGCTGATGAACATCAGGGACCCCAAGAGGGCCAACATGGCGTGTTGCGTTCCCATCAAGCTGGACCCCATCACAGTCATGTATCGGGAGAACGGACGCCTCACTATAAGATACCTTTATGAAGAGATGAAGGTGGCAGAGTGTGGCTGCAGGTAGTCAGAGAGAATTGGGTTGCTCTGGTGGTAGCACAGGTGATTGTAATGGTTCTAATGCTGCATTTCATTCAAGTCAGTCTGACGTTCATGGGTTGGTCCAGTAAATGGAAAGTAGTCCAGAAACATGATGCCTACTGTACAGATCCAAAATATAATTGTAGCTACCATACCTCCTTAAAATGTGTAGATAGTGGGTTAAAATGAGGTTTTATTTGTGCTAAATGCTCACATCAGCATGCTAACATGGTTACAATGACAATGGTAACATGCTGAACATGCTGTTTTGCAGGTATGTTTATCACATTTATGATCTTATTTTAGTGTGTTAACATTTGCTAAACAATTAAATGAAATGAAATTTTATTTATATAGTGCCAAACATATAGACAATTTAGAGAATATAGACAAACAATTTCCACCACGAGCAAGCACGTGGCAGAGATTACAGATTACTTTTGCAGGTAATTATTTATAAGCCACTTTATAAGCCAAGTCAGAGGATCAAAGTTATTCAAATGTATTCTATGGCAATTCATCCATCAGCTGACAGAATAGATTACATTTTATGTCAACCTCATGGTGACACTAGAGGAAAAGTCATATATATATATATATACATTATTGTGGTTCATCCTCTGGGCACCATGAATGTCTGTATAAAATGGCAACTCATCTAATAGCTGTTAAGATATATCAATGTGGACCAAAGTGGCGTATCTAAAGCCATAGCTAAGAATATAATAAAGGGGTGCTTATACTGTATAAATGTATGTTGCGTACAATTTTTGCTATTCCTTCAAATGAAAAGCCAGTAAAAAGTGATATGTCTGGAATGCAGCATTATGACAGTAAGATTGTTGTTGTTGTTTTTTTCCACGTCACATGCTGACCCCACCAAGCAGAAGACAGATATCTTTACATTGTGTATTTAATACTGGTTATGTACATAAAATGCTTTCCCTTATACTGCCTTGGTCGAACATGTTGCAACAAAAATAATGAAATTGTATTTTGATGTGGCAAATATTACAAAAGAGAACAAAAACAAGTAAAAGTGAAATAAAAATCAGTTTGTTGGTTAATTGACATCTTTAATTACTACAAGAAATATTATAAAATTACTTTTTTTTTCCTATGTGAAAGATTCATTCCAGTGTGATGTTTGACCTGCTCGGCATTATTAGGGTTACATTTAATCACAGCTGTGCACCAGTTAATCCTGTGCTAATTTGAATGTAAATCTGTACATTAGCATTGAAACTGTAATTTGTTGAAATATAATAATAATATATTCAGCAGTAGTCTGTAAATTACTGCCAAACAGACGTGTACAGAATGGTCAGATTATACATGCATGCTACTTTGCTGATGTTGCATCCACCACAAGAGGAAATGTCTGTGCTGAGGACATATACATAAGGTTGATATTTAATAAAAAAATCATCCATCATTTGATGACACCTGCAGCTAAAATCTAACTGCCCAACGTTCAGTGGAGAGTTTTTAATTGTACTGTATGTTTCCTGAGGTCTACATTTTGTTTCTGAGGCTTCCCAACCCTGAAAATTAAATAAAAACGAAATTTAATTGAGCTCATCCTGTATTTACTACATGAACATTTAGCATGACTTCTTTAACTTCTGTCCAATTCCTACTTCTTTAACTTCTGGTGACTGTACCAAGAGCCATAAAACTCCAATAAACCAATTAAACACTTAACACCTTGTCTTTCGGAGACCTATTTGTTGAAGCCCTCTAGTTTCTAAAAACAACTGTACTGGTTGCTCTCTTTTGACACCATGTGGAAGTTTCTTATTCTTATTCTTCTATTAACATTATAAGAAGGAAAATGTTTGTTTGATTTTAGGAAATAATCACAAACTTTTGTGATATAACAAGTTAAAGATTAGACAATCACTAGAACAGGTCTGTTTTCACATTTTTAAACCACTACTTTTGTAACTTAAAACACTACTAAATAAATCTAAGTGGTACTCAACCATCATTCATTTTATCGTTCACATACCTGTGCTTTGGCTGCTGTGCCATGGGGTGTTGAAGCACCAGGATGCAGCCAGGGGGAGACAATCTTTACTGAGAGGACCATTATAGTAATCAGAATAACAATATGACAGGAATATACTGTATATAAAGGCAGCGAGGGACAGACAGGGTATGCTTGATATCAAATCAGAAAACTCACCTAGAGGAGGCGACACTCACAGTGCAGTGACCAATCACACCTGCAATGAATTTGGATTTATTGTAAAACAAAAGTGGCATTAACAAACAATAGAAAATATGTCAGTTTTCACTGTCTCACAGGTAAATAAGTCCAGTAGTGGGTACTACTGAATCCCTGCACCAAGTTGCTCCCCGCTGCTTGCTAGACGATAGTGAAAACAGCTGTGCGTCATTATATCCCTTAAGCAGTGACTGCACTCTGTCACTAAGGGGTCAAATGTCTCTAAAGCGGATTATATTCTGTTAAAGTTGGTGCACTTAAGGTTGTGTGTCCTCCTTTACAGACTGTGGGCGCTTGTATGTGATTGACTTTTCCCCTTGTCTTTCTTGTCCATTCGTGGTTCGGGGAGTTTGGTAACTTCAGATCATTTCTAGCACGGCTCCAGCCACCTCAGCCTAATTAAGCAGGATAACTGAAAACACCTGTGTGGTTGTGTAGGGTTTTTAATAAAACTCAGTAGAAAGTAGTTGCCTGGAGACAACCTGCAGGTAATGAATAGCCCATTATTCACAGTTTTCTGGTGCCAAACAATATGTTGGCACCAGAAACAAAGTTCAGTGTTGTACTGTTCCTTTAACTTTCGGACTTCTTAACTCTCGCATTGTGTGATATTTAATCATTAACATATGTGTGGTTATTGTAATGTATATTTTGTGAGATGTTCTGAATATTGTCTGCATATAAAACAAACTAATTCCTGTCAAACTTCTCAATGCAGTGTCATCTTTGCAAATATTTAAAGCCAGTGCAGTGACACAACATTATCAGCTCTTGTAACAAGGCTAATAATGGTCATGTGGAGACTTGCACATCTTTTCTGGGTAATCTAAAATTACTCTTCTCTTAGCATATAACAAGGAAAGCCATAATTAAATTAAATTAAAAGAAAAAAAAAGGAAACAGCCAAGAATGTGTTTGGTTCATTTGACATTTGGCTTTTGAAAACAGATAGTCTTTATTATGATAGTAATATTAAACTAAGCCTGCATCGATATATTTTTGTCCACTTGAGGGCAGCACAGCAAGCTGTGAACTCAAAATTGACAAATTACCATCTTATGAAGTTGATATGGCTAATGTGTTTGCAAAAAAAAAAGGGAGGACACACAGAGCAACATAACCATCCATGTGTTTATATGACCAGTACTCACTCACCTTTACTTCTGTTTGACCGTCTTACTACTCCTGGGAGAAATGTGTTGCTCTTTGACTGTGTCTGTCTGCAGTTTTTTTGCTGGGTAAGTAGCATATAGTGGATTGTTGAGCCTGTTAGACTTAGGTGCGCTGAACCCAGTGACAAGCACAGCTCAAAAAGCATTGTGTCTGAAAGGGCCTTTACGCTGAAAATTGCTGGTTGCTGTGTCTGGAAACTAAGCTGATGAGAGCGGATCAAAGCAGCGCAGTGAGTTAAAGGACACTAAAATGCTCTTTAGAGCTCAGGGAAATTCCCCTCTTACTTAACACATAGTCATTCTTGCTATTGTAAATGTAGAAATATTAGTTACTTTAAATGCAACTTTGACAATGGCATGCTAACTGGCCTGCTAAGATAGCTATAGTGTAGCTTTTCATGGATTCTGCCCACTGACATGTAAGTCATCAAAAGAGATTATTTCAGTTTACAGCAGCATCATTTGTCCAGCTTCATTTCCACACTTGAAAGTTTTGGTTGCTGATTCTAATACGCAAACTGTATCAGATTGCTATAGTTGCATTCTTATATTTAATACGCATGGACAAAGTATGACTTAACGCATACACATTTAAACATCTTAATTGGTGTGCTGGGAACTGGCAAAGGGGATTGTATTATGTAAGACCTGAGGTGGTATTAATAGTTAAGACGTTAAGATTAGCTGAGCTGAGTCTAGCATTTGGATGGAGATGACGTCTGGCTGCATAACTCTGAGCTGCAAAACTGCAGCGGTCTTACGGGGTCTTAGATTGAAGTCATGTCAGGTTCGAGTTTAGCGTACAGATTTGACATATCAGCACATTTAGGGTTGAAACCAAATGAAAGGATGGAAAGTTGGCTTTGCCTTTACAGATTATTCACATGCACACTTGTTACACTGTCCACTGAACAAAAATAATTAATACATAATCGTTATGTATCAACCTAGATCAAGACTTACCAATCAACCTTTTGTTCCTATTTCCACAATCTGTCGATTTTTTTTTTGTACCCAATTCTGATCCTGCATGTGTTTTAAGAAGGCTTTGCCACGTGCCCATGAACTGTGTAATCATGTCACCAGTGGAATGACCCAGACTTGACCCGTAAAGCTACCAACTGCACCAAAATACACGACTATAAGCTTTCATAACAGACAGGAGAGAGAGAGAGAGAGTGAGGGAGAAGAGCGTGAGAGTTTCTGATCAGTCCATCCTGAAGACATCTTTCCATGAAACAGCCTTGTGTCTAAACAAAATGCTGAGGTGTTTTCACTATAAATAGGAGAGTATATGGTGAATTTAATTGAAGCATAAATAAGACTACAGTGTTGTCTTATAATGTTAAATTGTGTCAATTACCTTAAGCACCCTTGGACAAACATAAAAGAAACACATAGGAGTCGAACAATAATACATTGTGTTGGTGTGGGAAAAGGTAAGGAAACTGCACAGGCTAAAATTTACCATTTTTTATTTGGTCTGTTGTCTGCTGGCTGAAGCACCACAGATAATGCGATTAAAGGTTTATTGGGGACAAAAGCCTCTTAAGTTGATGTTGTTGTCCAAAAAACCCTACAATGACAGTGCTCCCTCCTACATAAAACACCATCCCTCGTCACAGACATATGAGCTAACACAGCCAGAGAAAGAAAAGACAGAATAGTTCTCTTTCTATCAGTGACAATGAAGACATTGGCGATGGCGCAACACACGCCACCACTGGTACTGATGCTTCTTCTATGTACTCTGTCTGTCAACTCTTCGTTCCAGCCCGCCCTGGTGCTAGAAATGGCCAAGATTCTTTTGGAAAACTACTGCTTCCCTGAGAACCTGGTTGGGATGCAAGAGGCCATCCAACAAGCCATCAACAGCGGAGAAATCCTGCAGATTTCAGACAGGAAGACACTGGCAGCTGTGCTCACAGTCGGAGTACAAGGGGCACTGAACGATCCGCGCTTGATGGTGTCATACGAGCCCAATTTTGTCCCGGTGATGCCACCAATGCTGCCATCTCTCCCCATAGAGCAGCTGATCTGGCTGGTGAGAAACTCTGTTAAGCTTGAAATCCTGGACAACAACATTGGATATTTGCGGATAGACCGGATAATCGGGGAGGAGACAGCGGCAAAACTTGGCTCTCTGCTGAGGGACAACATCTGGGACAAAGTTGCCCAAACATCATCATTGATTTTTGACCTGAGATATAGCACAGCTGGAGAACTGTCTGGAGTTCCGTTTATAATCTCCTATTTTTCTGACCCTGAACCCCTCATTCATATTGACACTGTGTATGACAGGCCCTCAAATTCAACCAAGGAACTGTGGACCATGCCATCAACAATAGGAGAAAAGTATGGAAAGAAGAAAGACCTGATTATTTTGACAAGTAAGCGTACTGTGGGGGCTGCTGAGGCAGTAGCATATACATTAAAAAACCTAAAGAGGGCGATTATACTTGGGGAAAGGACTGCCGGTGGATCAGTTAAAGTGAGAAAAATTAGGATTGCTCAGTCAGAGTTCTACATAACAGTTCCTGTGGCAAGATCAGTCAGCCCAATCACAGGTCAAAGCTGGGAAGTCAGTGGTGTTTCACCAACAGTCAACATCATTGCCAAAGAAGCGGTCACAAAAGCCAAGTCCCTTCTGGCTGTAAGGAGCACCATCCCAAAAGTTGTGCAGAGCATCTCCAACATCATCAGAAGGTACTATGCTTTCACTGACAGAGTTTCAGCTCTACTTCATCATCTGCAATCTGCAGACCTTTTTTCTGTCGTGTCTGAAGAGGACCTAGCAGTCAGACTCAACCACGACCTCCAGACTGTGTCTGAAGATCCTCGACTGATCATCAAATACATGCAAGACAATGCTGCCATAGTAGAGGAGGACCCTGAGCTTTATAATATTCCAGATGATATGAAATTATTAAGAGAACTGGTTGATACAATGTTCAAAGTCGAAATTTTCCCACACAACACTGGCTACCTCCGTTTTGACAAGTTTGTCAAGTCATCTACGGGGGATAGACTAGAGGAGCTTGTGGCTAAAAAGGTATGGGAGCCCCTCAAAGACACTAATAACCTAATTATTGATCTACGCTATAACACTGGTGGATCCTCTACATCTTTAGCCCTTATACTGTCATATTTACAGGACACTTCCCAGAAGCATCATTTTTTCACAATTTATGACAGTTTTCAGAACACAACAACAGAATATGACTCTCTGCCTCAAATTACAGGCCCGTCCTATGGCTCCAAACGTGGGATTTACGTGTTGACCAGCTACTACACAGCAAGTGTCGGCGAGGAGTTTGCTTACCTGATACAGTCCTTACATTATGGCACAGTCATTGGGGAAATTACATCTGGTACCCTGATGCATTCAAAGACGTTTCAAATAGAGGGAACAGATATTGCCATCACTGTACCTTTCATTAACTTTTTAGACAACAATGGTGAATGCTGGCTGGGAGGTGGTGTGGTCCCTGATGCCATTGTGTTAGCCGAGGAATCTGTGGAGTATGTTCACAAGATTGTAGATTTTCACCAAGGGCTTAAATCCCTCATAGAGGGAGCTGGGGAACTGTTAGAACAACACTATGCAATCCATGAAGTCGCACTAGAAGTCAGCAAGATACTGGTGAGCAAATGGGCTGAGGGATTGTACCGATCAGTCGTTGACTTTGAATCTTTGGCATCTCAGTTGACAGCAGACCTGCAAGAGACTTCAGGCGATCACCGACTCCATGTCTTCCACTGCGATGTTGAGCCTGAGTCACTTCATGACGTTCCAAAGATCCCTACTGCTGAAGAAGTGGGTTATATGATTGACGCTTTGTTTAAAATTGAGCTTCTGGCAGGTAATGTTGGCTATCTACGGTTTGACATGATGGCAGATGTAGAGGTGGTAAAGGCCATTGGGGTTCAGCTAATAAAATTAGTGTGGAACAAGATAGTAAACACAGATGCCCTTATAATTGACATGAGGTACAATACTGGTGGATATTCAACAGCAATTCCCCTCTTGTGCACCTACTTTTTTGATCCTGAACCTTTGCGGCATCTTTACACTGTCTTTGACCGCACCACAACCACCATGACAGAGGTCATGACATTGCCTGAAGTCAGGGGTCAAAGGTATGGGTCTTCCAAGGACGTCTACATCCTCACCAGTCATATGACAGGGTCAGCAGCAGAAGCGTTCACCCGCACTATGAAAGACCTGAACAGGGCTACAATCATTGGGGAACCAACGATTGGAGGGTCTCTATCAAGTGGAATCTATCATATCAGGGACAGTGTCCTGTATGCGTCCATCCCTAACCAGGCTGTGTTGAGTGCGATAACTGGGAAAGTGTGGAGTGTTTCAGGGGTTGAGCCTCATGTTATTGCCCAGGCAAATGATGCTCTTCCTGTAGCACAGAGAATCATAGCAGCAAGGCTGACGAAGAGAGTACAAGGAAAGTAGTTGTAATCATGTTGTACTCTAATTTCCTTTAAAAAACTGTTAGTTAATGTGTCTTGTGTTTATCCACCAAAAAATAATCCTTTATTTAAGGTATGAATGTATCGCAGAGAAGTTCCAGGTGTCATCATGAGAAATATTTTCATTTTTCTAGTTTTGATTTAAAGTCACAAAGCCTATGTATGGTTTCAGAGGCCTTTTCACAAGAAGATGGTGATTGGAGAAAATAATCTTTGTAAATTTTACATGAACATAAAATACAAAATGTTGGTCCTCCGCAACCTGTATCTGTTTGAAATGTACATTATCTCCCAGAATCACAGACCAGCCAGCTCTTCTACAAAATGTACTTTTACATTTAAGTCATTTAGCTGATGCCTTCAGCCAGATTGTCTTGTACTGAATGAGTGATCGCGTTACAAAAGGGAACTTATTAGCTGCGGATTGGATCAAACCTCAAATCTACTTACCTACTTTAATGTGAAACATGTAAAGAGGATGTAATGTCTAATAACCTATTGACATAATTTAAGTGCGAACAGTGAGCAATTATTTTAAATAAAACCACAGTGTCCCACTGGTTCACCAAAAATCTGTGTTTTGTGTAATTGCACTCTTTTTATTTAGCCCTTTATGATGACTTTATTCCTCGCCACCTCACCTACATATTTTCATTTACATCATATAAAGTTGCCTTTTTCTCTTCTGTTTTAATATTATTATTTCCTTTTGATTATGTTTTGAATGCTGCATATAAATATTCTGTTGGCCCATAATAATGCACGGAAAATGATTTGATCATTTGGTGAAAAATGTGCGTTGATGTATTTCATTTAATTTATGATTGTTTGTAATTTGTTTGAAAAATGTCTTGATTTATTGCTTACACTGTGTTTTAGTCACTTGCTGCAATGTGTCAGCTTTTGTGTTCCTTAACTACAACACCTCCAGCAGAGGGAGCAAGTACCAAACAAACCTAAACTGAGACAACTTACACCATCTGAACAAATGCTATGATCTGTGCACCATGTGTCAAACAATAAAAAAAAAAAGTAGTGCTTATGAGTTTGTTATTTACATTTCAGACATTACCATATTTGTCTTGGACAATAAAAAAAATCAATGAGTAGGTCATATGGCAGCTATAATGTTTTGTTTAATTATATGGCAATCAAGCATTTTCTTGTGCTGTCATCTTCAAATCGGGCACAAAAGACACAAAGCAATCACTCCTGCTTATGAATGCTGACACCAAAGACCAATAAGTGAACAGTGACTTATCCTAGCAGGATGGATATTTTCACCACCTTTAATCCCCTTCTAGACAGTTGTCAGTAACAAAGCTTGCGTTATTTGACACAGGTAGTTTTTAAATAGGTGTTCAAAATACCTTATGCAAATTTAAGGCCATCTTTGGCAACACCCCCTTGTTGCTACACATACTTGGCTAAGTTGTTATTGCCTTACAGAAGCACTCAGGATAATACGATTAGAGGTTTATTGTGGAGCAAATCCTCTTATGTGTGTATTAACAGGAGCCTTGCAGCCAAAACAGTGCCATTTGACAAAGAACCTCTTCGGAGAAGGAGGTTTGCTGACCGACCTCCACTTCCCATCTACTGATTTTTTTTTTTTATCTGACTAAACTAGCAAAAATGGCGAAGGCTCTCTTTATGGTGGCATCTCTCCTAGTTTTGGGAAATGTTGTGTTTATCCATGCTTCTTTTGATCCCAGCCTCATCATAGATATGGCAAAAATCGTCATGGACAATTACTGCTCACCAGAGAAACTGCTGGGGATGAAGGAGGCAATTGAAGCAGCCAGCAGCAACACCGAGGTTCTCAACATCCCAGACAGTGAAACCTTGGCTAACGTCCTCAGTGCTGGAGTCCAGACCACAGTCAGTGACCCACGCTTGATGGTCTCTTTTGAGCCAAACTACGTCCCTGTGGCTCCCCCAAAGATGCCTCCCTTGCCCCCTGAGCAGCTTGTTGCTGTCCTCCAGACTTCAATAAAGCTCGACATCCTGGAGGGCAACATTGGATACCTGAGGATTGATCACATCCTTGGAGAAGAGGCTGCTGAGAAGGTTGGCCCTTTGCTCCTAGATCTGGTCTGGAATAAAATCCTGCCAACCTCGGCTCTCATCTTTGACCTGCGCTATACTGGCAGTGGGGACATGTCAGGGATCCCCTACATTGTGTCTTACTTCACTGAAGCTGAGCCTTCCATTCATATTGACAGCATCTACGACCGTCCCTCAAACACCACTACGAAGCTTATGTCTCTGACCACACTGATGGGGGACAGATATGGCATTACCAAACCCCTTATTGTCCTCACTAGCAAAAACACCAAGGGCATTGCTGAGGATGTTGCCTACTGCCTCCAGAACCTGAAGAGGGCCACCATTGTGGGTGAGAAGACCGCTGGGGGTTCTGTGAAAGTCGATAAAATCAAAGTGGCAGACACTGACTTCTATATTACAGTGCCAACTGCAAAGTCCATCAACCCCATCACCGGCTCCACCTGGGAGGTTACAGGTGTGACCCCTGATGTGGGTGTCAACGCAGAGGATGCCCTTGCTACTGCCATCAAGATCGTCAACCTCCGTGCCCAAATTCCAGCCATCATTGAGGAATCAGCAACCCTGATTGCTGACAACTATGCCTTTGAAGAAATTGGGGCTAATGTTGCAGAAAAGTTGAAAGGACTCCTGGCAAACGGCGAGTATAGCTCTGTTGTCTCTAAGGAGAGCCTGGAGGCAAAGCTGTCTGCAGACCTAAAGACCCTGTCCGGGGACAAGGGCCTCAAGACTACCAGCAACACTCCAGCTCTGCCACCCATGGTGAGACCTTTGTACATAAGATTATTGGTTTTTAGATGTCACTGTTGCTTGTTAATGTTCAAACACAGATATTTTTGTGAGATGTTTTTAATGGAGTTCATATTTACTGTCAATACTTACTGTTTCTATTTACAAATTGTTCACTTGGAGCTCAACATGCGAAAGTATGAGTTATTGTGATTTGAGTGGATTAATGATTGTCACATCATGTTGAACATTTTTTTTTAACATTTACTTTTACCCACAGAATTATTCTCCAGAGATGTACATTGAACTGATCAAAGTCTCGTTCCAAACGGACATATTTGAGAACAACATTGGCTACCTGCGTTTTGACATGTTCGGAGACTTTGAGGAGGTCAAGGCCATTGCCCAGATTATTGTTGAGCATGTCTGGAACAAAGTTGTCAACACTGATGCCATGATCATTGACCTTAGGTGGGTAATCCTGCTCATGGAGCGACAAACTCAGAGCTTTCTATTCAATGCTGTGTCCATTTTGAAAGACAAATCAGCCGCTAAAGCTGCTAAAGCTCATTAGTCCATGTCTAGATATAGAGAAATAGAGGACTTTTATGATCAGTTGTTCAATAGGCTCATTTAGACATAACTTATTACTTAAAAACATGTATTACAACAACCCAGCAATGTCTGTATAAATAAGGTTCACCAAGGATAATTCAATTTCATTAACCTTTCCATGATTGCTCTGTAATTATTTTTTTTACAGGAACAACATTGGTGGCCCAACAACAGCCATCTCAGGTTTCTGCTCTTACTTTTTTGATGCTGACAAGCAGATTGTGCTGGACAAGCTGTACGACAGACCATCCGGCACCACCACAGACCTTCAGACCCTGCCTGTTCTCACTGGTAATAAAAAAACAAACAAAAATCAAGTCATTGTATTTTATTCATTGTGTATAGTGCTCTACATTCCTGTTCATGAACATAGTGTTTAACAGCTAAAGTCATCCTGGTGGGCCAAGTCACTATTAAAGGCATCTTTGTTTAGCAAGAAAGCTCTGTTTTTCCTATGCTAATCTGCATTTTGGAGGAGGTTTTATTGCCACAAAATTGCTTCTACCTTCACCTTTTTGTTCTTTTCTACACAATTCACTACTCTAATCTTACCATTATTAGATTAGTATATATCATTATATATGATTCAACATTGACCCTTTTTCACTTTGCACCTATCACCTCACATCTCTGCTTCTTAACTTCTTCCTCAGGCACGAGGTACGGCTCAAAGAAGAGCCTGCTCATCCTGACCAGCGGAGCAACTGCCGGTGCTGCAGAAGAGTTCGTTTACATCATGAAGAAGCTCGGCCGTGCTATGATTGTGGGAGAGGCCACTTCCGGGGCATCCCACCCAGCTAAGAATTTCCAAGTTGGCGAGAGCGGCATCTTCCTCAGCATCCCCACTGTCCACTCTGACACTTCTGCCGGTCCAGCCTGGGAGGGAACTGGTGTCACACCTCACATACCTGTCGCAGCTGAAGCCGCCCTTGGTACTGCCAAGGGCATCTTAAACAAGCACTTTGCAGGCCAGAAGTAAACCATGACCTGAACAGCTGTAGGGGTTTCAACAGTCACTTCTGCTTAGGCAGCCAAATGGTTACAAGATTTAGAATCTAGACTTTTTTGTTTTGTTTAAGAATCGAGGAATGTAGATTAAGTACAAAGTACAAAGTATAATCTGTTACTCTGCATTTCAAAACCTAAGCCTTTTAACCTGTAATAACAGATCAACGTTTCAGCAGTAGGTTTTACTTGTAGTCTTTATTTCTGTTGAATATCACTCTGGCTGTTGAAGGTTTTAAGAAGGAATGGCCCTGAGAAGCCAGTTCTCCTGTGAAGTTGGGTATCAATAAATCTGTGTCAAAGATCAGTTGTCAAACGTCATCAAATCAATTTTCAAAAATAAATAAGGACAGGAAATGAATTAGGTAAACAACATTTTCTATTCATGTATTATCTTGGATATCAGAAAACCATCAGGCAATGTCCTCATCATGTGCGGGAAATACTGTATGCCCATCATGCTATGTCAGCCTACTTGGACTGTATCAATGTTGGTGGTGAGACACAATAAAAAAAGACAACTGAAATATAAAACAGAAGTGTGTGTTGGTCATGTTTTACATTAACAGGCAACAAAGTCATTCAATTAATTTATTGTGCTTTTATGCTACAGTGAAGTGAAGTGAATTCCTTTTTTTAATTTGAAACAGAAACAAATTATTTTGTCATAACATGTCAGTTACAACACCATTTATCAACAGCTGGAACCAAAGACCAAAACATTTCTGTAGCGTGAGTTCACAAGCAATGGAGTAGAAAATGGTCTACAGTAAAACAGTCTGTTAGTTAGAAGTAATTAAACAAATGATCTGCAGTTTCCCATTGATTTGGTCATTGGATATGCTGATGTGAAACTATTATTTCTGTGTTGTGAGTCCGAACACGCACCCAGATAGTTAAGTGGGTAAGATTTCCTGCCTTGAGGCTCAAATGCAAAAATAATTTCTTCTCTTTCTGGCTTCCTGAAGAGAACTGCACACTCTACTTACTTACTTATGAAAATATCGTCTGTAACATATGTAAATCTTTATTTTACAAGTCATGAATTTGTAAGTAAAACATTTTTAAAAAAATAATGGGTTGTATTTGACTCAAAGACAGTCAACAGTCTTGAGAGGAATCCATCGGAATGCACCAGAGAAACCATAAAGGCAGTCCAGGACTCACACAACATGTGTTGAGGGGCCAAAGGGTTAAAGGGGCACAATGTATGTATGTGGACGGGGGTGAGGAGGTCTGAAACTTAAGGCTGGATTGTGGAAATGTCTTAAACCTGCGTTATTCTTCCATACACCATGATGTTCATTCTGTAAATTGTGACATTCTCACACCAGGCTACAAAACTCACAAAACTGAAAGTAGGAAGTGCTGATCAAATACAAATTAAGATACAATTACTGCATTGCCAATTTCAGGATCATATTTTAGTGTACTGCTTATGCATAGCCCAACAAGCATGGCCTAACTCCCAATATGCCACCCACTAGCTCCACACTCTCACTTCTGGTTCCAAAAAACAAGATGGCAACAGTTATGTTGTCAAACTTTTCAAATCCTTATCCACAAACTAATGTTGAGTTTACACTTGCTGTAAATACATTACATTTCTGAAAGACTGCTCCCCACGAGGGTTTGGTTTTTAAGATATATTATGGATTGCAATTTTGAGGACACACAGATTGATGGTGCATATTCTAAAATTTCATGATGCAGCACAAATTGCCAACAAGGCAATGGCTGAAAGATTAACACAGATGTGCCAACTGCAGTTCCACAAATGGCCACTTGGGGCTGGCTGCAAAAGTGAGCCAATCTCCATAAGGCCCCATATTAAAATGTCCAACTTCACAGCAGAAATAAACATGTTAACAGCCTGGTACAAAAAAAGGTTGCTATAGATTATTTCCACAGTCATAACTGCATTGAGGGTGAATTTTGCAAGAACTTATCTGTTCAAATTATATTATGCATAATAAAGAGTGTGGCCATATGTTTTAATTCAGTCAACTCTACCCCTGAACAGAGAGTCCACTGAATGTGGGACCTTGATGCTTGATGTCAGTTCCTTTATCACCAAAGTAATCAGACTACTAACAATGTATTGTTTGCTAGTGATAAGGCTCACAATATTTTCATAATCCAGTCCCTCTCTCCATACTCTAAACTTCACCATATGTGTATGTTTGTTGTGCCCTGTAAATGTGCCAATCAGCATATATTTGCCACACTCTCATTACAGCCTCTGGTTTATGATGGTGTAATTATAGAGGATGTTGGCTGTTCGTGGCCCCTGTTGCTGTAATTAAGAGGGAGCAGCAGCACGGGGAAAGCAAACAAACTTGTACTGATTAATGAGGACAAAATGGAGAGAATCTACATAGACACGCACGCATTACGGTGGTCAGGCTGATAAATGGCTCTAAGCTTCAACATTCAGCAGTGACAGTTCTTATCTCATCATCCCATCCTGTCCTGCGCTGATTCTCTGCGAAAATGCGCCTGTCTGCCACGTGAGGGAGGCGCAAAATGGGATCTTGACCCATTTTTCCTCTTTCTCTCTCCTCCTCAGTTTGAAATATGAAACCTGGTCCATTTCAGCCAAGTCTGTCCCCCGGGCTCCCAGTTCCTCCAGCGCCAACGCTGCTCTTCATTACTCTGCTCCATTCGGCTTTTTACAGACCTAAACCAGCTTTGACATTTTGACAGGAAACTTTTACCCATATTTTGATTTTACGAACAAGAACCCAACGTTTATCCATTTCTCAACTTGACGCGTGTTTGGATATTTTTTCTGCAAACGTTGTTATTAAAACTTTTTTCCCCTGCAAATTGCGAGAGGATTGTGAAATATCCGAAACTTTTATTTTTTGTCTCATTGAGAGAAAACATCTCTCCAAGCTGACTTTTTGACCGGGATGCTCAGCGGTCATGATTGTAAACTGAACTCCAAATAACAGAGACGTGGAAGCATCGCCTGCATCCTTTCTTTTGTCTTTGTTGCATCTCTGCCTCTGTCCCTGGGATGTAAGAAGACATTAAAGTAGTGTGGGCTTTTTTTTATTTTTTTAACTTTTCATCCTTTGAGGAATTAACTTTTTTTTTCTACAGGGGAGGAAAAACTATGGCGAGATTTTGGCTGAACATGCGTCTTGTTCTGGTTTTATTCGGATTATTTTTGCTCTCATCTCCATCTGCAAGAGCCGAGCCGGAGCTGCAAGACGAGGAGGAGGAGGAGAGCTCCTGTCAGGGGGCTTTTGACCTATATTTTGTGCTTGACAAGTAAGTGAAAACAGCTTTACAGTCACAAAGACAACATAGCAATATGATTTGTATATTAGCATGTAAGAAAGAAGTTAGCGAAACATAAAAAAAGAAGCTCGCACGTACATTTAATTTTCGTGTTAAGACCTTTATTTTGGCTTTTTTGTCATGCTGTAATATATTATGTAAATGTCCCAAACATTTTTTTCATATAAAAAGTTTCAGCTTCAGACGTGGTTGAAAAAAACTAGAAAAATAACTCTATGCTAACGAGTTAGCTAATTAGCATCGCTCCGCATCTGTTTGTGCGCGTGCGTGCGTGCACGCGAGATGACGCCGGCCTCTCGCTCGCGGAGTACAGTTTGCTGACTTAGCACAAAGAGGAGTGAGGATTTATACTGGGATGCTACAAGACTGATATGTCCACCTCCTTCTCTCCTCCTTTCTCTCTCCCTGCGAGTTAAAACCCGCCGCCCCTTTCTCCACATCGTGTTGTCATTCCCCTGAAAAAGAAAAAACACAAAAAAGTAAAAACTCCCCAAGGCAAAGAGGCTGTTTTTTCTTCTTCTTCTTCTTCTTCTTCTTCTTCTTCTTCTTCTTCTTCTTCTTCTTCTTCTTCCCACTCAGGCTAAAGGGACTTTTTTTCTTCTTCTTGTGCTGCTCACCGTTCGGTCTTTCATTTCCACTCTCTGTCCGCCCACGTAGGAAAAATGTTGTGGTTTATGTGACATCTTAGCACTGGACTTCAGCTGGGGAGAAAATAAAATGTCAGAGGAAAGAAAGCAGGAGTGACTCCCAGTAAGCCTGCTTCTCTTTTAATGCCTCTGCTGTACAGCTGAAACACATTTTAATCGCAGTGACTTGCGTTTCATGACATAAAGCCTCACAGAAATGACTCACGGATTAAAGGTGCTACTTGTTGAATTTTAAGCCCTGTGTTCGTTGCATTTATTGTCAAGATGAAATGACTTTTATCTGCTCACCTAAGCTGCATTTAAAGCTCTTATCCATCTTGCATTAATGGAGCCATGCCAGCAGTGAGGAGGGGTGAACACGGAGGGGCAGGAAGCAGCAACATTTATGGAAATGTGGTCTTAATTTGGAGAGCAACATGTTGCACGCAGCACCTTTAAATTCTTTGTGGGTTTGTCTCGTGCAGATTAGCCGCTCGCCGGTGAATGTATAACATGTCCACTGGGTAGATGGCTTTATCCAGGAGGGCTCACACTGACGGGGCCCCGGTGGGAAAGTCCTTTGCTGTACCTACTGAACTTCACAGCACCTTTTTTTTTACTGCCGTTTCATTCCTGCTAAGAAGTGGACACAAATCACAGGACTGCTCCCCAGATGTGGAGGGCAGCGTTACATGCTGCAAATGAGGAAACATTTTTTTTACTGTCACGTGCTATTGTTAGCTCGTCTGCGTGACCACTGACTGACTGACAAGGTTTAGGCACAGGTTGTGGATTTCAAACAAAGAGGAAGCTCATTATAGACCTGCCTCAGCCACCCCTGAACCCCCATCCCTCAGTCCTGAGTCGTTTTTTATGAGGCACGGTCTGAACTCTCTGTCACGGTCGATGCATATGGAAGGTGTAAAGTGTGTGAGTGTGAGAAGAGGGTTCAGCAGGACATTTGGAGCATGTGAATCGCTTGTTTCCTGCGTGGCTGTGTTGTCGAAACCCTCAACCAAAAGCTGCTGCTTCTATTGACCTAACCTTTTTTGGGAAGCCCAACATATTGTGTTTTAAAAGATTACACTGCTTGTCTTCCATCAGATTTTGAATAAAGTGACCTCAGGGCCAAACTTCACAAATGTTAGAGTAATCTTTAAAGTCTCGTGAAAATGGGACAGACAGGAAGTTAATTTACAGCGAAGCAGTGCGACGGACTAAATTGAGCTCTATGGTTGAGCAGAGGGAAAAACAAGGCTGTGGGTTTTTATGTCATGGCCGCAGAGGATGTCACTTATTAGCTCTCTGGTTGAAGCTCTTTTCATCAGTATTAGCTGCTGTAGTGTCAGGCCAGCCTCCCAGGAATTACACTGTATAGACATTTAGTACCCATGCAGGCCATAGTGTGCTTACCATGAACCCAGGTGAGCCAAGTTAAGCCTTAGTCATCCTCAAGCACAGGCTTTGAGCTATCTCAGCATGCCAACATAGTCACAATATCAAGGCTGACATGCTAATATTTTGCAGGATCATGTTTGCCACCTTAGTTCAGCATGTTGAAATTGCCATCCATAGGGCTATCATTGGTCGAAACATATCAAACTCAAATCAAAAACATCATCACTGAACATTATGTGGTTTGGCAGAACGTCTGCAGATAGGGTTTTGTTTTGGTATTGTTTAGCTGGAAAGAAAATGTACAGACACATGGTTTAAGGTGAATCTGTTTGATTAAGAATGAGAAACACACTTTGGGCACCGTGTTGTAGGTGGAGAGGAGAGTTTCACAGTAATGAGGAAAGATAACTGCTGCGTTGGCTCATAAAGTCAAACTTTATTGCGAATGATGTCACGTCACGGCTCGAACATGTAGGACAGTGCTCTCAGAGACACATGGGAGGCTGCAGTCTGAAGGGCAGAGAAGGTGGCTAATGGCTGTTTGGTTGCCAGTTTGAATCAGCGACATCTGGGTCTGGGTTAGGAAAATCTGGGCTGTAGCATGACACACTATCCTCAACTGCTCTTTCCTCTGCAGAACTATGTGTGATATCATAAAGGAAAGTTGTTACAATACCCACTGGGGGTCGAAGGGGTAGAGGGGCAACATGCACCTAGTGACAGGACTGCAACCAAAATCAACGCAGAGGTTGGCTCTATGTTCAAGATCCAACAGCAGACCGGCGTTAAACTCTTCCTACATGGGCCATAATAACTAATGGGATACAGATGCTGGAGTAAAGAGGAGACTGCTAGCACTGTATGATGGTCAGGTAGGAGCAAAAACAGAGTTGTCAAAATGAAACTTAATGAAACAAGCATGAACAAACCGTTGGCAAATTAAAGCTAAAAAAAAAAAGAAAAAAAAAAAGATGTTTAATTAAATAAACGTGGGAACATATGGGCCATAACCACACCCCACCACCCACAGTTAATGACGTGACATCATATCCCTGAGTTGTGGTTTATGGTATATGTTTCTCAATCAGACATGCAACAGCAATTAAATGATTTCTCCACTACTGTGAGCTGAATCACGCAGAAACTAGACTGAGTGTCTACAGTCAGGCTAGCAGATGCTTTTGAGGTAAAGGCTAACATGCTCACAGTGACAATGAACCACACAGGCTCAGGCACAGGCTTTTGCAGGTATGTGCTCATGAGTCAGTGTATTGGACAAATGAAAAAGTTGATCTGATGGTAGCTCTAGATGAACAGAGATGATCACCAAAGTCATGCACCACTGCACAAAATGTGATACCAGCCAACCAAGTGAACGAGAGACCAACGCGGCTATAGCTTGGCTATAAATGAATATATCGTAGAGGCAGACAGACGGAGGCTGAAGGTAGTTTCCCACTCCTCCTGCATAATTCAGGACTTTAAACTTGCTTATTGGTCAAAGCCTGCAACTGCAAGGCCTTCAAACGTTCACTGTGACCATTCTGTATCTTTAAGCCCTAGACTGCTACTTATGTACATATGAGGAGGATGTATATGTGCTGATTCAGAGTGGGTGGGATGCGGCATGCTGTGTTATATGGAACACAGAGCAAGAGGAACGGTTTTGGGTGTGTACATATGGGAGGTAAAGGAATTCACCTAAAGGCCAAATGCTAATGTTCACATCCGGATGAACACTGCATTTAACCGTCTTGTTTATGTCGACCATCTTTCACATGTTTGCTTCACTGCTGCATTTATGAATAACAGCATCAGCTCAGGAAGGTGAAAGTAAAAGAATCAGCCCTGTAGTGATATTTTATTAAGATAAATATCCCTGAAAGATCATGCACACACATAGCCTTACTTTTCTGCCATTCTTGTCCACAAACTCTTTCCATTCATCCCTCTCTTGTTTCCACCGGTCTCCCATTACTCGCTCAAACCATCGTCATCCGTCCACACTCCGCTCTAACTATTCTAACAACATTTTAATGCTGCTATTATTAATAATCTTTTTTTCTGGTTCGGGCTGAGCCAAGTCATAGCCAAGTCCGTCGGGGACACAAATCCCGGCTGCTATAAAAAAAATGTTTGTGTTGATGTTGATGTAGTCACGAGTTGGCACACCGGTTGGGCGTTGGGTCATGCCTCCTGAATCCTGGCAAGTCAGCGGAAAAACCAAACTGCAGCTGCAGTCCATAAATATTTTCGATGATGTCTCACTGTGGAATACGTTCTAGCTGTGGAATGACACCCGCTCTGTGTTTTATCATTTTTTTGCCTTTTTGCTGCATGTTGCTGTAGTGTTTTCAGTCTTGTGAGATGATATCATGCTGTTTTAAGTCCCTCAGGGGTAAAAACAAGACAAGCGGTTGAATGCCACACTAACTCCAAACCTCCTGGTAATGTACTCTGACTCAGTCAACAGTAAAACCTGCATTACAAAGTACATTTCAGATGGTGAAACAATTAGAAATAACTATCACTCGACACAGATCTCAAAACCTCTCCACTAGCTAGTTTTATTCCAAACAACTGCTCCCGGTTTTGGAGTAGACGTGCAGCATTAGCTCAGCAAGCACGCACTAAAGACTTTGACTTCTGCAATGGCTGTAAAAGTAGGTTAGTGGTTTTAAACAAACAAACCCTTGTGCCCAGTCAGTTAAATTGGAGTACCACCATTGGCTGCAGGCTGCCATGGTATGGGTAGGCTCAGCTGGAATTGCAGACAGCCTCTTTAGTGGAATTGGGACTTTTATTTTTTTCTTTCTTCTTCTTCTTCAACACTTTGAACCGTGAGAAAGAAGCTGAGAGTCGCTAACCCTCAGACTGATGGAGCTTTTTCCCACATGCCGTCATCCCGTCGTCCTCTGGGAGAGAAGTGCTTGCTGGGCATTTGAGAGTGGACACGGTTGAGGAATTAAACAGTATCAAACACATTTCAGCTGTAATAACCTTTGATTGAATTGCAGACATTCAAAACCTTAACCTTGAACCTTAATTAGTATCACTGGAAACACCTGCGTTGGCCCTACTATTTCATGTCAAAATGGCTGCTGTGAAAAAGGTCTTCTTGGGAGGCAACAAAACAAGTTGTAACACAACAGTGAAATACTACAGACTTATCATCTTAAGCTGGTATGACCTGTTCTCATTGACACCCAGCCAATATCAGAACCTCAGCTCTGTTTAGGTTTACAGAGAATATTAGAACTACTTAAAGTAATGACTTTACTCGTAATAAAAAAGACATATGCATATGTCATCAGCAACAAATCATAATGACAGTAACATCAATACAGAAGCAGAAATATGATATATATATATATATATATATATATATATATATAAAACCCGTGACCCGTGAAACCAAAACAATCAGCTGAAAGATGCTAAAGCGCTAAAGAGCTGAGTTGGATTATAATTATCTGTGGATTTGTCTCTATAAGCAACATATTTCCCATCACACACAGTCTGACTCATTGTTAATATAAAACTGTTGAGCAATCAGCTTTAAAGTAGCAGACTTTGTTTACTTAATCTGCTTTACCAAAGCTCCTATGCTAAGTGCATCAGAGTTTAAAGGGTCGTGCTGTACTTGTGTGTTTGCATGTTTGAACCCATTTACTGCAATCACTTGACTACATCACAGTGATTTTTGCTGACCTTGCTATTGGCAGCCATTACTCAGCGCCTGTGTTTTAAAATTGTCAGCATAAATGTAAAGTACACACTGCGTGTACGCATATGTGTTTCCATAATGTGGGACTGTATATCTGTTGTTGCTCTTTCTCCATCATTCTCTCCTTGTTTTGTCTCGCTGTTTTTCTGTCTTCCCGTATAACCCCTTCTCCTCCTCCAGTTGAACTTTGTGCCCTCACACACACATTCACACTCGCTCTCCATCCAACACACACACACCATCCAAGTCATTTTCTGCGGATCCAGCCGCTGCACATCTCGCCCAGCCTGCAGAAAAAGGCATTATTAAAAATGATTGAAGATGTTTTCATTCTTCAGGTTCAGTTCTCGGACCCTTTGGGGGAACATCTAGAAAATTCCTGTCTCCTCTTGACACGGTCTGTTCAGCGTCGCTGAACAGTAATGATGCGTATTACCTCCCTTCGTGCCCACAGCTATTTGGAAAGAGCAGATCATGCCCTGAATGTTAGATGTTCTTAAGTAGGAGAAGAGAAAAGTAAGCATCAACAGCATCAGATTTACAGGTGAACATAAGCTGGGTTTTCCTTCACTCACTTTAGAAGAGCCATGAGGATGCTAATTTGGGCAACAGGCTGATGGTGCTTGGGTGGAGTTGATATTGACTGAGGGAGTGGCAACGTCACAGCTGAAGGGTCAGTTAAGCAAACCCAACCTCAAAGATAACCCTCTGCAAGCCTCAGTATCTTAATGTATGAAACATTTTTACCACTAAGCTAGTTTTTGGTTGTCTGTACGTCCAGGAATTATTGCATTATTGCCACATAGATGAAACCATAAGCGTTCCAGCTGAAAGAGTCTTGATTAATAAACAAAGCCCTTCACGATGTAGCATCTCCCCCACTTAGACCTCCATAATTCAGAGAAATACATAGCGCAGATCAAGCAGACGAGTGCTAAGGGGGAAGATTAAGTTCTTCTGGTACGGCTTCAAATCAAGCTGCCATTCATGCCTTGTTTGTCATCCTCCTGATGTATCGACATTCATCAGATTACTGTCCAACCTTTGTCCTCTGTGATTTAAAGAGCTGTTTACTTCTCGCTTTTGTCATCTCGCGGTGTCGGTGCTTCAGGCTGTTTCGACGCCTTTGCCAGCTGTGTTGGCCGAAGCACAATGAAGCAGGTCGTAGAGGAACTTGGCCTAACAGTTGAAATTTCCGTTGAATCATCGGCATGTTTCCTCTGGCAGACAAGTTTGCCATAGCGCCAACAGATTTTTCGCATTATCTCATTCCTAGTCAGCTGAATTTACTGTAATCTCATCGATAAGCCTCCTCATCTTTCCCTTGCTCTTTCCTTCCTTTTCACTCCCTTTGTTTCTTTTTCTGTCGGCCCCCAGATGGAGCACAGCCAGACACATGCTCTCCATCTTGCTCGAATTGAGAAAAAAAAAAAGCTGTCACTCGGCTTTGACGATTTGCTGTGACATAACTTCAAACTGCTGTTGGGCTTGATCACTTTGTCGGCAAATTGTTACGCCCCTCGACTCTCAAATCTTTTATTTTCTATATCCAAACCCCAAACCGCTGGACTTCAGAGCTCAACTCAAACCATTAAAATTAGATCAAAGGATTGGGGGAGAGGGGAGGCGCCGCATTAAATGGTTTCATCAAGAATCATAGAAAGAAATGGCCCACTTCCTTTCCCAACGCTGTTTGGACAGGTGAGTGAAACTGCAAGCTAGGCCTCGATCCCACGACTGCAGCCACCTCAGACAATTGAACTGTTCCAAGGCAAACACGAGCCATCGTGGTTTCGAAATAAAGATAAGTAGTTGAAAACCAAAGGTGGGAGTCCTCAGATTCACCCTGATGTTAAATAAATACTCAAAACTGATCCCACACAATCCTACACAACTATTAGCTGCAGGAAAGTCTCACCAGACTTTATATTCTTTTTCCCCCCTTCCCCTGTTGCTGTAATGGAACAATTTACAAAAGAAATTGGCTGCCGCTGTTCCTTCAGGTCAGAGGCCGCCTGTGTGTGCGATCCTCGTGTGACTATTTCTGTTTGCGCTGCACATTTTGTTGAACATCCAAGCTAAACACCTCTCCTCCTCCTCCTCCTCCCCCCCCCCTCCTCCTCCAGCTTTTTGTATTTTGGGAGGGTTTTATTTAGCTTGTAAGGTCTTGTCCTCTTTCTTTGCTCAGTCAGCTTTGCAGGAATGTAAAGCCTTGATGCGGGGGGACAAGTCATGTCATCAGATCAGCAGTAAAACTGAGAAAATGTTTAGGTTAGATGTTTAGTCGACCAGAATTTTGTATCTGCTCAGACAAGACGGGTGAAAACATGAAAAAAACATTTTTTTTGTATCTGGAGTCCAGATATTAGCGGTATGGGTGGCCCCAGGGGAAACCCAAACCTGGACCTCTTTCTTTAGCATTGGTGCAACTCCTTTTGCAAGATCCTTGGTGTTTTTACCCCGAACTTTGCTTTCCTTTTTAGCAGCTCACCTTCTTCTGAGCGATCAATGTTTGTTTCCCTTGGACTCAGAGTTGATGATGTTTGAGCATGAGCAGGCTCCCATTTCAGCTACTGTTGCTGGTGCCGATTTCTCCTTGAAATGCGCGTTGCTTTGTTTTTAAAGCCCTAAAGTTCCGAATGTGCACAAATAACTGCTGATCAAAAGTCAAATGTGTTCTTGTTGCCTCTGCAAAGTTATAAAAACAGGGGAACATGAACATTGTCCAGTCTACCAAAGAGAACATTCACTGCGGGGTCCTGTTTGGCAGGATAAAGGGACTTAAATGATGGAGGCATGATGGGAAAGTCCCTGGTCTTCCCTGGCTGTGTCTACCCCCCCAGCCTGGTGAAATAATTACGTCGCTGCCAAGCAATAGCACAAAAACACTATAGGGTTTAACCTCAGAGATACTCAATTGCAGGCAAATGACATTAGTCACAATTCATTTCCATTTCAAGTTTTGTAGCCCAGGACACTTTCCAAAGCAGCTCTCAAGACTCCTGTTGGTCACACTATCTCCAAATATCCAAAGAAACAAAATACACTGGAGAAAAAATAGTGGTCTCATTTACAGAATCAACTTTTTCATGCTTTCTTACCAACACATACAGAAATAGTTCATTCTGCTTATTAAGTCTAGACGTGATTGTCAAACAGATTTCTGAGTGCTGGGAACTAATGCAACTAAAAGGTGAGGTAAGATAACAGAGTCTGTGTTTAGTCTGTGGTTCACATTATCTTCCACACACACTGATTCAAACTGACAATTGACAAATACATTTGCCTCCTGCATCACGACTTCTTGCCATCAATGCACAGACCCAAAAATATGTTTGAATACTTATCAGTTGACTGCATGTTAATGGACACCACTAAATATATATTTCAATCTAATTAATTCAAGTAGCTACACATCAATGCCAGCTAGTAATGCTGTAACATCACATAGGCAGCACCTAGAATAACACAGAGTCAGGCCTGCACCTTGTTTTGAAGTAAGCTTCTTCCTCTGAACAGTCCAACAGTTTGACCACAGTCAATTAGCTCATTTCCCATGTGTCATCTCTCCGGCTCCCTCATTAGCTAACGGGTGACCGGCCTGCTGACTGGTCACATCATGCCGGATGTTCATACTTACTGAAATTGCCACAAACACACACAGAAACACACTGTCACACAAACACACACACACAGTCTGCCCAGAGGAAATGAAGGGAGCTCTTTTTTTTTTTTTATAATAGTCCAGTTTTATGGCGGTGTCCCTGGGGAGACCAGGGCCTGTTTCCTCAGCCTTCAGGGGCTCATTCAGGATACAGGAGGGTGCTAAATTACACACCAGACCAAACTCCAGCCTCTTTTATCTCAACAGCATACTGCTCCCTAATGTATAGCACAGACTAATTGATTTAAGTGAGTGCACATAAACATGTTTTCTATGAAAATAGGGTTAATATCCTTCCATCCACAGTTTAGTAACAGATACAAGAACACTAACTATCTCTCTGCTGCTAGCCATGAAATAAAAGCCATCTTTTTTCTGTTAAATGAAGAAAAAATAATACTTTTTGTTACAAATTATTGTGTCAGATAGTGAAGTTACAGTTACAAGTTAAACAGTTATGTTTTGCCCAGAGTACATAGGACTTGTTCGTCGGCTAACGATTTTACCCCCTGTTGTTTTTGGCTAACAAAGCTGTATTTTTCTTGTTCGACTGCTCTACCATATGGAGGTCAGTGTGTGCCTGACAGATAGCTTAAGCCTCTGTATTTTTGTTTGAGTTTTTTGCTGACCAAATCATTGGTGACTTACAGATATAGTAATTTTACAACTGCTACAGTCATTCAAGCTACATGCTATCTTCCAACGATACTAATAGCGGCCATAAATTAAACCCGTTTCTATGGTAACAGCATGAAAAGTGCTGAGCTGCTAGGGGATGTTTTTTGTTCTCCCCTGTTCTGATTACTATTTACTTTGAAGAAAACCTTTCAGTTACTGGATGTACATTCAAGGACATTACTTTACACAAAGTTGTAAATTACAACTACAGAAAGTCGTAAATTAATGTGTATTCACACTGAAAATGAACTTAATTGTCATTATTTCCCTTTTTCCTTGTCTTAGGTCTGGAAGTGTGAAGAATCACTGGGATGAAATCTACTACTTTGTGGAGAATTTAGCTGAGAAATTCAAAAGGTAAGAGAAACTTCACGAACAAGTTAACACAATGTATCCGTTAATTATGTCGGGGTAAAAGTGGAACATCAGTGGACAGTATACGGTAACATATGAAAGGTTTCATAACCAGACTGTAAGTCTCTAGACACTAAACAGCCATGTTGCCTCTGTACTTGACTTCCTGGAGCCCTGGGATGTAAATCGCTGAAGAGAAACACACACTTTACACAGCAGTCAGCCTGGTAAAGTAAAATAAAATCTGTCCCTACAGCTACAACTGGCCATATGCTAAGTCACTCAGCATCCAGGCTGACGTTTCTGTGTCTCTGCAGTATTTAAGCTGATGTCTGGTGTCAGTGGGGATACCACAGTGGATACAGACTGCGAGGTCTCTATGTGTCTGAGCTGCCTCGGCTTTACAGCCTCTTTAGAAGGCAAAGAATGATCAAGGCTGTCTGCTTACAGTGTCTCGACTCAGATTTGTTTCTCAAATGTTTTTCAGATGGGACATGTTAGAATGAGTTTTAATGATAAAAAAGCTTCATTGAATTCCTTTTATATAAACATTTATCTGAGTTGGAAAGCAGTATTTTATTATATCCTGTTCAGAAAAGTTCACTGAAGTAGTTTTGAAATTGTGGTACCAGAAGAAAAATGTATGGCAATGGTACGAGTACAAGTAAAACAGCCATTATGTAAATATCTAAGGAAAGATTGTTAATGTTGAAGTACTTACCAATATGTGGGGCATTGATACCAGTATTTTCATTGTGTCACGTCTTTATGTAACTCCGCAAACCTCACAAGGAACTGGCTGTTAAATTGTACATTGGAGCGTCCTAAAGGTTCATTTGGTCTTTTTTCATGTTTCATTTTCTTTATATTTTTTGTTATTTGTAATTATCATAACTATAAGCCATAATTTAATTTGAACAGGTGAGTTATATATTTTTTGTTCCAGGTTGTAAACATGTTTATTTCTGCTGTGAATTTGGACATTTTAACATGGGGACTTATGGAGACCGACTTGTTCTGTAGCCAGCCTCAAGTGGACATTTGAGGAACTGCAGCTTTTGGTTCTTCTGCATCGGCTTGTCAATATGTTCATTCACAGTCAAAAACAAAAACCTTTAGATTCTAATATTATCATATGATGTGTTCATGATCACTTCTATCTGTCACATCAGTGGTAGCCATTAAGAGTGCCATCCTGTTTTTATTCTCTAACTTCAAAAGCAAATGAAGATACTGTTAATATGATTCAAGCATCCCCTCTCGGCTAAAATGTGAACTATAATAAATACAGTGCAGTAAGTACATTTCAGCAAGTGGCCTTCGACTCGTGGGTGGTTTTGTTTTGTCCTCACAGCCTCGAAGGCCACAACAGCACCTGGAGCTCTGTGGTTCAGCCACAACAAAAAAGCCGGGCCTCTTCAAAGTTTCTGTTTTCAACAGACAGCTTCAAATTGGCATGAACTTACTTTCTCTCGCAAGCAGCACCACACGTTTTTTAACTTCAGATAGCCGTGTGTTTGTTTACATGCAGATAATTCCTTTCCAAATATAAATTTTCACCAATAAACAAAAGAAACACACGCGTCCACATCTGAGGGTTCAGTGACGTTGACTGAGTATCAACACTGAAGTCACTGTCACGCACAGAAGGTTCAAAGCGCTGTGTCACTCTGTATCTCAGCGCATTGGGGTGCGTTCAAGAAGCAACTCGTACACAGCCGCTTGGAGTGACCTCAAAGGAAGTGAAGTAGTTTGTCGGGCAATGAGATGTTCATTGTTTGAAATAAAAGGACATCCTCCTCCTTTGTCCGTTGTTAATCTGGCAGTAAAGTAAAGCTCACAAAGGGCCACTGGCAGTCATTTTATGTTTGTGAGGAGAGCTATGCTGTGGTATCACAGTAACTAAGTATTGACACAATGTTTTTTGATTAACTTCAGATGCTGTGTTGCTTGCATGTTGTGCAAGGTAGGAAATCACTGACCAGCAGCCAAATACTGAGCAATCTCTGTTTGGCATTCCCATCAGTGCCTGACATGTATCATCAGTAATGCTGCATCTTTGGGGATTTTAATCCTGCAAGCTCTTCAAACCAAACGTGGGCTGATTGTTTGTTTTTTCTGTTTCAGTCCCATGCTGAGGATGTCCTTCATAACATTCTCCTCCAGAGCGTCCACCATCATGAAACTGACAGAAAACAGGTAAAAGTTGCAAGGCAGCTCATACGGTGTTCATGTGATTAATTAGGCACAAGCTGAATTTGTGTTATGAATAAATGTTATTCTAGCGTGGAATGCTCTTACACAAGAGAAACAATCAGTCGTAAACTCAAACTATTTCAACAGAGTGAAAGCAGATGCTCTCTGTTGTGGCCTTAAATGTTGTTCTGTGCGAGAGAGATGAAGCCCGCCATTGACCACTATTACATAAACTAAAGTTTCGTTTCCATCAGAGATGTCTCAAGTTTGCATTAGAACATGATCATGTGAAAAATGTTTTTAAAGGATAGAGACATGCAGATGATTGGAAATGACAGAGACCATAGTGCTAATTATGAAGAGAAGAGGGGGGGAAAAACATGCAGGGAGATGGTTTCCACAGTGGAAACACTGCAGTTGAAATGTATCCTCGTCATCTTCTCTGCAGAGTGGAGATCAGAAAAGGGCTGAACGCTCTGAAAAGAGAGATTCCCGGTGGAGACACATTCATGCACCTTGGATTGCAGAGGGTAAGCGTTGTCATCACGCTGTCTTTATGTTTTATGAGACTGAGAATCAAGACTTCAACGATCTGACCATGAAAATGTCTTCTCCTTTAAAGGCCAACGAGCAGATACACCAGGAGAACTTTGGTAGGTATCAAACAAATGATTCATATGAAAACTTCCAGATAGGTTATGAATTACGTCGACGTCACAGCGTCTGTCTGTCTGTCTCTTCCAGGGACGGCCAGTGTGATTATCGCACTGACAGACGGAGAGCTGCAGGAACACCAGCTGATCACTGCACAAGAAGAGGTAGCAGTTTCACTCCGAGTCCAGGCAGAAACACTCTCGGTGCTCGAGTGCCAGATTTCTGGAAGTAATAGAAGTATTCCCTCTTTCTTTCAACAGGCAGAGAAAGCCAGGTCTCTTGGAGCTATTGTGTACTGTGTCGGTGTCAAAGACTTCAACGAGACACAGGTAACAATGCAATAAAAGTACATATATCCCATACATGTTATATATTTGCTTTGAAATAAAGACCATTCCCTAAATCATACCATGTCATTTATGTGGAAATAATCCTGTTACCTCCATGTTGCATAGCGTGTATTCAGTGCCCCCTCTGCAATTTGTGTAACCCATAATTTAAAATTTCCTGAAAATTAATCTCAAGTCATTTTTAACCTCTTAGGCTGCAGCACACACAGCTGAACCGGCAAAATATCCGAATAATATCGAGCTATTAGCTTCAACATGATGTGGAGGATGATTTGGGTTCCTGTATTAAGTGTACAAGATACTTGAGACCTGATCGACCTTCAGCAACCAGACATGTTCTGACTCAAGTTTGGTTTAAGCTCCATTTGATTGATTGAAAATAGACCCTGATTACCTGATTGTGGATAATTACCGGAAATGGTTTTACAGTGTGTGTGTATGTGGTTCAGACTCCTCTCCTTCTCTTGCTGTGACTGAAATTGTGTCGCACCTGTGCGTTCATGGCCAATTTGTGCTTGTTATAAAATATCAAGTATCAGCCGCTCAGTGTCATCCGCCTCTGAATGTCTCCCCGACCACACCACTCAAGAAAACCATCTGCTCATTTCATTTTCCACAATGTGCTTGAGCGGATTAATTCCATTACTTACGTCTTCTCTGCTCTTTCCTCCATCCACACCTCCCTGTCTGTCTCTGCCTCTCTTCCCTTATAGCTGGCCACCATCGCCGACACCATCGAGCATGTGTTTCCTGTATTGGGCGGCTTCCACGCCCTCCGGGGAGTCATTGATTCGGTAAATAAACTCTTCTCTGTGCAGGGAAGCATTCCTGTTGCTCAGGCTCACAAACAGGCCGTGCAAATGTCCACATTTATGTATTTATCTTGAATCTGTGTTGCGTTAGTACAATGAGCTTTTATTACTCAGAACTGACAGCCTCGATTCTCATCAGCCTCTCAATCCAGTCCCTGCAGTGTTTTCACAATGTTAATGTAGCCCACTGTCACAGTTTTAGTCAAAGATTCAACCTTGTACACTGTCTATTCATACACACTAGGCAATACTGTAAGTCTTTGTGTACAGTGGGCTCATGAGACACATTCACATATATACAGTACAGTACAGGCAAGGTAAGCCCACTCAAAGCCCACCCTGTTATGGAATTTTCTATTCTTGTAGTGTTCTGAGTGACATATATATACTTTTAAATGGAATATAATAAAAGCATAGACATACAGACAGATTACACAAGGTTACACCAAGTCATGTGTGGGTCTTGAGGTCCTCAGCGAGAGTGAGAGTGTCTCTAATTCTCCTTGGCCAAGTGTCAATAAATAATACAGCATAAGACAGTAGAGGCTCCTGAACACTTTGTTCTTCCTGACCTCACCATTGACCTTTGACTTTAGCAATTTCTCCACAACTCACCCGAATTGTGTTTCTCATGAGAGATGCCAGTATTTTCATCAGTTTCCATTTTTGAGTGACACGGTTCTTGCCATGTAATCCTCACATGGCACATCACAACGATAACGTCACAGAGAGATACACAAAGGCAGGGTTCTTATTTCAAGCTTGTGGCAGTCAATTATGAAATCTGTTGCAGGGAGATCAGCAACTGTAGCGAGCTAGTCATCCAAATGACTTCAGGAGTTCAGCAAATGGTCAGTTGGTATCTGTCAGGGTCCTTTTATGCTATAAAAGAATGAGTTCATACGACGCGTTGTCCAGCCATGCTGTAAGGGGAATTTGTTTGTAGCTGTTCCAAACGACACCGAGGGCGGAAAGCTGATCTTCACAGGCGGGAGACACAGTAATCACTCAAATAAGCCTGCACCTTTTCAGACAGCCTCTCTTGGAAGATGTTCATAGAGTTGCACTTTTCATATTGAACAGTAACTTGAGAGAGACCCTGACTCCTTTCTCACCTCGTAATAACCGCGTGAAGCGGGTGTGAGCGTCTGATTGTCGGTTTTGGAACGTTTCAGTACAGACATCGAAGAGGTGTGAGGGAGAGAGTCTACGCAGCAATGTGACCACCTGACAAGCTCTAAAGGAGAATATTTAACTGACGCTGCCGAAATTAGCATTTCAAGAAGAGGAAAGTTTCATCATGGCGCATGATTAGGACAGCATGATTAAGGAAATGACAAATTTTTTACAGATTCCTGGAGCATATTTTATTGATCCCTCGACTCCCATTTTTCTAAAATCTGACAAACCTGCTGACAAACAGATCAGCAGCCGTTTTAAGTGTATAAAGAATTATCGCTTCTGTTCTCCTCATTTCACCTCCAGATCATCAAGAAATCCTGCATTGAGATTTTGGCAGCTGAACCCTCCAGTGCGTGTGCAGGAGGTGGGGAGTTAAACGCACACACACATGCACACACACACGCCTTCACACACAGTGAAATATGTCTTTCCTGAGTCATCCACACCGGTGCCAGCCTCCCATCATTTCTTCGCCTGTGTTAATTTCATTACTCGGTGCCCCATCTCTCCCCTTGAGTAATGACAATCCCATACTGAAAGACGGCCATATATGGACATCCAGGTCACTTATAGGAAATCTACTGGGACACGGTATTGCAGTGGGAATAATATTACAGGGTTGGTTATGACGGTTAAAGCTAAATTAAATGGACATTAAAAGGCACAAATGAACAGATAAAAGCGGGGCTTAATTAAACACGTTTGGCACGAGCAGAGCGACTTTTACTGCTCCTCACATCTGCTTTTGTCTTTTATTAAGCAGTGAATTACTGTCACCCTTCACGAGGAGAAGTATTCCACTTGAAAGGAGATTGAGGAGATTGTGGCCGGTGCTGCTGCAGTCAGTGCAGTACAGTGCTGTGCTATTCAGTCCTGCAGGCTTAGTCTCATCTTCCTGCAGGCAGCCTTGCAACTGTTGAAGTTAATGTCAAACAGTTATGACTTAGTCATGCACTGAGGGCTGGAAAAGCTGACTTTGTTGTATTTTGGTGTTTTTTTTTTGTTTTTTTTTTCAGATTTCTTCCGCTCAGCTACAAGCAAATTAGGGCTCATAAATCAAGTTAGCCTGCTAAGTGGACAAAGAAAAACTCTTTATCCTGCCAGTTTAGCCAAAACTAATGTCTCTGTTTCTCTTTGTGTCTGTAAATGATACTATACATTATTTCAGATATGCACCCGTGAATCTAATGCTTTTATCAAAAATATCTACATGTATACAATCTGGCCCAGTTCCCATACATATTTAAAGAAAGTAAACATAATAAATGAATGAAATGTTTGGCATTTTAGTGTAAATGTATGTTGCATATACATTATGTTTTCATATGAACCAAGCTACAGTTATAAGATTTAAGGACTGAGGCCCATATTTCCAGAAATCTTAGTACAGTTTTACTTTGGCGAGACAGCGCATATGTTATTGTTCTGACCCAGAATTAATAGAGGAAGCTTTAAATAATGCCCTTCTTAACCATATTAGGTCCAAAGAGTAACCATGACGTCTTAAACATGAAAATGAGTCTCGCGTACAGTACACACAGTATCAAGTGTCATTTTGCTTGGCAAGCAGTGTCTAAAATGTAAATGTGTGTCATGTAACCAGAGTCCTTCCAAGTGGTGGTGAGAGGAAATGGTTTTCTCCACGCCAGAAACATCAACCAGGTGCTCTGCAGCTTCAAAATCAACGACACCATAACAATCAGTGAGTACACCCACACTTTGCTCACCTCTCTCTTTTAGTGTAAACCCAACTTGTTTGTAACAAGGCATAGATAAGTCTTTGCTTGGTCATTTTCAGAGTTTTTCTCTCAGTGTATGAACCTGTTTATTCCTCTGTGGAAAGTTCAGACTGAGCGGTGTACTTTGGAGGAATGTACATTTGTCAAAATGCTTTTTTCCTCCTAGATGAAAAGCCAGCCGGTGTAGAAAACACATTCCTACTGTGTCCAGCTCCTGTCATCGATGAAGTTGGAAAGTAAGTGCCTCTTTTTTATGACTTTATGACTTCATCTCTTTTCACAGATCGTCTTTCACCCGTCTCAAGGAGAACCACTTCCAATATATTTCACACCAAGTGGCATTCGCGTGCATCTCGGATCACATTCTTTGCCTCAAACGCAGAGAACCACACGTATGCATACACGTGTGTATGGGCACAGACCGTACGAAGCCTGCCATACATTAGTTCTTTTTACGATCCCAGATCTAGGCCACATTCCTCGCTTCAGAATCCCAGTACAGCTTAGCAAAATATAGGGGCTCTGTAGCCATGCCAGCACATGCAGTGGTAAACCCTTCATGCATGTGTCCTGCTTCTGTCCTGAATTAGAACAGAGCAGTCAAAACAACTGGAGATAACTGGTTTTTGCCTTACATAGACACGAGAAAGGCAAGGATAGAAACAAATCTTACTTTCTTATCCATTGGTCTTAAATTCTTATGATGAAAATGGAGATGATGTTCTGCTTTGTTTTGTTTTCATTCACTCCTTTGTATCAGAGCAGTGAAGCTAAGCTTAGCATCTATTTGTTCTTCTCACTTGTCAGTATTTTTTATATTAACAATGGGTCAAATAGCTGTGAAGGGAGTCGCTCATGGTAAGGAACCCACAGATCAGCCAGCTTCACAGTTCCCCTCAGCTCTAAAGAGCATTTTAGCATCTTTCAGCTTATTGTTTTGGTTCACTCTTACTGCTCACATCAGTATCACCTCCAGCTGCAGCAGGCAGCTGTTTTATGCTCGAAAAGCTCTACGCAGACACAGCAAACAGTAGATAAAGTTAGCGACTAGCTGGTGAACATAGAGGAGCATTTACCAGCTTCAAATATTTCCCTCAGGACCTGGTGGAGACCAAAACAGAACAAAAAGGAAAGTAAATTTGGGGCTTACGTTTGTAGCTGCATTCATTCCAAGTGAACTGCTACTGTTGTTACAGATCTGCTGAATGCGTACGTTGGCAACTGTAACATGTTTGCCATAACAACATTATAAGATAGATAATATGTCAGTATTGTGTTTAAAGCTTGTTAAAGTGTTTTTAGGTAGCAAACAAACCCAACAAAGCAGTTTTCAATGGTTTCAGACTACTTTTAAATACAACACATGGAGCATACATACACTCTGTGCCCAGGTAAAGTACAGGTGTCATCTTGGTACCTGTACTTTGTATGATTCTGGAGAATCCTTGAAGATTTAAGATCCTGGTTCCTCACTTGTATTATCTGCACTTGGAGGGACTTCGTGATATTTTCTATTGTGATTAAATCCTGATGTAGCACTTCTTTGTTTGACAACTTGCCATTCTGCCTGTGAGAAAACACAAATGTTGAGTTTTGGTACGCTGCTGGCTTCAAACTGAAACAAGTAGGCGAAGATCTGATTATAGTGAATTGTATTTGTTAGTTCAGAATCAGTTCTATCGACATCCACATTAAAAATACAGCGTGCTTTAATCACTTCAATGTCCTCTGGCTCACTGAGGCAGAAAACGTCGGGTGGGGGGTCATGTGTGTGAAAACTAAGACAACTGAGGTTATTTTACTCAACCGTTCACCACACAACAGTCACACAATTTTCTGGGATAACTGACTCTATCCGCGGCCAGAGTCGCTCTGTATCAGCTGGCTGCAGTCTCTTTTTAGAGTCCAACCATGTTCCAAAGTCAACAATCCACAAACCTCTCTAACCCAAGTCTTTATGGGAAGAAAAGTACACCAGGCCACAGAGGAGAAGGTTCAGTGGACGGTGGTTAAAGAATTTAAAGTGCATGGAGATAGAAAGCAGGGAGGAGAAGGTCTTTCAGCCAGTATTAGACTCTCCGCACACACTTTCTTTACCTTTAATGGTATTTGTGTTGCTGATAACGTACATCCTTCAAATTCCTCCATTTTAGTCCCCCACAGAAGTTATAAATCCAGTTTACAGTCAATATTTGCACTGGCGGTGGTGTGGAAAGAGAGAGGATTTGATTTTAACTGCAGTGGGGAAAGATTTAAACAACCTGGACTCAAGCTCTGAAGCTTTAATCAATACCTTGGCAGAATGGTTGTAAAAGTGAGGGTAGATCTTGTGCCTTCGCTTCCTTTGAACTTGCGTGCTTCTGCCTTTGTGTATTTTTTCTTCCCCTGCCTTAGTTCTTTTAAACTTTCCATCCCATCCCCTCCAGTATTAACCTCCCGACTCTCCAGTCCCACACTTATCTTTTTTCCCCTGCCCCCTCCACTCCTCTCTCCACCTCTGCCCCTTTCGGTGCCACGGTGGCTCTTTTCACCAACTGCTTCGCCTCGCTGGTTGTTTTCTAGCCCCCCCCCCCCCCCCCCCAATGTCTTCCGTCTGTCTGGCTGGTCACTTTTTTTCTCCCTGTATCTGTCTTTTATTTGTCTCTGTCACACAGAAACACCCACTTTGAACCCCTGTCAGTCTTCCACTCTCTTTCAACAGTCCCCTTGTCCAGTTTTGGCTGATCAAAGCCGTTCAGCAGCTCGCCTGGTCTTTCAAGTGTGTGGTCATGTGTGTTTGTGTGCAGCTTGATTCTCAGCAGGGTGGAAAAACCTTCAGAGAGCGTATTTAAGCTGCGCCATTAATAGCCAGACTAATGAAGATGTTTTCTGACCGAATAAGAGCTCTTCATATCTTGAAACTTTTTTACATTTGGCAACAAATTTGACAAATTTCTTGTCACTTTACTCGAACCCCAAACATTACCATTGCTGCTTTGCATTCTGGTCTGTTTTCTGATAGCTGACGTATTAAAAATGGTCTTGACGTGACATCATGTCATCTACGTTTAGCTAGTTTTATAAAGGAAGAAGAGGAAAAGGTGAAAACAAGCTAATGCAAGGCAGATGAACTAGTTTACGTTCCATTCAACTGTGTGTGTGTGTGTGTTCATGTTTGGACTGCCTGCCCTGTCTGGTTTATTTCCTTGCTTAACAGCTGTCAGACAGGGTGCTCTACACCCAACATTTCCTCCTCATTATTTCCTTCCACATCCTCAAATCTCATATTCACACTGGTCAGTTTTCGGTGGCTCCCTCTTAGTATCACCCTTCCTCTGCCCTTTCTCTTCTTTTAATCATCAGTAAAAAAAAAAAAAAAAAAAAAAACACAACTAATCAAGTTCAGTTGTCTCCGTCGTGGGCTACACCCAAACTAGCTCATTGTTTTTAGAAGATATCGAGTAGGAGTAGGTTTTTGTAGTATGTTATAATTTCATTATCGCCATAACCAACAGCGAATTGATCTCTATTACATCATTTGCATTTTGTCGTCTATTGTTGTCCAAAAAACTGGTTAAATATGTTCCTTCAATACAAACAACATGGGCGCTGTAGTTTATGTCGACTCAATCCTACATTCATTTGTGACCTATACTGTTTTTTTGAGAGAACTAGAGTACATTTTGTGGATCACATTCAGACACCTCGTCCCTCTTCTTCTATACTTGAGTGTTGCCAGTTCAAAACTAAATCTGTATTAATCCACCGCTGAAAATAGTCCTTAACAAATGTCACATTTACTCCTGTTTGACCAACATTTGCTTAATGCTACAGCGCCCAGCTGTTTCACTGAAAACAAAACTTTACATTTGTGACCTGATTTTACACATTTGTGTCTTCAGTAGAAACAAATGTTCATTTGGGCTGAGTGCCACGGAGAGCAGTGAGAGGTCAAACGTGACACTTATAGTCTTTCGATGGGATTTGTTGACAATAAGGAAAAGAAATAATGTAAGCCTCATGCTTTAAACTGCAGCCATGAACAGTTCAGTCTGTTCTACAACAATATTTAGATTTCCTGTAGGTTTTAAACGACGCTGCATTGGTGTTAATTTCAACCTAAAACGTTTCCAAAGCTATGTCACTGTTCCATTTATGTGTTTTATGCCAAACTCATGTTCATAATTATCTCATCTTAGCTTTAACTTAAAACAGAGGGATGGTTTTAATCATACGGCATGCGGCCATGCTGTGCCGATACATCAAAAACATGAACACAAACTGTCCTTTTGCTCTTAGATTTTTTGAAGTTTCAGCCCTTTATTTCTCGGCTGTTTGTTGTTGATCATGAACTTCACCCATTAACCCAGCTCTTCTCTCCCTCCACCATCCCCCTTTTTTTCTTCAAACCAGACGGACAGCCCTCTGAGTCAGAGAATAGACAGGTTTATCGGTCAGACGGCCTGCTTTCCATCTGTCAGACCTCATTCACGTCCACCTGGTCTTCTACTGAATAAGAGTTGGGGGTAGTGGGCTGGGCCTTTCATCCACATGTTTTGAAGATCTGAACAAAAACAGGCTCCAAAAGAGGCCACTGGAGGCCACGTGAAAATTCCCAAAATTGTTTTTCCCCTCCTGAAGGAGAAAGAGATTCAGACCATCAAGAAAGACTCTCGCAGTTCCAAAGACGAGGGCCCGAGAGGAGTTTTGACATGGATGAGGTTTGGACTGGAGGCTGGGCAGAGGCATGTTTTAAGAGTTTATAAGGTTAACTTTGCTGTAAGGGAAATTATTCAGCAGCTCCAAGCAGACATCATAGACTGCATTTAAAGAGGGAGGGTGGCAGAGATTGTTCTCATTCCTGAAAGGGTAATTAAGATGGTGTCTTGGAAAAATACGCGACTTGCCCAGAACCATAAAAACAAAATCTCAACTAGCAGGTTGTGATTTTTATTTTCCATTTCCATTTTCTTCAAGTTCATCCGTTCGTCCCTCCTGCTCGACTTCTGTGTGGCTCATTGGATCACACAATAACACCTACAGTTTGTTGTTTTTCTTCTCTGCTTTTTAACCACAGTGGAAAACTTTTGTATTTGGTCCATTTAAGCTCAAATTGCTCAATTTCATGTGAAACTGTGCTCGTAAACAAAAGTCAAGTTGAGTCAAGATCTCAACAAGAGGCACATTTATTGCACTGCCAGGTTAGAGAGCTTCAAAACTAGTCTGCTTCACTTTGTTGTTAGTTCTTGAAATCTCCTTCAGCTCATACTCCCCTTGTTTTGCGGTTGGTTTCTGTCTGTTCATACATTCTCACTTCTAACAAACCACCTCACAGGCTGTTCGCCGGTGACGTGATTCGGTGTGAACCCAAGTTCAAATGACATCACCCTGCTCAAGCAAACACGAGCTTAGAGAGGAAGCACTTCAGACTAAATCAGCTCCAAACATGCCTGTTGTTGTTGTTGTAATCTTACATCCCATCCCTTCATGAAGACGATGAGCTTACTTGACCTGTTTATGTGTGTGTGGTTTTGTTTCAGGGTGATTTACCTCCAAGTGAGCATGAACGACGGTCTGTCCTTCATCAGCAGCAACGTGCACATCACCACCACAGAGTGTGTAAGTGGCAGCTTTTTCAGTTGTTTTTCTCCAGCCGGAGATGCACAAAATCGTGCTGTAAAATGTTGTTTCCTCCTAATTTTTGAAGCTTCTCAACTTAAAAATTATAGAATTTCTATCTTTCTATTTTGTAATATAAGTACAGATGTTTTCCAGGTCTCCTTGCTTTGCATGTGGTTTCCACTCGTCTTCCTTCTGCTTCTTCAGTCCTCTCCAGCCTCACCTCTTTTCCTAGAAGTCTGTTTCTTTGTTCTCTGCAGTGAGTTTCTTTACCCGCTCTTTCATCTTCCCCTTTCCAATTTTGTTATTTTCCCCTTTTTTTGGGGGGAGCCAAACCACAGGGGTTTGTAGTAGCGTTCCACCCAACAACAACAAAAAAAAAAAAAAGACCCTCTGAAGCCTCCCGGTGTGGCAGGAGACAAAAGGTTAGAGAGGCAGGTTCGCGACCGTGACGCTGGCGGTTCAAGCTCAAGATTTTGGTTGGGGAAGTGAAAGAGAAGCATCCTGTAAGCATGCCACATTTTCGTAGCCCCCAGGTGTGTGAACATATATAACGTGTGTCAGCGTGAAGCCGGGTGGAGCTTCATCCGTTTCAAACCACGTATTAAACAAGATGCAATTAAAGACAATTTAAAGCAATTTACCAAAATAAAACACGTATGTTGGAACATATGGACCGGAGCCACAGCAGATTCCCACCCAGATAAAGAGGAACGTGCTCTTTGAAGCCCATTCTCCCTCAGTCCATGTGACATCATATGCATGAAAATACTGCGAATCCAAAATGGCTGTGTTGTGGTTCATGATATACAGAGCTCAATTAGACATACCATTGCAATTAGCCGCCTCTCGCCACTAAACTGAACCATATAGGCTGAAGTCACACCAGGATCATGGAGGCACGACAAGTTGCAAAGTCGCGCTCGGATGGCCTGGTGCAATAAAGTTTGCGGATAAATCAAGAATGAAAGCAAACCCAACAAGCCTCTGTGACCCCTCCCCAAAGTGCCGTTCCAGCAGTTTTCGTCTTTGTAGTCAGTCCACAAAATATTCGCATATCGCAAAAGAAAACAGACATTGTATGTGCGAGAGTGACAGAATGCACATGCGGTCACCGCTCGTCATTGTTTGCACACGAATCCTGCCCGTCAGCTGTTGACCGTTATAGAAAACATACTGTTACTTCTGAGAAGCGTTTGGTTTCCAGCAATGTGCCGTCTGCAACGGACCCCACCGCTGAGTCCAGATAAATCCCCCCACGTCTTTGCCGCAAGATAGATAGGGGAAAGTCTAACCACATGTGATCCTCATCTGTGGCCTATAATGGGAACCACGTTTGGCTTCATGGACGCCTGCCTGGCTTAACGTGAGCGAAAGCAACTGATGGATTCATTCAGGGCTCACGCAACTTACATTAACCACTGTCATCAGAAAAACAAAAACATGAACGTTTACTGTGACAAGTACGATTATACGTCCATTATGCAATCATTGCTACCAGTATTATCGCGGGATGTCTTCTGTTTCTGCTTCCATACATTTGTAGTTTAAATCTGTCCATCTGGATCTAACTGCGTGTGGCACTATTGTAACTAGTGTTGTCTGTGTGTGCTCTCCAGTTCGATGGCACCATTCTCCTGATCACGCTGCTGGTGTTGTTCCTCCTGCTGGCCCTGCTCTTCATGTGGTGGTTCTGGCCTCTCTGCTGCACTGTGGTAAGAACTTTACGCTCCATGCAGGAAGCAGGCAGGGTTTTTTTTTAAATGCAACGCTTAAATTACAATTATCCAGAGCTTCAAAGGGGTTTGTCCAAACTCCAAAGCATCATTACACACCTTAGGAGACCTTATAAAAAATAAAAAAAACATAAAAACACACAGGAGGTTCTCTTGAGACGTGTAGCAGTGATCTGACTAATGTGTTTGTGAAGCTAAACATCTCTTGTTCTTCTATAGGTGATCAAAGAACCACCTCCTCCACCTCCCCCTGAGCCCGTGAGTCAAAGCACACACACAAACAAGTACACACACATGGCGACTGATGCGACCTACTGTTGGCCCCTGGTGGGCTTCTTGGTCGAGGGGTACTTTCACAGTGTGTTACTCCTGTCTCTGGACAACAATGACTCAGCACTTTCTGGCTACACACTGCTGATACCTGATTTCTGCATAGTTTTCATTCAGATGTCAAAATGTTCCGCTCTTTTAGTACATTTATGCATTTACATCTTCAGATGACATCCACGCTGCATTTTTAACAGGAAGTTCAATTTTCCAGCTCCAGTATGTGTAAACTACTCGGCTCAGTATTTACCAAAGCTTGACACTTAAAAGTGACGTGTACTCAGTGTCATAAAGATGTGTTAGAAAGTCTATAAGAGATGATGGAAGTCACTTTTTGTGTGCTTATTTCTGTTTTAGGAGTCAGATGATGAAGACGGCCTGCCCAAGAAGAAGTGGCCCACTGTGGATGCCTCCTATTACGGAGGAAGAGGAATCGGAGGGATCAAGAGGATGGAGGTGATAAGATGACGAAAGCACATCCAATCCAAACAAGCCAACATAACTGACTGACTTTAGATCCACTGCCGCATTCACTGCTTCAGCTTTCAACGTGTCATGTGCTGCCTGTAGGTGCGCTGGGGAGGAAAGGGCTCGACCGAGGAGGGGGCCAAGCTGGAGAAACCGAAGAACGCTGTGGTGAAAATGCCAGAGCAGGAGTACGAGCCCTTCGAGCCCAAACCTAAGAAAGCTCACAACAAGAAGGCGCCTCAGAACCGGAAGTGGTACACGCCCATTCGGGTAAAGCCGCACTCAGCTTCCCTCAAGACCAAACAGACAATGGGGCACGAAAATATCGACGTTTATTTGATGTATTTACGCAGAGAGGAGCACAGAAGCGTGTATCTCAGTGTGTGATCGCAAACTTCTCAGCACATAATGTGCATCCTGGCTGAAAAAATGTCCGCTTTTCAGGAAACCTGCCTTGTTTACAGATTGACCGCTGTGCATTTTTGAGCTCCTGCCCAGTGAGTTTCAAATAACCGAGGGAAAATTTTCTCAACCCGCAGAGAAGCCCGAACTCCTACCACCGAAGTTAAAAACATGAAAAGCGCCACAAGTGGAGTTGCAAAGTTTTCACAAGACAGCAGGGAGGAATAAAAGTCTGTTTGGACCATATTTATGTGTAATTAGTTGCATAAGCACCAAATTCCCCAACTATCAATGTGTACACATAGCCAAAGTTAGTATAAGCAGACAGAGAGACATTGTTAGATTTGGCGTCAGCGCTGTTTGTCTTTTAATGGTACACTACAATACAGCTCTGTGGAGCCACACTGGCCTTTCATACAGTAGCAGCACTTGTTATCTGACTTACATGACACACAAGCCCGCAGTGATTCACACCGAAACACTTCCTACAGTCAGTGGAAAAATGTGAGCTCGCACACTGACCGGTCACTGTGCGCTCAGTCCGTACACAGTTCTGTGTTTCTCCACCTGAAGATCCTTTCATTGGTTGTGGTTAGTTTAAGATATCCACTTCCTTCCTCTCGAGTACGTTGAGTGTCTTCACTTCATGATCTAATCAGATGCAATGTGATAGCTGCGTGTTACACCTCAGGTATGCTCTATTTAACCCCAGATTTACACTGAGATACACGTACTGTTGTCGTTTTTATCGGCGGGATCATCACTCAGGGAATTAAAGTTCATGCGGCTTCAGTTAGTCAGACGTGAACCAAAATATGACCGAGTGACTAATCAGCGCGGCCTCAACCAGAGCGGAAGGAACTAATCAGTAGAATCAGCTGCTGTAGTGTTTGTTTGGGATTCAAACCTGCAGACTCTTTGCTTCAGAGGACCACAGACCAAACGTTTGCTGATACAGGAGAATCAGTATGAATATAGTTTTATGAAGGATTGCAGTGTGTGAAGAGTTTTGGTGTGCAGATGTGGGCAGCTGTGAAACCTCTCCCTCTCTCTCTCTGTCCTGTTCAGGGTAAACTGGACGCTATCTGGGCTCTGTTTCGCCGCGGGTACGACCAGGTCTCTCTGATGAGACCCCAGCCCGGAGATCATGTGAGTACATCAGCGGTGAAATATTTAATTTCATCCAATGCTTTTACACACACACACACAATCACATTTGCTTCCCATGTTCCTCCCTTCTGTGGTGGTGACACACAGTCGTATCACCAACTTCCTCCTCATCTTCTTTGTGTTTTTCTCTTTTTGAGGTTTTGTTGAGTTCAGTAATTTTGGCCAACAGTCAGGGGAATGATGTGTTTTCCTCGAAGGTACGGTGATAATGGCTAAAAGCTCGTAGTCATATTTGACACGGAGCCAAACCAAAGCCGGCGAATCATTTCAATCCAACAAACCGATTGTTGCTGACGGACATAATCCATTCTAGCAACGTTAGCTCCATCAATTGGGGAAAAGCGTTATCTCCAGCTGACTGTTCATGCTTCAGCTTGACTTTTTTTTTTAACTAGAACGCTGCAAGGGTCTTAAATATACTGCACACTTGGTGGCTTCATGCTATCATGCAAAAAGACTGTGGCTAAAGCTGGCAGGGAGTATTTTAGTCTTGTCATTGTTAACATGTTAGCTTGCTGAGTTTAGCTGTACTTTCACTCACAAAGTACAGCCTTGCAGAGCTGCCCGCATGGTCTTGGACCACAGCATGATCATCAAATAAAACACTGTAATCCCGACTATGTTCTGTTATATCATCAGCTCCTTCACTACTTTCTCCTTATTCACTACGTCCTGTCCTTTCTCGATCTGTCGCCCACTTTTCTTTCATTATACTTGTTTCTGCCTTTTTCTTTCTCTTCCTGCTGATCCGACCCTGTCCCAAGAGTAAGAGCAGGCATATGGCAGGGAAATTAACAATGTTTGGCACCTTATCTTGCATACTTTACTTAAGCTTTATTGTTTGTATACGATGGATTAGGACGCTTTTAGAACGAGGTCTAACCAGTATAAGGAGTTTAATTGGGAATCCAGAGCAGGACTGAGTCGCTAATTACTCTTCTCACTACACTTTGGAACCATCTTGCACACAGTTTTTTTTTTTTTTTTTTACATAACTTCTTGTTGTGGATTGATAGGGCTAAAAAAAAAAAAAGACAGCCCCCCAGTGATGACTTCAGCCCCGTCCACACCACTTTAACACGTGGAGGAATCCACAGCTTGCCAGTTTCTAGACTGATTGGAGATTAATGTTTAGAGAAGGGGACAAGCAGTCAGTTTATTGCATACTTAGCAAAAAAAGGCCTTACATTTAAAGGCTGTGCGATTTATGATGATGATGAGTCAGACGGATATTTTCAGATGTATATTCAAGTGTGTGATAATCCATCTTTGGGTGAAAAGAAAAAAGATTATGTTCCAAACTGGCTCGGTTATAAAAGTCTGAAAACGCTTCAGTCATCTGTACGCATTACTCATCCCGTCCTCCCTTCCTCCATCTGTCTCTCCGTCTCATTCACTCCTGGTGTGTTGGTGCGCTGGCTAACACCTCCGCTGGCACGTCTCCATCCCGTTAAACCGGCCTCGCTCTCACACCTGCTTCACATTAGACGGCATAAAACGGATAGAAAACAGAACCGCAGCTCACCCTCAAGACACATCCTCGCTGCCCGACAGGAGTCTTTTCTGATCCGTTTGTGTGTGTGAGCTGGTAAAAATTCTCTGTTCTTCACAGATCAGCCAAGTGGTTTAGCATTAATGCCCCCAAAAAGCCCCAGATAAGAGTTTGGTTTGAACATGGAGAGTTCACTGAGTGCAGACAGCTCTCCGGGGATGTTTTAAATCTCTCTGACACGTTCAGCAAAGTCAGTTTTAATGTTTAAATGTGTTCTGGTGATTCTTTATAATTTCCATCTTCACAAGTCCTAACAGGCACACTGGTTTTTAGCTACGCTAGCAGTGTGTTTAGTGCTAATTAGCAAACGCTGCACGTTAAAATACGACAGTGCACATTATACCTGATACACATAATTAGCATAGCTTTAGCGTCTGTTCACCACCTTTTCTTTCATTACATTTGTTTCCAATCCTTTTTTCTGGTCTTGCAACATGTCAGGAGCCAGAATCCCGGAGCCAGAAAAATCATTTTCTGGCTCCGGGAATTCCACATTTATGAGAGTTTTCCTGTCACTATAAACACGCAGAGTTGAGATTTGCTGAGGCAAATGAGACACAATTAGCTCACAATAACATCTTTACCAAAGCAAGCCGGCAGTCCGATAAAAAAGATTTTGAGATTTGATTTCCTTGGTCAATAAATTTCTCTAACCCGTAGAAGCTTTTAGCGATGGCCACATACGCAAAGTTCTGCATGACGCAATGCTTATTTTCTCGAAGAAATCGTGCCTCTTTTTCCACTCAAATGACGTCGTCTCCTCTAGTCGTTTACAGTTTGTAACGAAGCGGCAGAAACATTGCTCAGGCCAGCGGGGCCGGCTCGTTTCCAGGTAGTGTAATGTTTTATTTCAAAGCACGGAGCACCTCTCTCCTTACCTGAAGAGCTATTTGGTGTTACGTTTCCTGCCACACTCCCACCCAGAACAGACCTTTCAGAGCAAAGTCTCACACTCCAACTCTGGCAGACTTTCACATTCATAGCAACACTCGCTCTTTACCCGAGGCCAAGTTGGCCGAGCTCGGTCTGGATTTTTGATCGGTCACTCTGTTGCCATGGCGCGTTTTTCATCGCTGTGCTGATTGCCACAGCAACAGCCGAATGTCAGCCTCGCGACCGGCCTGGCTACAGTCCTCTACGGTCAACATGAGCCTCAGGGAGCGCACAGTGAGCTCTTTTAGTCAAAGCTGTATCCACCCTGCACTCGATATACAGTGTGAACATTTACTGCATGCAGCTCATTAAATCTTCCCCACTTCCTGTTTTGGAGATCACGTGTTAGAATCTTCTGCATTCGGGATCGACAGTAAATTCACGATGTGACAGACTTGCGGATCGCGGTTAAGTTGTATATAAACTGTCACTTGTAATCATAGATTAGTGAGCGCACAGTAAAAAATGCCTCTCTGTTGCTTTGGTTATAGAAATGTTGTATAATAATAATCCCTGATCTCTCCTTTTGTGTTCATATACTTTACTGAACACACACACACACACTGCTCCTTACCATCAATGAACCCAGTAACCTCTGCATGTTTGCGTAGCATAGGCTGTGTGTGTGTGTGTGTGTGTGTGCGTACACTGCATATATGTATACATACATAACCACATAATTCACCAATGATAGACCGGAGTTAACGAGGATGAAGTTATCTCCATCTGAGACAGGAGTTAGCCATTATGAGTGTGTGTGTCACCCAACCACATCCATTAGACTGACGTCAGAGTGTACAGTGTGAGGCAGAGCTCTCTCTCTCTCTCTCTCTCTCTCTCGCTCTCTCATTCACATAAACATAAGCCTCCCCAGGGAAGCATTTAGCTGGCTAAAGGACATGAGGTAATACCTACAGTAAGGCAGACAACTGCCAAGGCTGTCTCCACCAACTGAGAGACCATGTCTCACACACACACACACACACACATATTTGGCCAAGCCTAGACAATTTTATGACCTTGGTAAGACTGTAGACAGTGGAGGAGGTCAGCGTGCAAGAACGAGCGAGTGTGGCTTTCTTTAATCCGGGAAAATGTTCATAGATTCAAACCGCAGCTGGGCGCTAACAGAGCGACGTACACGAAGCCAAAAACACGTCTCTCACTGTATCAAACTGGCTTCAAATCTGCCACACAAAGACAATCCATCTGTGGATTATTATAACTCAATACAAAGTTTACACACATTTTAACGAGTGCACACTGTGTTTTCATGAACCTAAGTTCAGTTTTCTCGCTGAGAGTTAGACGAGACAATTTCTTAAATCTGTACGCTAAATGTGAAGCTACTGCCAGCAGCTATCTTAGCTTAGCATGCAGACTGGAAACCAGGGGAAACAGCAAGCCTTCCTACCAGCACCTCTGAGGCTCATTGTAATTATTACATCTCGTCATCACAACCTTTCTAAACGACATGTAACTAAATGTAATTAGTGAGCTTTAGTGGTGCTACAAAGACTAACTGTTGCTAACTGTTAACCTGTTTCCAGTAAATGCTAATCCAAGTTATGCTAATCCAGATCAGTCCAATTCAGTGAGCTGCTGGCGGTAGCTTCATATTTAGCGTACAGACGTAACAGTGGAGTCATCATCTGTAACTCTGCAAGAAATGTGCCAAATATGTAATTTATTCTTATATTGTGTTTATTGTTAATCAAATCACATAAAAGTGTAACAATTTACCACAGAACTGATGAAAAATCAGTTTTAATCAGTTTTAGATTCAGTTTCTGTCCGTTTGAGCATCTTTTTTTCAATATCCACAGAATTACCTAACTGTAACACAAATTTCCAGCTAATGTTGAGGCATTGCTCTTCACTTCATTTCCCATTATTGACACTGAAAGCTATTCTATGGAAGACTGACTTTTTTTCTCACTAAATTCTGAGATTGAGCCAGAGCTCAGTTTAACATATTGCCTAAAGGAAGCATTCTTTACACACCTCTCCCCATGAGTATTCTTACGAGGCAGTTTCTGCGTCTAGGAATGCCAGACTGGATAAGTGGTGACCAGAGTTGATGGTCACTGCTGGATCCTTGTGTTTTTCTCACAGCAGCTAATTCACCATTCGAGATGACAGGAACTGTGTCCTTTGTGACTGCTTTAGATTTTGTGCTAAGTGTCGCCTTTACGTGAATATGTGTATGTGTTAAAGAGAGTCACCGGTAACTTTAAAGTGCGTCTGACCTGAAGAGAGAAGTTAAGTTCAACTTCAGTGTTTTAAAGCAAGGGAAGTCATTTCCCAGCATTCATTAGTGCTTTTTCTCTGTAGACAAGTCATGCATACACGCGTACACATGTGAAATGAGCCCTGCTCATTCCACACGGCTTTGTAAGCGTCGGCCTCTGTTCCCTCATTTTCCACTCTGAAACCATGCTCTTGTGGCTCCAATCACCGATACTGGTTATTAGCAGATTAACATAACTTCACTCCACACTGACTGCCAACCACATGCAACTATGGAGTGAGGCAAGTTACTATGGTAACAGCGACCTCTGTGAACTTGCGTGAAGCCGGCGGTTAGTGTAATCTTTTACGAGTGGCTCAGGAGTGAAATGTGATTTACGCCAGAACAAATTCATTTGTTTTACAGTCTGATAAATCAGCTTTACACTGTTTAAAATTTTCGGACTCAGCTGCTACTTTTTATCGACCAACACCTCACCCACACACACACAGACACACACACACTCCAGCCGCAGCCTCTAACCTAAATCCATTGTGAGTATGAGGAAAGTTTAGTCAGTTCTCGGGACAGAACATTGCACTAACCTGGATCATATGGGGGCGTCAAAGCAGGGATTTAACTGTAATCCGGAACACCAGCTGGCCATACACACACACACACACACACACAGCTACACAATGTCACTGCCTTCTTAGCCCAGATGTGCTACAGATTAGACTGCGTGTGTTACACGGCACTGTACATGGCATGTAGTCTCTTCTCATATCACATGCATATTCATATTGACATTGTCATGTCTGACTTTCGTGTCATACACATTTACTTTCTTTTCCCTTTCTGAATTAAAACTTTGCTGGACTAAGGCTGCACTGAAGCACACTGCTCCTTTGAGTTAATTACCAATGTCCTCATGCTAACGTGCAGGTATAATGTCTACCATCTTCACCAAAGCAGCATGCTAACATTTGCTAATAAGCTCTGAACACAAAGTACAGCTGAGGCTGAAGGGAATGCAGACATTTAATCATAGGCCCAAATCGTGGACAAATTAAATGTTTGATCTGATGGTTGTGTTACCAAAGTCAGCAAAGCTCTGTATAAGAATAATATAAGTATAAATATCAAGGTTCAAGGTTTATGTATTGGTATTGTTATATCTGGATCAATGTCACTGCAATCCATGCAACCGTTGTCAGGACATTTTGTTACAAAGCAACAACACAAACCTCATGCTGGCCTAAGATCTGAACTCTTTTTTTCATCTTTCGTGTCTCTTTCTCCCCCCTTTAGGGTCGATGCATCAACTTCACAAGAGTGAAAGAGGAGTCAGCGGCAGCCAAGGCCCAACCCCGCCCCCCGATCCACACGCCCTCAGCCCCTCCAGCGGACTACGCCCCGTGACCCGCACCGCCTCCTCGTCTCCCCCTCCTAGCAGCCCTCCTGCCAGATCACCCCCGACGAGCCAGGTTCTCCCAGGACCACCGCCAGCGCGCACGCCCCCGGGGCTTCCCTGTCCACCGCCATCGCGTCCCCCGCCAACCCTTCGACCCTGAACCACACAGACAAACCCCGCTCCCGCCCCCCACCCTTCAACCCCACCCGAACGCACCCCAGCTTTGATATCACAGACTTACCGCTCTGTTGACCAGTTCTTTCACTTTGTGAAGGTTGTGGTCTTCGCTGCCAAAGATACTCCTGCTATAAGCCAAAGATCAGCAGTATTTTGAATCCCAGGCGCCCTGTGATCCTCTTCTTGTACGGGAAAGAGCGTCAGGTCAAACTTCAGTTGTTTCAAACATGATGAATTGTGGTAGGAAATAGTGAAACTAAATTTTTACAATCACCTCAATGCTCTCCAAAATCGGACAGGTCATTTTCCACAGGGCACAAGTACATTCTGATGATTTTTGACCGTTTGACTTGACGTTCTCGCCCATGCTGTGGAGGAACGGGGGGCGATTCTGGGAAATATTTTACTTTAGTGTCGGCGCGTGTGAGATCAGGGAGGATTGTTGCTGGACAGCAAAGCATGTAGGGACAGGAAGTCCATAGAAGAATACTGCAATGGATGAAATTTCTTTGTTGTCTTTATCAACTACTGAGTTAGGCCATTGTTGTCAAGAGTTAAAGGTGAAAAGTAGGTTGTACATGAAAATCTGAGCAGTAAATAAATTGGTTTATTTACTCCATTGCTGTGATGCTGAAATTTGATTTGATTGGTCATGAGGTTAATGCTGTTGAGCAACTAAGATACGACATATCTCACTGGCTAAAACGTTTTTTTTTTTTTTATATATTGTTACTTGTGCCAAAGTGATTTTTTTACTCACCTTTTATAATGTTTCTTTTATCCACAACATGCTAACCCAACAAATTCCAGCCCTTTGCTCCAGATCAGTCAATCATTACATGATTTTGTGGTCCAGTTGTTCTACCAGTGACAGGGAAGTGTACAGATGTTACGTGGAAGGTATGTTTATACAATATGTGTTTGAGATGCGTTTTTTGAATGTTAACGTTGGTCGATATCTTTGAGGCTTTGGATTTTGTCCTTAACCACCTTTTCATGTAGTTGAATTTAGAATACAGCAATATATAGTTTTGGTTTTTTTTGTTTCGTATCTGCGCACATAGACATGTTGTTGGGCAACTACATTTGTTTTTGTTAGCATTTGGAAAATTGAGCAACCAGAAATCAGGTTAACTCTCCTCACATTTTTTTTCCACACACAATCCTGATACTGTACTTTGATACCAATGTGTTTTTTTTTGTTTTTTTTTAAATGTCTTCAGTTTTATCATCACCGGTCACATTGCAACTGCAGGGCAGTTCAAAGAGCATCTAATTTATTTTACTCCCCGAGAGAAATAGAGGAGAGTACTTGAATATCGACAAGGTGTCCAACCACCGAGACGGACACTGTGCGCAGAATTTAGACACACAACAGCTAGCCAGTTAAAAGTCATATAAGAGTGTACCAGCGTTTCTCAACCCCTCAGCTACACCGAAACTTTGAAATATGAAAGTGATCCAGCTACATACATCGGTCGGTAAATAAAAAGAATAATAAATTGCATGAATATTACATAAGACAGGCCTTAGTGATCCCACACTGGGGAAATTCACTTGTCACAGCAGCTCGTATAAAGTATAAAGTCATGCAGGTGGACTGAAGGACCTGTTGCTGATGGAGCTGCTCTGAGTTCCTTGATAGCACGTGAAAAGATGTCACTATATGCTAAATTTGGCGATCTCATCTCCAAAAACTGAAGAAGGAACGATGAGATTTTGACTTCCAGGTGTAGAAAAGAGGTTTTAAAACGCTGGTATTCCTTTTATATCCAGTGCCTTCTGGAATTTTCTTCTTGTTTTTTGTTTTGTTTTTTTTATACTTTCATTTTTATGTACGTCGTTCAGTTATGTCGTGTACCGTTGTGTTACTACATGTCGTTGTAATCCTGTCACTGCCTTAAAGCTGAGCTAAAAGAAAATGTGTTGACCTCTAAATGACAGTACAGCTCAGATGAGTGGAACCAATATTACTGACGAGGTGTTACGTGTTCAACAAACTCAGTTTGATGCATTGGTAGAGTTACCATAAGCAAGGCCAAGTTTTGCTCGGTTTGACTACATTTCCCATGAGCTTTGTGGCTCCTGATTGGGATAAAAAAAGTCTTTGTTGTTTCTTATTCATCACTGAACACGATGAACATTTCAAAGCAGCATCTCCATCTGCTCTGGAGGAACAGCAGCACCCGAATTATACTAATATGACGGATCTCATTTATATGGCATCACTTACTATCATCTAGTTAAACATGTTGCACCTTTCACGCAGGCAACGAACCTGTTTGTTCAGCATTAAGACCACCAGGAAATATATATTGTAAGTCAACTGTTTACAAACTCCCCAACCCAGCAACACAATTATTATTGTATTATTGTAATTTGCCGCAGTTTCCTTGTCTTTATCGCTCTGTCTGCTCTGTCAGAACACACACATGCGGCTGGTAGATGTTCCACTTACTACTGCACAAAACTGCTGAACCTCTGCGGTTTCAAAGACGTATTGTTTTAGGGAGGTCCGGGGTTGTTTTTGCAACTCACTTCTTCACCTCCGTAAGACCCGAGAAGGAATTTCAGAATAAAAGCAGCATTGATGCAGGATCAGTGTTTGAGAGGGAACTTCTGCGGCGGCTGTCAGAGCTCGGCTCAGAGATGAGATACATTATGTTAATCAGTGTTCTTTTTCACACGTATAAACAGCAGTACTGAAGCAAATATGAAAGACGTATATGATTTTCTCTTGTTGGTTGACATAACTTTTTTTTTTTTTTAACAGTATCAATAAAGGTTGACTTCCAAGCTTCTACCAGAGAGTCCCTGTGTGTGTTTTCTGCTTGTGCCCATGTGTAATACAGGAGTCAGTGTCTGGCCGGGCTAATATCCCTTCTGCAGCTCCACCCTTGGAAGTTTGGACAGTGGATAACTGTGCCATTCACAGTTAGCCCTGTATACTGCTCACACACACGTTTTGGCTACATTTAATAGCACAGAATTACCTGGCCTGTGAGGTCCTGTTTATCTTTCAGACATTTCAGACGCTTTAACTCATCATGGCAGGAAAACGGACGCAACTGACAGCATTAACAAATGATTGTGTTTGATAAGGTTCCACTAACGATGCATGCAAAGATATGTCGGGGTTAGTTCCGCCTGCGTTTGACAAGTCAAAGTGTCGGCGGTCAGAAAGGTCCTCAAAACAAATAAACAGAATATTGTTGATGAGTGAGTTCACACTGTTACGACTTAGTGGAAGATCCGTCATTAATCCATCATTAATGTTACTGGCAACGCCTGTGCTTTCCCTGCAAGCTATAGGCCTATAGCAAACACATGCATCATAACGTAAATGTTAAATGTCCTGTACTTGTAGAGAACCTTTCCAGTCTTTTGACCACTCAGGACTCTTTGACGCTACAACTCATCCGAGCGAACAAAACATGAAAACCAGAGTACAGACAGCAGATGGATGTCATAGATTTGCTGCACTTATCTTTTTTTGTATAATAAGTTAGCAGGGAGACAAATATCCTGCACTGGTAATGACTTCCATTCATTTATACCCAGCTAACCTGTTGTGTTGGAGAGAAACAGAAAAGTGGTTTCACTTCCACCTTTAATCCTCCTGAGGCTTCTTTTTTTTTCTTTTTTTTTTTTGCTGTTGAGGGAAGGGTGCTTTCCAGCGAATTTCCCCAAATACTTCTTTCCACTGCCGGGCACCGCTGCGCTCACCACCGGCTACCTTCCGGTCACAAGCTTCATGCTAACCTTTCGAACTCCACCTCCCAGTCAGGAGACAGCAAGGAGGTAGGAAATAATGTCGCTGCTGGGCTTGAATTCAAGTGTGCTGGTGTGTATCTGAGCATCCCCTTTGAGCTCCGAGGATGTCCCTCTGTAGCGACCCCATTAAGAAGCAAATGTATTTTAAAAAAACACTGTGCGCTGAAGGAAGATTCGAAATCTGTTTCTCTGGTTGGTAATGAATTTAATACAGCCAGAATAGCCCCCATGAGCAGTTCCAGCTGGATAATTACTGTGGAGTCTGCGTTTTTTCCCCTCTGCATGCAGAGGAGAGAAGGATGTGGGATGTTGAAAGGGGTGGGCTGAATCAGAAAAATGGAGAAAAGAATGGAGAAAATGAGGCAGAGGGGCAGTCGGTGCTCCAAAAACACTGAGCGCTGAACGAGGGAGAGCTGAACAAAGCAAAAACAGCAGCTGGGACTCTCCCTCGCTGTCCCATCGCCCTCACCAACCCGGGCTTCTTCTCCATCTTTACCCTGCCTCAGCTTTGCTTCAGTGTTGTTGTTATTCGACTGTGAGGTTAGATTATGTTTTTACATAATGTTCCTGGAGAACCTGTCTGTCCAACTCACCCAAAACACTCCAGACACTGTATTTACTACAGTAGGAAAAACATCCTGTTTGTTCATAACTGTACTTCTCCAAAGTGGCATATTTTGGCCGTGACACCACAACGACCTAAAATGATGCTGATGAAGGGATGAGCAGGGTGTTTGCATGGTTACCAAGGGTTACCGAAAGCAACAAGGTACCAGTCACAAACATTCCAAATACTTCCACCGGAGATTAAAAACAACAAACACTTTCAGTCTGTCACAGCCCATCACATTCCTGTGTGTGTCCATGGTCAGGCATGATAAACAGCTGGTGAAAGCGTTGCATGGGAAGAACGTGCAACGAGATAACGTTATTAATTGAGCACCCTTGCACTTTATTGCATTTGCACCTCAACAAATTCGGCCACTAAAATTCAAATTTTCAGTGTTTCCACTCAATCATCAAACATCATAACAGGTGGAAGAAAAAGCACCTTCTGATACACCTGCTAGCTAGTTTCTTAGCAAACACCTTATGTTTGCATGTGAGCTTCTCAAGCAGTAGCTCAGAGAACATTTGACTCTTAACAAATCAACCTCATTGAACTGCTGACTGCAATCCCACATACCCTAGACCTCTGTCTCATCGACTGTATGGAGGCTTGAAGAATGCCAAACACTGGGTATGAAATGGTGGAGATACAGAGGCAAACCTTGTGACCTGCACATTTCAACCAGCCATCTTGAATGGCGGGGTGTGAAATTTTTAAGTTGTCTGTAGTGTAATTTATTTCGAGTCTGGGTACACATGATTATAAGTGGTTATTAAATGGTTTTGCAGCCACAACATCACAACAATCGCTCTGAGCCAGCGCTCTGTTTCTAGTCTGGTTCACAGATATTCAGACAATATTTGTGGGAAGTGAATTCCGCCGTCGACCGCCATCATGAAGCAGGCGAGGCCGAAAGCAGAAGCCTCCATGAAGCGTATCATTATATAAAGACTACAACAGTATACAGACTTGCATACACACTGCTCTAATGAGAGGTGGACGAGGGATTGTTGCATGATTATGATTGCTACCGAATGTCCCAGGAGGCAATGGCATCATTCATAGAAGCTGACATGTTTACTGCTGCTTGGTTTGCTCTCTCTTTAATATTCCTGTCTTTCTGACATTGCTTCTCTTTTCCTTTCCTTTATATACCATCCCTGTCCTTTCTTTCTTTCTTTCTTTCTTTCTTTCTTTCTTTCTTTCTTTCTTTCTTTTCTCTACTCCCTCCCTCTCTCGGAGCTGAAGAAAACCGAGGCCCATAGGAATGTGCTGATGGTTGAGTGTTTCATCTTGGTCTCACATTACCGCCCAGACTGAACCTCACTGACCCAACACACACATGCGCGCACACACACACACACACACACACACACACACACACACACACACAGATGCTGGTATTTGTCATTGTGCCTGTATTTTGATGCCCCTGGTATCCAGGGCAACTGGTGTGAGCGCAAACAGCAGGCTGGAAAGATGGAAAGCTGTCCTGTAAGCACAGTGGTGGTTTTTTCGCAGTTAAATCTGAGTTTATATGACTATATTCAGTGTTTCGGGTCCTCGATACACTGCTACACGGGGAAAACTTGTAATGCTTTCTTGGCTCTGCACTTTTCTTTACTGTAATTCAAATGAAGGTGACAGGTTAATTTGACAGTGCTTATAAAGGTTGCCACTTCCATCTTTCCTTCACTCTGTGGTCCAACTGATGAAACATCACTCTCCATCCCGGTCAAATATCTTACATAGCCTGGAGGTGTGTTTTGGGTCATTGTCATACTGGAAAACAAATGAGGGTCCAGCTATATGCAAACCAGATGGGATGGTATGTCACCCAAAGTGTCACCAGTAAAGTACCCAAACACCTCCTCCTCCATGCTTCACGGCGGGAACCACACATGTAGATGTCATCCGATCACTGCATCTCACAAAGACACAATGGTTGGAACCAAAAATCTCAAACTTGACTCATCACACCAAAGTCCAGCTTTCCACTGGTCAGATGTCCAATCTTTGTGTTTCTTGGCCCAATTAGTTCTCTTCTTCTTGTTGGGTCCCTCAGTTGTGGTTTCCTTGCAGCAATCCGACTACAAAAGCCTGATTCACACAGCCTCCTCCAAAAAGTTGATGTTGATATTTGTCAGCTACTTGAACTCTGCGGGGCATTTATGTGGGCTCTCATCTGAGGTCACGTTAATTGGTCATTTCAAAGACCGGTAAATGTGACAAACTTCTTATCCTCCGCAGCAGAGCTAACTATTGGTCTTTCTTCCCTTGGGCGGTCCTCATGACAGTCAGTTTCTCCATGGGGTTTCATGGTTTTGTGACTGCACTTGAAGACACATTGAAGGTTCTTGAAATTTTCCACATCTTAAAATAATGATGGACTGTCGTTTCTCTTTACTCTTTTTAAGTGTCTGATGGTCTCTGACACATTAAGTAGGCAAGAAATTCCACTAAATGACTCTTGACAAGGCATACCTGTTCACTGAAAAACATTTCCAAGTGACTCAAAGCTGAAAATCATTCAGTCAGAAGGTGTGCCCAAACTTTTGACCTGTTCTCTACCTACATGGTGCCGATAGACCCTTTAAATCTCACACACACGCCCTGAAGCCAATCTTTCAGTGACCTCAAAGTTGCACTGCGCGTTTCATATCAACAGTGGATCGTGTAATGTGAAAGAGGTCGCTCGGAGTGATGAGCCCACAGAGACTCTGCAGTTCCCCTCAGCTGTATCGAGCATTGTCATTGTTTTTGTTTCACCGCCCGCAACTTTTGGTTCAGTCTCACCACTCATCAGTGTTGTTTACAACGGCGGGGAACTGTTTTCAGCAAAAAAAAAAAAAAAAAAAGAAACGTAAAAAAACTCAGATGAACCCACTGTATGCCACCAGCCCAGCACCATGAAGTTATTCTATTCTCTATTGGATATAATAATAATATAAAAATACAATAATATATTCATCAGCTGAACAGAAACATGACTGAACGATAATGTTGCTGTGTGTCTGCTGTCTGTGTAAATAGGCAACTGTTTGCTATCAAGTTCACCATATTAACTTTATAAGGTGATAATGAGTCAATTTCACTTGCCCTGAGCACCCAAAACCTTTCCCTATTTAGAACCAAGTAATTGCCAGTAAAAAAGTAAATACTGTAGAGGTGGCAGATCAACACTTTGTGTGTCGAACATGAAAAATACAGACAAACCAGCGTTGTCTTTGGGACATGTTGGGACTAAGAACTGATAACACTGTCTTGCAGTTAATATTCCAACATGGCTCAGGTTCAGCGGACTGACTGAGTTCATGCAAGAGAACAGAGGGGAAATAATGAATAATGTAACCACGCTGACAAACACAGATGTAAAAGTTACTGAATTATTATCACATTATTTGTGTTTTTGGTGAGAGATGAGTGTACACACAGAGGCCATGCCGCCCGGCTGTCAACTTCCGTTATTCTGCAACACTGATGATGTTGTGGACTTCGGAAAACCCCAAGTGTCACTTCTGAAGATTATTACTGACTCACATTTCTGTAAACAATGTGAATGTGTGCATGTGTGTCTGTGTGTGTCTGTGAGTGGGTTTATAGGATTTTCCCATCAGTTGTTAATTTATTTCATATTGAAACTTTATTTCAGTTTTGGTTTCTTCAAGTTTTTATTTTATTATTTCTCAGTTTGGTTACAATTTATCAATGAATCTCTGTGGAAAGTGTGTGTGTGTGTGTCTGAGGTTTGTCTTTGAATGTTATTTGAACGGGCCTTGCTGAGGTCAAAAGTAGCAGTTGACGAAAGGCTAAATCCGGAAGTGTATATATTTTAGTTTAGTTGTAGTTTTTGTATTTAATTTACATTAATTTGTGTGCATGCATGCTGAAAAGATCAAGGCACCCATGCTGTTAATTAACTTTAAGCCTTAATATAATTTGAACAGGTGAGTCATATAAACATTCACCCTCAGTACAGTTGTCATGAACGTGGAAATTAGCTATGGAGACCAAAACAGTTTTTTGTACCAGGCTGTAAACATGTTTATTTCTGCTGTGTAGTTGGACATTTCAACATGGGGGCTTATGGAGACTCTTCTGTAGCCAAGATCTAGTGGTCATTTGAGGAACTGCAACTCTTTGGTACTCCCACTGCATGCTACTTTAGGTTAGGCTGATGTTTACACATCAGTTTTGCCATCCATTATATCGTATCACACGTAGTCATAAAATGGAATAGTTCTCGTTTTAAAAGAAGTCAGCTGTCGGCTCACAGAGTTTGGTAAATTAGTTACAGCTGATTAAATCTGCTGGCGACAGTCATCATTTTTAAACTGTACATGCCGTGTGAGGAAAGCTCAATTGCAGCAACTATAACTACAGAGGATGGGGCTTCGCAGAAAGAGCCAAACAACGTGCGACTGCTGTAAAGAGAAAATAAAATAAACGTAAGCCACACGCATCATGTGGCTCTGTTACCGTCAAATGAAGCGGCAATCAGACAGGAAGGGTTAAAAAAAAAAGCAGCGAAGCAGCCACAGTGCCAGCACTGCTTTGCTCAGCACTGAAAGGAATTACAGTTCTGTGATGCAAACGTGGCACCAGGAGCTGCCCTCAACAACCACCCCTCACCCCCCATCCACACACACACACATGCACACACACACATGTACACACACACATCCCCCTCTTCTCTGCTTCCTCCCTCTTCCTGCCAAAGCCAGTGCGACCACTCAGGCCCCAGGGGCAACTTGTGTGGCACTGAATCCCCACCTCCACCTTCTCCACCTCCACCTCCACTTCTTCTCCCCCTCCTCCTTCACATCAACTCTGTAAACGAGTCCTGCACATTCAGCTCTTTACCTCACTTATCTCTAGTGCAGCTCGGTTCTCTGCAACGTCAAACAATAGATACAACGTTGTTCTCTTGTACCAGCTGTGTAAAACACTGAAAGTCATCCACGCGAAGTTTAGCTTAACCCAGACTGTCTCCAGTAAGCATTATTCTACCTTGCAGCTTTTATTATGTGCAACCCCCTGACCAGGAAGTGGGAAGAACAAGAAAGATAAACAGAGAGAGACGCAGCTTGCTCCAAGACTCCCACACACATGCATGCACACACACATATGGAGCTTATTCGGAGGGATAAAGGGAAATAAGAACAGGCTGCTTTAAATTTAGGTTTCTTCAAACAAGCAGTACATGGAGATGAAGCTGAGATACATCGAAACCAGGAAAGAAAAAAAAAGTCACATTGTTCTATGATGGATGCTGTCGTGCCCGTGGATTAACTTTGCTTGTAGCGTTGTTGAAATAAGCAAATCTAGGTGTGTGGTCACCGACACCTGATCGGCCCCAGGTGAAGAAGGCATGGCCACCTACTCATCCCTTCTATGAGGTCTGCAGGAACCTGATTGGAGCAGCACCGATCCAGGCATCCAATCTGATGAATGAACCGCATTTAAAGTAGAGTCAGGGCTGCTTGTTTTTGTGCGTGGAGCCCGCCTTGCTGTATTTAGAAAGTTTCATTGTGAGTGTTAACTAGTGTGTTAGCTTCCACTGACTTTTGACACAGAGATTTGTTATGCTTGGTTTGTTTGTTCCCTTATAGTTGACCTCACCTCCTTTTGTTATTTTATCTTCTAACTTTGTCTTACCAAGAAAGTCTGGTTTGTGTTATTTCCTTTTCCCCCACGAGCTGGTAAACTGCTTCTAATTGGGGTCGCTGGAGCCTTGGCATTGGGCGACACCCTTGCCAGTTCATTACAGGAGTAATACATAGAACCAGCATGTCCTTGGACTGTGAGAGTAGGCCAGAGTACGCAGAGTGAAGCCACCCAAAAATGTTGGCTACCCTTTCTTGAATAAAAAACAAATACATACATACATAACCCTGCTAATGATTTCTGTACAGTCCCTAAAGAGTTCTCAGACTTCTCCGTTTGTAATACACACACCCCGAGAAGACCAACAGTATCCAGCTTCTTTTTTTTTTTTAGGGTTTTGGACGGAACTGCAGACGCCTCAGAGCATAAAGACACCGGAGACTCGACCAGAGACAGGGAGGGCATGACGTGACCAAACTCAGCGACCGGATACAAGTCTCACATTTACACGGTGGGCACATTAACCAACAGAGCAGCCAGGACACCCACAGTCTGCAGTGTTTTTCGCTTCACTTGGTCGGTTCACGTCCCACAAATGTGCTCGACTTTTACTTTTTCTAAATGTTGAAGGTATGTTGCAGACTTGCATTAATCCACGTGTCCCATTTCGTGCTTATTTATTTCTCATAGAAAGTAAATGGAGGAGAACTCCCTGCCTCATGAAATCTCATATGGCATTTAATTGCTGTAATCCAGTGTGGATGTAATGGAGAGCCTAACGTTTATATGATTGTTTCAACTGTGTTTAAACAAGCGTATTTTGGTTGTAACCATCTTGTATAGTAGAGAAGAAATGTAATTATTTAGGTGCTGCTGAAACAAGGGCACTATGGGACCAAAGTGATGCTTAGTGGGAAACATACAGTGTCTCAACTGGTTTCAATTGTACCAATTTCGGTATGGAGTTGTAACCAGAAAGAGGAGAGAGACACCAAAGACACCAAAGACAGACAGACAAAGATAGAGAGAGTTATGTGACACAATTGATGTTTATATTCTGACAAAAAAGGAACCACAGGCTGAACAAAAAGTGTAGGGGTGGTATGACTGCATGGAAAATACAGCAAGGCACACACAGGGCAGATGATGTCAAACCACACTAAAGCCTGTGCACTGTGAAAATAATGCTAAATCACCAAGCGGCAACCTCTGTGCCCGTGAAGTGAAGCCAAAGCAAGTGCCAAAAACTGCAGTTCCTTCAATGGCCACTTGAGAACTCCACAGAATCTCCGTAACACCCCCACATTAAAATGTCAAAGAGAAATAAACAGCCTCTATGTTGCTGATACAAGTGGTCGGAAAGTTTCCACTGTAGGGTTGCTGTGCTTAGAGATAGGGTGAGGAGACAACTGGAGGTAAGTCGGAATAGAACGGCTGCTCCTTGGCGTCAAAAGGAGCTAGCTCAGGTGGTTCAGGTATCTGATTAGGATGCCTGCTGATGCCTCCCTTTGGTGGTGCTCCAGTCCAGCCATGTCCAACTGGCATGAGACCTCGGGAGAGGGACATTGGTAAAGCCCTGCCGAACCTGCTGCCACCACGACCCAATGCTGGTTAAGCAGAAGGAGTGTTGTTTGAGCAACCAGGCCTCATTCAGCCCTCCTCAGCTTCACCCATGATCCACACCTTTGGATTAGCCAGGAGGCGACAGAGGCAGGACTGCCAAGATGGTGACGAGCAGACCCACCAAACTTACAGCTTTACAACAGCTCTTCAGGTGACGTCATGGAGACGGTGTTCATGTTTTATCCATTCTGTGGAAATCCCACATTAACCCAAGAACTAGCTTTAACAACCATGATTGTGGTATTGATATTTGCATCTGACTCACTGCAAGAGACTTGAAAAAGTGGATTTCCCAAAAGTAATAAATACTCAGAAGAGAGAACCAGGGCTGTAAAAAAGAAAAGAAAAGAAAAGAAAAGAAAAGAAAAGAAAAAAGAAGAAAAGAAATTTGCTGCCTCGGGATCCACAAAAGATGCATTGGTTACAGTGTAGAGTTTTACTATATTCTTCCATTTCAAGAAAGCAAGCCAGTCACAAGTAAGTCAGGGAGTGACCCAAATCCTTATTCTCCATTTTACTGTTATAAAACTATCACAACATTGCATGACTGAGACACACAATCTGAATCAAACTTCATGAGCGTGAATTTTCCCTCCGAGCTGCAGATGCCATCACCGACCACAGAAGGAAAACAAACAGCTGTGCAACCTGATAGGACAAAATTTAGTGACATAAATTGTCATTTTTCCACTATCCTGCCATGTCATGCGGTTTGGATGCAGCATTATGTAGGCCAGCGGTAATTATGCTATATTAAGAGTGTATGAGTGTGTACGTATACATGTGTGTGTGTGTGTGTGTTCCCATCAAGAATGTGACTGCCCCCCTTCTTCTGTGACAGCCAACTGATTTATGTGAAGAAGAAAATAGCTGCACTCATTGCTGTCTGGTTCACTGGCACGGAGGTCAGGATGAGCAAGACTTTATCCATGTAATTACACCAATAATAAACCTTGTTTATATGGCATTTTTATATAAAGTCGCCCTTTATGATAATAAAAGAGCGCAAAACAAAATATACAAGAAAGGAAAAAGTAAACACATCAGTCAAATTTAATGACGTGAACAATGATTTGTTCACTTTGTCTGACAAAAAAGGACAGCACAACAAAAACAAGCTTTGGGTGCAACTTTCTGGTTTTATATTTGCCCAACTTACTTTATTATTTCATGGTAATGAGGTCAAAAGCACCCATTCAAGATAAATCATGTGGCTAATTCAAATTCTGTCTCCAAAGCTCCAACATCCACGGTATGAGCTGCTGTACAGCTCTGTACGCACCAGCTATACTGTCAGGAAATCAAACCCCGGACAACAAAGTTATAATTTTGGTTTTGTAACATTCTTACGTTAAAAAGATTGCTGCTTGGGAGAAGACTCACGTCTCAGTTGCAACTTCTCCATGAGCGCACAAATGCACCATCCTGGAATTCTTTCCATACTTGCATCTGTATTATCGTTCAAATAATAATGTAACGTTTTCAAAAAGAAAACCAGACATGATGTTTAATGTGATGGATTGCTTTTCTTGAGCATGTTTCTGTTCTCTGCATGATGTTTTTAGACCACACTGAAATGAGTGACTTCCTGAAAGATTGAAACATATAAGAGCTACTGGTAGGCTGTACTTGATAATTGTAGGTAGTGATGTTTAGGTCAATATGGGGTTTTGATGCTACAGCCTTACTTGGAGTGGTATGACCATGGACTGTGTAAAGAATGGATGTTTTATCTGTGATGTCACACACAGGTTTCTGAAGAGCCATTTTGAAGTTGAGTGCGGTGGCTCTGGCCGTCACCATCTTGGCAGTCCTGCCTCTGCCGCCTGCCGCCGACTAATCCAAAGTAGGCGAATTTGTGGATCATCGGTGGAACTGAGGCGGGCTGAAAGAAGCTGAAAGATGCTCAAAAAAGCTGCAGTACACATTTGTCAATCAGTCATGTATAACTTTAAGCCGTTTAGCTATAGAGACCAAAACTGTTGTGCCAGGCAACATGTTTCTGCTGTGAAGTTGGACATTTTAACATGGGGACTTATGGATTTTGAAATGTCTGTAGTCAGCCTCTTGTGGCCATTTGGGGAACTGCAGTTTTTGGCACTTACACATGACCTCATTCCACAGTCACTAATATTAATATGCTAACTCCGTTCAGTAAACTCAGTAAAGACGGACAACTCACCAGGGAAACTGTTGTGTTAAGATGTAAATGCTGTTAAGGAAAGCAGTTGGAGTGATACATCAGCAAACTGACTCAGTGTTACACAATAGTATTAATCTAAAGTTTACTCATGCTATCTAAAGTTAGTCACCCTATTGGTCAGACCAAATAAAGCTGTATCAGCAAGCATCCTGAGCATTTGAATGATGCAAGGGGGTTTTGCTGTTATGAAGAAAAGATTTTGTCTTACTTTAAAGGTCCAGTGTGAGGGATTTATTGGTGTCAAGTAGTTGCTGATTGCAGACTTCTTGCCCCACCCTTTCCCTCCTAACGTGAAGGAGAAACTACTAGTTGCCGCGAAACAACTGAGTTTGTCCATTAAGGGCTATTGTAGAAACATGATGGTGCAACATGTCATACTCAGCAGCATCTTACATTATGTAAATAAGGCTTGCACTACTTAAATCTTACACAGCGGACCTTTAACTTCTTAAATTAATTCACAAAGTGATTTGCAGCATATTTAGAAAGAGCATTTAAACCTGAGCCCTTCCACCTGGAGGTCTTTTTCTCTGACCTCCAGGTGACCGCTGCCTCACTTTTTCCCTCCGCTGTGGGAAAATCTGCCTTTGATAGAGCTCATATCAGCGTCTAATACCTTGTAGAACATCAGGAGATTCTCCTAAGCTACAGTCTGGTACAGTAAACAGTCTGCTGATTAGAACGTGCTGCCCAGGAGCCTCCTGATTGGCTGCAGGGCAGGGATTGAAAATGAGGAGATGGTTACCCTAGCTTGGGGGGGTTTAATCAGCGCGATTCACCTGCGTGGGGGATGAAGTGCATGTATATGTGTGTGTATTTGGCTGGCACACTTAGACAGCTTTGTAGGGGGTTGTTTCATGGCCAACATAGGTCTCTGACGCCGACCTGGTTTCTTGACTGTGGGAGCTGAAGAGCCTGTCTGGTCAGTGTGTTGATCCTGGATACAGAGTACTGTTAATTGGGTTTCTGGCTCAATGTTAATAAACACACTTACCCATGCATGTGAAAGGTGTACATTCAGCACTAGCTCCATCTGCCACTGTCCCACTTCAGACATAGAGCACTTGATGTTTGTCACTGGTTTTCTCCATGTTCCCTCTGTCAGAGTTTACTCCACAATCTGAACTGTTTAAGGTGAAACAAGCACGATGCTCTAGCTGTCCATTTCCTTCGTTTGAAGGGTAAAGTGTCCTTTAGAGAACTGGATTGGGTTGAACCAGCTATTCATAGTTTGTACAAGTTTTTTTTCCTGTAAGTTCTTAGTAAATACTGCCTAGTTTAGGAGACCAAACTACATATTGAGCTTTGTAAATGAAGGCACTTAAGTTCACCAGCTGCTGAAAAGCAAAGTAAAACAGCAAATCTTGGCAAGAAGGCAGCATTTACGTGTGTCTATGGGAGGTTAGGCCTGGTCAAGTGTTGTGATGAACTTAGAAGGATTGAAGGAATTTAAATGTGAGTCTTCCTGAAGTCTTTTTGCTTAGCGACCTCTCAAAACATCCTTGGATACTTGACCTCGAGGTTGATTCTACAGTCTACTGTAGGTGACAACTAATTTCACCTGAAGTGTTATTATAATTGAAAATGTCTGTTTCAAGCTTGTCCCTTTCTGTATAACAACTTGGCTCATGGTGACCCTTTGACCTTTTACCTGTCAACACGTCCCACCCACACACCTTCCCGCCGTGCTAAGCCTTGGAAACCTGCCACATCATGTAACACCTTCCATTGGCTCTGCTCCCAGTGTTGCGCTGTGACGTGGACTGTCAGGCCATGGGGTGACCAGATTCACAGCTGTAGTTTACAGGAGAAGGTATTAAATGACTCATACTCGCATCATAGCATTAGATGAGGTTTAGATGAGAGTTAGGTAAGTGGATGAGAGTCCGGTGAGAGCAGGAGTCCAGGGATTAGCTTTAAAGCCACCATAACTAACCTGACGGGGACGTGTATGCCCGCGGACGCAAACACACAAAGTGTGTGACACTGGCCTGACATACATCTTCTTCATAGATTGTGGTTAGGTTATCCTAGACAAGCGCCTGCTTTGCGAAACAATCCCTTGTATTTATTCCTCAGCGAGCACACGCGCTCCTCTCATAAACATCCTGATGACTCATGAATGACCTCCAGTTCCTGTAAATCAGTGCAGGAGATTACAGTAGGTTCACTAACATCGAGTACACATTACACCAAAAAGGGATCAGCAGAAATAATGCTGGGTTTTGTCAACAAGCGGATCCAGGAGCTGCAGAGAGGAGGATAAATGAGAAAACAAATTTGCGTTCCCGCTGAAGACATTATCGAGATATATTTAGGAGCATTTTCCAATTCGGAAGCGTTTACTGCTGCAGCGAGACAAAACATATTTGGAAATGGAAGTTTCACCAAACAAACCCACAGCTAATTTATTCTACATCTGTCAGTCACAACATAATCAGATCAAACCTAGATTTTACGCAACGTACAGAGTTTATGTCAAAATATTTACTAAACATGATGAGGGGAAAATAATAGAAGCTGGAAAGTTGAGGGAAGGGCTGTGCTGTGCCTTTGAAATGAAAGTTCAAGAGGGTTTCTTCACTGAGTCCCTCCAGTAAACTAAATTAATTGTTCTTTTGGTGCTTTTCTGGATTTCTGGATAGCAGCAAATTCAATTACTTCTAATGGGGAAAATGTAAGTCAGCGCTGCAAGTTATCAAAATTTCTTAAGACTCTATTTGTTGCCTGTGCTATAAATTGTGCATACTTATGTTTTACACACCATCAGAACACACTGCAGAGAACTGTCTAAGAAGGTCCAAGTGCAAATGTTACAATGAGGGCCACGGTGTGCCAGTCAATGGAAAGAGAAGAGTGAATTTAGATACATCTGGTGGTGAAGTTGCAGATCGCAGCCACCTGAATACCCCTCACCCTCTTCCCTTTATGCAGGAGAACCTATCGTGGCAAAACAACAACACGAAAACATGGTTGAAAGCCAATGTTTGGTTTGTTGACTCTGGGTCACCGTAGAAAAAAACATGGCGCACTCCCTCTGTAGATATATAAGGCTCATTTCAAGTCAACAAGCACATAACAAACTAAATAAACTATATAACCCCAATATCTGACTCTGCATTCAATTTAAGCGTCTTTAAATTGGATTTTATTTCACTCTTTAAGTTATTGTATCTAATTATTTATTGTCTTATTTTACACTCCTACTGACATTTAGCTTTAGCATTAGCGTCATTTAGCGGTAAGCTAATGGGCAGCAGGAGAGGAACCCACAGAAGTTGTAATTACAGCCTATAAGTTGGGAATTTCCAGCTTTGGAGGAAACATAGTGCTTATGTCCAGTGGGGGTGGCGATGCAGGGGAGTCCAACTTTCTCTGGATGGTTTTTATTTTACTCTTACTTTTCATTCACCACTTCCTGTGGGGCAGACTTACCACCACGCCGTCAACACAGTTTCATTTGGGCAAATGTACAGCGTGGTTGTAGCTTCACTTTGTCATTCAGTATGACAAACTGAAACTTGTTTTGTCTTTTCGGGGAGATTTTTTTTTGTACAAAAAAAAGCAAAAGTCGCCTTTCACCACTAGCTTGTAACAGAGTACAGAGTACCTCTGTCTGATGAATCAGCAATAAGTCCCAGAACAAAATGAGTCAATGCCAAACAACAAAATAAATAGAAATCAAATGATATCCTGTACATATAGCCTTTAGGTTAAAACGGCCTCGTTGTACCAGTTGGTGCAGTTTGAATTTAAAGTCTTAAATGTGTAGTCATGACTTTATAGTTCATTTGGGAGGATTCGTGTAAAACTTTGTGGCGTCCACTCAAGAGGTTTTTCCTGCACACACAGAGAGGAGGCAGATGAAAGAAGATTAGACACACACATTATGTGGGCGTTTCACTAAACAAATGGACTAAGATCTAAAGCCAGTTTAACCCAGCAAGCATGGGACAGTCATGTCCAAAGTCTCCGAGCTCTCTCTTCTGTGGCGTCAGGGTCATCCTGGGTCTGTCAGTGGGGGAAACAGAGTTTAGAATAAGGCTGACTGGGCGAGTGACCACAAACACAGCGCTCCCTGTGAAATTCCACCGTCAATAGGGGCTTTTTCCAGGCCCGGTGCACCACAACCCTCCGTAGACCCTATGTTTACTGTATTTGCAGAGGCTGAGAGAGAGAAAGAGTTGTACTGCTTGAAAAAGTTCCCCCACCATGTACTGAGGTGATGTACCAGTGACGAAATGCCTCTCTTGGCTATTTACTATGACCACATACACAACAAAGAGCACAGTTGATCCATTTTATACTCCAAACATTTAGCCTAAACCATGACTGACTTTACAGTGCTGGTTTATTTTGCATATTTGTTATAAACAGAAGGAGACAAATTGATGCTGACCTCATTTCTCACCACAGAAGTTGTCGTTCTATCTGTGGAAAGAGTGGCACCTATAGAAAGTCAACGTCATCAGGAGAAACTTCTAGAAAGACCATGACCTTCCTACCCTTTTTGATTGATTGACAGATGACTGTTGAAACATTACAATGATGTGCGCCCTCAGCCAATAAAATGGAGACATAAGAGCATCCACACCATTTATATGATCTTTGATTGCAACTGCCATGTCCACACTCTTATTCTGAGGGGGTCAAACGGCATTCTAAGAACGGAAATCTAAGAGCATCTATAATTCTATTTTTTAAAAACCCTGTAGTGAAGATTGTGAAACAAATGGCCAACGCTGCTTTCAAGGAACGCATATACTGTAAATCATGTGATACAGAGGCTAAAGCAAACAAAGCTGTGTGTGTTCCATCTCACCGCCTTCATTCAACAGGGCTCAGTTCACTCGGAGGATTTGCGCAAGAGCAGAGCGCCATCTTGTGGTAAAAAACAAATACACATCGTTCTCTTGCACGGAGACGTGTGTGTAGTTTAAAGTCACCCAAATGAATCAGATTTTTCCCCTTCAACCTATTTCAACATTTATCCATTCAAAGAAGAGAGACATTTTCATGTGTTTGGTTGAGAGATGCTTTTGAGTTTATGAATGAAATGACCTCCTGAGACAAACCTCCTGAAATAGCGAATCTTGACAATGCCTCTTTAGTTTTTTAACCAAAAACCAGAAGCACAGTCTGAGTCAGTGCCTCTGTGTTATAACATACCCTTTGCATAAAAGGCTGACAAATGCTTATGTAGGATAAGAGAAGAGCTAAAGGAAATCTTTCTCAACCTCTCCAACATGTTTTTTTCTTTTAACTAGAGCGTAAAAAAGCAGAAGGAGACCTCTGCATGTGACAATGAGTCAGATTTTTAAAATGTGATATACTAAAAGAGCAGCACTGTAACCTCGAGGCTCTTTTCTTCAGTCAGGGACGGAGTTTGACCATTAGTCAACCTGAGCTAATGTCGGGTCTGTGCCCTGCATGAAGCCTGGAGACAAACATTTATTTCACATTGCATTAGAAACAAACTCATGAATTTCAAGGGTGTGCTTCGGAGTGGATTATTAAAAGACCTTGAAGACCCAGGCTCCACCCTTGTGGAGCTCTCTGAAGGTTGCAAACTCATCTTAGTCCCGTAAACCCTTTGACTTTGTAGTAATATGTTGCATTTTATAGCCTGACATGAAACAATGGGCAGTGCTTTTCACTAAAATGAGTTGAAACTCAGGACAAGCAGGGATAAAGATGAACACCCGCACATTTCTCACTTCAGCAAGGACGCCGTAACAGGAGACGTTATCGATAAAGTTATCAACAGAGCCCCCCCCCCACCCCCACCGCGAGGCCCAATGACACCCTAACCTTCACTGCTGAGATGTGCTAAATGGACACACACACACACACAGAAAAAGTCGTGTAGGCATTTTTAATGTTTAGATATTTACTCTGTGAAAAGGTGAGAGTCCATCTGAACGTCCAAGACAACAGCATAGAATACATTTTCAAAGTGACAAACATGAACATTTGAAACAGTTGACAGAGGCATCAGATTATAGCAGGCCTGTGCCTGCACAATAACAATACTCAGCTGGTGCTCCATGAAATCTGTAGAATCAGAAGAACAAAACAAAAACGATATGAGGTCTATGTCTATTGTATTGCACATACAGAGAAAAAAAAAATGCTTATTCAAGTTTGCATACAATGATGAAGAAATCCCCCCAGAAGAACCAACAAAAGCCTGGAAACAGCCCAAAAAAGTGATTGTGATTAGCTGGAAGTGGATAAAAAAGAATCAAACATCTTGTTGATGTGGCGAGCTGCGGCTCAGATTTCACACTGATGGTTCAGCTTTATTCCCTCTGTGATACAGCTTGTGAGCAGTGAATGAAAATGAAGCACATCAAGCGAGTAGGTTGGAGAAAAACAGAAAATACTCTCTCTCTCTCACACACACACACACACGCACAGACACAATACAGGCTACATTCACAAAGCAGGTCCTGATTCTCAAACTCTGACTCGCCTGAATATCTATTCGGGGATGTAACCCAGATCTGACACCTGACATGACCTGGAGTGACCGAGCAAAGGGATTTTCGTATCTTAGCTTCTCCTCTTTATGATTCATCGATTGGTGTGGTTTGACTTTTCACCTCTCTGACATTAAAGTGGGCAGTTTATAGAACATCCTGTTTGTTTTGTCTTTATTTGGTAAAGGGTTCCAATAAAAACGGCCAAATACTTAAAAAAATACATATTCATGTTGGTCAAACTTAATGTCATTTTGCTGATTTAACAGGACTACTCTACAGCGTGCTAGCATCTTTGTGAGGCTGTAGGTAGATACTGCGATGCTTTGAGCTAAAAAGCTAACGACAGCATGCTAGCATGTTCGCAATAACAATGTTAACATACCGAAGTTCACTATCTTAAGTTTAGCCTGAACAGGCTAACAGTTGCTATTAAGCGCTAAACGCAAAGCACAGCTGAGGCCAATGTTAGTTAGTGGTTAGTTTAACAAGTATTTGGTCATGAACAGTGACCTGATGATGGACGAAAAAAAAAAAATCACAAAATTGATCAAATACTGAATATAGACATTTCAGTCTGGACCAAACGGGTCCAGTGACCGCCCAACAGTCAACTCTAGAGCCACGTGGCTAAGAAGAAAGAATTATAGACTTCGGTCGAGGAGTTCAGGTGAGCAAGCTGAGATGTCAAAACCTAAAAATGGCTTACAAAAATTACATTTGGCGAATTCAAACCATATGAACTGAGCTCGTTTCCAAAAGGAAAATATTCCAGTGGGTTAAATTCAGTGGTATTTAACAAAAGTGTTAGAGTGGTTAAATTTCACAACAAGCTACTGTTAAAAATTCTAATCACTGCAGCGTTTCTTTGCTGACATGGACCAAACTGAGGAGTCTTCAAATACTGTTTGACCCATCTGTTTTCTTAGTTGTGTCATGTTGGCTTGTGTGCTAACTCCCCGCTCAGAAAAGCTGCTCATGTGGTCAAAATGCAAAACTAAACTGTAACATCAGGTGAAGAGGGGTCTAAACTGTGCAATGTAAACTGCAGTGTGATTCTACCACTCCGACTGCCAGACTTCAGCCATGAGCCGCCAGCATAAATTCAAGGCAATTCAAGGCTGACGTGTGCAAAGCTGTAGGTTTTTTTTTTTTTTCCATTAAACAAGTATCGTTCCTAAACAACGATGATGTGTCAGTCAGTACGTCTGCACTTCTACACACAGACAAGAGGCTGCTCAGCGTCAAGTCGTTCATTTTAATGTTTCTGCTTGAGCAAGCAAAATGTTTGGAGTGGTTACAAACAGTGTCACTTCCTCTGTCCTCCAGACAACACTAAATTCAAGGCTGATGTGCCTGCAGTGGTGTTAACCGAGAAGGGTCATAACACAAATTAAATGGATACATTTGCTTTGGTTTGTCAGGAGGAAAAAAGAAAAATCGTGTTTGATGTATGTATGTATGAGGTTCAAGGTGGCATTTAGGGATTTCCAATTAAATCTGAACGTGTTGTTTCAGCTTTGTTAAACTGTCATATAGCTAATTAAAGGGGTCCAAAAAAAAAAAGAAAAAGAAAAAAGAAATGGTGAAAATAGAATCAGGAGAGGCTGAGATATCCTGACTTATAGTCCTCTGAACTGGGTCCTACATTTCCCACAATGCATCTGGATACGGTTTTTGGTTTTAGCCTCACTGCCTGCTAACACCCACATCTTTTTAAAAAACAGACCTTTATTTTGTTAAACGTTTTAAAAATTTGCAGTTTTCCAAACGCAAGCTGAGATAACCTTGATGACATCACCGTGACCTCATCAGGGTCATTTTCTCTGACTCAATAAAAAGGCTCCCCTGGAGCCACAGAGGACACTGCATGTTGTTTTCGCAGGCTGAATAGTACTAACCGTGTCATGTATAAAAAGAGTGCCGCTTTAAGCAATGCTTTCATTTTCAGCATTAAAACAACTTCTTGTATGAGTTGCTAGTACTACCAGTTTCACTGCGAATCAGGAGACACCCGGATCTACAACTTTTCGTGGCCCTCAGCCTGTAGTTTTGGCTCACCCCTCCGTATAAACTTCACACAAGCCGATGATATGCTGGTGACAAAAACATGTTTTTCTTAAGTTATTGGACTGCATCAAGCATAAAAGGTGAGTGAACACTGGATTTACATTCATCAGGTGGCAAGATAAAGTTCAACTGGCCCCCAGCAACTACACTAAATAGAACAGGGCTGTGTTGCTGCCCCCTAGTGGGCTGGGGGGTCACTGAGTGGTCAATAACACAACTATAAGACCGTCATCTGTGCACAGGAATTACTTATTCTCTAAACAGTATTACGATGGACTGCAAAGCTATGACTTATACACCAAGGGGAACAGTCTTGTCTTTGTGAGCTACGGCTGACACGCATCGTATTCCTTTTGCCCAAACACACACACACGCGACTCACACACGTCAGCACACACGCACACCAAATGTTTTGTCTGCGAGATTCATGAAATCATTAAAAAAAGGCAGCAGTTATAGCTCGGACTGATCTAAGAGGTTCCTGATTCTAAAAAAATACAGAAGTCTTAGCCTAGAGGTAAAACTAGCGTCTCTTTCAGGACATTGACCCTTTTTTTGTTTTTCGTCTTGTAGAAGGCACACAAACTACCACAAAAGTATAGTAATAATCTTAAAATGTGCAAAAAAGCTCGGCTTACATTATTTCCTCAATAAAAGAAAGAAAGAAAGGAAAAAAAATAAAGAAGAAACATGTTCAGTATCTCTCGCTCTCTGCCGGCCTCTCCTGTTACTGTGGAGGAGAAAAGGGTCGCGGTGCAGGGTCCAATGGGCGTCATAGTAGAACTGTGCTTTAGAACCGACACAAACACCTCTGCACTTCTTCCATTGGCACTTCGTTAGCATTAGTGCAGATCCGAGGGCAGAGGCAGAGCCTGCGCGTGCAGCACGGCGTGCACATTTTACACACCGGCGCGGTGAGTTCCGCTTTTATTCAACGCGGTTCAAAGAGACACGGGGACGAGGCCCTCCAGAGTTAGTGTGGTGACTGGATCCACTTAGAGAACAACCCGGCAGACCCCCAAAATACAATGACACATGGTAGATGAAAGAAAGCAGCACGTCTGAGTTTCTCCCTCATGTTTTTGCTTCAAAGTAGTTCTGTACCTCTGCAGTTTATTTCATTTTAAAAGCTGTTCTCAAAAAATCTAACAAGTCATCCAGCAAGAAGAGGCACCTCTGGTCCTTGTACAGGCTTCCGACCTTCCCTCCGTGTCCTCAGTTATTCAGATGCAGGCGTGGAGGGTGACAGCTTGGGGGCTTGCAGGGCCTGCGGGTTGACGATGACCTGGATGACAAAATCCTTTTGGATCTTAGTGTCTTGCAGTCGCGTCTTGTCCGTGAGCAGCTTCCCGGAGAAGAACCAGCGCTGGTGGGCGGCGTCGATGTCGTCCTGGGCCTGCAGCTGCTTCTTCAGTTGACCTATGGTGTCGGCCATGCTGGCGCTGAGACGCAGGTCCTTGCCCGTGGAGAGCCGTACCTGCAGGGAAGAGTGAAGTTAATAATTAACACAGGGCTTCAACAAAAGGTGACAGACACAGACGTGAGTATAATGTGTCTTTTCAAGGATAAAGACGGTAACTCATACTGGCTGGTAGCATTCTGAGGAGATACAGAGACATAAATGTCTGTCTGTCGTAACCACACAACAACAAACTAAAACTAAAGTCATGTATTATGAACATAATTTAGTGTTACAGAAGAAGAGGAGCATCATGGTTACAAATCAGTGTTTCGCAGATTCATAAACACAGAGAGAATTGTTTGGTGTCAGACTCACATTTTGAACATTGTTTTACTCAATCTGACAAGCCTCAAAAATGTCATATCAAATTACTTGTTCACACAAAAATGTCTTTACCAAATATCACAACGGTGCAACGCAACAGCTGTTGAGACATTTCAAAAGTGCAAATGTGAACCTGAAAATGTGAAATCTCCAGCGTGGTGGTGGTGGTGGTGGAGGAAAAAGCGAGGGGGTTACCAAAGTCATTATGATTCATCTGCTGGAAACAATTAACGTCCAAAACTTCATGGCAGTACATCTGTTGTTTCATTCATTACTATCTCTATCTCTCTAGCAAGGCTGAGACAGTTACCTGTCGTAATGACGACCGTTTTTAACAAATATGTTGCATTTCTTGTTGAGGACGAGCATTTACAGTCGTTCCTTATACATGTTGCAAGAATACAAAGTTGCACAGTAAAACAGTCTTGTAGCAGCTCTGTTTGTCACAGCACCTTCAGCTGGAATTCCTTTTTGGGTGCTACGGGGGGCTCGGGGCTGTCGCTGGGGTCCTCGTCGCTGCGCTCTGAGATGAGGTTGACCGGCGGAGCCAGGCAGTAGACGGGCAGCTGGTAGCGGTTCCCGAGTTCATCATAACACTCGGCGAGAGTACCTGGAGAGAGAGGCGTCGAAGGAAAGGTTATCCTGTGTGTCTAAAAAACGAGAGAGAGAACGTGTTTTTGTGATCCTCGTCCGTCCTCACCGTGTGGCAGTGTGATACTGGCTCCATCCACTATGGCCTGAGCCAGCTCGTGGTCGTTACACTCCAGGGCCACGGCGGCGGCTTTCAGGGCGTCCCAGATCTCCTTGCGGCCCTCGAAAGCCGGCGCCGTGTCCCAGAATTCGTCCCTCTTGCTCCGTAGCTGACCCTCGGTCATCGGATAGTCGCTCTTCCACTTGGGCCGATCTTTCTTTAGAGGCTCGTTGCGTCCTGCGTTTCAAAGGGGAAAAGCAAAGGAAGGTCTGTGACTTCTATTGGTTTGAAACAGTTCACAACAAGTGAACGTCAACCCTTAACATTACTACTAAACTTGTAGTGGCACCAGAACACACAGCCTACTGTTACCATTGTAGAGTTCCACATTGAAGGAAAGAAACAAGAAGCATGCCGATTTCTATGACGGGGAATTAAAAAAAAGAAGAGGAAGCAGAGCAAGGCAACATATGAGACGGAGTAATAAAAGTTTGAATACAAAATAACACTGTAAATGAGACAAAACGTGACAAAAAAGGGAAGCACGGAGCATGAAGAGACAAAGATTTTACAGTTCTGTTAAAATACTGGCTGTACTTGAATGTGAATTATAAACCTGAAGCCAGATGTTCTGAGGGCGACCAGTGTTTGTTTAGACGTTTACAGTACCACCAATGACTTCCATGAATGTGTAAATGTTCACCAAAGAATAATCTGGCTGACTAATGCGACATGATGTTCCCATAGAGTTCATATCCTGTGCTGTCATCCCCTCAAACTCATAAACAGAGCTGGCAGCGGAGAGAAACGCTAGCCGTCACCAGAGACAGAACATCCCACCTCACTACGGCGCCCCGATCTAAAATTAGGAGGTCATTCAGAGTTTGCAATATGCATGAAGCATCTGTAGCCTATATCTGTCTTGACTTGTAACCTTACCTGTGTTCCCCACCATTCATAAATTAACACAAAGCGCACCTAGGCCAGGAGAGCACTTATATTAGTGCCGGCCTGTGGCTCACACGCAAAGACAGTAATCTCTGATCGGGACAGCGGACTTGCATTTCTAACCACCGCTCACAAGTGCAACATCTGAACGTGCGCTAGCAGCCCTGTGAGCTATGGTTACCTGCCAGAGACGCCAGTAATTGTCTGGTTACTGGTGTAACGTTTCCCCATCACGGGTCGTAACATAATAGGCTGCGATGAAGTTGATGTTGCCAACTGTCGGCTTATGCGGTCAAAAAGCAGCTTCGGTGCTCGTCGAAAAAAACAAAAAAAACAGACTCTAAAGCAGCCTGAGCTTATATTTCCAAACGCCCGCGGGGCAGAGATGCCAGCCGTCGAGGATGGAAAATGACGAGGTGTATAAAGGAGATAGCGCGCATACAAGAGGTTGCGTTTCTTTCGAACAAATTATTTATAGTGCGGGCAGCTTAAGAGGAGTAATTTGGAGGACGCGGGGTGGTGTAGGATTAGCACTTGGGGCGGAGTGAATCCCAAAGTGAAGCAAAGGGGCTTCCTCGCAGCCACTTAGCCAAAGTGGTGGCTGTGGTGTAGTGTGGAGAGAGGCACGGAGGGCTTAGAGGACCAAATCTGTCCTAAAATATACAGCAGGCAAGGCGGAGATGCAGTATCTTAGTTTCAAACTGTGAGGCGACATGCGCCGTCTGGAGCGTTATCTCCATCGTCCATCATGGGTGCGACTGTTCACTATTATTTTTTTATTACTGATGAAGCCAGTTTAATCTTCTTGATGGATGGATTAATGGTTTGGTTGATAAATATCAGAAAATGTGCATTTGTGTCCAAGAGCAAGATACTGAATTTACTGCTGCCAATTTGACAAAAAAACAAAACAAAACACTGGGCTCAAGTTGTAGCCCGCTGCAAACTTCACCGACTCCAGAGCAAAATGATACTTCCTGTTTACAAGGAGGGGGTGGTGTGTGTGCGTGTGTGTGTGTGTGGTCTCGATTTTTTTTGTCTGAGCAACAGAACAGATAGATCAGTAGACGCGTCAGCTGATAAGAAACTGTAATATGGAAACACCAAACTGGGTTTACATTTAGAAACGTTGTCCCCGTGACAGTTTCCCACCAGGGAGCACCGACAAAAAATTTTACACCAAAAAAGAAATCCCCTGCCCTGTGCGCCTCTTTGTCACAATCTAAGAAGAGATCCATATCAACGAAGGCTGCAGCTAATGACTGTTTTCTCTGGAGATTGATCAAATTTTCCGTTGTTTGGTTGAGAAAACGGTTAAAAAAAACACAAGCCAAAGAAACGCGGCATGCTGTAACAGAGAAATAAAGAAATATTCACATCAGAGAATCACAATTATGTCCTAACAAAACACCCAGATTCATCGATTATCAAAATGCCTGGCAACCTAAGAGGTAGAAAAAGCTCATTTCGGCGCTTTTGGAGTTGCTGGTGGGCGAATTTTGTTGCCATCTGACCGAGTTGCTCTCGCCACTCCCCTCTTTTTCCAGTGGAAAAATATCTACAGTGCAGAGTCATCGCTGTTGTGATGTTATATGAAAGCTGCCAAATTATTGTTGCGGCAGTGAATTGTGCATGTGTGTTTAAAATGCCTCCCTTTTCCTAAGAAGAGGTCTGACTCACGCTGGTTATCTGCCGGTGACACATTTCGACAGGAGGACGTGTCCTGAACGGCCGGCTCGAACTTTGACAAAATGTGGTTACGAAAGCCACGAAACTAAGAGATACAAATCAGAGGAGCTCCCTTTCTCGCCGGAATTCTCCTGCAATGGCAAGCCCTTGAAGTGAGCAGTCAGGACAATACTGAATAGAACTTCCTGCCAAGAAAAATTGGACGTTCTAAGGAGACGCTGGACAAACAAGTGGTAATAATGAACGCTGCAAAAGGTTTTTTACATCTCATGAAAATAAGTGCGGTCTGGCGGAGCGACAGAAGAAGGCGATTCGACAAATGTTTTGAATCTAGCTGAAGCCCACCAAGCCCGAGACATGAAGCAATGCATTGCAGACACATGAAGCAATACGAGGGTGTTTTCATCCAGCTGGGCTCATAAAAGCAGGTGCCATGTGATGATGCATGCACGGGGCTTCAGCCGTGTACTGTATGTCGGGACACAAACAAAACAACGCGCCCGCCAAACCATAGGTGGCTGTTAAAGGATTAGCTGCTTCTGGAGGTGGGGGAAAAAAAAAGAGAAAAAGATGGACATTCAGCTGTAAGGCGTAATGTTACTTTGGCCCTGTAAAGACGTTTAACAGCCTCTCACATTCCCCTGACGTGAGGCAAGGAAGAAAAAAAAAAAGCGGGGTGTTTTCCTTGTTCCTCTTCAAAAGCAGACATCAGTGAACACGCAGCAGAGCAGATCAGGAGCCGGTGGGACGGGAAGTCTAATCGGACACAGGCTGAATTCCCTGTATGAGTGTGTTTCCTCAGGACACACGAGCTCATACAAGACGCCCCACGTGCAGTCTCACACGCGCGTGCTGTCCTCCTCGTGGCCGGGCGTCTTATCGCCACAACACAGCGTTCAGTTTTACGGCGCGTACAGATAAAGTCGCACGCGGCGCGTTACGTAGCGTTCACAATTCTCAAACTCGGAGATCTGGTAAATCCATTTGTTCCGTGGCCAGCCTCAGGAAGTGGCCGATAGAGGAAGTGCACAGGCTTTAACCTCACGGCCATGGAGGTCGCCGCTTGGTTTTGCCAACAAAAACAAATATGCGACAGCCTAGAAATGAAACTGAACTGAGGGCTGCAAAACGGTTAGCGCTACTCCGTCTGACAGTTTCTTACACTTGGTCAAGAAAATGTCATCAAAATGTCAATTACAAAATCCTCAGAGCCTGTGCCGTTGTCTTCAAATGTCAGGTTTTGTCTGACACAGACTGGAATGTAAATAAAATGATGATCATTACTACTCAACTGATCAATAAGTGTTTCAGTTTTGTAAGTCTGACAAATGTCTAGCATCCTGGTGGCGCGGCATTTTTAGCTTTCCCCCCAGGTAACCCTGTGATTGTTTGCGCCCAAGCGCTGCATATCTACTTTCCATCTAAACATTTCCTGTTGCTCTTCACAGTCTACTTCCAAATAAAGACAGACGTGCAGTTAAAAAGGCTGTGATCATGTTATGTTACAAACCAACAAAAGGGAAACTAAAAAGAATGCAAGGTCATTTATTTTCCGACACAAGACGGGCCCAAAACTGAAGGCAGGAGATGAAGCCTTGTTCTACCGGAGTATCTTCCAGCCTTGAGGATGCAAATGAGGATTTTTCCTTCTCCTGCAGGTGATGTGACGCACAACGCAAATACAACACAGAGCCAGCTCGAGAAAACACAAACAAAGTGCGTGTTGAGAACTGGTCTATTGTCCCGCATTGTGAAAAATGGATGTGCCTTCTATTGTGTTGGCTCTTCCTCTCACATCTCTGTGTACGGGGGCGTGTTAGGCCGGGGAGATTGAGTCCCGTTAGAGGAGCCAGTCGGTGACGCAGCAGGACATGATGTGACTTGTTCTTTTTGATCGAAGCCTGGTCTAGTAGGGAGTGTCTGTTGATACCAATCACGGAGGGAAATTACCACGAGCCACAGCCAAAGCCCGGGGAATCTTGGCTGATGGCTGTTAACTTTAAATAGTCCATCTATCGGCATCAGCCACGTTGGTGCCTGACAAAGAAAGACGTTATTTTGAAGGTCATAAAATAATGTATATCAGATGTTCATTTTGGAAACGAGCCATCTGGTGAGCAGTCAAGAGCAGATCCGCTTTAACTTCCCCGACTCTAATGCACGAAGCTGGAGTCAATCCTGCCTTTGTGATGTAAACCGGAGACAATTCCTGCTGGAGAGCGGCTGAAAAACTTTCCATCGGCGCAGTTGCGGGAAACAAAAAGGGGACGGAACCTGCACCCAAATGAATAACAGACACTTAGACTCCTAGACAGACGCTCGAAAGGGAACTTCATAGCTGCGATTGTGCTGAATGTGACAGTGATGCAATGAGCTGACGCCTGTTTGGAGTGCCTGGTAGAAACTGACCAACTCATTGACCTCGACAGAGAGTCTTAACTCCTTTCCTAACTGACTTCCTAACAACATTCGTAAAGCTGTCCGTAAAGCCTCTCATCATCCAATAAACACTAGGCATTCTCGTGTGTAACGCCACAAAAGCACAAAGAGGTCATGTTAGTATCACTGACATTGTTGTCTGGGGTCAAAACTATGCAGAAATCCACCGCGTCGGCCAATTAATTCAGCTGCTCGCAGCCTGTGTCGCTCAGTTTAGTCTGGTTGTAAATATAACATTTACTCTTGCTAAGCACTGAAGCAGCAATCCCACTTCTATCCGTCACCATTGAGCATGAGTGTAAAAGAACAAAACGTGGCGCTTGGCCAGTGTTTATCTTTAGAGGAATGTTATCTTCCGGGAAGGTAAGTAACTAATGGACGTGAACTCAAGTCCCTGATGTGAGGGAATCAACAAAGCGGGGAATCGATGCAACCTCCACTGTAGCGCCGCACATTTACAGTAACCGCAACGTCCTGCGGGGCGACTCGCTCCACCTTAAAAACTACAGTGTGATATGGCGCTCACGGGCCTGCCATACTGCCACTTTTAAAAGACGGCGGTCGGCCCAGCATGCTCACCGCTGTGGGATTAAGTGTGAGGCTGGAAATTGCTGGGGTGAGAAAATTGCCGGCCTTGTTATGGGACGCAAGGTCAGGCCTGTGTAGGTGTAGTGTTGGTGAATCTGGCTGCAGTCAGCGGTGCGCGGACAGAGGAGTTTTGGGAGTTACGCCGCAATCTGCCAAAATAAGAAAGGAAGTGCCTCCAAGCAGGAAGAAAAAGCAGCCAACGGGTGTATTTTCTTGCAGAGAGAGGGGAGACACACAAACACACACACACACACACACACACACAGGCTTCACTTGTTATAACATGTGAGCTGAATCCTGACGGCGCACAGGTGAACTCCCAACAGCAGAACATTTACGCTTACAACTGTGAATCTGACTTGCACACAAAATGTCCTTCCACAAGCAGTCCGCTATCTCCCCAACCCACTTGGGTAAGACCTTTGTGTACGCACTGGGTCAAGCACGTGAATCCACTGTTTCACGCGGGGGAATATGCAGCGTGTTGTGAATGCAAATGAATCCCTGACCCGATGAGAAGGACCACCCGGAGGGATCCTCTGTTCAGCAGCACTCAGAAAGACAAGAGGCGAGCGAGGAGGTGAAACCCAATCGCTAGAGATGCATTCGAGTCTGATGCAAGAGTGAAATAGGTCCTGATACAGTGAGTGTCAGCCACCTCAGGCACTGTTTGATACACTGTGTGTGTGTGCTGGGTGTGCATAGATATACTGTGCGTGCATTTAAGCAGACCTGTCAAGAATTCACACACTAAACTCGCCAATCACTTTAAGTTAAACTTCGGTAAAGTAGTTTCAAGATTACCAGTTTTTAAAACACACACACACACACACACACACACACACACACACACACACACACACACACACACACAAACAGTTTGCTCACCTCCTCGCCCACCGTTCCTGGACGAGCCTCGGCTCTGTGTGTCCTCCCAGCCTTCCCAGTATCTCCCCACACATCCTCCCATGGTTAGAGGAGCTGCTGATTGTTTCCACGCGTCGTACTAGCTGAACAGGGGGCCCATCACGGGCGAAGACAGATGAACTAGGTCCGATGAGGAGGACGGGTCGCAGGTCCGACGTTGCGAGACTTATGACAGACCTGATGGGTCATCCGTAGAGTCAGAGAGGGAGCACGTTGGTTGTGTTTGATAGCAGATCTATACCTGTGATATCAAAGCTTTTACGTGCGCTTCCTCTCTTTTAGTACCGGCGCTGTTTGGGTTTGACACCGACCCCACGAGACTCAAAGCTCGTGGCCCGCACTAACGTTACAAGAGTTTGACAGACAAACCAGCGAACAGCCGCAACATCTGCCAGACACTTTTCTTTTAAATATAAGCACACAACCGCGTGCGTGTCACTCGTCTAACTCGCCTGTTGAGTTGAAAATGATGTCCAACAGTCCCGAACAGCGCGCACCTTCCTCGCTAACAAGCTAACAGGGCCAACCAGCTAGCCACCACAACATCAGTAAACACAAACTTCCGACCACTCGTGATTATTCCCCCGCACGTTGAGCTCCTTCCAAACGCAGCGTATGGTCACACTTTCCCGCAAGGCCCAGTGTACCGCTTCAACTCTTCGTCGCTCTCTCCCGTTTGTTTTTCTTTAAACCCTCCAAACGTTACTTCCCTCTCTGCTGGTAAAAAGGTGACTAGCGGAGGAGCTAGCGCCGCCGAACTTTTTTTTACGCCTGCGCGTGAGCACGCAGGCAGGTGTTGGGTTCTCTGACGTCAGGACGAAAAGCAATTATGAATGGGGCGAGACTACTGCAAATAAATACGACACCGGCGGAGGTATCACATAGTTATCGCGTACAGCTAATATGTTTCGTTTTATGCGTGTGTTGTTTTAACTGACTCGCGGTAATTCGTCTGCAGCTGTCAGAATAAAAGCGTTGAGTGAAAGCGGAGACTGTATATCGCAGAGAAATACACTTCGGCTAGGTTGTGCTCTCTGCAGTGTTTTGGAATTCGGACAGCACCTGAATGCAACACAAAAACTAACTGTTGTGGGTTTTTTTAAATTTCAACGCTTAATAAACGTTTAAATTTCAAACAAAACACACACACACAAAATGGCCACAATTTAACATTATTAACAATCCGGTTTTATAAAAGTTTATCAAAAATTAACCACTTTTTCGTTGCATCACTAACTTTTCGCGCATGCGCCGTGTCAGTTGAGTCGAACAGTGGGCACGATGGCTGCGGACAGTGCCTTGCTGCTGTCTCTGGTGGAGGAATATGTCTCGGGACTGCAGGACAGCAAGGCCAAAGACACAGCAAGAGGTAAATAAGTCTTCGTTGCGTTTCCTTCGACACGTTTCCAGGGCGGCTCCCTGTGAATTTAAAAACGCTGTCGATGCTGCCGCTTCAAGGATGCGCAACACGACGTGATGGTTAACTAGCTAACTTAGCGCCACAACATCCTGTGTGGTGTAGCAGCCTCGTTGTACAAAAACGCAGACGTTTTGACGCTGCTGTGCTCATTTTGTCACGACACCAGCACACCCTGCATATATCTTTAGTGTCTTATTATACTGTCATTCGACTAGTAATGTGAATTTCGATGCTAGTCCCGTGTGGCCTCACCGCATGCGGTTTGCTAGCTGCTGTTTGTGTCCGATTGGAAGCATCCTGTCAATGAACTCTGGACCTTTGAACTCCTCCGGAGCTGCTACTTAATCTGTAGTTAACTACTAGTTATGTCCGTGTTCTTTTACGTCTGCTTTCTGTTAACTTATTAGCTCCAGCTTCACTAAACTTGTCTCTCTGCCCAGGTGTCAAAGATGGACAGTTTACAGTGCTGCAGTTAGTGGAAGCACTGGGGTAAGATAACAACACACTACTACAGCAATAACACCAACAAAACAAACGTATATCTTTACTATAATACATTTTACTGTGTCTAATTTATTATTATGATTTATTATTACTGTATCTGTGCTCTTATTTTGGTGTTAGTACGTGTTAGACAAGCTTACAGGAGCATGTTTCACTCAGAAATGTTTAAATATTGTAGCGCCAATGTCACCGTTCAAACGGCTAAGAAGTCTTTCTCGAGTCTTACTCATGGATGGTAGTTAATTAAACTCATCTTTTATAAATATCTGCACTATATTGTGGACCTCTGTTCATTTAAAGCCATCAGTTAAACTCACTCTTATATTAATGTTTCATGCTAATTAAAATTAAAATTTCATTTCCTGTCCTGCGGTAGATTAAGTCTGACCAGCTCTCAGACTCACACTCGAGCCAGAGGAGTCCAGCTTCTCTCTGAGGTTTTGCACGAGTGCTACGGGGGTCTTACCGAGAGAGAAGGTGCACAGCTTCGCTTATGTTCTGCACAAATATTCCCGTAAAGACTGATGTCTTATCAGCATGTCTCTGTCCTCCGCAGTGGAAGTGCTCATCGCCTTCTATGAAAACCGCCTAAAGGACCACCACGTCATCATTCCGCCTGTATTACAGGGGCTCAGAGCACTGGTGAGTCTTCTGCCTGTGATAGATTTTCAACGACAGCAACACTTGAAACATCCTGCGTAAGATGAACTGACTGCTGGGTTTTGATGTCGGTGTCATCGAAGCAGGTTTGTGAATTGAGAAGTTCCAGATGTGGCAGCGGTAACCAATGTCTTGTGTGTTTTCCAGGCAAAATGTACAGTGTTGCCTCCTGGCTCGGCTGTCTCCATGCTGAGGTCTTTGTTCCAGGATGTTCATGTTCAGGTGAGACTCAACACTGAATCTGTTTATTGTAAGAGATAATTGAGTGAGTGAATACAGAACAGATCTGTATTGAAGATAGATGTAAACAACAACATGTGCAAGTTAGTATGTAAACACACACCCATGCAATATTTGACTGCAGACGTGTGTGTTTTTGTTGTTCTTGTTTTCTCTTCCTCTTTTATCAGGTCTGCTTTTTAGGTCAGTAAATTCGTCTTAAAACTGAGCGCGGTGGGTGAAAATCTCACAGACCTGTTTGTTTTTTTCTCCAGTCTTTGATGCTGGTGGAGAGAGCTTGCGTCTACAACATGCTCATCAACCTCATGGAGATCAGAGAAGCCGGTAAGAGATTACACCTTTTGAGTCTGACTCACTGGTAATAGGCTAGGGTGCTAACAGTTCTCCACAATGGCTGCGAGCTCAACTGGAAAAAAATTAGGCTCTGTGTCGAAGATGTAAGTGATTCAAAACATCAGAGAGTGAGTCGTGAAAGTCAGAAATCTTGGCAGACGGCCGACTAATCACCGTGGTTATCAAGGTCACCCCGACACAGTTAAACTCTCACCAGACCTGCAGTTAAAGAGTTTGCACATCTTACTCTGCTTTGTTTGGCAGTTGAATAATATTGGATGTTTTCTTTGCATATCAATACTGTGTGGGATGCAAATAGAAGGCTGACAGTGAAGTGTTTGACCTCATTTAATGCTGTCGTCAAAGTAGACATAGTACTAGCACTTAGTGCAGAGTTTGTTTTTTCTCAGTCCCATAAACTCTTTGTGATGAGGTGGGATCAGTCTTCAACATAGTTGCAGCCTACACCCTAACAACCTCCTCAGATTTGAACAGAACCACGTGTTCCTGTCTGCCTCGTCCACAGAGCTGAAGGGTTTGGGAGCAGACTTTGTGTTCGGTTTTGTCCAGTCAATGGACGGAGAGCGGGATCCTCGCAACCTCCTGTTAGCCTTCCAGGTCGCCAAGAACATCGTCCACCGAGGCTATGATCTAGGTGAGAGCACATGCAGTTGCACACATGCACGTGGCACATTCTGGAAAACCTGGAAATCTTGAGGCTAGTTTTCCAGCCATGGAAACTGATTTAAAAAGACCAAATATTCTGGAAATAACATTGCCCAGGATTTTTTTTATTGTGATTAATTCTGGTTTATTTGAAGTTACTTATGAGCTGTGGCCAAATTAATGTTACAGTTGGAGAAAAACAGTTGTAAATTGACAACAGTGGGAAAACCACCACGTTCATAGAAGAGTGTCCCATAAACTCTGACCACCTACTGAGTGATTTTTAATGATTTATTTATTTGACTCAAATGAATTTTAAATGTACTGTGCCTCTCTTAGTTCTGTCTCCTAGAAAGGTCTTGGAAAATTTTTTCAAAGAGTGGGAACCCTGATCTCTGTTTTCTCTGTATAGCTGTCCCTCTTTGACATTTTTTGAATTGTTGCAATCCACCCACCGTTGAAGCATGCCTCTATTTAGCCTCCCTTTTAATTTCCTGTCTGCCGTCTCAGGTAAATTCACAGAGGAGCTGTTCGAGGTGACGTCCTGCTATTTCCCCATCGACTTCACCCCCGTAAGTCCCTGTTTACTCAGCTGCGCTTGCCCGAGAGCTGACGAAAGCAGAGAGCGCAGCAGACAAAAATGTCCCCAGTGGTTTCCATACCAGAGCATTGCAACATGGATAATTGTTACAGATGTTTGTGTGGCACAGGAACCGCAACACCGTCAGATAATATATAGTATGAAAAATATTTACAGCATTGTTAACATACAGAAGACTATATTGGGCCTGCTATATCACAAAACAGTGTTATAATTCTAAACATGAGACATGCATGTGCGCTGATGACTTCTGCCTGATCTCCTCATGCCTCATCTTTCTGTCTCACTCTCCCTCTCCAGCCTCCCAATGACCCCCATGGCATCACCAAAGAGGAGCTCATCCAGATGCTGAGGGACGTCCTCACCGGGACGCCACTGTTTGCTGAGGTAGGCCTAACAACCTTTGACTGAGATGTTGTGACCTGAGAAGAATGAGATATTTTTTTCTGTGAGGGCCTAACGAGAGGTTACGCTCTGCCGCAGTTCCTGTTACCTCTCATCATCGAAAAGCTGGACTCGGACGTTCAGAGCGCGAAGCTGGACTCGCTGCAGACTCTGGTGAGGCACTGTTTTTTTTTTTTTTATGTGCCTGACAGAGGAATGTATGAGTGTGTTGAGTTAGTAATGCAAACATTTAACTGTGAATTTGTCTGCTCACATTCTCGGCAGCAAGAAAGAAGGGGGGGGGGGTTAAATGTATAATTAATGAAGGTGATGCAGGGTGTTGCTGGAAAAGCTGCACCTGCTTTCTTATCTCACCACATTTGATATTTTTCAGACTGCTTGCGTGTCACAATACGAGCATAAGGACTTGGCAGAGTTCCTTGAGGGACTGTGGGCGTCGCTGCGCAGAGAGGTTTGTCTGAGACGCATTCATACGGGAGCTGAAGCACTGTTTGTGACTTTGATGTGTGTGTTGTCGAAAAGCTTTGTTAGCTGAAATGTTTTAACGTCTTTCATTGTGTTTTTTTTGTGGAGATGGAATCCCAATTATTTAGTTCTCATGGTTTTCGTGCACTTCACCCTTAAAAACAGGAAGTATCTTCAAGGCTGTGTTCACCCAACCAGCTCCGCAGTGTTACTTTTATTTGTGTTGTTTTGTCTAGATGCAAACAATGTCATTTCAAGACCAAATTAAAGACCTATAATGATAGGACTGATAAGACTTATGGAAATGTGTCACAATATTCTAAAAATATAACAAATAGAAAGCATCTCAAGAAATTGACCCAAAGCTTTATGGGAAGAAAATTCTGCTTGCAAAGCCAAGAAAAACAAAGTGAAGTCTGGACCGATGCTGATCTTCAGCTCTCTCTTGTGTTCTTAACAAGAGAAGAGATAAATCCCTCAGGCTCCAAACACTGAGAACATTTTGAAATTGTAAGAATCAGTTACGCAAAAATGTCAAAATAAACTTTTCCTTTTCCAGCTCCACCAAACTAAACACTCCTGATATTAATGCTAACCGTGACACTGAAGAACAAACTCGTACAACGTGTTCCGCTCTTTTCACCGCAGGTGTTTCAGACAACCAGCGAGAAGATCGAGTCTGCCGGCCTCGCTGCTCTCACCGCGCTCACTTCCTGTCTGTCTCGCTCAGTCCTCAACTCTGACTCTGAAGACTCCCTCTGCACTTTCCTGGACCTCGTTCTCGAAGGTGAAACGTTGCGAAATCAGATATAAATGCACATTTTCGTTGGAAGCGTGCATGTCTGGGAAATGAACGCGTCAAATGCAATGAAAGATGCTGCAGGACATAAAAAACAACAAAGGTCTAAATATCTGAACGTCCCCTGCAGAGTGACAGTAAAGCGGTGGGAGGGTGTGCAGATGTAAGAATTATTGGCCTAAATATGTCAGAGCTGTGGTAAAGGGAGGGTGCACTGCACTGTAGTGTAGATGTGCAGGAAATTACACCACAGTGACTGTTCAGTTCTTTAATTTAACCAACTGCTGCCGGTACAGTTAACATGTCGTGTCAACAGATGCAATGTTTCCCTACAGATGATGTTTAGTTTCCTGCCAAAGTGCAATTAGAGCTTTATATTTAGGTCCTCATTTAGAATCTGTAATTCATGAGATGGCATTCCTGCCTATAATTATAACAGACACTGAGTTGTTGTTGCTGTCCATACCAGTGTGAATATGTTAGACTGGCGGATATGTGATGCTTCATAAAGAATTTGATCGTTTACCTCCCAAAAAGGCTTTTTCAGGAAATCCCGTGTGAATCATTTTATGGTGGAACAACAGTAAAACAGAATTGGAGACACAAACACTCAGAAATACAGAAAAAAAGTATTTTAGTGCTCCTAATGTAGCAGTAACACTGTAAAACACTGTAAAAAAAAAACATGTCCACTGGTCTTGTTCTTCTACTGAAAGCCTGCTGTCATTCCAGACTGCAAACATCACCTGAGTGAGCCGGATCTGAAGCTGGTGTGGCCCAGCGCCAAGCTGCTACAGGCCGCCTGCAGCGGCTCCAGCAGGGCGAGCCACCTCGTGACGGCCGCCGTCATGCCGTCTCTCGTCGAGCAGTACAACAACAGGACCCAGGTAAATAAGCTGAAGATGAGCTCGCTTTGGAGGCTGGTCGCCGCTCAGGAGGTTGATGTCGCGTGTGACTTTGTTCTCTCCGTGCAGTGCGCCCACAGACGAACCTTACTGGAGGTGGTGCAGCGGTTCATCCAGGCGGTAAAAGCCTCTCCGTCTACAGAGAACGGTGAGTGCTGCCCATCGTTACATCACATCCACGTTTCGAGCAATGACACCAGTCTTCACCAATCTAGAAAGACCGAGAACAATGTCAATGAATTGCTGCGCTGTAGTATAAAATCTGAATATCTGAGACTCATGGGCTTTTATAGCTCATCTGTTTCACGTACAGTGTGACGCTGAGCTGAAACATCCTGTACAATGAGTAGAATGAAACACTTGCTGTGTTTTCCACCATTTGTACACAGACGCCACATTTTAACTCGTCTTTCTCTGTCCGCATCTCCGCATTAGAAGAGAGCGTGTTTCTCTCCTTCCGTCCGTCTCTGTGCAGCATGGTGTTCTCGGCTCTGTCGGAGAATAATGCCAGCCTGCAGATCACGGCCACCTCTGTGCTCGCCTCACTTGCCCAGCAGACAGGTGAGACGAACTCCTCCGCTCAGCGCTGACAGCGCGGTCAGATTTGAATTCAGCTCTCCTACAGATATGTCAAATGCGCTGCTTCCCTCAGGTCTGCTGCTCGACTCTGACATTGAGCTGGCCATAGATCACCTCACCAGACTGTTGCTGACGGAGGAGGACGACAGAGTCAGGTCAGCTCATGTTTTATGTCTCTCCTCTCCTCTGGCTTCCTTCCTGTATTGCTACTATATTGCCTTTTAACTACACACTAATACGCTTATATCACATACTCCTACTACTTAACGGCCACATTAAATAAAGAGCAATTGATTTTTATTCATATATTTCTGTTTCTGCCTTCAGCCTTGCTGTTGTGGAGTGTGTCAGAGCCTTAGCAGCGTTGCATCCAGCAGCCTTTATCACTAAACTGATCCCGAGGCTAAAGAATGAGATGTTTTCTGGTAAGTCAAACACGTAGATTTTATATTTGTATTAAACGATGCTTTTCTTCACCTTACGGTTTAACGTTGCGCTCCTCACCTCTCCTCTGCTCAGAGCCCATGAAGCAAGACGATAACAACGAAGCTTCAGAGCAGCAGTCCCATCATGCAGTGCGCCAGCGGTGTCTGTCTGCTCTGGCTGCGATGTCCACCCGATCCAGCGTTGTCCAGGAGAGCACGCCCGTCCTCTTAGAGGTCCTCAGCTCAGCACACACAGGTGATCTTGTCTGGACAGATGGACAAAGTCGACAGTCGGAAACATTTAACTTTATGGACGACACAGCATCAGGATCAAACTGAAGACATGTTCTTTCTCATTAGCTGCCTTCAGGCAGTCACACACTCCATGTTTGGACACTTTTTAAGCCATATGGACCAAAGAAGAACTCTGATCCAGATGATCTACATCACTGTGTCTCAAAAAGCTGATGGTCATCTATAGTACGATTGTGTCTAATGACAAAAATCAGCTAAGAAGAAGCAAAATAAAAAGTTTTCGGTGTGTTGTTGTTTCAGGTAGCGTTGATTTCTCAGTGGAGGAGGTGGTGTTGGCGTGCCGCAGCCTCCAGAGAATAGCGGAGCAGGTTCAGGACACCGAGGAGACGGGTCGATGCTTCCACGAAATCATCATCCCGCGACTGCTGTCTCTGGCTCTGCAGGCAGCGCTGCAGGGTGAGCGGCTCTTTCAGCCGAAATAATGACGATCTCTTCTCCTCATCGTTCACCAAAACCCTGCGCCCTCACCTCTGTCCTCACGTTTTGATCCTCAGTTCCACGACAGATCTTCCTGTTGTTCGTTTAACACCTCCTTGTTTCTTCCTAACTAATAGTAACTAACTAGTTTACATTTTTCTAACGTATCTGTAAATGTGGAAGTTTTCACGATTTCAGCTGAAGTTCATGTTCATGTTTGCAGACGCGTCTCCTGATCGATGTAGTCCTCTTCTGGAGGAGGTGGTCCTGTCCGCCATCGTCCCTGTCATCAGTACGTCCTGCTCCAGGCTACAGCCCACGTCAGTACAACAGCTCTCATTCATCTCTTTGTTTTTCTGTCTTTTCTTTTCTGTTGTGAGCACATTGGCAGTAAATGATATAAATATTGTTCTGAAAACCACAATACCATGTTAATGAGATCTGTATGTCTGCATAGATCTGAACTGATCCGGACGATAAGCTGCTGTTGCTTTTCCAGACATCAGATCGTAAACTTCCTCAGCACGCGTCCTGTTTCCTTTGCGTCTTACAGCTACTCAAACTAGAAACAGTCGTGCACAAGTTGCTTTTACTTGCTCAGTTTCTTTAAGCCTTTAAATTAGCTCTCAAGTTCTGTTTTTTTTTTTTTAAAAACACTTAAATGTGCTGCTAGTGTCTGTCTGATTTGTTCTTACTGTCTACATTCCTCATGCGGTTTGTGTGGTTTCCTCTCGGGGTGTTTCATGTCTTCAGGCTGGCAGCACAGACGGCGTCGAGGGCTGTTTCTCTCTTCCTGGATGGTGACGTTTCCTTTTTACCTGACAACTCTTTCCCCTCACACATTCAGCTGCTCAAGGTTTGTATGTAGAAGGTCTGATGAGTGATTACTACGAGACTATGTACCTAGTATGATTTATATTTCCTAGCCCTAATCTAGTGGTTGATCGTCTTTGAATTTGCGGCACCTACTGAGGCATGTAATGTTCCTCCAGAAGCAGCAGGGGGAATCATGGAGCCAGTCCCAGATGGTTTGTCTGCTCATGGGATGCGTGTGCTCGTTACCTCGCAGCGTGAGTCTCCACTCCAACACTTAAAACATTTCTGTCACCGAGGATGTACGCTGAGCGCTGTGTGCCCCCGCGTAGGTGGAGGTTCCCCAGATGGATCGCCTGCTGTCGCAGCTGGAGGAGGTGAGCTGCACCTGCAGCCACCCACTGTCGTACACCTCGGCGGCAAAGTGCTTCGCCGGCCTGGTTAACAAGAGAGCGCAGGGTCAGTTTGCGTCTTTAAATTCTCCGCCGGAGTTTTAATCCTCACCGTGTCACCTCGCGGCGGCTCTGACCGTTTGGTTTCTTCTCCAGGGGATTCCCTCGACGGCCTCATTCAGAACACGATGAAGAGAGTTTGTAGTGAGCTGGACTCTGCGTCTTCATCTGTACGCACTCAGGCTTTCACCTTCATGATCTGGGTAAGAGTTTTCAGCGATTTCACCGTCGGATAATTAAGATAACTGGAAAGTCAACAGATGGATATGTTCATTTAAGAAGCAGCAAGTGCAGTAAAGTTGCTGTCGGTTGCAGGTTGCCAAGGCTCTGCTTCTCCGATACCACCCTCTGTCTACAGCACTGACTGACAAGGTAACACACACACACACACACACACGTCATGTGATGTGATAAACTGGACTTTTGTAAATCATCTTCTAATCTGTGTGTCTGCTGAAGCTCTTCTCTCTGCTCGACGATGCTGACCTGGGTCCGATGGCGGCAGACGGCTTCTCGCTGCTCATGAGCGACTCCGTCGACGTCCTGGACCGCGGCTGCCACGCCGACATTCGCATCATGTACCGCCAGAGGTTCTTCAGCGAGAATTCGGCCAAGTTGGTGCAGGGCTTCAACAATGCGCCGCAAGGTAGACTGATTATTTCAGACAAGCCAAATTCAGTTGAAGCCACCGTGTGTATCATTTCAGAAACGTTGTCTGTCTCTCCTGCAGAGAAGAAGCCCAACTACCTGAAGGCTCTGTCTAACATCGTCAACAAACTGCCAAAGCAGGTTCAAGTCACTGAACTACCAGCGGTGAGTACGTCTCCAAATCAGACTACAGTAAGCAGTGGCTGCCTGCTTCTTCATTTCAATGCTTGGAAAACCGCCAGCATTAATGTGAGGTGTCTTTTGTCCCCCGTCCAGCTCCTGTCTCTGCTGCTGGAGGCCCTGTCGTGTCCTGACCAGGGCGTCCAGCTGTCCACCCTGTCCTGTCTGCAGCCCGTCCTCATCGACCCACCGTCAGCGCTCATACTGCAGCTAGAAGCTTTGGTCAGCAGGCTGCTCGCCCTCACCTCAAGTCCTGCAATGGTTGGTGACAGAATAAATAAAAAAAGAATGCTCTTGTTGTATCACTTACTTATTGCTGTATGAAGCAAATACACGTGCACCCTGAAAATTTACATTTAAACTTTGTAAATGTAAAAAAAAACCACAAGAAAGCTAAAAGAAAAGACACACAGCTCATTTGTCCTGTTCAAAAGTGTCACACTCTGTATCAGTTGGATCGTACTGTGTCTTATTCTTCATTATAGAGCATGCACGTGCTAATTAGCTGCAGCGCTAACCAATATTTTGTTTGCTTCCTGCAGAATGTAAGGGTCGCCACATTGTGCTGCATCCATGCTGTTTCCCACTTCCCCGTGCACGAGGTAAGATTCAGAACTGTCTGAACTATCGTCATGTTGTTAAATAATTTATCAAAATCTCAAATTCAGAGTTTCTTCTTGACCAGATTTAGAGAATGTCCCCGAGTCAGAGTCAGATATGACTTAGCTGTCTTTTTTTTTTCAGTTCAGTGTTAAAACGACAGAGTTTCCTGCTCATAGTCGAGGTATAAAATTCCAGGGCAGTAGAGGAGGTTGTCTGTTTCAGTAGCTGACATCATTGAGAGCACCGGAGCAGCCGCTGCCCTGCATTGAGTGAAAAGTGCACTCGTCAATGATTTATTTAGCATCTGGAATGAAAAAGAGCCTGAGCTCGCAGTTTAAAGTTCTAATATTATGAAATGTGGCTGCAGTGGAAAATAGTGTGCTTCCTCACCCATTAAAACATTTAGATTATTAAATCATGACTGAGTCTCTGTTTTTATGGACACGGCTTGTCCAGGATTGTGGAGGACTGAAGCCACATTTCACAGCCTGTGTGTGAAATGACCTTTTAATGACTCATGTCATCATGTATTGCCTTCATCTATGGCTGTAATACTGAAAGAAAACGTTTCTTTAACAACTGTTAATGTTTCAGGTCTTGCCATTTCGGGCGCGAGTGCTGCGAGCTCTGGCTCGACCTCTGGACGACAAGAAGAGGCTGGTGAGGAGCGAGGCGGTTCGGGCAAGAGCAGAGTGGTAAGAAGCAGACAGACAGGAGGACGTTTCAAATCCAATTAAATCACAGTTCTCATGATAGAGTTCACTGTTTACTTCTTTGTTTCAGACTGTCCTGCTCACTCACTAATGTCAATGACTTAAACACTTCCAATACCTCCATAGGTTCCTGTTAGGAAGTCCTGGAGGGAGGTGATTCTGCTCCTCAGACACAACCACTTCTTCATCTGGACAAATACAGATGTGAGAAAGTCAAACTCCAGAACCAGGTACCAAGGATCCGAGCTGTGCAGCCAACACAACAGCCTCTCCTCCTCGGTTAAACTCTCCACTGTACCCCCCCTCCCTCTGTCCTCCCTCTTTTCTTCCTACCATCACGTCAACCCCCCCCCCCCCCCCCCCCCTTTTTTTACTGAAATGTTGTAACTGTCTGTAACTTTGTGAACGCACAAATAAGAGTGTATGGACTGACTGCGGAGCGTCGTTTTAGTTAAAATAATAATAATGAAATCATTTGTTAGTCATGCGCCTCGTGTATGTCGTTGCCTTCCTCTCTACGTATTGGAGATTGCATCGAGGCATTTTGGTCAAACTCATTTTGAGTCAAGTTAAATCACAAGAGGCTAAAGTTTCATCAGACCAGCAGCGTGAAATCATTCTATATTCATAATGAGAAGAAGGACAGTATTTTTGAATGTTTAGTATGGTTACTTAATAAATGAGGAAGTATTATCAGCTGGTTTTCTGCCTGTAGCTAAAAGAATTTTGAAAGTCTGATGAAAGCTGTTCAGATATATGAAGAAAGTTTAAAGATGATGTTCTACAAATTCAATATTGAATGTCAGCTCCAGTACGAAGAGAGAAGATCAGCACATGGAGTCGCTGCAGTGAAGGCTAGAAATGATGAGTCAGCTCCCGAACTGTGACGGCCGCGTTTTCTCTGTAGTTTTACTTGATGAGCATTTTGAGAATTTGGGCTGCTGTCAAAATCTCATCACGTCCCTGCACATAAAGACGAGGACTTGCAAGCCGAGCGGGAGCAGCACTGACAGCCTTTAATCGTCACGTCATGGATGAATGCGTAGCTGAGCGAATGTGGACGTGCCAAAATTGACACGAATCAAGCACTTCTCCAAGTAGCGACACCTCCGCTGACACTGAAGATTCATTTGACATGAAATATGTCCAGGTTCATGTACATTGAATTAAGATTGTAAGTTATGAGAACATACACAAGTACCGATGCTACATCGTAGTCACCAAGTCATTTCAAGGTCGGCTGATTTTGGACCTCACATCAACTTATGCCAAGGAAATAGACAATATTTAAAATGTCTAACTTAACATGTCATTAAAACTTTGGAATCATACAAAAGTGTTTGATGTCTTTTTAATGTTAAAAATCACCACATGAAACTGGAACGACTTCAAATATCAAACAGGTACGGTCTTTTTAATAAAATCATTCGGAGCGGAGCACGGCTCCCATTGGTTACAAATGAGATCACAGCTGTACATCGTGTTTCTATGGCAACTACAGATCCGACTCGTCCATCGTTAAGTTATCCAGTAATAGTATGAACATGTCGGGGTGGGGATTAAAAATGTGGAATTCCGTTTCACAGTGCCCGATTCATCTTTTTAAAAAGGCGTAACAACCAAACAAGGCACACACACATGTATCAGTTAAAGATGATTCAAAAATGAGAGCTGTGCAATTGAAGTCACTCAAACTTGTTTTTGTGCTCGTCTTCGGCACGAGAGCGTCAGTGATTCTCAAAAACTCAAAATACTGCAGGCGTCAACATGCAGAGTAGTAACCCTTAAAACGCATTTGAAAAATTACAGGACAATTAAAAAAAGAATCAAAAATAAACATTGAAAACGTTTTCATCGCACGACTAAGAAACACTTGGATTTACGCTCAGCTTAAGACAAACAAACCAAAGTAAAAGGCCTCTTAACGAAAAGGATGTGGTGTGGGCTCAGATCGCTGACTAAATGCCGAGTCACAGTTATTAATGATGATATGTTTTGCATTTTCCACGAGCACATTAATGCTGGCACATTGAAACAGTGTAAACAAATGAGACCTCTGAGGAGTCTGTTTGAAATCCAGTGAAACACAGTTACCTTTTTAGGTAAAGACACCAGCGTGCAGAGTATCTGGGAAATGTAGTCTTAATTTGAACGCATTAATGCGGCTGAAAAACGATTAAATATGCTGCACTGCTGGTTGAAAAATGCAACACATAGCACCTTTAAGATGCTGTAACTGCACACTAACTTCCACCCTGTCTGTCCCGCTGTCTCACACGCTTTTGAAAAGAGGCTGCAAGATTTTCAGTCCAAGAAATGCACAAAAAGTCTTTGTTGAGTCTCATGAGAGAAAGAAGAAAGAGGTTTGGTCTTGACAGCGATGCTGGCCAGCAGCACCGTTTCCAAATCAAATCAGTCTACAGAGCTGCATTCGCAGCGTGAAGACGGCTGGTGGCAAGGTCTACAGTTAGACCTACTGTACAAGGTGATGAATCACTAGTGGTTATATCCATGGAGTTCCCACTTCTAGCAGTTCAGCAAAAAATCTCTTTGATTTGAGCAGCTATAAAGCTTCTTTTTTCCTTGACGGATGATCGTAGCAGATGAAGTGGGAGGTCCTCCGCCTCCTAGCTGGTCACGACACGAGGCAAGTTGCTTGTGGTGTAAAATGCAGGTTAGGAGTTGTACAAGTTTTGTTTGTTTGGTTTTTTTTGGTTGAAAGCTGAAGATCAGATGGCCATCGGGTCCGTTCTGTTGAAGTTGCAGTCCCACATGATGCCGTCTTCGTCGGGAAGGTGGCTGGACGGCAAGAGGACCCGCGTGAACCAGTGACTGAGAACAGAGGAAGAAAATACCCTGAAACTGTCACTGACATTTTCAAACATGTAGTCTCGCTCAGGAGTCAGGGGCTGCTTCACATGGGGGGAAAAATATGACCGCTGTGGTTCTCTGCATCAGTAAAGATCATCCAACTGCTTACAAATCAACGTCACAATGTATCTGTTTTTGCCTGAATCCTGTTTCATAATTCAGTTTGTAGGAGTATCCACCAGTACAATAAAGTTCTGTTTGGTCCGTGTCTCTATGGAGAACCTGCGAGAATGTGCAAACAGGCTGAAATGAGGAGAAACATGGCAGGACGCAACTTTAAAGTTACAACCCAGGAGAAATTCATGAAATCAAACTCCATCTTTGCTACCATTTATAGCCTGTAGTGTTTGTGTAATAGCCATTATATGTATTGGATATCTATCCCAGTACGCTGCTTATACTGTACATGTTCATATAATGTAAATATTCTATAACATTCATTTACTGTATATATATCCTATAGCATATTCAAATCTATTCCTGCACTATGTTTATATATCCTGTTCATATGTACATAACTCTGCACTCTGGTTAGATGCCTAACTGCATTTCGTTGTCTGAGTACTTCTTACTTTGTTCAATGACAATAAAGTTGAATCTAATCTATAGTAGTTTTTATTGGAGGTGGCGGAGTCCGCCACTTCTGCCTGAATACAATAGAAAGGAAACAGAGCATTCCTAACCGCCTACTCATGTTAACAATGCGCTACTGCTTCTTATTAAAACCGTTCAACTGGTGAAACACGGTCACAAGAAACCTGATGTGTCACCACAGTTTCCATTACTATTGATGAAGATTGTAGTTGTATTGTAGTGCTTTCACCGCGGCCACAGTCGTCACAGTCGGTGTTCACTAACATTTTGACATGCAGTTAAAAAGGGGGCGACTGAACTCACCTCCGTTTTTGCACGCCAAACAGTAACTTCCAATTGTTCATTCTCCCGTGATGATAAGGATTTCTGAACGCCTGCGTGAGAACAGAAGAAAAGCTGCATTTCATAGCAAACATTTGCAGCATCAACCATATTTTTCGAGCTTTCTGACTCACAGCAGACCAATGATTTGTACACGAGTACCTTTCCCTTCTCTCTTAGTCTTCTGGTCTCTTTGCGGTTGATGTGCCGCTCCACGCTGGTCTCCCCTCTGCTGATGAGTATGATGTGCCACAGGGTGAGTCCTCCGAGAGCCACTGCCACTGAGCTGCAGGGGGGACAAATTACAACTTGACCTATCCGCATGTTATCAACCTTCACGGGGAGTCAATATACGCGGTGTGGCGTTCGTTACCTGGTCAGCACCCAGAGGAAGATGATGCTCTTGTGAGTGGTGGTCTCGCTCAAGTCTTCGGTTGGAGAAGGGGTCTGATAGTATCTCTGAAGGGGGGGGGGGGGGGAGAATACACGCCGGTGTCAGATGAATGAATTTTACTTTCACGTCTGATCTGTGGTTGTTTTGGTTCAGCGCCACCAAAAGTCCTCTTACAACAGGTTACGAGTCCAGCCTGCTGGATCCTGTTTCTGATTAAGTGATCTTTGAGTGCAGGAGACTTCCAAACTCTCAAATTAATTGGTATACCAAGCCTGAGGGTTGTTTGTTTACCAGCTGGTACACAAGCACCTTTGAGATAAGATCATCCCGGGTCAAATAAATATGGGATCCTTTTCGTGGCTCCTGTTTCGCCTGTCATTTGCCATCTGAGCTCCGACTTCTTAATTCTTACTAACGTCTCACAGGTGACGCTGTTGCAAAGCATTTCATCACAGCCCCGCGTGGAACCTGAACAGCGCGCGCTCGTACCATCGTCGACACGTGGACGGACGTCACGGAAAGAGTAAACGAATCTAGTTACATCAAACTCACGCGCTTTATGTGGTGGTGGTAAAACAGTGTTTGTGGGGCACTAGTGTGTGCATAACTGTATCATTTATAATGCTATGGGGCATACTGAAATCTTATTGCTCATCTTTCTAATTGCCTGCCAAAAATTGCACTTCCTCAAATAGTCTCTTGAGGCTGGCTCCAAAATGAGTCAACGATAGATGCAAAGTCCATGTTATCTACAGTCAAAAGAATCGTTAATCGTTAGCTCATGCTAACTGGAGTCCTTGGTTTGGACTGCCCCGTCATAGAGGTTAAATAAAAACTCCACTCTGAGACACTGCCAGTCAAAGTGGAACTCCTCCATCGTTCACAGGTGTGTGACGGTTGACCTGACCTCACCTCTATAGCACCGTAGGCGTCTAGGAACAAGTCCCTGCTGCTGATGCTGCAGTAGATGCAGCCCAGGGTCATGTAGACGCAGAAGGAGAAGAAGTAGCGGTGGTTGAAATGACCCACGCAGTTGTTCAGCCAGGCTGGAGACATGTTCAGGTCCATGCGTACAAAAATGGGAAATTTAAAACAAACAAACAAAAAAAACACACAAACTAATCAGAGTCACTAATCAGAGTCACTGATTAGTTTGTTGAAAAGGATACGACAGTGGTGATCCATCTTCAAGACACACCTGTAATGTAACAGTGACACCATGAAGGATTCTACGGACAAACTGTGTTTTCTTTTGTACGTGAGAATTATCGTTTGATTAGCTTACATGTTGCAGATGCTACAGTGGTGCGTCCTGGGCGGTTTTGGAGTGATGCATTTCTTACAGATGGACACTGAAGGAATATGAATTTTGTCCTAAAACAAATAAAATAAACAAAAATGAAGAGGATGCAGTCGTGGCCTGTTGGAAGAAGTCTCTGGATGCATTTAATCCACAAAATATCAACACCAAAACAGTACCAAATCTCATCACGACGCCTGTGAGGATACTCTTTAACTTTAGCTAAAGAGGTTTTTTCTAGGTACACCATGTCAGCAGAAGGAGTTTGGTACCTTGGGCGGGTGTCCCGGGGAGGTGGTGGTGGCCTTGTAGTAATGGAAGACCACCATGACGAGAAGCCAGTGGCCGCAGCAGAGGTGCCAAACGATCCAGTACGCAGGGTAAGTCCTGAGGATCGTGGGTAAGACGAACAGGTAGACGATGAGCACAACTGAAGTTGTGAGGAGTACGACCAGAGAGACAAACACCTGAAAGAGAGAGAGAGAGAGAGAGGAGACGAGAGAGGGTGAGGAGCGTAGCTTGGTGTAGAGCGAAGCATCCAGAATAATAACTCACCACTCCAAACCAGCGGGTCACATTGTCCACAATCCAGTAGACGGGTTCAAACGCGCAGTCCAGCAGGGTGTCCGAGTTGCTGAGGCTGTTGAAGTACAGTGACTTGAGCAGCAGCTTGCTGTAGCTCCACAGCTCCAAAAACTTGCCGCCGATCCACAGCTTGATTCCCCCGCCTCGGCCAGCACCTCTCGGCGGGCGGCACAGCCGGCACCAGCGAAGCGCTAGTCTCATGGCCCGGGAGAGCTGCCACCTCCAGCTGCTGCCCATACGCATGCCACCGCCACCCCCTCTCCTACACACTCTGCCTTCAAGACACACGCAGACACACAGACAGAGACCCCAGCAGTTACAAACGCAGGCGGCGTAGAACAGCAGCTCCTCGTAGCGGGGCTTGACGGCCGCCGAGGTTTCCATCGACATCTCTGCGACCTTCGGGGAAAGGTACTGACTTGTGAGCGAGGATACACAAGCGGGAGGCGGCAGGAGAGACTTCCACGCATAGAAAGTGCTCCCTTTCCTAGACAGCCACTCGGGGTGGATGACATCACCCTCCGTGTGACATGTGTCCATCAAAACAAAACAACAAGGAGCTATCAAGTAATGAGCCACGTCCTACAAATAAACTTCTCCTGTAAATAATTCACAGCAAATTCAGATGAGGCCAAACACAGCTCAGGAGCTCGCAGAGGAGACGCAGAGCGGTAACCCTATAATGGGGAAATGCAAACGGATGAATGTCGTCGGGAGGAAATAAAGTGGCTACCCGATCCAGGGCATCATTTCATGATAGTGAGTATTGGTTTCAGAGATAAGGCTCGTCCAGGTTCTCTGAAATAGTGTGGCATTAATAATGAGAGATCCAGGACCTTCAGCGCACAGGGAACAGTCGGCCCTTTTTCTCTGCCATCAGCTGCGACCTGACTGTCCACGGTGACCACTGCATGACCACTGCGTGACCACTGCATGACCACTGCATGACCACTGCGTGACCACCGAGTGACCACCGAGTGACAAATGCTAAATCTGTAAAGGTGGAGCTTTGGGTGGACTAAGTGATCGAACAATACAAACATGCCCGCGTCCCATCTGTCACGATCACACGTGATGACACTGATAGACGCAACATCAATAAATCATGGCCGCATTAATTCGACAACATTAGTGTGATTACTCTACACGAGCGGATGGAAGGATAAAATGCGAGGAGAGAAAACAAGAGCCGTGGCATCAACGTCTGCGCATTATTTTCTTGATTCATTCATTTATTTTATCTATAAAATGTCAGAAAATAGTCAAAAATTCCCAGCGTGACTCTTCAGATTCCTTCATTTATCCAAACACCAGATATTCATATTCCTATCATGTAATGCTGACACTTAAGAAGCTAACGACAGATAATGTTTCATGTTGTTTAATCATTTTTCTCTGATGTACTGATGGATTAATTGTCTAGTCACTGCATCTCTATGCATGGTATAGTAGAAAAAGATGATCTGATAATGTGTTCATCGGGAGACTAGAGCTCATGATTAATTCTCAATTTATCATTTTCTCAACAAAATACTGGAAAATATTCAAAAATGTACAGTGTAATCTCACAGAAGGCAGGCTGTTTAATTCATCAAATCAATTCATCAAAGTTATTGAAAATGTAGATGAGGATGTTTTTGTTGTTTTTTTAAACCATAGTTGAATTGCTCTCCTCCAGATCAGTGTCAGTTCAGTTCAGGAAGTCGTTGTCTTTCTCTTTGGTTTGGTTTCTGAAAAAAAAACCTCAAGCAAACCAGAATGCATCACTTCGAGCCACATGAGAACACTGACTACTCTCACGGGTTAGATGTGTCTGGGGCGGGACCAAGAATGTAAAACACAGTCCGTCAGTCACTTGTTTACGTCCCAGAATGCAAAGCGCACCTGCTTCCAGGAGCCGTTTAGCTCCTGCAACCTGCAGAATACCCCTTACTCCGTGAGAATATATTTTCTCACAACAAAACTAACCCTCTCCTGTGTTTGTCTGTGACCACTTCCTCACTGTGACTGTTTCAGCACCAGAGTGCAACCACTGTGTTCACATCTGCCCAGACCAATCACGCCGAGCGGGAAACACAAACCAAAGTCTGCTTCAGCTGTACAACACATCCGTTTCATCATTTACACCTCGTCACAGTTAGGATTATGTATATTTGTGTTATTTAATATCCGTTTTTCTTTTGCTGGCGCAGCGGGGCTTCCATACAATTGAGACCTTTCACCTTCAATCGGTGCTTTAATCCGTGATCAACCAGGCCGAATCGAATCCAACGTGAAAAATGTGGCACCCTGTGAAAACACATGCAGCAACACCTCCGCTCGCTGCACAGACAGGCTGCTGGCTGACTAAACCGAACCTTTAAAAAGGCGTTTTAATATTCGTTTCTGCGTTCTGTACCTGGCAGAGGCAGCAAGAACATGAGAGAGTGGCACACAGCGGGGCACCACAGTCTCTATGGCAACCCGCTGCCCTAAATCCAGTCTGGTCTTAGAGGAGAGGAACATCACCGAGCGCGAGAGTGCCTCACTGTAATAAGCTTTGCTCCGTCCCACGGTCTCACGGAGGGGATGAGGGCGCGTCTGCTGGTTCTACCCTTCAGACAGACCTAAAAACCTCAAACAGAGGCTGGTACATGATTCATTCATCCTCCTTCAGTGGAAGAAGCATATTTATCTGTACGCCTAAGACTGCAGGTAAACCTCACATAGTCAAATCATGCAAAACACAAGTCGGCCTAGATTTACATGCCTTTCTGACGTACGAGTCACGCTGGCGCTTCCATCTGTCACTATCCTTGACAGTCTATGCGGTAGATATGAACAGTTTGACACCGACCACATCTGCAATCACGTCTGTGGATGAAGTAAGTTCACGCTGCGCATTTTGAGCGTGAGGTTGAGATGGGGCCGAAGGTGAAAACAGTTCTTCCGGGCTGGTTGCAGTTCGGATTTGCACTGTTGTCAGTGAACTCATCAGGGACGTTTAAGGACATCTGTGTTCCCTTCATAAGACTGAGGATTTTAAGGCAATATAACGCAGCTAAAACTCATGTCAACGCGGTGACATGTGACTGAACAATGTCTGCACATCCATAACTTCCAGCTCCAGCCTCTACGGTGTGAAGATTTGCTGCAACAGACTAAATTATTTATTGTCGAATAGAGAAAAATAAGGTGCAGATTCACGGATACAGAAAGACAAATGTTATTATATACTATATAGACTATTTGAACTCTTTCCCCAGTCTGAACACATCACAGTGAGTTAATATTGCACCATCTGGACACAATTTGACAGGAACACCCCCTCAGATTACACCATCCACACACAGATCAGATTATACACTGTATGACAGCACAGACACCCATAACATCGTATAAATATCACATATACAAGTGTTAAGACACAGATGTCTGGCATTACTTGTGTAATGGACACGGAGGAAGGTTGTCACCTCTGTCTTAATTAAACAGACGACTAAGATGAATCTATTTAACAAATGTCAACATTAAAATACTTCACACACACCCACACATTAAAATCATACTAACCGGTCTTATAACCGAATTAATTATCCTGTCAGCCGTTCAATTAAATCCTAGCTCATGCTTCACCGTTAGCTCGCTGCTAGCAGCCCTCAGCCTCCTTCAACCCGACCCCCTCCCCGTGTAAAGAGTCTCTATGAGTAAAACACTGTACGGTACCGACACTCGGGCCGACATTTAACGTGAGATGAACGCAGTGTACCTGGTCAGGTGAACAGGGCGGACAAGCCTGCAGCACTGCGGTCAGGTCATGTTCATGCTAAACTGTTAGCTCGAGTCTCCCTCTAAACTGCTGAGGAGCCACAGCAACGGCCGGCGAAGATCGTCTATTGGACAGGAGCTCCATTCAAATGCAGCAAACAAACGCGTCTTCCGGTCGGCAGCCGGAGTGAAAGAAGTCTTCTTTAGGTGAAAGTTAGCAGTGTGGGTACTACTAACCCACCAAGGGTGCACTAGTTTGTTTGACTTGCTCCATGTAACCCGCTGGACAACAGACAGTTCCCTTAAAAAGAAAAGTATTCAAAGTGTGACCTCTTCTTCTCATTCTTCTCTGGTGGAAGTTTGCCGGAATGAGCGCAATGCCTCCTGGGAAATGAAGTTGTATTCTGCTGTAGCAATTTAGTAAAATGTCCCTTAATTCACGCTGTCGTTGTTACAGAGGCTAAAGTAACACACTTGTTCTGTTCTAAAGATGTCAACAATAAATGCGTCACAATTACTACATCACTTAACAACTAAAACAAACTAAAAACAGCCATTTCCCCATACTCGGCATAACCAGGAAGTACTCAAGTGTCATATGATTGTAGAAAAATGGCTGCGGTGCAGTGGTAAGATGTATTTTTCTCCGTATCATCAATATAAATCGATCAAATCGTGTATTTGTAGATACTGTGTGTGCTTTGAGAATGTACCAAACATACCAAGCAACCGTGTGCACTGCTGGCTCAGTATGGTGTAACGCGTCAAATGAGACGTCAACTTTGTTTGCAGGATTTCAACACATCATCACCAAGTGTTGTTGTGGCTATAAAATCAAATGCCCCCTTTGGCTGTGGTTTGGTTGTAGTCTAGCCATGGGGATGCGTTAGAAGTTATTACACAGCTTTTGTAGTCCTTTCCTGGGTAGTTTAAATGTAAATGCACAGGCATGGGTCTGCAAAGCGTTTGTCCAGTTTCCAGATGCAGTTTGACACCAGAGTGCAAAGAGATACTTAAAGAAGTCTTTCAATACTTAATAACGCCGAGTAATAATAACTCATAAATCTGTCATGAGCTGACATCTGCCTCCCATGATGACAGCTTGGTGTCTTTGGCTCCTTCATCTTTGTGTTTGACGAGACTCTCAGTGCTCACTGCAAATAATGCTTCTTAGAGTTGGAATCAGTTTTAACTAACTGCATGTGTCAGCGTAAGCTGGAGGGATGTCAGTACAAACAGCTGAACCTGGTCTGGTCTCCTGTCTGTTGTGTATCAAGGCGTTCCCGCGGGCGCAACTATGACGCAGAGCTGCAGAGATGTCGCCCTGAGGCGGCTCTGGTTGAGTTTGGAGACTATCATCCCCTCAAACCCATCATGGTAAACCCTCTGCTGTTCAACTACTGTCATCACAAACGTCATAAGTCAGCTGTGTCTTGTGTTTTAAAAGTTGGCTGTGATGCCCCTTAAACACCTCGCCTCTCCACCCAGGTGACAGACACAAAGACCCGCCGTGGCACTCGTAAAGGCAGCACCTCCTCGTCGTCGTCCTCCTCCTCCTCCGCACCTGCAGACCCGCTCAGCTCCATGCTGGACGGGACCGACCCCCTCTCCATGTTCGCGGCGGCTTCAGTCGGCGAGGCTCCAGCCATGTCACACAGCGCCTCAGCAGGGGTGAGTTCACGCTGCAGACAAATGCTGTTCCTGAAGAGAAGATGATACCCAAAGGTGTTAAGAGGATGTCGTGTTTCCAGGATTTGGGGAGGAAGAAGAGGGAAAAGGAGGAAGAGGCGGTGGGACCAGACTTTGAACCCTGGTCGTCCAAACGAGGAGAGATCCTGGCCAGGTTCACCACCACCGAAAAGCTCTCAATTGTGAGTCATCCTCCTTCATAGCAGCAAGGACCGAGATGTTCTGTTACTATAAACTAAGTTCAATCATACTTTGTGTGCACAGCCACGTATTGTAAGACAGAAACCTGATTTAAATTTTCTTTTGTCTTCACAGAATCTTTGCATGGGTTCTGATAAAGGTGAGATCAATTTCAGCATAATGTCATTAATAATTCACTTAATGGCATAAACATGTAAACGAAAGTGTTGCATGATCATTAGAGGCCATATCCGTACCATTAGGAAAAAAAAACTAAAGCTACTATAATCAATATATTTATTTTAAGAGTGGATCATAGTGATGAACCCACAGAGGATTATTACTCCACCCTGCAGTTCGGCTCAGCTTTATGGAGCTTTTTAGCGTCTTTCAGCTCATTGTTTTGGTTTTCTGGGCCACAGCTTTGCTTTGATTCACTCTCACAGCTCTCATGAGCTTTGTTTGCAGCAACAAAATCTCTGAAAGCCCGCTGCACGCTACCTGTCCAGCAGACAGACCAAGTCAGCGGCTTAGCCACTGAACATAGTGGAACGATTAGCAAGTAAAGATATTTCCCTCAGGAGGTCGTGGAGGCCAAAATAGTGCTAAAAGGAGACTCAACAGTTTGCTAACATGTTAGCTATAATGAATTTTATAATACATACATTTTGTGTGTGCAGCCTGTTGTGCTGCCTAACATGGCAAAAATCCTTTAATATGGTCAAAAGCTCATAGAATTTTTGTTCGCTGAAGGAAAAGCTCCAAGTCCAGGATCAGCTGTTTCAGAGAAAGTTCGTACTCGTCTGGAGGAACTGGATGATCTGGAGGAGGTAGGTTCACGTAGGAACAAATTTGTGTGTGTCTGTACTTCATGAGTGCGAGTGGGTGTGAATGAATTAAACTGTCACCAAGTGCTTTATTATTTGTGTTTAGGAGTACCTCCATCATCGGATGAAATTCTATTGTGTTCAGGTTTATTAATGTAAGCCCCACTGTGGCGGCGCAGAGTGGATCAATATGAAAATAAGAATCTATTTTGGACTTCTGTGTGTGCAGGGCTCCCAGAGAGAGCTGCTGAACCTCTCCCAGCAGGATTACGCCAACCGCATTGAGGAGCTCAACCAGTCCCTGAAGGAGGCCTGGGCCTCTGACCAGAAGGTCAAAGCCCTGAAGATCGTCATCCAGGTAATCCAGAAGCTAAAAAAAAAACAATTTAATCATCAGAATAATGAGGAAAAAACTCACTGATCTGTGATCTGCTCTCCAGTGCTCTAAGCTTCTGTCTGACACCTCTGTGATCCAGTTCTACCCCAGCAAGTTTGTTCTCATCACTGATATCCTCGACACTTTCGGTGCGTAGAGAAACCTGTTTCCTCTCAGCTCAGTGGAGAACAATGCAGGCTTTCTGACTGTAGTCTCATGTTTGTAGGTCGGCTGGTGTACGATAGAATCTGGACCATGTGTTCAGACCCAAGACCCCTACCAGGTACAGACGGGATGTTTGTTACGTCCCTATATCCAGTCGAATTTCCTTTAAACCGATCAATACACTGGAGGTTTAAGACTTACTGTCTGGCACTGTAGATTATTTCTTTTTTCATTCTGTTCCCTCTCTCCTCAGATTCATTCACAGTCGATGATGTGAATGACACAGCCAAGGAGACGTGCCTCAACTGGTTCTTCAAGATCGCCTCCATCAGGGAGCTTCTGCCCAGATTGTATCCTTTGCCACCATCAGCTGAGCTTCACTGCTTATTAAACTAACGTCAGACCTATTCTGATTCCCCTTTCTATGGACTCCCAATAGAAAAACTCAGTTTTACATTAAGAAAACTCTGTCTTGGACAATTTTGATTCACTCTTTTCAGGGCTCAACTAGACCTGGTTTTGAATTTATATTTAGGGTTTGTCCCTGTGACGTCGTCAAACACTCATGTATAAATTTGACTCTTTGACCTCTGTGAACAGATACGTCGAGGCTGCCATTCTCAAGTGCAACCGCTTCCTGAACAAATCGTAAATATTCCTTTACCTGTGCTTGTTCCAAAATTGTTCCTTTTGTGTCATTTCTCTTTGAAATCAGAGCAGTATTTTTGGTTCCTCTGAAAATGATGCTCTGATGCTCTACAGCGGTATTCAAGAGACGCTCCCTCGGTTGACAGCCATGATCAGAGGGATCGGAGACCCTCTGGTGGCGGCGTACACCAGAGCTTACCTGTGTAGGGTGAGACGTGCTCCTGTCTCGTGTTTCTGAAGCTTTTCTCCCCTCACATTGTTCCAGTTGCGTTTAAATAACAAGAGATCTGGGTCCAGACATAATGATGCTCTCTCCCTCTAGGTGGGCATGGAAGTCGCTCCCCACCTTAAAGACAGCCTGAACCGCAACTTCTTTGACCTGCTCGGCACCTTCCGGCAGATCAGCGGGGAGAGCGTCCAGAACCAGCTGGTCCTGCAGAGGGTGGAGGTGCCCGAGTACCTGACGCTGTATTCACCCGCCATCAACTGGATCCTGCAGTGCATCGCCTACAGAGCTCCAGAGGCATGCAGCCACATTTTACACAGAGCTTTCATTTTGATATGAATGTTGGCAACAAAAAAAAAGGTCAGATTTTTAGTAGTTTCAGTCGTGCTCAGTCAAAACTGCTGTTTGTGTTTCCACTTCAGGTTCTGCTAACGGAGATGATGGACAGATGCAAGAAGCTGGGGAACAAGTGAGTCCTTTTAAGAACACAGTAACATTGAGGTCATTTGTTGGGGAAATCAGAAGTGATAAAATAATATAACAGTTTATCTTGTTATATAACACAGTGGTTCTTAAAACCAACCAAGGTCTGTAGACAATCTGTAGACATGTTTTGTTTTTTAGGTCACAAGTCAAACAGGTTGGGAACCACAAATGCAGTTAATGGATCAAAAAAGTGGACAATACACTGCCAGCAAAGGCAAAGTGCTCAGAATCCAAAGATCTAACGTGTCCCTGTTTCCCACAGTGCCTTGCTGCTGAATTCAGTCATGAGGGCCTTCAGGCCGGAGTTTGTTGCAGCCAGAGCCACAGACTTCATCGGTATGATCAAAGACTGCGACGAGGCCGGTTTCCCAAAGGTCAGATGACATGAGCAGTTCTAATGTGGCGATCCAATCAACGTGAATGCGTGAATAAAAAACTTTGTCTCCTCTCCAGCATCTGTTGTTTGGGTCTCTGGGTCGCAGTCTGGCTTGTGCCGACCCTCCAGAATCTGAGCGGCTGACGATCCTTAACGAAGCCTGGAAGGTCGTCACCAAAGTCCGAAATCCTCAGGTACTGTGAGAATAAACATGGTTTCCCATGAAAATGCTCGGGTTATGACTGCATGTGTGATTTATTATTGTGTTTTTTAGGATTACGTCAACTGCGCTGAGATCTGGGTGGAGTTCACCTGCCGACACTTCACAGTGAGTAAAGCGCGGGGGAGAGGAGGAGCCGTGACACTTTTATTCTGTGAAATTTAAAGTTCCCAACATGCTTCTCCTATCCTTTGTTCCCTTGTTCTCAGAAACGTGAGGTCAACACCGTTCTGGCTGACATCATCAAACACATGACCCCTGACCGGGCATTTGAGGACGCTTATCCTCAGGTTACAAGCTCATTGGCTCGCAGAAAAAAAATCACCTGTTCCTCTGAAACTGAACTATTCATGGTCCTCCTGCTGTCTGCCCTGTAGTGACTCTAACTGTGTTCGTTCTGCATCCAGCTGCAGTCCGTGATCAGGAAGATCCTCACCTACTTCCACGACTTCTCCCTCCTCTTCTCCATGGTGAGCAAGTCCAAAATTCACACGATGAAACGTGTGTTCTCTCTAAGCATGAAATAATAATAAGTGACTTTTATCAGAGTTTCACAATGTTCCCCAATCTTTCTCTTTCCCAGGAGCGTTTCCTGCCATTCTTAGACATGTTCCAGAAGGACAGCGTGAGGGTGGAGGTCTGCAGGTCCATCATGGAGGTCTTCATCAAGTAAGAGTTTGATGAAATAATGAGATGTGTTTTGGTTTGTGGCTTAAAAAAATGAAAGTTGACGCCATTCGCCTGCATTTGTTTGTCTGTCTCCTGCAGGCACCAGGTGGAGCCCACCAGAGACCCGGTCATCCTCAACGCTATGCTGCACATCTGCAAGACGATGCACGACTCTGTCAAGTAGGATTTATTTACTAGTTTGTTTTCAGTTAATTAAATGAATTAATTTAATGAGTCCTCTGTCATCTGTCGCTCTATGTTCTGCAGCGCTCTCACCCTCGAGGACGAGAAAAGATCTTTGGCTCTGCTGATCAACGGCTTCATCCGCATGGTGAGACTACTCCACTTTGCAGCTGTTTTAATATTAATGTTACATAGATTAATACACATTTGATGCTCTTGGGGGTATTTCTGGCGTTCATACTTTAAATTACTCTCCTGTGTTTATTTGTCCCTCATGACACAGCTCTGCAATCTTAGTAGATTAAATAAAATGCAGTCAGTGACTAGAAGAACTCTGTCTTCTCTTCTTACACTCAGATATTCTGTCTGTCTGTGTTTTAGGTTTCTTTTGGTCGTGACTTCGAGCAGCAGTTGAGCTTCTGTGTGGAGGCCCGGGCCACCTTCTGTAACCTGGAGCCGGTGCTGGTGCAGCTCATCCACGTCAGTCTCCATCAGTATTTAATATTTTTTTTAAATTTGTGTGTGTGATATTCACAGACACACATCCTCAGTGTTCACCTTGTCGTTTCCAGACGGTGAACCAGCTGGCGATGGAGACCAGCACGGTGATGAGAGGGAGCCACTCCAGAAAAACGGCGGCCTTCGTCAGGGTAAGTCGGCCGCGCGCGGCATCCGATTCCTGCAGGCCACCGTGCGCTACTACAGGAGGAGGCTTTGCACTCAGATCAGTCAGTCAATCAAGGACTGTTTCTCTCTCCTTTTAGGCGTGTGCTGCCTACAGCTTCATCACCATCCCGTCTCTCAGCAGCATCTTCAGTCGTCTCAGCCTCTACCTGCTGTCTGGCCAGGTAGCCTTGGCAAACCAGTGTCTGTCTCAGGGTGAGCAGCTGCTTCCTTTCACGCTCAGGATTTTGTGTGAGATGATGACTCAGCTTGCTTTGTTTTGGGAATTCCTGACTTTATCTTCCTCCTTTCCTCTCTTCTTCCCTTCCATTCTCACAACCATCCTCCCTCCCTACTTCTTTCCTCTCATATATCCATATTGTTGTTACCTCATTTCTGCCTCCACTTCCTCCCTCTCTTCTCCCTTCCCTTCCTTTTCCTCCCCCCTCCATCTTGGTTACCTCTCGTCCAGCGGATGCTTTCCTGAAGGCAGCGGTCAGTATTCTTCCGGAAGTTCCTCGCTCCATCAGCGTGGAGGGGAAACTCCGCTCTTCTGAGAGCTTCCTCCTGGACTTCATCAACAACTTCCTAGCTACGCTGCTGGTTGTCCCGGTAACACAATCCATCTCCTCTCCAGGTGTCGGTTAAGCAACATGCTAATCTCCCTGAAACCAGCATTATAGTTACACAAATGTTTGTGTGTGTGTGTAAATATGTTTGCAGGACCATCCAGAGCACGGCGTGCTCTACCTGGTCCGCGGCCTGCTCAACATGGTCCAGGACTACACCTGGGAAGACAACAGTGACGCTAAGGTGCGGGTCTACGTCAGCGCTCTGCCCCTGCTGGCTGCCATGAGCCAGGAAACCTACCTCTACTCCATCCCTAAAGGTACACACACGACAAATCACGGTGAACATAAGCCACATTTCGCTTTTTTGTGAGCTCCGTTTGGAACAAAAATTCAGGATTTTCAGGTAGCAGAAATCTCTAATCCTCCTTTTTGGATTACCACGATTAATTTCTGGCAACATCGAGATTACCAGGTTTTCATGTGTTGTATGACATGCTGGGATTTCTCCAACTAAACTGATCATTTTCCACTTTTGTGTCTCAGTGGACTCCAATGAGACGCTTTATGGCGGAGACCCCAAGTTTCTATCAGAGATCAACAAGCTGTGTGAGACTCTGATCGGACAGATCCTGGACCACCTGAAGGCACTCGGTCGAGACGAGGTGAGGCAGAACCCGGCTCGCTGCCACCAGCTGGACAGCGGTGTGTGTTTTCATAATTTTAATGTACACGACTGTCTTCTCGTCACGTTTCTTCTTGCAGCAGAGCACGCGGCGTCAGTGCACTCTGGCCTTTTCCCTGTTCGGTGTCCTGCTGGCTCACGGCGACCTGAGGAACAACAAGCTGAGCCAGCTGGCTGTCAACCTGTGGAACCTCAGCCACAAACACGGATACTGTGAGACTCGTATCTCAGTGAGTTCACGCACCTTTTAACCCATTAAAGCAATTCTACCCGTGCTTTAGTTTAAGTGTACCGAACACAGCCGTAGTGACTTCCTCTCTCCTGTCTCTGCACCAGGTCCGGACTCTGGAGTACATCAAACACCAGGCTCACCTGCCCGACATGACTCACCTGACAGACACAGTGCAGAGGCTGGCACTGCAGTCCCGCACCTGATCCTCGACAATCATCTGTTAAAGGTTTATGTAAATAAAAAGACACCAAGAACCACAAAGAAGAGAAAATGCCTGAATGTGTTTGTGCAAGAACACATCTGAAGAGGTGTGAATGCATAAAAAAGCACTTTGGATACTTAATTTTATATTTTGGCACATCACTTTGGACCAATGTAAAAAGCCCAATATTGATACCCGTTGGACTGAAGCTACAGAAAGCTGTTCTCGTGCCAAAAGTTCTTTTTGCCACTTTTACACCTAAAACTAGCATCTAGAGAAAATCCTTCCACGTTGTTCATTGTCAATGTTTGGTACATGCAATAAAGTACACTACTAAACCCTTCAACGACTGATCGAATGATTCAGAGTCTGCGATTCACAGATTGCAGACTTTAACATAAAACATACCTTGCGCTCCCTGCACCTTCAAAGGTCCAGTGGGTAGAACTTAGTGCCATCTAGTGGTGAGGCAGCAGGCTGCAACCAACTAAATACTACAGTGTGTAAGAACCTTCAGTAGATGCGGAAAAAAAACATGAAAGCATGCAGAGTTTCCTTTGTCTGTCCTGGGCTGCTGTAGAAACGTGGCTGCGTCCGTTACAGAGGACTAGCTAGCTAGCTGTGAGGTCTCATTCTAATGTTGCTAAAACACAATGATGCTTATTTTCAGGTGATAATACGCTAATGAAAAGAGTTATTCATATTATATTCCATTTCTGCCAATAGATCCTTCTAAATGTCACATACTGGACCTTTAAAAAATAAAAACTACCATACAACCGAATCTTCACCACAGCTGTTCTCTGTATTGCGACATAATCTGACATCATGCATACAGTTTAAATATTGTAATATTAGTTAAACACGTTTCTTCCTCATGCACCAACTTTTTTTTTTTTTTTTTTTTTACCTACACCCTCCCCCCACGATGCAGTAAGAAGTAGACGGGACAATATTTGTTTCAAGACATCCTCAAACTCTTCTCAGTTGTAGTTTATTTACTCAATTAGTGAATCATCGAAAAAGTCAACACACTCCCCGTTTAGTTCTCAAAGGAAAACAGCTCAAAAACAAAAGCAAACAGCTGTAATGATGTTCTCTGACACAGACAGGCCTTTGGTCACACACCTTTTTTTTCCTCCCCTCTCTCCCCACTGCCACGGTTAAAAGGAGACGTCGGACAAAACTGGCTGTCAGGTTAGAAAAGAAATCTGACGCGTCGTTCCTTTCAGCGCGCCGCAGCTGACGCGGAATAATAAAACTTGTGCGATATGATTATTGGAGCATGTTCTGTGAATGTTGTTGAGAAACCTTCGAGCCAATTTTGCCTGGATTTCGCTCCAGATGGTCAACGTCAGTGGTTGAACTCGTAGGTCGCACGCCAGAGGCGATCCTCCCTCAGAAACGTGACTCGTCATAATTAAACACAATACTGTTAAAGCTGAGTCATTTAAATATCGGTTTGCAGTTTTCTTTTCTTTTTTTTATCTCTCATGTCTACTGCTGTCAACGCTTTGTCTGCCACATCACTTCGCTGCTCTCCTTCTCTCTATCTGCCACACCAGCGTTAATGGATGCAATCACAACTCAACACTATTCTATCTGTTCCTCTGTAGCACTACAACATTGAACAAGCTGGTCCCATGTGGCAAGCCGAAAACAGCCAATATTAAACTAGTATGAAACAATCATGTAAATAAATGAGTAAAATAATTAGGAACCGATTCAACAACTCAGATTTGGATTTCTATCAACTCAAAAATGAGTTGAGTTTGGTTCATTTCTATATTTTACTATATATATTTTCATTCAATGATTCATTTCATCATTTATTATTCATTATTGGCCATTTTTGTGTTCCCACACGGATAATTACATAGAAGTAAATAAACATTACTCTACGCAGGAAGACCTCTTGTCGTGCCTAGTTTCCTAAAGATTTTTCACAGGAGGGATTTGATCCCGTTAAAGATGATCTGGAGCACAGTTAGGGCTTTTCAAAAACTAAAAACAGCAGACTGACAGGACCTGGACTGAGAGGACAAAAAGCAGCTGAAGATCGAATGACATGAGAAAAGAAAGGTGTTCTGAGGAACCTGCAGAGTGAGCGTGTTCTCCGAGGGCCAATGAAGTTAACACTGACGACCAGCAGCTTTAGTATGAATCACACTTCTGACTGTGCACCCGCTGAACTGATCCACCTCAGAGAGGAATTGTTTAACGGAAGAAAAAAAAAAAAAAAAACAGAAAGCAGCTTATAGATTTTAACATTTTGTAACAGGCAAAGCAAGATTCACTCCACACCAGTTTTCACGGCATCTCCTCTAATAAAGATCACTTCACAAACTTGGAAGGTCACCCCAACTTTGACTTTTTATTTTTTCACAGCGACAGATTTACAATCAGAGCCAACAGCCAGTAAAACAGAAGTGCTTCAAACTCAATGCCACATGTTTTTTTAATGACTTAGCAACTGTAACAAAAAAAAAAAAAAGGAAGAAAAAAAGAAAAGCCAAGTTTAGATTTTTCCCACATAATTCCTCTCGGAGATGCAAACAAGCTCAGCAGCAGTTCAGCAAGTGCACAGTAAAAAAAAAAAAGTGTGGGGCCTCTACAGAGGGGCTGTTTGTATACAGACTGTTCTGTTTGCAGTCGATCACTTGAATTGATTCACACGACACGGCCACCGTCTGCAGAGATTTGTTTGGTTGATATTCAAGGTGGAGGAGAACTTCTGGTAATAACTTAGACAGAGCCCAGTTGTCTTTTTGTGCACGTAGAGACCCAAAGGTGGCCTTGACTACAAGTTCAGTTTAATTTACTACAGGAAGAAGAAACTTTAAGCGGACAAAGTTGTTGCCAAGTGCCAAAAACAGCAACACCGCCGGCTCTGATAGAACTCTGTGTGCCTGTCCGGCAAACAAAAGACAATAGTAGTGAGTTGACTAAACCCTCTTATAATGTAATCAACAACATTATGAAGAGATTTCACATGTAATGCTGTCCTCTCCACTGGGACACGCCAACCGTTCCCATCTCTTGGGAGCAGGTTTTCACAGGGAGAGGGCAGTTTGTTAGGTTTTTAAAATCATACACTCTTAACAGACAGTCCCAAACTAACAAAATTAATGATTAAAATAAAATAATATAATCTTACAATTATTCAATACGGGGAGAGTTTGCAGTTTGGCGCAGTCAGTCCCGGCAGTGCTGAGAGGGGTGTTTTTTTGGCGGCTCGATACTTGCTCTGATTTTTAGACTGGATGGGGAAAGGGGAATTTTTTTTGGAAAAAGCACGGCTCTGAAAACACAGACTGGCGCCTCGCCTCGCCCCGCCCTCGTTGTGGAGGTTGAAGGAGGGAGGCGGCGTGGTCTTCCTCTTTTTGTGTGTGTGTGTGTGTGTGTGTGTGTGTGTGTGTGTAGGTGTGTGTGTTCGTTTGTTCTCTTTGTCCTGGTGCAGGCTCAATCCAGCTCTATGGGGCTGCTGTCCTCCTGGGCTTCTTCAGCCCCATCATCCTCCTCGCCCGAACCCATCAGGCTGTTCAGCAGGTTTCCTGCAGGAGGCAGTCAGAAAACACACTGATCTCAGAGGCAGCATAAAGACTGGAAACAGCCTGTGTGAACTGTGATCCATCGTAGTGACGGAGAACTTTGATCCGCGTGATATGTACTTATTTTAGAAAGAAAAACAAATCTTTATGGAGTTTGTATATTAGAATGCAATTCATTCAAAACATATGCTCCATTTTTGGGTGGGTGGGGCGGGGTGCGGTGTGGTTGGGGGTAACTTGATAGAAAAAAATAAATACTCCTTAACATCTGCTCAACTGAATTGAAGCACTGATCCACTCACCTAGCAGTCCACCGTATGATGGGGATTGTTTGGGTGGAACTCCAAAGAAAAGCTGTCCTATTCTGTCGAGATACTGAGGAGCCAGGAAGATGTCCGAAGGCCGAGGCAGAGGAGGACAGAGAGAGAACATCAAAAGGACAGTATTTAAATTGAATTTAAACATTTAAATAAGATGCTGCGATATTTTTGATTGCATTAACACAAATAAGTAAATACTAAGTTTAAAGTATTTATGACATTAACACATGATTCATGGGGACCTCACCTCATTATACATGGGGTCCCTCTTCAGGGAAGGTTGATATTGCTCACATAACACTGTGAAAACTGTTAATTTACCCCTGAAGACACAAACAGGATATAAAACACTCGTTATTAATATCCTCAATCTGTTCATTGAACACAAACATGTGTTAATGCTGTAATGTGCTACAGGAGATAAGAGAGTTCGAAGTGATGTAATGCTGCCTTATTGAGCTTATTACATGCTCAGCACAGAGCCCTGAAGGAGTCCGCACAGATATACAGTAAAGACGTTGTTGTATGACACTGAGGTCATAACAAATTCTGTACATTTATATAAGTATTAAATAAAAGATGTGTCCTTACCCATCCACTGCCAGCAGCAGAAACCAGATAAAGTTTAGTAGAGGCTGGACAAAGGGAGGGCCCTTCTCTATGGACGGGTGTTTCTCTGTGTATGTGCTGAACACCACGGAAGCGCTGTTTTTGTTCTTTAAGCAGAGGAACCTGGAGGGTGGAGGTTCAGCGTGAGGCACGGACAGAAATAGAAAAGGAAGGGAGGATGGAGACAAAAAGGAGAAGGTGGTGAAGAAAGCGTGACAGAGAGTGTGAGACAGAAGATGAAGGAAGGAAGAGAGACGGCAGACAGCGAGACAGATCAAAGATGCTTTTTAAAGAAACTGCTGACGGGCGGTAAATGGATCTGACTGCAGGCCAACATGCTGGAGGAGGACGCGCCAATACCAGTTTCTCCACTGCACGTACAGCTTGTTAACACCTCAAATCTAATAAAACATTCAGATTATATGTGCAGGGTACACTCATCTCCAGGTTACGCTTCACTTACTGTAGGACGGCCTGCGCCACAAACATGTCGACCTCGCTGCGGAAGCCTCGTGACGCCGAATACTCCACCAGCATCTGCGCACAGCCCTCCCCGTCAGACGAATGCAGGAAGTGGTAACGAGACTCACTGTAGTTTTGCTCTGGAAACACAGGAAAATTTCAATATTTGAATGGATACCATATTAACTTTCAAGCAGGGCCAGGGCAGCTTCCACATTAACGTTAAGGTCGGGACACACCCTTTGCACAGTAGCTACGGCTCTGCGAGACAAATTAGTCCAATATTACGGAGGCTGAGATGTGATGGAGATTGACTTAGAGGTAATAGCCGTTTCCTTGAATGATTCTGATTTCCCTGCATGCATAAACATTGTGTAACTTTTCCTTCGTGTAAATTTGACTGTAACTTATAATTTGACTCTCACAAAACTCTTTTCTGTCCAAATAACATCCAACTAAAAATAACTGGTCCAACTCCACCTTATTTTAGTGTTTACTCACAAACTGCTCTCCTACTGATCTGCCCATCTTGCTTTTCCCTTGAGGCAAGTATATTTTAACATGCATCAAACATACACAACTCATGTATTGGCTTTCATGATGCTGCTGGTGTGTGGGATTACACTGAACACAAGTGTTATGATTCACATCCTATGCCTCCTTATTGTGTTACCCTTTAGTTTGAATTCATCATAACTTTGTTATTATGAACTCAGTGATGTATTGATTACCTTTCCACAAGGTGACAGCCAGCAGCTGGTGTAGTTTTGGGTGACCCAACTTGCCGGATCCTCCTGTGGACCATTTCAAGGCTCTGGACACAAACGCTACTCTCTCTGGGGAGTTTTGGTCCATCATACTGAACAGCTTAGCCAGGTTTTCTGCTCAACACACACAAGCATAGACCAACAACAACAACATCAGAGAGTCTGTTCTCTTTCTCTAAATGTCATGACAGTTTGACTGGAGGTGTCCCAGACAGATCAGTACAGTATGAAGGCCAAGCAGCAGAGGATCTCCAGCTGTCAAATATGCCTCGCTGCATTAGAGAATTGCTGAGTATTGATCAGGACACACCGTGAATAACGCAGACGTCGTACTTTTCGTAAAAGGTTACATTCATATTGGTCAGTGTTGCGATGGAGTCAATTAACAGAGTGGAAATTTTAAGTGTCCCCCTTTGTGTAAATCTTGCTGTGAAAGGAGCGGCGTGTCTAACAATAGCACAGTGGAACACAAGGGCAAACGTCCCAACACAGTTCCTGTTAATGTGACTCTCTTTCACACAATAAAAAAAGGACAAATATAGCAGATATTAAACTCTTCAACTCTTCAAACTCTCATTACAAAATGTATAGTTCAGCAGTAGATTAACAGGTGTCTCTGAAAAAGCTGAAGGCTGCCACTCACCTAATATTTCATCTTCAACTTTTGTCTCAGATTTCTCCAACACCTCCAGTACCAGCATGGACAGGTCTGCCGCACTGTTTTGCTGGAGATGAAAACACAAGCCACTGTATTTCAGAATTTCAAAAGAATGCGATATTTTATCCAAACACCTTTAGGGAAAAGAAGGAAAAAGCTTGATCGATGATTGACATGTAGCATGAATTCATCACCCAACTGGCCTCTTATTGACTAAAAACTGATTTTAAGATGCAAATCTGATAATGCATTGCTGTAGGAACTCTCAAAACGACGTTTATATGCAGTTTAATAATGTGACCTCACACCAGATTTCTACACACAGTTGCAGTGTGACTTGTGAATGACACATTTGTAGACACTACTTTTACAATTATTAAAGTCACCCAACAGAGCTACTATAATTTGGGATCCACCGTGAACACGTGACACAAACAAACTCTGGTGTAGCGATTACCTGATTATAGCTGAAGAAGAGTAGAGCCCCATTGTACATCAGCTCCCTGGCCTCAGCATGTTTTGCCTGTGACATGTACCTGATGGGGAGACAGGAGTATCAGCATCACACACACACACACACACACACACACACACCAGATGATACCACGGCTTATCGACATAAACACGAGGGTTGTTTGCATCACTCGAAAGCAGTCCTGCGTGAGGCTGCGAGATAAAGTGCACGCTGGTATTCGTGGAGAAAACAAACAAAACAAGGCGTCAATATGATGTGAATACTGGAGCAGCAGCGCAGGACAGCTGCAGCGGATCGGATACCTTCCCATCTTGCATGTATGAGAGCGTGTCAGGAGTTATTATTGCAATCATGACTGTTAGTCAAGCCAATGACTGAGAGGCAGGAGTGTGCCTAACTCACTCTGTCATGAGGGGAAGGGATTCAGAACAAATCACCTTCTTTAATAAACTGTGCCTGAGGCAGACAGCCAGGCAGTATGACAGCACTGCTAATCTGTCATTACCCCGAACAGCATCCAGATGTCCACATTGTACTGGAGTGACTGGAGTGAGCAAGAGTGTATCTGTTCCTTATAAATGAAAGACCACAACCAACTCTCCCCAGACTTATCCCAGGTGATTCCAACTGTAAATCAAGGATACTAAACATGACCAGCCCTCATAGTTCAGACTGCGGCGGTGCAGTATATAGCTACCTGGCTAAATGCTAACACAGCTGGACAGCTTCTACACACGTTTAGGGAAATGACAGCAGCGAACAAAGCTGTTAGCTGCTACATACTGTTCATTTACACGTAAGGTGTCTTTTCCAATGACGGATAAACACACACTGTCCTAGCTGTCTTCGCTAGACAGATTAGCAGCCCAGCTAACTCCGCTATCATTATCAGTTGTGTTGCTAAACGCGTAGCCAGCTAACTAGCCGTAGTTAGCAGCAGTCCCATTTTGTGTCTGTGAATGACGGACAGCACAGCTGTCCAAACAAACAGGCGGACTAACGCGAGTGGGTGGGTCCACGGTGAAATTCAGCCAATCGCAAAACGCCCAGGGGTATCAGCAAGGTAGAATGTAGAATGGTCTGGAATAGCCAGGCCCCAAAAGCCGAGTGACAATTACAAGTGCAGCTACGGACACGAAATGAAGTCTTACCTAAAAAATAAAGTCCTGTACATCTGGTGTGCTTCATAGTAATCCCCTTTTTCTACGCTGGCTCGCAGTTTTCCTTCCACCCTCTGTACGCCTCCACGGTTTCTGGCACTGGAGCACCTCAGAGACTCCTGCTCCGACATCGTCGTTGCTCCGCAGCAGCAGCGCTCGAGCCAAGTGTTGACAGTGAGAGACCGGAACGCTTTAAACAAAACAGACCCTCCTCGCTTACCGTAGCCGGCGTGTCGTGGTTATTTGGTTATGGGAATAATGCTGATATGAACAAGACAACATTTCATGGTCAGGGTGAGGATTTACAAATAGGAAAGTATGTAAAAATAAATACATACAAAATAAATACATAAATGTTTGTTTGTTTGTTAATAAATAAAGATTATACAAACACTTTGGACCTGTGCACTCCTGATCTCTTAGCGGTCATGGTCGTCTGGTTTCATGAATATTCTCTCCATTCATTTTTCAGTTCATCTTCAATATTCAAATCATTGGCCCATCCTGTAGCCAGCCTCAAGTGGACACTTAAGGAACTACAGTGTTTGGCACTTCATTTCATTGGCACAGAACTTGCTGCTTCAGCTTTACATGAAGGGAGGAAGAGGATGAGGCAACGTGATTGAAATCAGTAGCTACACTGCTCAATGACATGTTATATACGTCACTGTCACTGTTAGATGCTACTAATTCCTGCTAACTGGGCCTTTAAATTTGGGAACAACATTCACGTGTCACTCAGGGTGAAGTATTATACCTTTGGTGATACCTGATCTAAGAAAGTCAAATTCAATTCAAAATGGTGTTTTGGTGGTTTGCTAGTCTTGTCTATTTCCCTGTGTTTTCAAGGTGTTTTCCCTGCTCTTCGTGTTCTGTTTTGTCTGCTCTCCCCTGTCTGTGCAGGCCGGGCGTGGCTGACCTATTCCTCTGGCCACTCACCTGTTGTTTATCACCTGCTCTGCTCCCACACCTGCATCTCATGCAGCATGCTCCTGCAGTATTTAACTCCGGTTCACACTCCCAGACTCTGCCAGTTTGTTGTTTCGCTGTAACGTCAACTTACCAGCTCTGAGAAACCTATTTATGAAGTACCTTTTTGTCGTAATATTTTTTGGATTACTGCCTTGAAGCTCGTTTGTCTGCTTTGTTCTCAGCCTAGCTTTGTCTGTTCTCTAGTCTTCATCATCCTGCCCTGAAAAATCGCCCTGGACCTCCCATGTTGTCTTTTCTTGTTGCATTTTGTAAATGAACCTAAGCAGTTCCTTTCAGTGGTCTGCATCGTGGGTTCAGTGTTCAGCCATTTGGGATATTTAAATGTTTTACTTTTATTTATATACCGGCTATTTTCAATGCTAATTTGCATGAGAGTTGAATTCCTGACTATATCTGACTTAATTTCTGAATGCAGATATCCATAGTGCATATGTTTATTGTATTTAATCTCATATTGTTTGTAAATGTTCATTTTACAGATTGCAAGTCTTTAAGCAGGGATGTACTTTGGAGACCACAGTGGGAATACACCTGAATGTCATGAGTATAATGAGTATAAACCACTGTGCTGTGCTCACCATCTTGGATTACATATTCAAATGTTTAACTGTAAAATTAAAATAAATGTAATGAAAAGAATTGTGGTGTTGAACCACCAAGTTTGATACCTCTCTTTAATATTTAACACTTATTTTTAAATTGCTGCTGCAAATTATTTTCAGTGTAAATCGTTTTGGAAACACATCACATCTGTTTCGTCAGTTTTTAATAAAGGGGCAATGTTGACTTTAGTGTATAACAAACTCAGAACCAACAGGAGAGAAAATAATTCCTGATGATTAATAATTGTTGATGAGGAAAAGTCTGCAGTTTGATTATAACAGGGAAGTTCTGCTACATTTGAAGATTTTATTTAGATCTTGTGAAAAGAACATTGTGTGTTGAAGTCGAGAAGTTGAACACTGAGTAGTAACACCACCAGAACAAAATAATTCAAATTCATTATCTTTATTTTAATATAGGCCAAATTTTTTATGCCAATTCAAACCAAACAAAACAGCTGCCATGTTTGGACTGTGGGAGGAAACCGGAGTACCCGGAGAAAACCCATGCAGACATGGAGAGAACAGAAGTGTCAGCCTCTGAGCCTCCATGTTGCCCAAAGAGTGAAGATAAATCAACCTCAAACATCTTCCATTCATTTAAATGGAGGTGTTATAATAAAAATATATAATAAATTTATATATAAATAAAAAATATAATATTACTATATATATATACACTATACTATACATTACTGTACAATACTATACTATACTATATCTATTAAAATATATTGATTATAATTAGTGTTTTAAGATTGATTGATTGATCTTCACGGGTCTGGACTCATATTTATCAAGCAAAAATAACCCACCTATAGCAAATACTTGGAGAGAGTGCTTGATAAATATGGGTCCTGAAACTACTTAGAAATACTTATGAATAAAATGAAAACTACATATTAAATATGACTTCTCTCCAAGTGAAGTAACTGCGCTAATAGGTGGGGGTGTTACCATGAACCCTGAAGCTGTAAATGCAGGTATAGTCTATGTTTCCCCAGTTATTTTCTATCTCTAGCCTCACGTATCGAAAGATCTCTATATCTGGATTCTGGTAAGAGATAGGAGAGAGATGAATACAGAGAGTCAGATGTTGTAGCAGAGAACACGTCTTATCCTGTACAAAGAAACATTTTTGACAATAATCTGTTCCTGAGAGCGACACTGTATCACTCATACTCACAGGTAGGTCAAAGGTCTGAAATGCTTCACCATCTCGTTCATAAATGAATCTTCCTAAATGGGTGCCTGCCTCAGCCGTGGTCCTCATTCCCTGGAGAACAGCCAGAGCCAGAGAGATCAGTTTTGTTGTGCACAATAAGAACGAGTATACAGGACATATCTAGGATAATGACAAAAATGTCTCACTTACATAAATAGAGAATTCCCTTGGTGCGCTTTCTATGTTGCCGTGAGGAGACTGGCTTTTTGCAATGTGGCCAAGTGTCACGTGAGTGATGTAGATTGGGTGAGACAGAGCGACAAATAAATGCCCCCTCTCACCTGCAAATGGCCAGCATTGTCCTGGCAGCAACTTTGAGTGTCCCTGAGGGAAGAAAGTCAATACTTCAGTCTCCACAGCTCCTCAACTACAACTGTTCCTCCTTGTTATTCAATCTGAACCACCACAAATGCAGTTCAACTCCTTTGTAACCTATGAATGTGGCTGTGTAATTCCTACCTGGATCACACCCTGCTGCACTTTAGTAGAATACCCCCAGTAGAATAGTTTATCCCACATCGTTCCTATGATGTAGTCTTGGGGCCAATATGTATTTGAAGATAAACTCTTCCGGACTTTAGCACCTGCATGCACACAAATCAAGCACACACACACACAAAGTTAGGAACCAACCTCCAAACAGGTAATTATATAATAATTGACATGTAAGAGTGATGATGAGACAGGTGCATGCTGACGATGACTTACCTTGTGATTTCAAGGCGAAGTTTGCCATTGTGTCTGCCAGAGGAGTACATATGTTTATCTGCGCTCTCAATGACTGTACTTCCTTTTGGAGCTCTCTTATCTGACCCTTTCCTGACGGACATAAATATAAAATATAAAATAAAACACCTGGACTATGGACTGGAAATAAAAGTAGTAGAAATTATTGTAGCAGAAAGTAGAAGTCACTCACCAAAAGCCAGAAGGAGCAGCAGGACGCCGCTCATGATCAGCGCAGTCATTTTAAAAGAGGCCTCTCCTGTGTTGGTCTGGGTCTGCTCCTCACAAGGTGTTTGCCTTGTTTGATTGTGGTCAAGCTCCGTACTTACCTCCCTGTTCAAGGCACGGTCACGTCTTCTCCTCGTCTGAAAGACCCTAAAAGATGCAACAGAAGTTAGTAAAGACAACATGTGCACAAACATTACACAGCATGTACACTCAAACACTACAGCAGCTCACCTGTTTAACATTTCTCTGTAGGAAATAGATGGAGTTCCCTCCTCGTTATAATATCCCCCTTCCCGCAGTCGAAGACTTCTTCGCAGCATGCCTGGAAAACAGAAAATGGAAAATGATCAAGTGTAAACAGAGTGCAGGCTGCAGTCCTATATATAAACTGTGCTGAATGATTCCGAGATCAGAGGTTCTACAGTGAGGTCACTCACAGTTCTACATTCTATATGCAAATGAGTACAGACACATGATAAATACTGTTTTAATAACGTATTATTATGGTGGTATCAACTACTATACATCGAGTATAGTATATTTGAACCAAACTGTTTTTTTTTTGTTTGTTTGTTTGTTTTGAGTAATCTCCATTTGTTTCATGTCCCTTTCCTCCGTCTTTATTTTAGCTACTTACATTTTATGTTACATTAATTTTGGAATCATCACTTCATATATTGAGCAAAATTAAAGCTATAAAACAAATAAAGTTTATCAAAGCATCAGAACATGTTGTCATCGAATTCTAACAATTGTTGAAAATGAAATGATGAAATGATCTTTAACAAATGATGGAGCCAAACATTTTCATTGAGATTTTAAAAGATTTTATTTTATCTCTTTATTTTACTGGTTCCTAATAATTTCCTAAAAATATACTGATATGTAACACTATAACTCTTTACAGCATAGCATACAATTCGACAGGTTTTAATAATCAATGAGAATTTAATGAATATTTACTTGGGTTTGTTTGAAGAGATGTCTTTAGAAATCAACAAACAAAACATTTTTCTGGTAATAACTAGTGTGAATCACCAATTATAGACTTTTAAAATTAAGTGTTTTTAATCAAACGAATAGAACACAAATTGAAGCATGGACACAATGAAGGCTATCTTAACACTACAGTAAAGCATCCAATCAAACAAGATAAAAGTAACTTGCATCTACCACAGAGTTTATGCTTTTGTACACGTACATCAGTTTTGTAGATGTTTCAGTCATTCCATAGATAGATTGCAAACACAACACCATCATTTAAATCGTGTAGAAAGAAATTGCATTTTCTTTTTGGAACCACAGACTCAATGAACTTGGGTTGCACGGTGATTTAACCACCTGTAGCTCTTGCTTCCTGAAGTACCTGAAGTCGGACACTAGATGGAGACAGAGACTGCGCGGGGGGGTACATGTAGTGTAATGCGCTGCATACATTTACATTTACATTATTATACCTGACGTTACGTACTATACATATTACACATAAGACAGTGTTGTGTCTGACACAAACGGCCCGCTGTGATGTGTCCTGTTAACAGAGCAGTCGTAATAAACTGCTTAGAAAGGTGCTATAGAGGAAGTGGGTCTCTGCGTCCCACGCAGAGGAGGGTTTTCCGGTTAAAGTTTCCTTTGTGATTCGGAAGTGGTGGTGTGATGCCAAAGCTGCTCATCCTTACAGACACAACACACAAGTGGCGGCCATGAAAAGTAAGCGTATATAAATTAAATACATAGCGGCATTAGCGACGTTAGCTTCCCCATCACAGAGGAGCGTGGCAGGCAGAGGAGGCACGCCGAGCGGCTAGCTCAGCACAGCGGCTAGACTTAATGGCTGGCAGATGCAGCATGCTAACGGCGGCGAGCTAACTTGGGGTGTCTGGCAGTCAACAGGGGTGATTCACATGTAGCCGCCCGCTTGAAATAAGTACGTTATGGCGCTGTTGGTAGCCTTTCGCGTTCATTTTGTCGTTTGCGGGCGATTTTACGCAGCAGCTTCACTCAAACCTGCGTTTAGACTGTTCAGGTTAACTCCCATCCAGGCGAGCTAACAATAGCCTAGCATGTCTGTGTTTTGGACAGTGACAGCTGAACGCTGCCCCCCCCCCTCTCCTCCCGTGACATCTGTGGCAAGGCCTCCTGCAACGTGGAGTCGTCTGTAGCCACATATGATGTGTTCTCGTGACTGTTTTTTAACTTGTTTTACTGCACAGTGGCCTCTGTGCACATGCCCTGGTTTTCACTGCTGCTGCTCCACATCACAATCCGCAGAATAGAGGGAAGGGTTTGGCAGGAAAACAGCTGAGATATCATCATTATTCTCTGATGATGAAGACTTGCTTTTGTGTGTGTGTGTGTTTTCTCCATCAGGACCCTTCAAAGCTCCGTCCTACTGAAATGGGAAAACGCCCCTCCAAGGTTTAGCAATAACAGGTAAGCAACAACATGAAGCACATCCTTCACCGCTCTGCTGCTAGGTAAAAAAAAAAAAAAGATGTTGTAATCCTTGGTAATGTATTTCATGTGGTCTGATGGGGAAAACAAAGCAGCTGTCAGGTGTGCGCGCGTAGCTCTTTTGTAATTGTGATACATATCTGTAAAGCTAGTGTGGGCGTGTAGAGAGGAATGCTTGAGAGGAGTACTTAAATGTCTGTCTTCAAGACATTGCACCAGAACAGAACAGCACACGCGGCATGTCCGGACAGAAGCCCCCTTTCTTGGGAAACTACAGATGAAGCAATGGATGTTGCAGCGAGGTTCTCTGGAAAAGCTGTGTCTTTATAATGGCCAGGTTAAGTAGCTTTGTAACACCTGATATCCAGGTCACTGTCAAGACCCGGGCCCTGTTAGCCTAGATTACTGAGGCATCACTGTACACGAGATATAAAGGCACGTACGCTGTCTGCAAGACTGTCTGATGCGTCTCACTGTACTAATGCATTATCCAGCGTAAAGCCAGGCTGCTGGCGCTGCATACTGCAGCAGCCTGACTCTTCATTCTTGATTGAATGCCGCGGTTAAGCACCATTAAATTTCACTGTCGTCTCGTATCTTTCCCCCGTCTAAACCGGTTTATTGTTTGTTTTTCTCACTCTGACTGAAAAGGCTTGTGACTCCCACGGCTAAACTTGTTATGACTGTTAACATAAGTAATGTGATTTTTTTTAAAAAACATATTGTAATATGAACAGGCTGCAATGTATGCGCAAAGATCACGTCTCGTGTGCTCGTGCTGCTGGCTTTGAGCTCCTCTTGGTGAGCAGGTGAGTTAGATTAGCAGATGTACGGGAGGATTTGCTCGCTGATGCTGTCATGACTGTGTCGCGGCGAAGTCTTTGCAGGATATGGTGTAAGATTTCTGAGATTTTTGTTTTGATATCGCCGTCATAATTAAATAAGATGTGTGCATCCTATGCAAAATCATCCTGCATTCAAATCCATAAAACAAACTGACACCTCTCTTAACAAGTTGGCATTGGAGAGCTGGTAACAGATATATCTTTGTCATTAAATAAGAATGTTTTCCTCAAAATAAGATGGGGTTTAAAAGTATATTTTTGGTATCAATACCAGTACCAAAACACAAAATGATACTCTGCTTTCCAGGCCAAAAAAGATTCATTGTTCTTGTTTGTGTATTCTGTTTTTTAAACCCAATTTTAAGAAGCCAACATTCAAAGGAAATAAGCCAGTTCACCTGACAAGTCTGCACATATTCTCAAATTGGTTTTAATAAGCAAAAATCAACATTGTGTTTTGTTCCATCAAGCATTGCAAAAGGTCTTTTAATCTTTTAAATATGACCTGAAGCCAGGGACATCAAATGGGACATTTACTGTGTCATGTGGTTAGTGTGCCGCTATTCAGACCTGTGTGCAGGCTTCGGGTTGTTAGGGGGAAGAGTGACATCTCAGACAACACTGCCTCATTGTTTTCAGACCTGTTGTGCGGCCATGACAGAACCCCCATCAGAACCCCACAACTAGCAAACACACATATTTGCAGAGAGAGCAAGAGAGAGATGAACACACAGCACAGCAGCAGGGCTGCCCTTACAGGGCTCCACACTTTACGTGTTTAAAAGTTGTTGCCAGGTTGGCAACCAGGCATCAGCTTTTGGTCACCGTCATTGAAAGTGCCATTTTGAATCATTTATATGCAACGCAATTACACGTAAGCTTAATCATGAAAATATATGGGAATGTTTAAAAACTTTAAAAGCCGTAACCAAAATGAAGCCAATGTTGAAGTGACAAAAACTGCAGTTCCTCAAACAGCCACTTGAAGCTGGCTACATAACCAGTCAGTCTCCATAAGTCCCCATGTTAAAATGTCCAACTTCACAGCAGAAATAAACATGTTTACAGCCTGGTACACAGTGGCTCTTCAGAGACACACCAGCTCACATTGTCTGGTTCCAGTTCTGGCAATAACATTTTTAATTATTACTGATGCAACAGATATTAAAAATGTATTTATTTTGCGTAGCGTGTTTGTCCAGTTGCTGTGCCCTATTTTTTTAACCGTTACCGTTGATCCTTGCTATGTAAACAACCATTCTGAGGCCCGAGTTACCGGGCCTGTTCAGTCCAGAGGAGCGTTTCACGAAGAAAGAGAACCAGTTACACCGGACTCGAGCCAGTAAATCAGGAAAATCTGTTCTTTAAAGCAGATGTAAATAAATTTGACCTGGGTTACAATGGATGCTTCCGCACTAGTCTACTAATCTCAGACGAGTTTGTGTTTAGGCCTCGCTTCACTCAGCTCAACTACCAGTTTGTATTACAGATAGTTGTACCTGCCAGCCTGAAACAGTGTTCGTCCACACTTCAGTGCTGTAAACATAAACTTCTGACACACTTGGTGTCATTTTAATATCACAAATAGGGCTGATTTAAGATTAAGGGGTAGTTTTTGTTGCCTTAAAGTTATTTTCTCTCATGTACATATGTACTTTCATGTGGAGTACAGGGGAAACTCTCATTATTTTCACTGGACTTGAGCCCAGAGTGACAGGATGACAAGCAGAGGGCTACAACAAACACAGGAGGTCAAAGTATCAAGAGTCTTTACTCACTAGCAGGCTATAATGTGCTGCCAGAGTTTCTCTCTTTATGGCCGTGGTTTTGTTGTTTCCCCTTCAGTATTTTTGTTTTCATATATGCGTGAAATGTGCTGCTGCCCAAGCATCAAAATCTAAACTTTCTCTTCAAATCTGACGCCATCTGAATCGTCTGTATGGAACCATTTAACTCTGGTTCAGGTTGTTAGGCTCAAGTCAAGCTTTTCACAGTAAGCCCCATTTCAGCTTTCAACGCAGCTTTCAACTTTCAGATCTGTCTTGCGGCCAGATGCAACACTCCAGACGTAAACTTTTACAGCTTCCTTTATGAAATGCCTCCAGCTCTGAGTCATTAGATGGGTTAAATATATGGAAACCGCTCTGCGGTTGTTAAGTTAAAGTTTTTTTTGTTTTGTTTTTTAAATCTATAAACAAAGTTTTGTCTTTCTAAAGCAGCGGCCACAGCAACAGTTGTAAATGCTCAAACATGCAAATTCTTCCCTGATGGCTGATTTAATCCCCTAGCCTACAGCCCTGCATTCTTCCTCTCTCCCCAGTGGTTTGTGTTTGTGTGTGCGAGGGAGACGGGGAGAGAGAAAAAAAAAGGCAGACGGGAGGAAAATAGACATGTTGAGTTTCCTGGGACTAGCTATTTGACTTGTTGTAGCCTGTAAAAATGCCCTGGGTACCATTTATCTTTTTCTTTTTTTATTTTTATTGTTGGGTCAATACTCAACTCCGATTGGCGAGTTAGGACAATCCAATGTAGTAAATCTCACTGTTTTACTGGTAAACTGATTAAAAACAAACCCTTATGGGAAAATACATTGTGTGTCTGGAGGGAAATGGAACAAAGGAGTGGCTAAGTCCTAAGAGATTACATCCCGAGGTATATTTGCCATCATTGTTTTTTGCATTTCGCGCAGGAACGTACAGCATATATGCTCCAGCCAGCTATCCCATTCCTGACAATGAAAATGCCATCATGTGTCTCTAAAGTGTTATCGACTATGATGACCTGGTGTTTGCTGCTTTGCATCAAAGACAAACCGTTAGCCCGCGTGTGCTCGGTTAGCTGTCAGATCATGAAATCTGCATCGGAGGACCAGCAAAGTCTGAATGAAGAGTTTTATTCTTAGCAGTTGTTTGCCTTAATATCACACGGAGCCTTTTGATGAGTTCTCAAACTATTAATGTCCTATTTTTACTCCAGGTCTCTCCGTCACCCTGGCAACGCTACACCCACAGAAAGGGGAGGAGCCGGGTCCTGGCAGCATGGAAGTCTCCGGGACGTCAGGCTTGGCCCCGAGCCCTCAGAGCGAGGCAGTGACCAGTGAGCTTCAGGAGCTGTCTCTTCAGCCCGCACCTGACCCGATGCCACTGCAGGAGAGAAAGAATGGTGAGGGAGTGTGTTGCATGCATTTTGCTCTTTGGTTCACCACATTTAGTCTTGGGTATTGCTATCCAGCTGCAGACATTACTGGCCTGGTGATTTCCCGGAGTTTCCAAACTTCTCTTCAGTCTTTTGGCTTCCAAAATAACCCATTTAATGCAGAGCCGTTTTTGATTTGAACATCACTTTTTGGTTTGACGAATTTCTACTTCTATCCTTCTTTTTTGGTGCTCAAACAATACCATGCATTCCTGAACATGAGCTGTCGAGGAGGAGGACAGACACCGCCCGGTTACTTTGCCTCTTATCGCATTAAACCACAGTGTTTGAGCTCCTGGGCGAATGTAGTGGAGACACATCACTCTACAGACCTCGTAGGCCGACTCCATCGCTTCCAGCTCAAGTGAATATTTTGGTGGAGCACTGCTCATCCTTCACAGAGGCGGCCTACTTTCTAACATAAACTCCTCCCAGCTAAAAAGATGTTTCAGTACGTCGTGTTCATTCACCTCACCGCGGAGGGTGAGGCAAACAGGGCGAGACACGGAGGTTTAAGCGCTCAGGTGAAACTGCGTGTCTGCGTACACAAGCGCTGCGAGTCTCCAGAAGGAAGGCAGCGAAGAAGCTGCTGTAGCTAATTGGCTTGCTCCTCTGCGCTGACCTCTTGTTACAGTAGATTAGACCGCGCTGCGCGTTTGCGGTGTAAGACTCTGCAGGGCCTTTTTGTGTGTCTGGAGGTGGCTTAGAGCTTAGAGCACCTGGCTCTTGGTGCAGTGTGACGCGCAGCAGCTTCCATTGGTTTGAATCACGCTGGAAAGGTTGACTTTATGTATTTGGTATGTTTACGTCAACGCAGCCAAATTGTAAGTGCATCAGAGCTTCGCAACGAAAGATAGCTTGTTTATTGGACAGAGTTTTGTTAACATGGCTTACGTGAGCTTTCGGTGACATGGGCTTAAATAAATCCAATTTAAGTCTTTGTAAGTTGAGCATGATATAGTAGTAGCTGTGTCATGTGGAGTGAAGAAGAGAACAGATAATCAGGGCGCCCTGTTAGTTCATCTGGTAGACCGCGCACCGCGTGTACAAAGACTCCGTCCTTGCCACCGTGGCCCAGAGTTTGATTGCAGCCTGTGGCTCTCTGCTGCATGTCATACCCGCTCTCTCTGCCTACTTTCCTGTCACTCTTCAGCTGCCACTTTCCAATAAAAGGCCCAAGAAATCTTAAAATGTAGCAGTTTGATAAAGGATTAATATTTTAAGCAGAAATGTTAACGTTCTCTGGTTCTAGCTTGTGTGAATTTCCTGCTTTTCTCTGTTTTCTATCATTTTATGTGTCTTACGTAAAGCATTTTTGTTGCTTTGTTGAAAGATGCGATACAGATGGCCTCGCCTTGTCTTGCAAGTTCAATATTTTTGTGTCTTTTTGACCGTTAAGTGAGACATTTGAAGACGTCGCTTCGAGCGAACCCGCAGTTTAGATTGCAGTTAGCCCAATGTTAATGTTTTTATGGTTAGCATCAACGACTGCTGGCTTGCAGTTGCAAACATCTGTGTGCTCCATCTGCGTACCCATAAAACCTGTTTCGAGTTGTCATTTCCTGTTGACTTTGTCATCACACCCAAAAAAAAAAAACCCCGCACCACAGCTAGGTTGATAAAAGATTACATTTTCAGTCTTGGGGCTGCTTTGCATTGCCACATGAGCATATCACAGCTTTCTCACCTCACCAACTACTCCTGAACTGCTCTGAACATGCGCGATGGGAACGCACGCTACGTTTTAGAAAAACTAAAGCGTGTAATTACGTGCACGTAAAAGTAGATGCACTTTGGCTCATGTTACTTGGAGAAAACAGAAAGCTTCCAAGTGTTTCTGCTGCACGGTCTGCTGAATATACAGAGATATCGGAGCATTGGTCAGATCTGGGATAGTCTAACTGTCATTTATGTACACACACACACACCTTATTTTATCAGAAGTGTCAGCCACAATGGCCATTGTTCCCAGTTGGCTGCTGGTTGGTTGACCTGCTCTTGGTTCGTCAGGAGAGGAAGTTTCGGCAAGATTGGACTAGTAAATGATTTAACATCTTTAGGAGGCTCCAGCAGTGGCAGAGAATAATACACAATAAGAAATGAGTAGTAAAAAAAAAGGTGCAGTTAGCTTACAGTGCAATCGAAGTAATAAAAGCAGCTTTATTTCTGATTCATGAACATTATTTCGAGCCATGTTTACATCATTTGGGAAATGTTTAAGAATGATCCCGTGACAAGTAGTCACAGGATCATGTTTACCTCGCAGAAACACACAAAGACACACACTCTCTCGCGCAGCCTCGGGCCACCACTCCCAAATTTAAACAGCCCCTGCTCTTGTTGGCCTCTTTCTTACGCATTTCACTCTGCCTGCTAGAAGCAGACGTGTTGCTGCAGGCACTCCTGTGAGCTCGTCTTACATGAAGATGCTCTCAGAGAGAGATGCGTCGCATGTGACTCCATACATCTGGATCGGAAGGCCCGCATAGTAAAGCTTATCAAAGTTTTATCTCTGACAACAGGTTATGCAATGTGTTTACTGCACAGGGTTCCTTCAGCAGCTTCCTCTTGGACAAGCGCAGGGAGATTTATTGTTAAACACATGCGTGCGTGTGTGTGTATATAGAGAGCGAGGGGTGACATGTTTTTCAGGATGAGGATCAGAGACAGATGTTTGGGGCCGCGTGCGGGAGCCGGCTTTGATTCAGGCTGACGCGCAGAGAATGCCGTTTTCAATCAATTTACCGGTCACAAACTTTGCCTCTGACACAAAATCAGCCACACAGCGATAATGTGAATGAGATCATTCAAAATTTTGAGGTGGAGGAGTAAATTCGAGTGTGCAAAGTGTGGGCCGCAACAGCGGTGGCGGCAGCAGCAGCAGCAGAAGGAGGAGGAGGAGGAAGAAGAAGAAGAGGGAGGAGGAAGAGAAGGAGGGGGGAGGTCATGTCTGAAATGGCAGTATTGCATAACTTCTCAGAGAGAACAGAAGGAAAGCGAGGGAAAATGGAAAGCAAGAAAGGAGGGGGTGTGTTACTTGTACTTTAGGAGGTGAGGCTTGGCACCGGACTGTTTTTTCTTTTTCAGTTTTGTACTTTACAAACTGGCTGCGAGAGCACAAAGGAGTTTTTTTTTATATTCATTTTCTTTTAATGGGTGTAAAACAGAGGTGTAGCCAAGGAGAGACTGGAACCTATGGGTGGACCTTGTTGTTATCCAAGGAGCAATAAGGGACAGACACACACACGCCCTCTCTGTCGGGGCGTGCACACACTTGTGGACCGTCAAGAGAAAGGGAATGTGAGGTGCACTGCTACCTGTGGACTACCAGGTGCCCGGTGAGAGGAACAAAAAAACAAAAAAAACAACCATATTTTATGTGGCTTTTTCTCTTGCTGGAACTTCTTCAGCCTTCTGCCGCTGTTGTGTGTGTGCTATTTTTTTTTCCTCCACACTGTTCATTCTGCTTGGGTCGGGAGTTATGAGTCGCTAATCTTGCCGGGAGGGTGAATCTTCCCTTCAGCATGGTGCAGAGGGATATGACTATCCAGTCAGGTAAAGTCCATTTGAGTACGCTGTCTACCGCTCTCATGTCTTTGTGCGACTTTTTTTTCCCCTCTTAAATGATGACAGTTATTAAAAGTTGCCCGTGTGGTAAAGTGTGCTTTGCTGACTGCAGGTGTGGTTGCGAGCTGCTTGCTGCATGTATTAGTAAATGTTAGGTGTATTGACACTGCTGTCACGTGTTGGTATAGCCTGTTTGTATGAGAATAGCTGCTCCGCAACGCTAACTGCAAAAATGTACTTAGAAACTGGACATAGACAATTACTAGCCACCCAACCTGGTAGCATTTAGGGCTTGATATGTCGCAGTTTTAGTCTGAGTTAGCGGCAGTTTAACACAGTAAGTGGTGTGTTAATGTCGTTTTCGTGGGTGTACCTCAAAGGAAGCCTAGAACAAAAGGGAACAGGCAGGGCAGTGAGTCCAGGTTTGCCGGCTCTCTCCCGAGCAGTGGGTGAGGGTTGCTCAGAGGCTCGAAAGGTGTCGGGCTCTTCTCAGAAAGTAACTCCACCCCAACCCCCCTCATCTCAGTGCAGCTGTCAACTGTCCAGCCAAGGCACCCGTGCTCCCTGAGGACAGAGTCTCTAGGCCAGGATCCAAGCAAGGCTGGAGAGTTGGGGAGGTTAGCTGAGGGTGAAGAAACAGAGAACACGGCCCGGGCTCAACGACTGAGACTCGGGGAGGAGGGGAAAGTAGGTTTGAGACTTCACAGACTCTGCCCCAGATTTAAGTGGAAATGACCCACTCATTTCAGTCAGAACAGTTTGTTCCAGATCGTGACACGGGACTGTGGCTACTACAGCCGAGATCACAAAGTAGATTGTAGATGACGAATGCAACGCGACAGCTTTTTATGTGTCCTCAGGAACCTTGTAGCTTGGAATCATGTGTCACTGTGGCTTCGGAGCCTGCAGGTGCAAACAGCACAACAACTGATTTCACTGATTGCTGCACCTTTGCCAATCAAGCAAGTTGGCTGCTGTAGTGTGAGCCTTACACTGAAAACCTGCAGACTCCTGTGTTGTAGAAACACAGACCAGCTAGTCTAGACTATGAATGTCAAACCGTGACTGCACTGCTGGGATTTCCATTGGCCGTTTTTTTTGTCCCTGTCACTGTTAAAAGGAATTATTTATCATGATTAATCTTTGAACAAGATAGCAGTTGAGAAACTACACAGTTGGGTTGCCAGATCATCTTGATATCTTTTTAGAAAGTGGTCTAAACGTGAACACAGACCAGGATTCAGACTGTGTAGCTAAATGTTTGGAGAGGAGCTGGTACACCCCGTCTAAAATTCCACCAGCGAGGTTTGGGAATTGGCTGACTTCATCATCCAGACTTGTAAACATAAGGAGATAAAGATCACATCCCCCTCCGTCCCCGCCCTTACATAATGACAATGGATGGGCCGTAGCTTACACCACAGTATTGTGTCATTAGCGCTCAACAGGCGCCCGAAATGAAAAGTCACTCCATCTGAAACTAAAAATGCTAATGCCGTCTGAACCCACACAGACCGATGCTTTGCTGCCGGGCGGCATTTAAGATACAACGGCGAGATAGTGCCTGGCCGAGGTTAGCCTAGCACAGCAGTGATTCAAGGAGGCTGACGGTACTGTTATGTAACAGGCTGGGAGGCTGCCAGCAGCAGAGGCCCCACAGCACTCTGTCAGGCTGAGAGTAGGAGGGGAGAGGAGAGGAGAGGAGAGGAGAGGAGAAGGAAGAACGAGATAGGAGAGACTGATAGATTGCAAGAAAGAGCAGGAGTAGGCAGGGAGAGAGGCGATGAGAGCGAGACTGAAGAATAGACAAATAAGACCATAAAAAAGTAGAAGGGGGAGGGAGGTGGGGTGCAGAGAAGGGAGCAGGAGTTTCAGTCTAATCCAAACACAGTCCAGCTGTGCGTCTCCAGTCCTCCTGTCATGGCATTACATAATCTACATATTCTCAATCAAAGACACAAGAACGTCAAGTCTAAAAGAACGAGCCGGCAGAGCTTGCTCTCCATGCAGGCTGAGCTTTTACTGCAGCGACCCAGGTTTAAGTCCAACCTGCAGTCCTTTGCTGCATGCCGTCCCCTCTCTCTCTCCTCTCTCTTCTGTCAGTTTAACTCTGTGTGTATGTCTGCCGGGGCACGTTAAACTGCAGCACGAATCTCGGTTTTTCGCTAATGTTACAAAACAAGCTGAATCCACACAACAGGAGAGCGAATGTCGAAGTGTTGGCTGGATTTAAACAGCGTTCAGTCTAATCAACATACAGACAGGCACATATTTACGCAACTGAGGCTGAAGTTTTGCGAGAGGTCTAAATCTTAAACGTGTCCAGCACACCACGCACACACACACACCCCCACAGACGACGCATGACTCACCAGCACACGCACACACAGTTCACAACTCATGTCACTGTCAGGCCCTGGACATGTACTTACAGGCTTTGGTAGCCTTCCATTTTCACAGTGTGTCCTGACAGCGTGGTATTTCAACATGCAGTAACACACTCGCATCTTTTGATTTGTGATCCAGGAAAATTCCTGTTAGCTAATGAGAAGTCAGAGAGTCCTCGCTCAGATCTGTAGCCCGGAGCCAAAGAAAAGCGCTTCATCAGCTTCGCAGGTCTGCTCGTAGCAACAGGAACGTGGTGACTGCACACCCACAGGTACAAGCCCACTCATGTAGCCCAGTGTTCTTTAAGGACACACGCACATCCACCTTAGGGCACGCGATAGTGTTAAAATCATGCAGGACGGAGCATGCAAACATTTGGATTTCCCACACACGCGTTCACAAGCATCATACAACATACATTTAAAGGTGCGCATGTGTACTCGTTTTTTGTTTTTTATCTTTTTGTAAATCAGTGCACATATATTGTGGTGCATGGTTAGAGCGCGGCTGCAGCGCGCACTCACATTTTTAATCAGTGTTGTGGGTAGCAAGGCTGAAAATTCATGCAGCATCTTGTGCAGACGACACACTACGACTGGAATGCGTTAAGTATTAATATGATCGGTGTAGTGTTTCAGAATCACTGCAGGAGAGTTAAACTGCTCTGCTGTGCGGCAGCACAAGCCGCAGCCTGCTTCTGAAGGGGGTGATGAAAGATAAAGGTTTCTTCTAATAAAGGCTGATTTTGCAGCATGAATACTTCACGACTCTGATTTTAAAACCAACCCAACTCAACATCATCCTCTACAAACCCTCTATTTTTTATTTATTTATTTTTTTTGTGAATGGCGGTTCCACTGGCGCAAACCTGGTGGAAACGCTCAAACTCACACTGCACAAGCAGAAAACATGTGCGCTCCGGTCGATTTTTAGTTTGTGTCTCGTCTCCAACTCGACTTGCACTGGTGTTTCTGAATAATAGAACAGCCATTAGCCTGTGACTCACCTAGCTAACACCAAGTGTGGCTGACTGAATGTAGCGGAGGTCGCTGTGAGCTGACGGGGCTCTTGTTCTCTCATTAGAGCGACTCAGACGCCAGGCAATGTGCAGAAGAAAGTGGTTACAGCACGGGGGGAGAGCAATGCCCGGCTACAGGTTTTCAAGACGCGCGTTATCCGGACTACACGCCAAGAAAGACTGAGAATAAAGCCGTTTTCCAGTGTAGACTTTATTGTTAACAGCAGATAACATCAACCGTGTCGCTACACTGAGATTCCAGGAACAGCTAAAGAGGGCTTGGCTGCTTTGTCACTCTCTCACGCTGAGAACATGGCCAACAGTGCGTGCCCGCCGCCAGACTAAAGCACACAGCTGTTTGTGCTCGGATTGAAGAGCTCGTGGTCATCAGGGACGCATTGCGGCCACTCGATACCTCTTCGTTCTTACGTTATCGTGCTCGTTCCAGTCTGTTGCTGTGCCTTTTTGTTTTTTAGCTCCAGTGATGCTCAGTGAAAACAAGCCAACTTTGAAAAAGTCTGCGCCTTTTTGATCTGATTTCATTCGAGGTCATTCAGACCAGTTATCAGTCAGACCGCAGTGAAAAAGCGAAAGATAGATCTCTTTATCATCAGTAAACCAGAACTGCAAACAAACCATGAGTTCCTTGGAAGTGGAGATAGGGCGTGGAGATGTGTACACGAGCACATGGAAGAATTTAACTGCCCCGATGTGACTTTTGAGTAGATTTCTGTAGAAAAAATCAAAATAGAAACCAGTGTCCCCGTTAAAGGTCGGTGTCTAATAAAAACCCTCATTTTGGTTGCTGAAGCAAATTAACCGCCCGGCTTTTATTAGATCTTATACACAGTAACGGAGCAGAGGCAGGAAGAAGAGGCCTATAAAAGCCCAAAGAGCAAAACACAAGCAAGAACACACACATACAGTATCCGAGAGACCTCCCTCCCTCACTGCCCCGCACTCTCATGCTCTCACCCTCACTTCAACCTTGTAGTTGTTATCTTTATTTCTCTGTTCTCTCCTAATTGGCTTCGATCACCTTTTTTCCCCCCCAGCCAGCCAGTCTGCTCAGCAGATTGTAGGAACGAAAGCAGTGCTTTCCTCTGTAAGTGGGGCAGCAGGTTAAGGGGTTCGTTACATTAAAGATGATTTTCAGTTGTTCAGGTTATGTAACAGGCTGTTACGACGCCGTCATCACTGGACAGGGAACACCCCCTCCTCCGGCTCTGGTGCTCCGTCCTTCCCTCTCTACCTCCGTTCCTCTCTGAAAATCTCATTTGCTGAACACACCATCATCACATCACCTCCCCTCCCCTCCTCTCCTCCTCCATCCTTCCCTCGCACGGTCCTTCCTGGTTTAGAGTGAATGTTCCTGTTACCAGATGCTAACAGCTGCCAGCTGGCCACCGCCTCTATTCTCCCCTTCAACACTGGCCCTCTTATAGATGCGTCCCTCTCCTTCAACAGTATACAATTAGACCATAGTTGGACTACTTTTTTTATGGAAAAGACGTGAACAGGTGATGGGTGCTACTGTGGACTGCTCACTGGCCACTCAACAAAGAACGTTTGAGCATGTGTCCATATGGCTTTAATTTCCTGTAGTGTATCTGGGCGTACACAAATGCTGAAGTTGGTATTGGTCTACTTGCTTTCCCAATAAGTAAAATAAAAATAAAGTAAACAAAACGACAACCTATTTGCTCAGTCCAGCGCTTCACTGAGGTTAGGTGATGCACAAAATAATTAAATTATGTAAATTAGAACACCAAAGTATGGCAAAACATCGGTGCTTCTAATGTAAATGGGGAAAAAATACGGCTACACCTTGTTAAAAAAACACGGTTCTACAGGATTAGAGATGCTTAGAGAAGACTGAAGTTATCACCTTTAATGGTTATGATAACATTTTACTCACCAAAGTAATGGCTGAGCTCTTTAAACTGCAACAAAATCTCTAAAAGTAAGTCCAGATACAAAGCCAGACACACAAAAGAGAGTACACTCACAGTTTTCTCGCACAGTGGGGGGATTATTAGTGGCATTTCAGGTAAGATCACTTTTGGTTTCACCTCAGCGATTACCTCGGTGAACACAATGTACAGAACCGTGCAAAGTTGCAGCAGCTAGACACGGTCCGTAGCAGCAGGCCAATATTTGTTAACTTTGTAAGCTTCTTGGGAGCGAAGCTAAAGTGCAGCAGTAGGTCAGCTCGGGGTCATGCGTCCAGTATCGCAGACGGACTTGTACAATTGCTTAATCTGTAAACACATACAGAGTCTGCTTACTAGCCTCTGGCGGTGACTTCGCCTCTTCCAGTACAAACACAGACTGAGTAAAGTACAGTAAGTGATTAAGTGCAGACGCGCTATAGCCCCGTTTACATTCGCCTCTCGTGCCACATTCCACATCCTTTCCTTACGATTACACACATGGCCGCCATGCAGCGACCGGTCTCTTCAGCGTGAGTGCCTTGCTTCAGATATCATAGACTAGATTCCTCAGGCTATGCCTCTTTGTGGTTCAGAAAAGATCAGCGGATCAAAAAAAACCAAGCCATCGCGGCCCTGATGTCAGCGTTGAGTCACAGCCAAATGCAAACAGTGCCGGTAAATTCCACTGCAGAAGGGGCAGAGGGGGGGGACCAGGAAGTAAAGGAAAAAACACCTTCTGTTTTCAACGCTGGAATGTTAATGGCTGGTCTGACCTGTGGCAGACTGGGGCATGGCCTGGGTTGTTGTTTCTCGGCAGGGGCGGTTTAGTTTGGATAATCTGTTCTTTATTCATCTGTTGTGGTTGTAAACTTGACCAGAAGGTGCAGGACGTCCCGGGACAACATAAGTGCGGAGTGCAGTGCTAATGTTACGCAGGTTTTGATGCAGATAATAAAAACCTTTCTGACATCTTACCTTTTCATTGACTGGAATATGCCAAACGCCAATGGTGGTAATCAGAGAACGTTACTAAATATTATGTTTTCGGAAGTGAAATGTTTCCTCATTTGGATGAGGAAATATTTGATCAAAGAACGAGTACACTCGCTTACGACTGCACCCAAGCATTACACGCCGGCTTCACTCACCTTTTGATAACAAACACTACACATTATGCTCGGGACTGAAAAAGCAGAGTGAATGTGTAATAAAATCTCTTCCTTTTTAAAACGTTACGTAACATGAGAAGAACTTCATGTATTATCTGCGCTGTTAGTCACTATTTAAACCATTGTGAAAGACCACATACATATTGTAAGACCTGATCCTGGTTTCTCAACGTACATGTTTCCCAACATACGCACCACTGCTAGAGTTATTGATGTGTGTCCAGTACACATGAGTGGTAAACCAAAACACCTGCAGTCTGGTAGGTCTGTTAACTTAGATCAGGTTTTGACCACTGGATAGGGTTCATAGGGCAACTATGGAAGTTCTGAGTCAAATAGCTTAATTTCTGCGTGGTTCACCTGAATCCAGCTTGCCTGGTCTTGTTTGCTGGTGATAATAAGGGGGGAGTTTGCGGAAAAGCACTAATTGTTGTGGGAAGGTTAGCGGAATGTGATGGGATAATTGTTTTGGGCAGGTTGTGTCTGAAGGACATAGACTGCCAAGACGGTCATAGTGTTCCACCAGCAGGGTAGAAAAATAAAAAATATTTGGACTGTTGGACTTGGAATGTAGTTTTGCAGCTGTTTAATTATAGGTCTGGTGTTTGAGATGCCACAGCAAATAGTAGTGATAATGTATCGCAGCTTAACCATTTTATAAGAGAACAACATGTTTTTGCTGTTTATGTCCTCACCGGTGCAGGTTATGATGACCGTGGGGGAGTTCATTCATTCATTTACACTTCCACAGGAAGTCTTGCAGCCGCTAGACCTTCATTAGTAATTGTATCCTGTCCACTTGCACAAAAAGCAGTGTTTTCTTTTTTTTTTTTCTTTTTTTTTCATTCCTCAGAAATATTTTTCAGTAACGAATAAGGAAAGAACCAGATAAAGATGTCCAAGGCCAAATAGTTTCACTGGAATGTTCCCGAAGCCAGAACCAGGACAGCTAATTTCTCTTAGTAATTCCCACCCAATGTAAGGGAAGGGATGTGACTACAATACTTCACACAAACGGCATCCAAAAGCACTATAAAACAGTAGTACTGGTATACGTTTGAAACATTGGCAACCATCCTGGGAATGAAGCCCGTCATAGCTGATAGTTAATAGTTTTTTTTAAAGATATGTTTGTGGCATTTTCTGCTTTATTAGGTAGTGACAGCTGGGGAGATGGACAGGAAATGCATAGAAAAGAGAGAGCGAACGCCATGCAGCAAAGGGCTGAGGCTGGAATCGAACCCGGGCTACCAGGTGCTCTGACATGGCTCCACTATACTGTGGCTCTGACTAAACATTTGAACAGCCTCACAATAGATACTGAAATTTGGTACAGATATTTGTGGTGCAAAGGGGAGAAATGACTTTGGTTATCCCCTGAACACCACCCAGAGGTTCATATTTGTGGTTTTGGGTGACGTCTTAATAGTGATTACATAACTTTTGGGAAACATTAACGTCCACCTTCCCACCCTCTTGTAGTCACTGAGCCGTTTGGACTTTTTGTCACAGCAAAAAACAAATCTTTGTCAATTAATGGAAATGCATTCAAGACTAATTATTGCCACTAGCATGGCTGTGGGCTCTGATTTACATCAATAGTTCCTTAATATTTAATCTACTAGTTCTTAAGTGTTCCACAGCTGATAATTCAGTTGTAGTTAAGTCATGGGAAAGAGCATAACTGTACTTCCCACACACTGTGGTCATAAAACCATAACAGCTACGCCTGCTTTACCCATTGATCAAGGTAACGATGACAATTATAAAACAACACAGAATTTATACGTTACTACTAAGCTGTAAACTGATGTTCTCTCAGAGTATTTATGTTGCCATGGGAATTAGAAAACACAGACGGAGTTACAGAATCAGAGTCGGTGTAGAAACGCCGTTGCGGGATAACTGAAGCGAAAACAGCCGATTCAGGACTTTAAACCATGTAGATGAAAATAAACAGACATGTGTTGCGTGTTGTGTGTCAGCTCATGATGTTTGTGTGTGCGTGTGTTTGCCGAGATTGGCTCAACCCACACAGCGACATCCTAATCCTAGTGTGTGTTGTCATCTCTGTGTTTCCTGCCCAGACTATGAATCATAACAGCAGGTGGACTCTAATCACAGACTCATAACAGACAGTTATTGTAGATGGCAGCCGCCGTTTGTTCAAGGTGTCGCCCGCGTTTTCAGGTGCGCTGCGGTCGTCTGTGTCACCTGTATGATAAAAGTCTACTGTACGGGTTTAGCCACGATGTCGCGCCGCGTGCCGAGTTTCCATATGTGATGTTTGTACTCAGGTTTTATTAACGGGACGACTCCTCTCTGCGCTCTATGTATAGTGAGATGAAAGGTTTGAAAGAAACGTATCTCCCGTTGTGTTATGCCTCATAAAATATTGATTCAGACCGAGGAAATGCGGCTTAAAAGTTTACGCCAGTGTGTATTTGCAGGCCTTGATGTGTGTGCCTCAGAGTAACCTTACCCTGCGAGCGCACAGGTGATACCAAGCTGAATATAGCGCCCTTATGGCCAGCTGGCCTTGCTATTTAAAACAGAGTTGAGAGAGAAGAGGGGGGATGGGGGGTTAGCGTCCAGGGACGGCGTTTACCATCAGCATTCTGCAGGACAGACACAGTTTGGTGGAGTTTTCTGACAGCGTTATGATGCCTGAGCTTTAATTCTCCAGCCTATACGCGTCCCAAAACATATTTCATAAAAGTCCCCCGCCAAAGGCAGACTGTTCCAGAAACAATTTCAGAATCGCGGCGGTGATTGGGTGTCAATCAATCACCCTGAAAGTGTGCGTGATTCATGGCAGTATCAGATTCACTCGAGCGTCTTTGACAAAGGTCGATTATGCCGGATGAGGTCATCACTGAAAACGGTGGCTGCCGTTTCCACCCGAGCAATAAAAACAGCTCACACATCGACTGAGTCACCATTTTTAAGAGCGAGCATGTGTAGAAAGTGTTCAAGTACACATCGTCTTGTTCGCTGCGATTTTGTTCTTTGTGCTGTGTTGATGTGTGTTTGAGAGGAGGAGGTTTTGTATGTATGTGGCAGCCCCCCTCGGTCTGTAACGGTGAATGAATGGCAACAGCTGAGCAGGAGAACTTTATCGGCAGCACTCCTTGCTCTTGTGTGTGTGTGTGTGCGTGTGTTTGTGTGCGAGAGAGAGAGAGAGAGAGAGAGAGAGATTCAGGAGGAGCTGCAGCCAGAGCAGTCTCTCTGGGCACTCTCTCTGGCGAGATCACTGCTGTCCTCTCTTCCTCCACCACTGGCCTCTTTTTCAGTTTCCTCCCTCCTCAGCTCTCTTGTGCTTTTCATCCACGACTCGCCCTGTGGATTTCTTCCCCTCCCTCCCTCCCTCCCTCTCTCTCTCTCTCTCTCTCTCTCTCTCTCTCTCTCTCTCTATCTCTCTCTATCTCTCTCTCTCTCTCCCCGGGAAAACCTTCGCAGAGCGGAGCGGCGCTGTCGTGACTCGCCGGCTGCCACTGCAAGGGAAGGAGAGAACAGGAGGAAGAAGAGAAAGGGAGAGAAGCTGAGACAGACCAATCGATTACTCTGATACAGAAGTGAGAGAAAGGCACCGGGCGAGGCGAGGCAGTAGCAGCGTTTTTCCCTCACTCGTTTGGGTTTAGAAGGAGGTTTTCTCCGACTTGTATGGGAGTCTTCGGAAACGTTTGATTCTCATCCTTCCCTCGGATAGACGGACAGCTAATTGAAGGGACAGCTGGTGCAGTTTGACACATAGAGGACTCTTCTTTACCCCCTTCTTCAGTAACATTGGGGACTTGCGAGGAGGACCACTTTTGAATGAGAACTTCAATGTTTGCCAAATAATCAATCTCCATTCTGAATGATAATGCTGGACACCAACCACTGCCTGTCCTTTGAACCCTCCCCCCCTGGATCTCCCCCAATAGGAGAAGACATGGAGAAGGCAGGGCTGATGATGGATCATGACAGACATGTCTATCACAGCCTGAAAGAAGGTGGGAGATCGGGAGCTGCACATAGTCAGTACAGACACGGGATATGTGATATGATTTGTGTTTATGTGACTCTGTCTGCAGGTTCATATCAGTACTTTGTGGCTTCATATAAATAGTTTAAGTGCCTTTGCTAAAAATAAGCGATTTGGTTCACTGTCCTGCCCACAGGAAATAGTGGAAGTAGCGTATGTTCTCTCTGATAAGCCTGCTCAATAGAGCCGCCTTGACCACTGTGTTAAATTAAGGAAGTTTGGGGAAACTGCAGGTTTAGTCTACAAGTTAGTCATAAAGGTGCCCTGCGGAGTTTTCTTGGAAACGAGGAAATTAAAGCTTGCATTCAGTGTTAGTCACCAAAAATCATTGCGTGTGTGTGGCCTAAAAAGACAGATCAACATATTTCCTTCTCATGAAACATTTGCGAACCTCCGACAATCCTCCATTTTCTTGCTAGCACCTCGCTCCATTTCTTGCCGTATCACAACCACCTGTAGGTCAGTGAAATAGGAACGCGTGTCACATCACCTGCATGCACCATAACAAACAAAACAGGGAACCATTTAAAGGTCCACTGTGTGAGATGGAGAGAGATCTGTTTACAGAGCATGGCAGAAATGTAATATAAATGTAATACTCATAGCTATGTTTTCTTTGGTGTATAATCACCTGAAAGTAAAAGCCATAACATTTCTGTTACCTTAGGATGATGCTTTTACATCTATATACGAGTCTGCACTGTTGACCTGCCATGTTTCTACAGTAGCCCAGAGCGGACAAACCAGACGTTGCCTCTAGATATAGCCTCTCACATTTTTCACGAGTTTGTGGCCACCATAGTTTCCTCTTCGTGCTAGAAATGAAAGGGTGAGGCGAGGGGGGATTGCACTCATCAACTGCAATGCTAGATGCCACAAAATACTACAGACTGGTCCCTTTTAAGTTTTGAGTTAATATTTATACACTCATAAAATCTTATCTTCAGTCAGATTGCTGCCTTTATCTCGGCAGCTGTAACAGTGATATTAGTGGCATTAGTAGTAGTATTTTAGGCTCTATTAAGTATGATGTCATGTCTTACAAATGTTTTCATCGAAATGGAAAATCCAACACAGCCAACACTGACACATGGCCTAATTTGGAATAGTTGACAGTGGATCAGGAAAAAAAAGCCTGTTTAGTTTGTTTATAACTGCCATTGCAAAGATTACAAGCAAGAGGACGAGGTCAAGAGAAAAGAAATAAAATTTTCAAAAAAAGGTGGAAGGAATTTTTATAGTAGCATAACAACAGTTGACACTGCCACTGTGCAAAGATAACACTACAGCTGTCAGGTTGAGAAGTCATTCCAGGTCTGCTTTTTGCTAACCGCTAACCTTCGCTAAAACTCTTCAAAGGAGGCACACATCACGTCTGGAGAAAGTGTGAGTGAACTGCACAAAGCCACGAAAGCTTTTGGGAATTCGACTCGTCTTCCATGAACTTTAAGACAATCAGTATTCACCACGACCCTTCTTGTTGTCACCTGACTTCCCAGCGCAGTGCAGCAGTGTGAAAGAGGTGGGAGTGACTCCAAGGTGTGAATGGCCTTAACCTTGTATTGTTCCTGCACCCCCCGGCCTCTTTCCATTCTCGCGGATGTGTGAAACAATTGCCGTGGTCAGGCGCCGGCGGGCCATCATTCTGTTCAACAGATGCAATCAAACTGCACTTCTGTGCAAATGATGAGCTCAGGCGGGGAGAACATTTGCAGGCTTTCCAAATAGAACATTTCCAACGCCAATGCCAAGTGTAACGTCGGCCCGTCAGTGAGACTTGGTGTGTGTTAGCTGGGTGTGTGGCAGTGCGATCGTGCCTGTTTCTGTCTTCATGTGGCCGCTTCCTCACCCAGCTCGCGGTGGAGCGCGTGTTGCTATGGTCGGTTTGTGTAGACTAGGCTTTGCCAAGCCTTGGGCGGGGGTCTTTGGAGACAGTGACGAACTCTGACATGTTTAATCAGATCTAACGACACATGAGCACAGCGGGATTAGCCTAGTTGGCCGCCAAGTCCTCAGCTGTACCTCGCTGACCTCTTCCCTCTCTGACCTGTCTTTCCCCAGTACTTTTACTGGGTATTTGGTATCAGCCAGTGTGTGGACACAGAATCCCCAAACCTACATGTGTTAGTACTGGAAAACATTGTTTCCATCATATATCTTACGTATGCTGTAGTTTGTAGCTGTGAGATAGCTGTGTTTACTTACTGACTTGATTACTTTTATTGCTGGTTATGCCTCTGTACAATCTTATTTTATAGACATATCAATTACTCACTTACAGGCGTATGAGGTCATGAGGATTATAAATATTCAAATTCAGAAAATCAAAGTTGTAATTCTGAAACTGAAGCTGTCACTTTCGCTGTGACTCAGAGGCTAGCAGGTAGACGCAGCCGTTAGAACCAGCCATCCTGTTGTGTCCTTGAGAAAAACAGCAGACCGTCGTCTCCTCTGTTTCATCTAAGAGCCGTCGTCGCCTGTGCTGTCTCTCTGCCCCTCTCCCTCCGCGTTCCTTCGCTCTAACTTTTTATGACTGCGGAGGCCAGTTTTGGCTGTGGCCTAGTATCCCAATAAAACTGCCCTGCCTTTTCATCCTTTTTTCTTAAATTAACCAAAATGGCCCTCAAACCTGATTTTTAGATGAAGGCATTGTTGCATTTCATGTTTGTCAGCCCGCCAAACACCACCAAACTTAACAACTTAACAACAGTCAGCAGCATCTCTACCGACTTCTGTTTTCATTCACGCATGACACATTACAGTGTTAGATCATGTGACCACAGGAGACCAGAGAACATGTTTACATGCACGGCAATAACCTGTTCATATTAAAACCCACATTTGCATGCAGACGGTTAATATCAGATCATACTTCTCTCCAGTCCTCTGCCATGTTCTTTTTTTCTACTGTGTGCATGTTTATGAATTTAGCAGATCGGTTACCGTACAGCTGTGAAAACCTTTTTAGTTTCTATCAGTTTTAGTCAGGTTTGTTAATTATTTTGGGTACAGTCACTACAGCGATGCTTCTTATGTCTGAAGTGTGATGTTCTGCAACTGGAAAGGCATGATGTGTATATATATATATACATAGCCAAGATTTGTTTACTAAGTCTGACTGTGTGAAAAAAGGTTTCTCTTAATCATTAATCTCAATCAAGGAAGTTGATCTATCTCGGTTTCTTAACGACCAGTACAAAAAGTTGTCAGTTAGGCTCAGCGCTGCAGCGCTGACTTCATGGTTATAGTCTCAGTGCTAGTAAGTTCTGGTAAATCTTTTATTTCCATTTTTCACACCATCACGTCACTTTGGTTATGCCACACCGCCCTTTGGTCTCAGCACTGCTGCAGCTTTTCGCCACAACACCTTTACGAGCGCGTGAGGTGCCACTTTGAGACGTCGGCATTTCTTTTTCAAACCGCTGAGAAAACGTCTTTGATGACGGCTGACACGCGTTGTCAAGTCTTGTTGCGCGCTGTAACTTCTTCTTCGCAGTTCACTTGGTTGACAAAGCGCCGATTGCAGCGTTTCACTCTGGCCACTGGTTTAACGGAGAACGGGAGGACTTCCAGTTCACTTGCTGCCAGGTGGTGATGGTTAAAGACAGGAATGAGAGAGAATGAAGAAGTGAAGTGCAGAGTGCTGTCAGTGTGCATGAATACGAAGAGGGAGGAGGGAGCGCAGAGATGCGAGGCTGGGATCGGAGGAAAGTGTAAGATTCTCTTTCCCAGAATAAACCCCTTCCCTGGAAGTGCCAAGTGGCCCTGCGTCTCATCCTGCACTCTGTCATGGCACGGTCGGCCTGTGCCTGCGCGCGTGTGTGCTTGTATGTGCGGGTTCAGGCAACACGTGAGTCTCCTGAGTGTTTGCCCTTGTGTTTGGCACTGAGGGGAGATTAATCTCTTAGCTGCTGCACTAATGCAACGCATACATGAGGTCTCCTGGCTGTGTTTAGGCCCGTGTGTTTACGTCGCTGGCTGCGAGCTGACATGTTATTGCTTCCAGAGAGGAGTCCGAGAGCATACACCCTTGTAAATATAACAGAGGAGCGCCTGCGAGGATTTATAGCCAAGGAATGACATTTAGTTGCGCAGGCTGTGACATTTCTTGTCCAGGCCTGGATTGTTTGTCATAACAGAGGGCTAACACAGCAGCCACGCACAGCGGCTAACTGCTAAGCTAGCCTGCGAGGACCAATGATGTCACTTTTGTTAGTGGGTAGGAACAGGTGCTGCTTGTGTGGCAGACACAACCCCGAGTAGACATGCCTGGGAAGCCTCAGCGGTGTGTTACACTCTACACACACAAAAACACACACACACACGCATACCTTAAACGGGGACAGCTGGTACATACAAAACAAGAGTCTCAGCTGAGTGGCGCTGAGCAGAATGTTTGCATCGGCCGCGATGACGTACCCGTTCTGTCCTCCGTTTTGATCGAACTGTGTGAACCGAAAACCCAGCCGAGCGGCGTGTGTGTCACATCTTTTAAAATGGAAACCGGCTGTTGCCGAGAAGCACAGTGAAAGTTTAGTGCCATATCAGTTACTTATCGACCTCAGAAAAAAACATCATACCACAAATAAGTGTCTGAAGGGATAACCCCGGAGCTGCTCTGTTTATTCTCGACATGGTCAGCGATGTGTTGGTTGTTTGTGGTGTCTTCGGCTGACCGAAGGGTTGGACTCACTTCCTTAAATTCTCACTGCAGCAAATGATGAAACAGATTGCACTTGCCTGATCCCGCAGCGGCTGTCTGCATTTAAATTGTTATTTTGTAAGACTGTTCCTCTTGTCTCTAATATGTAATCATGAAAATGAGAGGTAATCAGATGAGTCTGACGGGGCTTCACAATTCACAACAACGACTGATATTTGTGTGTGCAGAAAGGTAAAACTCCTTTTGTCCAGCTCCAGGCTCCTTACAAACTCTCTCTCCTGGCTTCTGCATTATGTAACAAGCACTTCCTGTTTTGAAATTATGCCGCTCTTGGTCCATGTGTGCTGCTTTTTTTTTCTCATCTACTCTCGAATCAAGTTCAGTCTGCGCTCTCGTGTCTTTCTTTCTCTCTGCCGATTTCTCTCCCGCTTTTTGCCGTGCTTTCTCCATCTCTCTTACTGATTCTTTTATTGATTGATGTTTTCATACGCGGCTGCGCGCGCAGAAGTAGAAAAAAATAAATAAAAAAAGTCTAGAAACAGGAAGTGTGTATTAGCTCACACCCTCCTTGTACACGCCTCCTTTTTGGTTTAAAAAAAAAAAAGGATGAAAAGAAGAAGGGGGAAATGAGACGATGAATTGGGTACTTTTCATGTCAGCCCAAATGCTTCTGAGTTCCTGAGCGTAGTTATTCATCCAAACACAGTAGATGGACTGCTGATCGGCGGACAATAAAAGACTATAAGGAAGCTTTCTGCAGTCTGTTACTCACACCGCCGGCCGTCGCTGACTCTCTCCTCTCCTCTGTCTCCATGCAGTCCTCCAGCTCAAACTCCAGCAGCGACGCACACGAGAGGAACTGGTCAGCCAAGGGATCATGCCACGTAAGTGTCCTTTAGATGCTTTCGATCAATTCAAACCGTTCTGCAGACGCACACAATGCACATGTTCGACACACACACACACACACACACACCACAGACTACAACTAGGGTAGTGTGTCTGTGCCATTGAGCTGAGGTCAAAGTGTTAACTCTTTCCTGATACGACAACGTCAGACAACTTGTCAGACAATGTCAGAGATTAATGGAGTTGTGACATAATAGTAACGCTGAGCTATTTGTGTGTCTTTTGATTGAATCGCAAGATTAATTGTGCTTACGCTGTTACGAATCTTATTCATACTCATCTACCATACAGGATGTTGGTGAATTGTATCTTTCGGTGTGTGTGCGTGTGTCCTGTAACACAATACGTTGACTGTTTTTTTATTTTTTATTTTCACTGAAAATGTCAGCCCCTATCTGCATAAGTTTTATCGGTGCTAAACGTTTGTGCGCGTATATCATATGTGTCTTTGCACCACTTTGTGTTATCAAATAGGGCAGCTTCCTCTTCTTCTCTATCCACTTCCTGTTTTAGAGTTCCGCACATCACAGGAGACGAAGATATACATGTTTTTTTTTCTTCTGTTTCTGTGTAGTAACAGAGCTGTGGGCACAGCAAGTACCAGGCAAAGCAAGAAGTCGTCTTAGCTTTGAGCCTCAAACAGTGCGCATGGTAATTAATCTTCCAGGACTGAATGAAGATCTCCAAATGAACGTAGACCTGACAAGGTGACTGTGACTGCACCGCTTAGACAGAGAGACTCACGCACGGAATACCGTAGGCGTGTTTTAAGAAGGGAATGCCCGAGCTGAAAAATAGTTTGCATTTTGGATCTCTTCTTGTCACTCATTGCAGTTTGAGTAAACTAAAATTTGCTGCGTGTCTTTAAAAACCGGCCTACTTTCAGCTGCCTTATACTACCACTGCTGTTTAGTGGTGTTATGCAATCCAACACAATACAAATTTGTACGTAAGACCACGAAGAAATGCACTTAAAGGAACAAACCGGGACCAGGTACTTGTTTTAGCAGTTACAGTGAATCTGTCTGTGTCCTCCTTATGCAACCGGCCTCACGCCAGACCCTTGAACCGAGATCAGTATGTACTGGCATGTACATCTTTACTCTTCTGTGCAGATATAAAGAGACATCAAGAGGGAGGAAGAGGATGAATGGCTTTCTAAGACTTTCATCAAAGATTGTGCTCCGCGCTCTCAAAGTGATGTTTTTCTCGGCCACAGACACACAAAGAGCTCTTATTTTGACTTGCCTTGAGACGCAGTACGGCGGAGCAAAGGCTGCTCAGCTGTCAATGTCTCTGTGGAGTTACAGAGCAGTAAAGAGCATATGAGCGACTAAAAGAGCGAAGAGGGAGCGTCGTCACTTATTGACTTTGCAGAGGAATTTTCTACGCGCCTCGTGCAAATAAATCATTTTTAAATTAGAAACTTGTTGTACAGTTGAAACGGTTGATTTGGAATATGGTTTCCAAATTGTGATCATTAATGTTAAAAGATCCTTGATCATATTGATTTGTGCTTTCAACCGTGTCGTCCGGCTGTAGACTAAGCAGTCCGTGCTCACAGGAGGGGTCAGTTTCTGTTACACTGTTAAATTCTCACACTGGTTTTGCAGTTGTAGGTGGTGTGAATGAGTAAGTTTCCACCCTCCCTCGCTCAGAGAAAACCACCGTCTAGGTGTTCGTGAGAAAAGCACTTGACCTCCCGCCTGCTGTTGTTGCACCGTGTCCATATCAGCTGCAAATGTGAGGCAGGGATTTTTCTGGAGAAGCGAGTAATATTGAAATAACAATTGTCGCTGCTGGCTGGAAAACTTGCTAAATCCCTCTCTGTAGAGGTTGTAGGGTCAGCGAAAGGCTAGTGGAGCTCTTAGTAGTATCAGGACGTGTTCTCGCTAATGAAAACGCATTTGAAAAGGCTGTGTGTGAGGAGCGTCGTCGAATCGACAGATGATTTTGAGAACAGAGCTGCAACGACGAGTTCATTAGTAGATAGAAAGTATAGTCAGGATATTTGAGGAGGTCACTCTGGGGAACAGCAATCAACATTTCTCACCATTTTCACAAACAACTATCAATTAATCGAGAAGATGATCAACAGATTAATCAAACATGAAATTAATAGTTAGATATAATACTAATAATCACGAGGACACGTTTTATTCCACTTGTTCTTCAGGGTTCTGTTGCTTTTGACTTCATTGTAATTGTTTCTTTTGTGTTTCAGTATACACAGACACACAGACAGATGTAGTTTTTAATGTTTCTGTTAATTACAGAGGTATAATTAATAATCAGCTGAAGGCAAGCTGGGCAGACATTCAGTTAAATCATAATTTTATAGCGAAACAGAACAAAATCAAATAAAAACAGTACAACCATCAATACACAGACAGCAGAAGATGCTGTCTGTTATATATCTGTTATGAGATGGACAAACTGACAGTTGCATACATACATCAGCCTCCCGACATCAAAAAACATCAGGCGATGACCAGCTGAGCGGTCATGGTCTTGACTTGGTTACATCATAACTGGTATGTAGGTCGTCTTCTTTTCTCCTTTGAACGTCAGGGGTTGTCACACGAGGAATGTCCTCCCAGCCCCCCCTGCCCCCGCACAGTCGTGTGTGGCGTACATCCAGCTGACACCCTCGCTACAGCCCGAATGTCCACACCCCCGACACCTATGGCAAGGGATTTCACCAGCTCTTGACCAATCGGTCCATTGCATCATCGCAACTGCCACTGTCCTCCCAATATCCTTCCCCAAATACAGTGAACATCTTTTGTGTGTGTTTTCTACATTCTCATCCTGACAAATGAATTTTTAAAAATTGCAAACTTAAACTTAACATAGAAGCCAAAGTGACTTTTCAGGTTTTTTACAGGATAAAGGCTGTAACTGGCTTACTAGAAGTCTATAAATACGTGTTTCTTCTTACGCAGACAACACATAGACATTCACACCCCCACCCATGCACTAGGTACACACACAGTCATGGCTGAGTGCAGTGATGAATGTAGATGTGTTCTTTTCGCGCTGCAGTCTATCCATCAGCGCACGCTCTCCTCTGTCTTTTAACGATCCGGCCCAGACTACTGGTCATCAAGAACGATGTCTCTCAGACTCCGAGCTGCTGTCCATCTCTCAGACTTACTGTAACGCAAGACAAGTTGGCCCGATCCCAGCAAATACATCAGCGTTTTGTCCGGTCTAAAATAACCGTGAAACTATGCATGAGTATGTGGCATGTGGAACAGTTATGTGTGTTGGAGGTTTGAGATTCACCCAAAACCTCAAGTAGTGGCTATTTTTTTTTCTTTTGTGAGTAACAACATAAGCTTCAAAAAAAATGTCCAGATGTAGATTCAAACCAACTCCGATGCTCAGTTCAAACGAAGAGAGCGAATACGTGGAAAAAGGGTATGGAATAACACGACCCACCGAGCTCCCAGAAGGCAGTATGGTTGCAATTAGGCCGGCGAGAACTGCTGAGTAAAGGTTTTGGGAACGCTCATGCTCATGGTTACAGTCATGCGGTTCCGTGAGGTTAGTCTGCATATTTGCTCCCTTCAAACTGAACTTACCTAAGCTGTGTCACCACTGCTGGCTACAGCACTTCCTGCAGCTGCCTCACTGTTAAAAGCCACAATGAGAACTCAACATGACGGGCATCTCAACGGGCGAAAGCAATCAGCTGCAGTTGTTGACAGTGATAACTGTGGTGGCTTATTCGTGTTCGCACAGCACGCTGCAGTGGGCCAATCAGCCATCTTGACGGTGTGTGTGTTTTGTGTGTGTAGTTTTGAGTAGCACTCCCCCTGACTGTCACGTCTTGGGCCACTTCTGCTTTGGGTCTATCGACCTCTATAGCCAATTCTCTTCTCACACTGTCACTCGCTGAAAAAGGAGCATCACGACTCCCATCAGAGTCGGTGTGTGTGCAGCGTTCTCATCTCTCATCTCCCTCTCTCTCCCCTTTTTCTTTTCCCGCCTCCACTCGCGTCTCTCCATGCAGCACTGAAGAGCCCGGCAGCCTTTCACGAACAGCGGAGGAGTCTGGAGCGAGCAAGGGTGAGCGTTTTTTTTTTTTTTTTTTTAAAGTACAGTGATTTTCCTGCTTTCTCAGTGGACCGGCTCCACTGAAGCGTTGACAGTATGTATAAACAACATAGATCACCAAGCACTTTATGAAATTGAATTCTGCTGTGAGGACGGGCACTGACAGGAAATAACAAATCGAACATTTATGTGCCACACAAACGGTTGCACCCTTCAGGGAAGACGCTGCACAAACCAAGAGGGTTTAATCACTTGTTTCGGCTCTACCTATCGCAGCGATCGGGTGCTCCCATCATGCAAAGTTGCTCAGTGAAGATTTAAATAATGCAGCTATTAATGATTTATGTATTGATTCAACCCATACCTGGTTTGTGGGCGTTTTTAGTTGTAGCATAGTTCGCATTAGCAAACAAACAAAGGAGAAAAAAAAAAAGCGTCCACCCACGAAAGCGTTCAAGTGATCTCACAGTTTTGTCACCTACAGTAGCAGTTTGTTGCACTTTTTGTCACTTCTCGCCCTTTGTCTCACAATTTTCCTCCCGTATCTGCTGCCCCCTCCGTGATTTGTTTACCTCAGACCGAGGACTATCTGAAGAGGAAGATCCGGAGCCGTCCTGAGCGCTCCGAGCTGGTCAGGATGCACATTCTGGAGGGTGAGTTTTTTCCTAGAAATGGAACCGTTGCCTCAAGAGTGATTTCGTTCCACGAAAAGTCAAAGTCTGGTGAAAGTAGGAAACTTTATTTTTTAAAAAGGAAGCATACAGTAAACCAAACGGAACCAATACCCCCGTCATTAGTCCTATATGTAACAGTGTTTCTTAGAATTTGAGTCATAGTTTTGAGTTTGTTTTTCCCAGGCTCAGCTGTATCATGAAGTGACATGCTTGTTTATTGCTGTGTATCAGCTGAAGACACGATGCTCTCCTTTGATTAGTTTTCTTGTCAAACTGTCAGCTGCTGTGGTTTTAGCTTAACTGCAAGTGTGAAGCCAAAAGTGTGTAAAAGGCTCTCTAAAACCGTGAGCTTCAGCTTCCTGTCTTTATTTGTTCTGCTTTGACTGATTATATATACCATCTATTCACAAACCTGACAGACCTGGTGATATTTTGGTGCGACCTCTAAAATGAATCACTTGATGAATATTTCCGCACGTGTCCCCTTCTGTCTTGCTGTGTCCAACGCAGAGACGTCGGCAGAGCCGTCCCTGCAGGCCAAGCAGCTGCAGCTGAAGAGAGCGCGGCTGGCCGACGACCTCAACGACAAGATCTCCCACAGACCAGGTCCCATCGAGCTGGTTCACAAGAACATCCTGTCCGTCAGCTGCCCTGTGCACTCCCCACTGGGTAACTACACACACATACACACACACACACACACCTCACATCATGTAAACAGATACGGTTTGCAGACTCACATACAAGAGGAAGGAAGTAAAGGGGGAGAATAACAAACTCATGGTCACTATGGAGCAATTGGTAACCATTTGCTCAATTGATGAGCGCTCGTTGAATTTATGCATTTATTCATGCAGAGAAGCGACGAGTGCAGGCGTTCTGCTCAAGTTCAAGCATGCCAGCCTTCTGTTATCAGGTTTCTGTTGTGAAACTGCAGTTGTGCCTCTAAAATCTGATTTCCGTTCAGCCTGCACACACTTTACAACATCCAGGTCTACACACACTTGACTTACAGTATTTTAAGGGTGGGTATTACACACACACACACACTTACTACATGTAACTACAGGTTGCATTAGCATGAAAACATAAAGCGCACAACTTCCTGATAAACTCTGTTACTGAAATGGCACAACACACAGTGTTTGCACACAGTCCTGTTTTGAAACATACAGCATTGTGAGAGCGAGTCATCGCCGTTTGGCAATCTATAGTGATGACTGTTTGACTGGGTGACACACTGTGAGAAAGCCGAGAAGTTCATGAGCCATGTTCGTTGTTTTACCGGCCACGCAGCCACGAGACTGTTTCGTTGAACCTGTAAATATTTGTCCTCTTTCACAGATTCTCCAAAGGGAGCTGGAGGAGAGAGCTCGTCTTTAGATGAGGACAGCAGTGATGCTCTGTCACCAGACCAGCTCACCAATCACGACTCTCCTCTGAGCGCCGTCCCTCAGCTGTCCCCCGCCCAGAACGGGGACATGTCCCCCCCACAGGTACCGTCGCAGGGCTCCAATCAAATCATTCAGAGTCGAGAGCTGAACCTCAACAAAACAAGTGCCGATAATCATGATCACGGTATTAATTTGTCTATATCTCCTCAGTTCATCACGCAGTCCCCTCCTCCGCCTCCTCCACCACCTCCTCCTCCCCAGGTGAATGGGTCAGACTCCTCCCCGTTCCCAAAAGTGACAAATGGGATGACGATGACCTCAGCGAGCTCCCGTGCCTCTTCTGGACAGGTCAAGGTATGGAAATGCTGGTCCTCCTCCTCCTTAGCCCCAAACACAGAACCGTGAAAGATTTCTGTTTGGAGTTGAGCATACAGCAGATTTGATAACATTTGAATAAATCTGACCTTAATCTCTATTTGTGGAGCAGCTATTACTGGCTAACCCTCCCTCGTCTCTTCATTTCCTTACTTTCTCTTCCCCGACCCCATTTCTCACCGCTTCTGTCAGCAGTCTCAGGCTAAGACGAGTTCAGACCGTCCTCCACAGAGACCTAAGAAACCAAAGGACAGCAAACCCAAGGTCAGCAGGCCTGTTTTGTTTCTGTTTCATTTTAAAAGGAGCCAACCAAGAATTTTCAGGTCCGCCTGGGTTCAGCGAACATTCATCCTCAGTAGACAAATTCTGGAAATTTGCCTCACATGTTTTTTTTCTGACAGTAGTTCATCTTTTGAGAAATAAGACCATCAAGTTGGTCTCCCTCTGATGTTGGTGTCAGTTCTCAGAATTCAAGACTCTAGACTCAATGTGACATTTGACAATCATCTTAGAAGAGGAAGAGATCCAATTTTCTGCAACCACTGTATCCTCAATGCACCAGAATGCAGTAGTTATGTTATTACTGTTGCTGTTTCCAGCAACACGTACTGAATGCAGACGCAGTGTTTATTCATAGTATCCCAGATGTCCAGAATTCTTTTTGAATGTCACCCAGCCGAGGCAGCCAGTCATCTCTAAACCCTTTTGGTCTCCCGCGGGTAGGTGAAGAAGCTGAAGTACCACCAGTACATCCCTCCCGACCAGAAGGCAGACAAAGAGCGCCCGCCCCAGATGGACTCGTCCTACGCGAAGCTCCTCCATCAGCAGCAGCTCTTTTTGCAGCTGCAGATCCTCAACCAGCAACAGCAGCACTACAACTACCACACCATCCTGCCTGCCCCTCCCAAGTGAGTGTCAAGCATGACTGTGTGTGTGTGTGTGTGTGTGTGTGTGTGTGTGGGTGTGTGTGTAAGTAAGGATGACTGATTGCAGTGGTTTTATAAAAAGATTCAACTGGTGTGCCACCCTCCCATTTGTCGTCCTCATATTAAACCAGTAGTAATTAGCCATAGTTCATTTCGGCTGCAGGCGTGTTCATTCTAACTTCCTGTCCTCTCTCAACTTTTTGCTGTCACCGCGAGTGTTTTTTGGGCCAGTTCACAGAGCATAAAGCAGAAGTCATATTTGAATATCCCAGTTTTGCTTCTGTGGTTTGACATGTGTGACTAATGGAAATTTAGTTTTCTAATATTAGATGATGCCAGTGATGAAACGATACGACGCGAGAAGACATTATTGACGTAAACGCCGTGCCCTGGCCTTTTATCACAACACTGTCACAGTCTGACCAGCGATATTCATACTTTACTGTTTTCTGCCACCTTCAGGCCACCAAGTGACCAGCCTCCCACAACCAACTCTGGGCCTTCCCCCTCCCGCAGTGTTCCCACAACAACCACCCCAGCCCCCTCCAATCAGAGCGGGACTGCCCGTCAGAGCCAAACTGCATTGGGAGGAGCCAAACCAAGCACTCTGCCAGCCAACCTGGATGAGTTCAAAGTAAGTTAAACACGCCTGCGAAGAACAGGCTGTTTTGTAACTGTTTGTAGCACATGTTTAATGTGTTTTGTATTGAGGGAAATCAGAAAGTGATTGATAAAACTTTCATGCTGACTAATCCTGGCATAAGGTCAGAGTTTATTAACAGGTGCACAGACATCCTGTGTTTACTTGAATACACCCCCCAAAAGGTCAAATAAATCGCTGCTTCCCAACTTACAGCTGTGACTAAAGAAGTACTTTGTGGACACATACAAACTCACTCGTACTGTTTTGTAATCTATACTTACTTAATTTACTCATCTAATACTTTTGTGGATTCATCTTGAGACCTTGAAACATATCTGTTATTCTCCTCTCTTTCGCTCTGACTCAGTTGCTGCTAAGTCTAAGCACTGGCCTGGTTTCTCATCCTCCAGGTCGCTGAGCTGAAACAGGAACTGAAATTGCGTGGTCTGACCGTCTCAGGCACGAAGAATGATCTCATTGAGAGGCTCCGCAACTACCAAGAGCAAAATGGCAACAACACCGCCACGGTTTTGAAAAATGGCATCTCGCAGGCAAGCCAGCAGGGCGTGACCTCAGCTGCTAATACACCCTCCCCAGCCACAACAACCACATCAGACCACCAGTCGGGGGAGGGTGGGTTTAAGTTAGCTCTGTCATCATTGGCTCAGGTGGTTCCAGGGCGCGTCATGCGATTCGGCAGTACCAGCTCCAGCCCTCCGGTGTCCCCTACTCCGTCTGAGAGGTCGCTGGCCGGGATGAGTCCAGACGAGACCAGCTGTAATGGAGACATGTTTGGAGAGATGGTGAGATCTACACGTGAAGCTCTGATAAATAATCAAACTTATCTTCCTTTGAGCCTTTTTCCTAACATTCGCTCCTTGTTTTATCCTTCAGGTGAGCTCCCCCCTGACCCAGCTCACCCTGCACCCATCTCCTCAGCACCCATCAAATGTCTCCTCACTCTCACAGTCTCTATCCAAAGTCAAAGAGGAGATCCAGAGCTCGTGCAGCCTCTCCAGGCCTTCACCAGCCTCGTGTCAGCCTCAAGAGTCCCTGCCTGGAGCAGCCATGGACACCATGGACAAGGACCAGATGCTCCAGGAGAAGGACAAGCAGATTGAGGAGTTGACAAGGATGCTGAGGCAGAAGCAGAGGCTGGTGGAGACCCTCAGGTCCCAGTTGGAGCAGGGCAAGATGACGGGTGGAATAGTGTTGGAGAAAGAAGGAGGTGACAAGAGCAAAACATCCCCAGAGTTTAAACTTCAAACTCTGATAAAAGCCTCCGCCATTCAGCCTCCCATTCTCCCTAACGGCATTGTGGTGAAGGTGAAGAAGGAGGTGGAGCCCGAGGAGGGGATGGAAGGAGTAACAGAGGAGGCTCAAGCAAAGAAACCGGCCCAGCCAATGCAGTGCTCTCAGGAGACTCTGCTCAGGCTGCAGCAGATTCACCGGCTGCAGGCCCAACAAGCCGAGCAGCAGAAACAAACACCACAGCAGAGTCAGGTGCAAATGCAAAAAGTGGCAGAGGTTAAGTCGACCCCTCAAAAGCTCCAACAGCAGAAGAAAGAAGCCCAGATCCTGCTCCACCAGCAGCAGCAACTGCAGCAGCTTATCATCCAGCAGACCCAACAGAAGCAGCTCCAGGCCCAGCAGAAGTTAGCACAACAGAAGCTTGCCCAACAGAGACTCAGTCAACAGAAGCTGGTGCAGCAGAACCAGCTCAAGCAAACTCAAGGACAAGTTCAACAGAGCCAGCAGAAGAACCCAGTTCAGCTGAAGCAGGTCCAGGTGCAGATCCAGAAGACCGCAGTGAACCAAACCCAGCAGAGGAAGCAGCTCAAGGCTCACCAGAGGCAGCAGCAAAGACAGCAGACGGCAGCCGTCACCACACAGCAGGTAACGTCCCGCCAGCATAATGAAACACTGAAATGTTGAACCCCGTGAAGGTGGCGGCTGTTCACCGTTTCACTTCATCACATCTTAATGTCACTGAAACAGACTAACACGTCGTTGTTTTCCAGGTGGCTCCGGTCTTCGTCAACCAACAGAACGGCACTCAGATCCACACGCAGGCCATCTCATTAGACCTCCTCAAGGCAAATGGCACGCCGACACTGGTCACCGACAGCAACGGCAACCACTATCTGATTGCGCTCACCAGTAACACCACAGACGGACAGAACGGAGTCTCCTCAGTAGCCAAAACCAACGGACGCATCACGCTGCAGGTACGGCAGAACTGGTATTCCCTGCGGGGCTGCGCTGGGTTAATAAAGCGACGCGTGATGATATATTAACCTGTGCCCGATGTCCTCTTTTAGAGATTGCAGTCGACTCCAAGTAAACTCCCCAGCACGGACAGCCAATCAAAAGAGCAGCCAGAGGCAGAGCCTGTGAGCCAACCAATCAAAAAGGTTTTTTTTTATGTTTATTACTTATTCAGTGTTTGTATAGAGGGTGTATAGCACGTGTATAAAGGATAATATCACAAGTTAGACAACTTTTTACTTGTCTACTTACCATGTGTGTCACTGGGAGCAAACTAGATTTAAAATAAATATTGGTAGCAGACTCTAGTTAGAACTTTAAAAAAAAACTCAGATGTAGAGCAGATGGTTGGTAGTTCAGTCCCAGTCATTGTTTGTTCATGTTTTGAAGTGTCCTTGAGCAAGATGCAGACCTTAAATTGAACCCCACACACACTGAGAGTAGAGAAATCTTGCATAGCAGACTGTAGTTCAGCAGGATCTTTCAAGCAGTAACCTCTTTCTGCCACAGGGTGTCGCCACTTACACAGTTTATAATCAACAGACTGTCGACTGAAGGGGAACATATATTACTATATTAGACTTAAAAACCAGCCAGTCAAAACAAAGTATTGATCGTCTAAATAATGTCTTCGATCTCTTCACTCAGGGACAGAAGGCGGCGCTGCATCTGGACACCAACGGTGTGCCACAACCCAGCCAGTCAGTCACCGCTCCGCCCAGTCTGCAGCCTTTCTTTGACGACATGTCAGACAGCGAAAGCCAAAGCAACTTCTCGTCTCTTAAGGTATACACCTCCTCCTCCTCCTCCTCCTCCTCTTTCTCCTCCTCCTCCTGCTCCTTTCATCCTGTCGTCTGGACTGCTCAGGCCTCTCCACGTGTTGTGAACTTCATTAACTATTTTTTTTCTCTCCTTGTTTCTCCTCTTTTCCTTTCATTCCATCACTCCATCCGGTCAGAGAGAGGAGGTGTGTCCGCCTTACGACCGGCACACACTGTTCACCCCTCCCTCTCCCAAACCCAACACCTCCCTTTCTGCTCAGCGCTCCAAAGTATGTCCACCAAGCACTTCTTCTCTTTTCCATCTCTCCTGTAGTGTTGTTCTGTTCCTGCCTGCTCTGACATTTTTCCGTCTTTATTTCTCACGCTGAGCCCAGCGCTCCGTGTTACTGAGGTTAGAAAGCAGCTGGAAAACTTTGGGCAGAGCGGTGGCAGTGGTTGGATTTACTATGTGATTGTGCTCGACTGCGAATATGTTTTCCACTTGTGTCTGCGGAGAAGATCCTCTAATGTTCGGGGTATTTCAGGAATTATTGCTTTCTAATTTTCGCGGTGTGTATTTTTGGTGTTTGGCACTTCTCTCGGTCTGTCCTCTCTACTTTGATTTCTGCTTACTGTAAGCATTGCTCGTACCGTCCCCGGAGAGCGGTTGTAAACTTAGATGTGAGATATCCATAAGTGTAGGGTGACTGGAGGTCAGTCGAGTGTTTCCCGTCATGTTGAAAGTGAGAATCACAAACCACAACACTCTGCTGAGACTTCATAAAGCATTTCTACTTTCCTGTGCAGCAGATTCAAAGCGACCAACACCAAAAACCTGTTCGTTTGCATACAGGATATGTCAGAGCGTAAAACCAGAATGCAAAACTGAAAAAAAAAAGTTTTTGTTTAATCTTCTGGATCAGTCGCGTCTGCTGTGGACAGGCACAGGATGCTGCTAGATTTATTCCACTGCACACTAACTATTTCACCACATTTAAATTGAAAAAGACAAGTTACTATTTACGTTTACTACCTTTCTATACTCAAACATTTTCACACCAGACGCACCTCTTTGGCCAACAAGCATGCTGAAGGCGACTAACACCTTGTTGACAACGTGAGATGTAGCATGAGCAGCATGTTAGCGGAGCAGCAGCAGCGGCGGCTTCGGTGCTCTGTCTGCAGTATGTCTGCACAGGATGCGTTCAGGAACAGTAGTTTCTCACAGTCACGAGGCCACCACACAATAAATGTGTTTAAGTTTGTAAAAGGAGAAGGAGTGTTACAAAACGCTTTGGGGTTGGTAAATGTTTGGAAAGCGCCGCTGTAGAAAGAGGTGGAACCGCCGCTTGTGGCTGTTTGCAGTTTGTGTTTCCGCGCTGTCGTAGAGTCAGTGGAGCTGTTTGTTAACATCATCTTGTCTGTCAGCAGGAGAACGGCATGAACAGTCAGCAGATGGACGACCTGTTTGACATCCTGCTCAAGAGCGGAGGTAAAAAAAAAAAAAACTGTTACTGGCACGAACGAGAGAGCCGTCATCGCTTTGTCGCCTCCTGTATTGATGATCTCTCTTTCCTCCTTCAGAAATCCCCGGCTTCAAGGCCAACCCAGACCCTTCCCTCGCCCCTCTCCACTCTAACCCGCCGTCCCCGTCTTCTCCCCCATCTCCCCTCCACCTCTCCCCTCCCACCCCTACGGAGCCCCTCATCTCCCCTCAGCCTTCTGCGGGAGAGCCCTGCGCAGGCAGCGGCCGTCTGGAGGACTTCCTGGAGAGCACCACGGGCGCCCCGCTGCTGGGCGTGGAGCCCGACGGCGGCCTGACGCTGATCGACGACCTTCACAGCCAAATGCTGAGCACGCCCAGCATCCTGGACCACCCTCCCTCCCCGATGGACACGTCCGACCTGGGCTTCTCCCCGCACTCAACAGGGCTGGACTTTGGCGACCCCACACTGGACAGCATGGACTGGCTGGATATCTCCATGGTGGGGAGCGCCAGCGGAGGGAGCGGCGGCGGCGGCGGAGGAGGGAGAGGAGGTGGCGGGGGAGCCGGCGACGGCGGCACGAGCCTGGCCCCGCTGGCACCGCACACTCCGCCGAGCGTCTTCTCCACCGATTTTCTGGACAGCACGGACCTGCAGCTGCACTGGGAGTCGTGCCTGTAGCCCCGCACACACACACATGGACACGCGCTGGCTCACACTGTGTACAGGCTCCGTCTTTATTTCATGCACATACAGAAACCTTTTCTATGCTGTCTCTACCACTGCGGGGGGCACTGGCACATCAAACACACACACATTTACACAGTTTGCCCTGTCTTTCACTGGCTGTTACAAAGAGAAAGAAACATAGAGATGAAATTCATAGAGAGGACTTGAACTATTGATTTATTTCTATGCGGCTCCACACAGCAGACTGTTCATTTCCTGTGTCCTGACCTGCTTTATATCCAGGTCAAAGTGAACCAGCAGCCTCAGGTCGCTGTAATTCAACATTTCAACACCTTGGAAACGGTTTGACAGATCAGAGCAGAGCAGGGGATCGTCCGTGACGTTTGCACAGGCTCCCCGAGATCGCAGTGTGTTTGTGTGTGTGTGTGTGTGTGGGGGTGTGCGTGTGTCAGTCCCTCCTAAACTTTGCACTTATGCTGAATCTGATTGGTTTAAAGGTGGGGTCAACAGCTGGATCTTAGCGCCGCGTGGCGAGGCTGAGCGAAAGCCGCCGCGCGCGTCGCGTCGATCCGCTGAGCCCGTCGGTGGCGTGAAAAAGAAAGGCAGCTGTTGGTGACCTTGTCGCCTCACCGTGGCAACCTGAGACCCACCCGCGCTAGTCAAAACACAACCGTCATCGGTTGACAGTTGCTATTGGAATGAACCATATCAGTGGCAACAGTTTGAATTGAAGCCTCATTGGAGGTTGCGTATTATTGGTAACATTATGGTAGACCACTATGTATTGCTGTATATGGGGTGTATATTATCAATTGTCCATATGACTATTTTTCTTTGCTGGTTGCTTTAGAGTCGAGCTAGCCGGCTGGGGAACATAGGGTGAGGGCGGGGCTTCCAAAACACTTGGACCTTGTCATTTTTTTAAAGAAAAAAGTAAAAAAAATAAACATACTATAAAAACTCAAAGCATGTCTGTTTTTTCTTTTTACATGGTCACAACAGGAACACAACGTGGCCCACGTGAGACTTTACAAAACACTACATCTGAGCAGCACTCATGCTTAATTACATGATGAATTACATTAGTATTTATTATTAGTTAACCTCTGTTACTGTTCAGTTTAAGGGAGGCTGGTGATAAATAGAAAGACCACAAGAGGGAGCCATTGTAAAGAAATCAGCCGTTTGAACTATCTGGACAACAAGTGGGAGAAATAAACTAAACATGAGAGATGACTGACAGTGAACTGTAACAGAGATTATCTGCCAGCTGTTTGAAGTTAATTAGGGTTAGAAATTACAAAGGTTCAGCATGCTATTCTACACACACTTTGTTCTGCAGTTTTTATCCAAAATAAGACTTTCCAGCTTCATGTTCGAATGTCAAGTAAAGTTTCAAAAAAATTAAATTTGTACTGAAGCGCCAGAAAGCTTTAATTGAACTGAGACATTTTATTTTGAAAGCTCATTCACACGAACACTTTGCTATCAACACGCCTTCTCCGCTCACTGTTCACTGTTAAGGACTCCATTTACACACGCTAATGGATGTGATTGAGATGTGTAGAAGTGTAGAACTGCAGACAAAAACACATTCAAGGAAGTTTACAGACTACCTTGAAGTAAACTAAAACTCCAAATACAACAGCCATAGTGTTATAATACAGCTCAAACACTTCTGCTATGTATAAAAGGAGAGAATAATATCTTGTGGCTGACTGGTAGACACCTACAGCGTCCTCACTCTTTGCTGTTGTGTTGCATTATTTGGTCATTTGTATTTTTTTTTTACACCTGCACTTGTCAGCTCAGCGCATCTACAGATTATTGTTTGCCGCTTTTTGATGAGATTTTCACACATTTGCTCTGACTCGGAAATAAAAGAGACACTTTGCCGTGCTGTATTCACAAAGTATCAGGTCAGGTTAGAAGAACGTCTTTAGGGTAAGAAGATTTTTTTGTATAATTTGGGAACCGTACACAAATTATTGGGGTGAGGAAGGATGCTGAATGTTTTTCTCATTTTATATAAACCAAGACTTCATTTTCCCTCCCAGCCTCCAAATAATGTATTATATATTGCAAAGAAAACAGCCATCATCTACTGTTAAGCAAGGAGCTGCTATATAGTTTGTATAAGAGTTAACAAGTGAAGAGTTTGTACACTACACAACTTACAACACTTCCACCTTGATCTCCAATATTGACTGTATTAAATTTTTAAAAGCTGTTTTGAAGCTCAGAATGTGTTGACTCTGGCCGCCACCATGTTGGCAGTCCTGCCTCTGCTGCCTCTCAGTTAATCTATAAATGTTAAATTAGCTATAGAGACCAAAACTGTTCTTTGTACCAGGCTGTACAGGCTGCTTTTTTGAACCTTTAACCAGGGTGTTGTCTTTACTTGTTTCCTCAAAGTTAAGTCGAGAAAAACAGCAGAAAAAGGGAGCCGGTGATTCAAAGCACGAGAGGTAAATGTCAGGGCTGGAATCAAGCAACGAGGGCGTCTTTCTAGCAGCACCGTTTCGCTCCAGTGCAGTTCTGCAGGGTGAAATCCCTCCATGAAAAGAGACTAATTTCTACCCACAGACCAGAATGAAGGGGAGACGTGTTGGTAATTACAGAGCTCTTGTTTTGAACAGTGACCTCTTCATCATCTGCCTCTCGTTCTTTTCTTTGCGATACTGGACTGAATCGAGCTCTAATGCCCTGTTCGACTCGCTCACTCCCTTCTTCTTCCATCCTTTCAAGTTTCACTCAGCCAGCCCCTCATCATCTCTCAAAGACCCTGATGAGCCCTCAGTAGTTCTCTCTCTCACTCTCACACGCACACGCACACACACACATACATACATACTGCATCCAGCACACACACAAATATTCAATGCACAGCACGCAAACATGCAATCAGCTCAGTACGCGCTTACAGATTCACTTCACACACACACACACACACACACACACACAGGTCACAGCAGCTCCCCACTGCAGCATCAGTACCATCCCTCTCTCCCTCTCTCATACACAGAACAGATAAAAGTCCCGAGGCCATGCCACTAATTAACTACAGTGAGCTCCAAAGGGCCGCGATGCCACGAGGGCTAAAGATCTCCTCTGTATTCCACATCCCACTGACAGGAGGCCGCCACCCTGCAGCCAGCAAACACGCATGATTTTTAATCACACGTGCTCAGAAAACCTTTTTATGAGCGAAAGAAAATGCTCAGAAAGGCTGACAGCTTTGCCATCTTTGGACACTTCCAAAGATAGATTTGCTTTCCTGCTGTGAATCATGTAAGAAGATTGGTACCACGGTCACGGGATATGAGCTAGACTCAGGACGCGATTAGCTTAGCTTAGCATAAAGGCGGGAAACAGGAGACGGCAGCTTGGTCATTTTAAAAGTACCTTTATTAGAAATGTGAAAATGGTACGTTGTGTTTCATCGTATGTTGTACGAGGGGTTCGCATGCTGTAACCATTTCTTAGCAAACAACCGTGTGCAGTGATTTCATGACGTCTGGTTGCAACTTCACAGCGATGACAAGACACCAGGAGCAATATTTAAATGATTATACAAAGGAAGATCCTCTAACTACACTTTTGGATATGCATATAATGTTTTGAATCAACGGCTTTCTGTAACTTTGACTAAGAAAAAAGTCTGATACTTGAGAACCTACAAAAACTTTCAAAATATATTTAATTGGTGGGTCACGGTGGATGACAGATAGATGATCACAGTTCACAATCACAATCAGTCATCCATCCATTTTTCATAAGTGTTTATCCTTATCAGGGTCACGGGGGGCTGTAAACGATTCCAGATGACAATGAGCGAGAGGCCGGGTCCACACTAGACAAGTCACCATTTCATCACAGGGCTGACACATAGAGACAAACCACCATGCACACTTAGATTTACACCAATGGGAGTCATTCAGAGTCACCAATGAACCTGCTAGTCTGTGAACTGTTGGAGGAGGCTGAAGTACCCAGAGAGAACCAACGCAGACGCAGGGAGGACACGCAAACTCCACACCCTTTTCAAGACCTTATCTTAGCATGATGCCGCCACACAAACAGGAACTTTGTGTGTAGTCACCATCTTTAATGTCTGTGTTGTTGTATCTTTATGTTCTTGCGCATCACGTCACCCACTGTTGGGCTGAACACGCATGTTTTAATAACTGTTTGTTCAACTAAACCCCTCCATTTCAGGGAGAGCAAATGTTTCTCATCCTGTTGTCGTGTGAAGTTGTATGATGTGAGAGGAGCAGTCAGCTTTGGGAAGATCCTGCTGCGATTGAGGGGTCTTTGATAGCAGAGGATGTGAAGGCTGACATTTGCATGGGCAGGGGTAGAGGTGGCAGTGGGGAGGGGGGGGTCAGGGGAGATATTGGGAGGCAAAGAAGGAGGCGGGCGCCGAGAGAACGGCAGGAGTGTTTTGTTCTACACCTGTTTGTTTGAAAGACAAGAGAGTACGTGGGCAAAAAAAAAGAGAGTGAGCGAGTCGCAAACAACACGGGCAGGTTGAGCTTGCAAACTAAATACGCTGAGTATAATTCAGAGTAATTACAGTCTCCTATTAATTGTTAGGCACAGCTGACAATTTATAGTGTGGCTGCGAGGGGGGAGGAATGCCAGAAATAGCTTCAGTACAATTAAACAAACAACATGACAGCCTCAAAGCTAACCATAGAGTTGAATCAAATCTCTTTAAGCTTAGTGAAGACAAATTAATAAAGATTCATAATTAATAAGAATTACTTACTAATAGAAATGGATGGATAAAGATACGTGGAGTTGTGGTGTACTAATCTATATTTTTACATTAAAAATCGACTAAATGACATGATGTGTAGTAAGAAAAGGGTCACTTCATAGTGATGAACCTGGGATTTTAGCGTCTTTCAGCTTGTTGTTTTGTTTTTGTTTTTTTATGGCCACAATTCTGTTTTGGTTCACGCCGCTGTTCTCACCAACCACAGCTGGCTGGCAGCTGTTTTCAGCACAAAAACTCTGAGTAACTAACCGCAACTGGATGGTGAACATAGAGAAGAGTTTAGCATGAATGTAAAAACTGGACTTCAGACAGTTGTTATGTCTTGTTTGAACGTCTTCAGTCATTTCGATCAACATTTTTTGATCAACATGCATGAACACCCTGCCACAGACACTTTGCCACACCCTGCCACAGACACTTTCTCTCTTTCTTTGATTCTTTGTAAGTAAGTTGACTACGAACACCGGTACCAATCTGTGTTGTCGAGCAGGAGCCAGGCGCTCTGCAAATGATCCTACATCCTGTAGGGATGAAGAGAGGCAAAAACAACATTAAGAGTGAGACAGAGATGTGTGATGTGTTTGTGAGCTGCACACATTTTTGTTCTGAGAAAGAAATCATGACATCAACCTGGGTGGCATCATACTGGCCTTAGGGAGGGGCAGCTGCACTCACAGTTGACCAACTATTATGTAATCGGGGTCTTTTAACATAACCTTGGGGCAGCTAAACTGTGTGAGGCAGAGTTACGCAATACACCCATGTTGGCCTGCCAGTTTAGAGGTTTTTATTCTGAACCAAGTGGCAACCTCAGTGGCTGTGAAATAAAGCCAAAATGCCAAAACCTGCAGTTTCTCAGATGTCCACTTGAGGCTGGCTCCAGAACAAGACACTCCACAAGTCCCCATGTTAAAATGTCCAGCAGAAATAAACATGTTTACAACCTGGTACAAAAAACTGTTTTGGTCTCTATAGCTATTCTTTAAGTCTTCTATAAGTCTGAATTTTTATATAACTCATCTGTTCAAATTATATAAAGGCTCAAAGTTATGCATAATTAACAGTGTGACCACTTTGATTGACAGGTGGGTGTAGTTACAGGTGGTTGTCTGAGCAACGAGGCTTCATTCAGCTCACCTCGGGTCCACATCTACGCCCATTTTTAGATTAGCCGGGAAGAGGAAGAGGCAGCACTGCCATCAAGGCGGCCACCGCACTCTGCGCTTCACGACGGCTCTTCAGAAATCTGTGGGTGATTCGACGTCCATGTTTTATACTGAGTGTGGAGAAAAAAAACATATTTAACTCTGAACCATGAAGCATGAATGTCAACTTATGCACAATCACCTGAAGTGTCAATTTTCCTTAGCATGGGGGTGGTCAGACAGTTTGACATGCAGCCTGGGCTGATATGAAACAAGTGGATTGATCAGCGTGTCCTGAAAAGTTCCTTCTTAACAAAAGCTCTATGTTTGCTTCTCTCCTGGTCAGTTCAGCTACAGCTAATAGGTTTGCCACATCACGATTTAGTTCAGCAGTACACTGTGTCTCTGATCTGATATGAGATCAGCACATAATACTGAATGGACATGAGGAGAGCACAACATGAAAGTAGGTTCATCACAATGGAAGCATCAATTAATTGACCGGTTCAGCCCAAACAGCCCAGAGCTCTGTTTAATTGGAGGGAAAGCATTAGTTCAGATGCCCGACGAGAGCGACAGAAGAGACGTGATCAGGCCGATTGCACTGGGAATCAGTTACAGTAATTAGAACGCTGCTATTAATAAGACTGTGGATACTGTAACAGTAGGGAATGTCTTCAAGGGATTTGTGTGTTATATTACTGTAAAAGTGCAGGTACGATAAAATAACTCACAAGATTCAGAGTCATCATGCGTTTCCCTTTGGAAGCCTTCGATGCTGCGAAGTTCCTACAAAGATCTCCCTGCTGGGATCATTTCATCTGAATATTGCATAGAAAAACTGCAGAAGTACAATATGTAGTTTGATCAACAGCCCAAAAAATGGCGTGAGAATGTTTTGGGTTGTTCGACTGAAGTTAACTGTTGAGATCTCAGAATTCAGCATCGCTAAAACCAACCAACAGGTTGAGGAACACCAGCAGTAAGATGATCAAACAAGTTTCAAACAAACCTTGAGGTTAGTCAGATTATTACCAGTCATTCACAAACATCTAAAACGGTCTACAGAGTGACTGATTTCCTGCTTTAACTTTCGCCGTCCGTTTCCTGTGCAATGAGGTACGACCAGGTGGTGCCACATAATCAAAGCAGTTTGAGACTGGTCGGGGACTGTTTGTTTCATCCACACCCCACTTGTTTCCTGTCAGCCTCGTCACCATCAAATGTCAAAATAAAAGACACATATATGCCAAGAAAAGAATCTAAAAAATGATGGGCAAAACCATGAGGTCTCGTAGTTTACCTGATATAGCATGCGCGCCATGTACAAAGGCTCAGTCTTTGCCGCAGCAGCCCAGGGATCGATTCAGACCTTTGCTGCATGCTCTCTCTCTCTGCCACCCCACTTTTCTTCAGCTGCCATTTTCAAATAAAGGCTAAAAAAAAAAATGATGAAATGAGAAATGAGAGAATGTTTTGCTGAATGAACTTCATTTCTCCAGGTGAAAATTCTGACAGACATCATAATAATTGGCCTTTTAAGTCAAGTTCTCCGAGCGTCACCGTGCGCTGGCGGTGGATGAAGAGGAGCAGAGACAGTTTAGCTTTGCGTATAGAAGTGATTGTTTCAGGATACAGGGAGGAGAGATGGCCCTTTAATAAGACACAGATCCTGGGAGCGAGGATGGGTAATGGATATATTATAAGAACGCATCCTGTCCGTCCCTCAGAGACTTTGGGGTGATTAACTCCGAAAGGTGAAAAAAGCAGAGGAGTGAGAGGTGTATGTGAGACGAGGGAAAGGCAATACAGATATAGATATAAATAAAAACATGTTGCAGTGGTGAGAGTGAGGGAAGGAGAAGACAATAGAGAGAGAAAAAAGAAAGGGAGAGCCAGTGGAGACCCCGGAGAAGAGGAGAGAGGAGCTGCAGCACTGTGGCGTGTTGTTCAGTGTGATTAACTCCAGAGAAAGAAGCCTGCTGGAGGACTTACCGAAATAGCAGCTCCCTATTAAAATCAACTATTGCGACTGCCACTCACCTGGCTGCTGCTTAGCATTGCAAATGTACATGACAAGGCGGTACATTAGTGTCTATAGGAAGCCTGATACACAGTCAGGAAGAGTTTGTCCTCCATCCAGTGAGATGGTGAATGCAAAGATGAACATGTGCCATCTTTGATTTACAGATGTCATAAGTAGAGTATTAAACTAGATTCATCTCGGCTCATTTGGATCATTTCTGAGTCAAACAGGCGACCTGTGTTCAGCCTCTTGTGCAATCAGACGCAGCTCTTACACACAGCGTGTCAAGAACCAGCACACATTGTGTGAATGCAGCTTCAGTGGCCAGGCTTATTGTTTTATGGAGATGTTAGGAAAAAAATGAAAGTGAACTGTAATCATTACTTCTGTTCATATCAGCTGAGAAGTAATCATTTCATAGCACAAACTCTGCAGGATCAGCCAGTCCACCCCGCGCTCCATTTTTCCATCACTCACGAACTGAAGAGCCTGAGATACTAAAACTCTTTCGCTTGGGGCAGCAACTCACTCCTTAAACCTGAGGGAGCTTTCTGCCGTTTCCTGGCCACAGACCTGGAGGTGCTGACTCTCATCCCAGCCGCTTCACACTCGGCTCCAAACCACCCCAGTGTGCAGTAGTTCCCTGCAGGTGGTGGGCCCACAGGGTGGCCTGCTACAGTAACCAGGTTTCTTGAACTTTTTGAAATACAGCATCCATTCAACATATTGCATAGTGCTGTAATGATTGATTCAATGTAATTTTGGATCTGTGACTGAACATAGTGTCAAATATTTACTGTACTAACTGCATTTGTTGAATTAGTGCTCATGTTTACCTGTTTGGGGGCTGTCGATGGAAAATGCTACATGCTAAGCTAAATCAGCTACAACTCTTCTTCTTGTACGAGATTAATGTTTTTGGACACACTGTTTGAGAATATGTTTGCTGGTTATGTTTCCTGACAGAAAATCTCTCTGCTGGAGTTTTCTGAAGCTTTTAAGGTTGCCGCTTCTAAATCAAGATTCATTCATTCAGTCATTTTTTCATGGCTGCACCATCACATCAAACCAAAAAATGTCCATCTCCGACACATATACTGCCTCGTCCGTGCTGTCTTAATGTTAAACAACATTTATCTGCTTCATCTAAAAGGACCTCTGTGATTGGCTGTAATGTGGAGCACTGACACCTTGACCTTTCACAGCTACAGGTTAGAAAAGTCTTCGGCTGAGTAGAAATCGATGTCTTGACTTCATCAATGGATTTTGTGTCTCTTGTTGTAAGGTTGAGCTGTTCCCCCCGACAGTCAAAATTAAACTTCTGTTGATCCATGTGGGGAAACGCAGGAACTCAAGCAGAGTTTAAGTCAGAAAAAGAGTTTCTTACATCAGCAGAGAAAATGTAAGAGAAAGAAAAACCAAAGTCTGTGTTACGTCTCCCCGTCTTGTGATCTGTCCATCAATCAGTCACTGAGCACTAGCTCATTCTGTTCAGATGTTTTTTGTCTTTGTTCATGATACATTTATCTATCTGCCCCTTCGTCTTCATCTTCATCCACACTAGTAGCATGGCTCTACACTTTAAAAAATGTCTGTAGATATTCATTGTGAAAAACTGCCAAACCATGACAGTAAAAGTTGCCATGGAATATTTCAAAACCTTTATTTATAGGCCAAATTGAGGGAATTTATACAGAATAAAGTAGTATTTTAAATTAGAGACTGTTCATTTTACAGTAAAACACTGTTATAGTAATTTTCCGTCATGCTTTGACAGTTTTCCACCATAAAATCTACTGACATTATAAATATGGAACAAAACGCCAACCTTAAACATGAAATCAAGCATTATACCTGCTAAACATCAGGAAGTAAGATTATCACAGTGAGCCTGTTAGCATGCTAATATTTGTGTTTAACTCAAAACACTGTAGTGCTTAAAACAGAGACATTTCAACAGGAACAAGTAATATGATGTGGAGGAACTACACACGCCAGGATGGCATGAACCTGAAGTCTGACATTGTTCATTAAAAACACTTCTCTTGCAGGTGCTGTCATTTCTCGTGTTGCATGATTCAGTAAAATGAACGTTGACTGTTCAGGAAACACACATACAAAAAAAAAGCATTGTACCCAGTCAAAGTCAATGAAGGGTGCTGTTATGCATATACATGGTAACAAAGAGTGTTTATGTAAATTTATGTTGATAATAGGACTCAATATGTAGATTTATGGTAAGGCATTACTTTTATGTCTAGCACTGGTGATTGTGATTGTGGCCTACATTCAGCACTCTCCCAGGTAACTTAACTAAACTTGTGTGAAAGTTTTTGGCGATGTTTTAACATGACTAAAATGCACAGCACTTTTAGAGTCACATGTTCACTCATTACAGTATATATACAGTACATTTATTACGCAGTGAACTGACGTGCGCCTTTTCTGAAACCATAGCCAACACGATAACAAAGGGACATGGGCGTGAAAGCTGTAAGGGGGGGAGAAAGAAGCCTGTCGGGAAATGAGACTCATTAATTCTCTCTAGAAATGATGCCAGTAATGGACGAGGCAGCGTCAGAGCTGATTTGTATCTATTGAGGAGAGTCGGGGCCGGAGAGAGGCCCTTCAAATTACTAATCAAAGCCGGCCAAGAAGACTGACAGCTATTCTCACTGGGTGTCTGCACAGAGCTCATTCACTCCTATAAGCCTCTGTGTGTGGAGTTGTAATAGGCCCAAATGAAGCTGGATATTTGCATCTCCTTTGATTTGCTAAAGGTCACCGCTGACAGGGAGGCCCAGAGGGAACTGTGTGGAAAGACGCACACACGTGCACACACACCGTACACTGATTGGAGACAATACCGTTACACTATTTGCTTTCCTTGTGTCTAAATCATCCAGACTGAAACTCTTCATTTCCTTTCCTTTCCTTTTGTACTCTTTGTACTTCTAAATAGCATAAAATAATAGTGTGTGCGTATGTGTGTGTGCGTGTGTGTAGGTGTGTGTGTGCGTCAGGGGATGTTGTGGGTGGTAGTCCTGTGCTCTGATTCAGGCCCTCTGGGCTCTGCTGCCCTCTTTGTCTTTGCTTTCCTAATTGGCTGACTGAGTGGAGCCAAACAGTCAGTGGAACATTACAAATCATTCACCTAACCGGCTGTAATAATGTTGCTGTCTCTCTGTCGCAACGTCCACAACTTTTTTTTTTATCTTTCAGGGAATGTAGAGGAAAACGTAAAGGAAAGCCTTGTGGAAATCCTGAACAGCTTAGCATTCTTCATATGGCAAGAACTCCAAATTACAGTTGGACTGGTTTCAACAAACCTCATTACGGCACAAAGATCCTCATATTCCAACTATGTTTTCCAAAAATAAAGATTTGAGTTCATCCCAGTCAACAGGATGCAGTTTATATGCACCATCTTTTACTTCAATACTGGGGTAAATGCACTCAGAAAAAACAATCAATGTCACTGTTGTGGTATGGATTATGCGTGCAGCCATTGTGCTCATTCTTCCTGGTATCAACCAACAAGTGACAGACATATAAGCCGCCCAGTGATCAATATGGAGCTGGGTAACCCTCAACTTAAAGGTCACGCTGGACCGATTCATGTCCCGTGTCTGATAATAGCAGAATAAACCTATACGGATGATATGTTACGCTGACGATGAAGCTCAATAATTGTCTAAATCCTGAAGTTAAAATACTGCTGTATTTTGGCTCTGGAAAATGGAGTAGACATCATTTTAATTAGGTAATATCTTTGAGAGCCATCCCAAATCAAAAACCCTGAACAATCCTTTCAAATTCTTACACATTGCACTTTTAGAACTTTCCTAAAGGACCTCCAACAAATGCACAATAAACACAGAAGCTGAGAATCGCACAATGGCCGCCTTTTGGTACCTAATGACCACAAAGCAATGTGTCACCTCAAGTTCCCTTATTAAAGCAGCAGCCGACGTATGACCTTATATGTACTGTGCTGTGTTAATGCAGGAGGGGAGCGGACAGCAACAGAGGGAGGGATTTAGGTTCTTCTCCGGGCAAACAAAACGGAGTCGAATGGAGCAAACATTTCCCAGTGTCACATCTCATATCAACAAATAAAAGTCCGCCACCCCAAGGAGAGCCGTGAAGTCAGCAACGTTTTACTCCGGTCAAAACATGCGCAGCGCTAAATGTCTTTGACTCTAAACATTGTGTCAGTCTGTCAGATCCACTGCTGCGTTGCTGTGCGGATGGGGCGTCAAACAGGTTCAGTCCTGCAGCATCACAAACATCAGACTCACTCATTAGCCGTGTGCAATGTGGCCTGACAGGGTGAACACACACACTCATGCACACACTTGCACACACTTACCATGCATGCAAACACACAAGAGACAAAAGAATTGACAGCTGGAGCCTCAAAATCAAGCATTTATGTGAGAGAGATAAGAGAGCTTGATTCTGTACGTGTGAATACAGGCATACACATCCTTACACAAATATCACGTGAAGATGACCCCCCCCCCTGCGGGGCTTCTCCTCTAATGTCTCACAAGGTAATTTGTAATTACCTTTTCCAGCTCCCTGGAGTATAAACTCTTTATATTAGAATGTGGCCCAATGAGACCTGAACAAATGAGAGCACACACGCACAAACACACACACAGGCTGCAGAAACACAGACTGTAGTGTGAGCTCATGACCATATAAATGCAGATAAAGTATTGCCTGAATTAACATATGTAATTGGTATTCATTAAAAGGCCCTCGCACGAGCAGGGCAATGCTTTATCAGACTGAGTCCGCTAGAATACTAACACTGGAGTACTGAGGAGTGAAATGAGCCCTCCGACTTCTTTCTTACGATGCACAAAATTCACTGACACGCTCGTGTTTTTACATTTCAACACTGAGATTCAAGATGGTACAATGAGTGACCGGCCGGAGGAAGAACGCACCTTGAAAATGATTATTATTCATCAGGATTTATGTGTCAGCAGAGGCTACATATCATCTCCACTGTGTTTACGTTCCCATGCATTTAAACCCATCAGTCGATATACTGTAAAAACATGCAAATGTGTCTCCCAGGACAGTCACACACGCTCTTTGTACAGTCGAATACATTAGTCCACACACACTACACAGGCATGCACACGCGGCTGTGAGCAGCTGTGGTGATGCCGTTGCATGACATTACGCTCTATAAGCAGAGATCGATGGGCTGATGTTTGTGATCTATCAGCTTCCTGTTTGAAGTGTGCAGTCAGTTTGTTTGTCCCGGAGGAGCTGACCTTATAATCGTCTGACCCAAAGCCCTGCACCCTGTCAGACCAGCTGGGAGATACATCTGTCAAGAAACGCTAATGCGGCCCAGTTTGTGTGTGTGAGTGTCTGTAGACTGTACGTTACTCGTTCTCTAACGCTATTGCCTCTACGATTGTCCTCGTTGCTGTTTGTCGTCACAAAAGCTGACTTTTTCATTTCAAGTCGCTCGATATTTGCTGCATATACAGGATCCCAGAAACATTTTGTCATTAGATATAAATATGATAAGAAACATTTAATTATTAATTGCTACAATATTTAACAATACCTGTCTTTAAAAAAGACGTAAAACTTGCGCGTCATCAACAGTATATAGTTCTGCAAGTTGTCCCACGTATTTTGTTTAACTGTTGTCGAGCCTCAGTGCCACCATCAGACTTGTTAAAAATAGAAGTTTTATGATAACTGCATCTACAAAAGGGCATAGGAATAAGAATTTACTGGCCCAAGTACTGTACATCAGTTTACGGTGCATGAAGCCAGCTAACTCTCTAAATAACCTCTGATCTTCACGCACACACATTGAGACTCGGCTGTGTTAGTCACCTGTAAATGTCTGGATGCACAATCGTCACTCATGCAATGACAAATAAATGCCAGGTACAGCGACAGCCCTGAGACGGTCACAGACACACACGGGTGACCTGTGACAGGACACAAAATAACAGAAGCACTCACTGATGTGAGGCTGGCATCCACGACTGGCATCCTTGGTGGCACCCAACTGTCTTCTCACTGAGCAGTCTGACTTATTTATAATACAAGAACTACCAAGCTAACTGATAGTGTCAACCCTTTTTCAGGCGCCAATCCATGCCTGGAACTGGATCCAAAGTGTTGTGAGCATTGTATGGATGATGAAAGCATATTGTGTTGTACCACAGACGGTTCGGAAAGTTGTTTACGTTTCAGTTCAGTTGTTATAGATCATTTCTGGTGAAACCGGTCCGATGATTCAGCACTGACAGAGAGAAGAGATGTCTGTTGCCAGATATTGCAAGAGTGTGTTGCTGCTGAGACTGCAACAGTTCTTGAACAAAGTTTATTTTCTTCTGATTTGTCTGAAAAACTGTGAGAATTCACAGAAGATATGTGGCTTGTGAAAAATTAGTCCAATATTTACTTCACTGACAAAGAGTGTGTGCTTACTTTCACGTCTCCCTTTACTGTCAATAGACTCAAGGCCTGCAGTTCGTCTCCTAAAGAGTTATGACAGTAGCTAATCAGTGACACTGATACAGTACTGTCTCTTCAGTGAGGCACAACTATATCCTTCCCTGGCAGCTGGACTCGCAAGATCGTGAAATCAACACGAATCCATCTTACCAGGCTTCAAGCTCTGAGCTTGTGTCCAAACCAAGCGGAAATCTCTGTGGCTGTAACGTGAAACCTATGCAGCAGTACCAAAAACTGCAGTTCCTCAAACACTTGAGGCTGCCTACTAACAGTGTTGGTCTCTGTAGCTAATTTCCCCATTCATGACAACTGTACTGAGTCAAAATTTCGGTTTAACCCTAGGTGTGTGTGATGATGTGTGTGAGAACTGACTGTTTGCTCGAAAACAACAATATGGCAGCTGCTAAAGAGGTTAGCAGAACTGGAACTGAAGGCTTTTCTTAATAGAAAAGATGTTTATCGATCTTCTTCTGCCTGGCTTCAGGAAGAATTTGATGGACATTATGTGGCCCATCGATCTGATTGGTTGTTTGCCCATGACAACTGTCAAGTATTTTTAGTAAGTGCCATTTGTAAAATGTTTTAATGTTTTATGTTTTCTAAGCTGCACATCGTTTTTGTAGCAATGGGATTTCCCAAACACACATTGGTTATCTCTGGACTTTCTGTAACGTAGCCCCGCAGCGTAAGCTCATCTAATGATTGTAAAAGTTTAAAGGTTACCCCGCCACCACCCTTTATTTCCCAGGATCCCCTGAGAGGAGCAGCATCAAAGCCTCGCCTGGATCAACTCATTAAGGGGCTTCCCTCTGATCACAGCCCTGCACGGCTCTTCAGTTTCAAGTGGAGTACACACACTCTCACACACTCACATTGAAAATGTTCTGCTATACACACACACAGACACACACATACACACACACACATCATCATCATCATCCATGACACGACCCGGCATTTGAAAGCACCAATTTAGAATCATCAAGTTTTAGTTAAAGTAAGACACGTCCTCTAAAAATGCTTTCAGATTTTCTCTCTGCCTGCTGTGCTTCTGTTTTATGTCTGCTCAGCTCTCATATCTGAATAAATAAGACGCAAATTATCCGCATCGTCTCCTTTAGATGCAAATCACATCTGTGTGGCTGCATGCGGTTGCGCTTCTATTTCAATGGAGAATATAAAAGTTGAATTATTAATTATAACTTACAGGTCAATTTTCCCAGCTTTGAAACGTTTGGTGAAACTACTTCAGTTTACTGCACTTTGTTGTTGTTGATATACTTGTTGGGCCTAGTTTCTCTCAACCTCCCTTATCTAACTGACTTCAGTTGGTGATTAACTACAACTCCCAGAATGCTTTTAGTAACTGATATTATTAAAGGTTAGCAGGAGAAGCCCAGCTAGCAAACTGAGTTAGCATTAGCGAACAGCAGCTAAGAGTTTACTTTACTGTCCATCAGGAAACTCTGTAAAACCAGTCAGAAGACATCAGCGGGACATTTTATCTATAAAATATGATCCAGTTTCACCAAAATCAGTGAATTAGTTGGAGGTGTGTGACTTAGTGCCGTAAAGCGATACTAATGTCTCACGTCTGATCGTGAGGCAGAAGTACCGGGGGGCAAATTAATAACATGCTGCAAGTCTGCATTGCCTCTTCTTTAGTGATTTTCTCTCTGTGTTATTGTGTATTATTATTTTTTTACCAGTGGCTGACGTGAATATATGCGTGTTAGGATCATGATTTTCCTGGTTAACAGTTATCAGCACACAAAGACAAAATATGAATATTCATAGACGCTGTGAAGTCATTAAATTAAATATTCAACACGTTCGGGATATTCAAAGTGTCTCCTAATGAAGGGGGCAACATTGCTCTGGTAAATCAGAGACCGCAGGCGCTCTGCGTATCTAGTTCAAGATGAACATTAATTCAACAGGATTATTTAGAATCATTCATGTGGTGACAACACCCCCTCTGCATTTAAACCGTACCGACACACACACACACACACGGACACACACACGTCATCTTCATTTTCCTGTTTCTATTAAATGCTACACAAAACACACCATGCTTTCTCATTTAGATACCTTGACCTCTATTTTCACGAAGGTGCTAAATTTGTAAAAATGGGAATGCAAGAGCGACATTTTCATTTTTTCCCCCTATTTACAGTGAGAAGGCAATTTGTGCATTTAAACTATGAACATTTCCAGAGCTATTGTACACAACCACAAAACAAGGCGGTGTCGCACGCAACACATAAAGCAAACGAAATGAAGTCAGAGCATCTGCACACTCATCCCTTCTGCAGACACTCAATTTAGTTTCTAAGCTCTTTGCGGTCGCAAAAGACCTTCGTCAGGGCAGGAGACACGCACACAAATACAGGAGTCATAATTGTCTATCAGCACACCTGACACGATAGAATAGACACACCTGGGAATGCCAGAGCATTTGATAAAAATATGCACACTTCCAAATGTTTCTTAGACAGGTAATTTAATGGAACTACAAGACTTCTTCCAGAGAGACATGACATAGAAGTGTGTGGCCCTGCAAAAATTCTTTTTGTTTCTCTGTAACAATAAATGTTCAGGATTAAATAAGCAAGTATCAAAGCTAAAGTTCGGGATGAAATATTCTTTATTATTCTTTATTACAGCTAATCACCTGGAATTTGGCTTGACGCTGATTTATAACAGCATTCACAGCATGTCCTGTAAAGACAAAGCAAACCATCATAAATAGAATTGTCCATTGTCGACAAAGAATGTCAGATGCCGTGTCTCAGTTTGGATACTTACTATCCAAGTTTACTTCTCTGCACTTCCTGGTTTATTCCACTAATTTCAGCAGGGTAGCATTCTCTCAATTTGAGTATGGCTGTTGTTGCACTAACCGGACATGAGGCTCGCAACTTACATCAATACATTTCAGTATTCACCGTAACTGCTTCAGCTCCAACAGCTTCCTAGGCTGCCATTTTCCCAATGCCGGCGGTCCCTCCCTTTCCACTATGTAGCCAAAATGGTGTCCAGCATTCCACACTCAACTTTGACAATTATGAGTGCACCATCTGGGTCCTCACAGCACACTGCATTTTGCTATAACTGACAGTGTGAACAACGCTTATGTACTCAAAATAGCCAAGTGTCAAGTGTGTAAGTACGTGAACCGAGACACAGTGAGAGACACACAGTACATCTCATCAGTACAAGCCCAGATCACAGCGAGACTTTCATATTCTATAACCGACGTGGAAGCTGTGATGTCAGCCCTCCTCCAAAATAAGTTGTACAACTTCATTTCAGGTCATAAAGAGTCCCCTCAGCACAACTTAACAAAACCTAAATCCTGTAAGTAAATAAATAAATAAATACACGAATAATGTCTTTTATTTGCTCTTCCTTTCACCACTTCTGCCCACATCAACAGTTTCTCCCCGACTTTCTGATCATCTCCTCCTTCCTTCCTTCCTCCATCCTCTACCTGTCGCCTCTCTGCTCCCCACATCCTCATCCCAAAACTCTCCCCCCACTCACTCTCAGCCTCCCTCCCTCCTACGTCTTACTCTAAAACCCATCTCTCTCTCTCTCTCTCTGTCTTTGTGTGCCTCTCCTCTCTCAGCTTTGGTCCTCAGCCAATCGTTTCTCCTCCACTGTCCCACCTCTCCCTCCCCCACTTCCTTCCTTTCTTTCCTTTCTTGTCGGCCTCCTCCCCACTGCCCTACATTTACTCTCTTCTTTTCATTCTCTCCATTACACTTTCCCCTCGTCCTGTCTCTCTCTCTCGCTCACTGATATCCCGCACGCAGTCGGGTGAAAATCAGAGGAAAGCGGAGGAAGCGTAGAGTTCGCTCCGGAATGACACCACATAAAGGAGGGGATTTTGGGAGAGGCGATTAACGGAGAGCAAAACAAAAAGCCCCTTGTCAATCTGGCTTATAACTCCATTAAAAATTGTACATGTGGTTGTTTACTTTGAGAGAAGCTCATATGGTTGCCCTCAGCAGAGGCATCCGTGTGTGTGTTTGTGAGGTCTACGCGCAGATAAGCAGGTGTTTTTTCTGCACTTTCTAAGTTTTTTCCATTTGCATGTGTACTAATTTTTGTCTGTGGTGGTCTAGTGTGTGTGTGTGTGTGTGTGTGTGTGCATGCGCGTGTCTCCATGGGCTGCAGTCTTCAGGAGTGTGTGCCAGACTCGGCTGCCAGTTTTGGCATCTCCTGCACAGGTTGAGATTCAAACAATAGAAAAGGGGAAGCTGGAGTTGGACCCTGCTGAATCCTGAATCTTTATGATGCAAACAGACGCTCACATCACGTACACACACATACACACGCACACTCACACACATGTATGCACACACTCAACACAGAGAAATCCTGCAAACAAGTGTGTTATCTATGCCCAAGGCGTGAGGGGAGGGCGGGGAAGAAACGCTAGGAGACGGGAGAAGAAAGGAAGGCAAAAGTGGGAGATTGGGTGTTGGGGGAGAATGAGGGCGTGGGCAGCGGGAGAGCCGTGTGATAATGATGATGATGATGATGACGATGATGATGGGTGTGTATGTGTGTGTGGTGAGGCAGGACGCAGGCAAAGCTGGAGGCAGACGGTGACGAGGAGAGCAATAAGTAGATGATGAGCAGGAGTGACCGCAACAGATGTTGACTGTCCTCCGTCTGCCATGCAAACACGTTTGACATACAGTATCACACACACACACACACACACACACACACACACACACACACACACACACACACACACAGGGAAGGAAACAGAAAAAGAAAGACAAACAAACTTGATTTTAAAAAAAGTGACTCGGCTCACTCAGTTACAGTCCACATTTTCTCCCTCATCTTTTTTTTTTCTTCCCATCTCCCCCCTCCCTCCTCTCCCTCCTCCCAGGCTTTTTTCCTCTGGGGATGATGGGAGATGCAGCTGGATACAACCCCCCCCCCCCCCCCCCGCACATACACACATATGTACACACACACTCTCTCTCCCTCTCTCTCTCTCTCCCTCTCTCTCTCTGGCACTGACGAGAGGTAAACAGGGGAGGAGATCTCATTTGGTCCCTGAACTGTTGCAGCGCTCAGTGCAATCTCACACATTGAATTTCATTCATACACACACACACACACACACACACACACACACACATGCACATACACACCGTACAGCACACAGGGGTCTTGGCAGCAGAATATCCCACTAACAGTCCTGGACCGGTCTGGACTCACACCTGCCAGCACAGAGTGAGCAACGCTTAAAGAAGAACAGGAGAAGAAGACGAAAAAGAAGAAGAAGAAGAAGAAGAAGAAGAAGAAGAAGAAGAAGAAGAAGGAAAAGAGGTGCTGCACGAGGAGAAAAGAGGGCACAGAGGATAAGAGGATCGTGTGCCGTTTTGTTTTTCTTCAACCCCCCCCGGATCGAGCCTCCAGCTTGACGATGGAGAACACATGAGGAAGAGAGAAAACTCTGCGGGGACACTCGGGGGGGTGGGGAATGCTGCTGAGTAAAGTTTGTGGATATTTCTAGAGGGAATTATTAGCCCTTGAACTTTGTGGGAAGAATCGCAGAGGAAAGGTCGACTGTGTGCACATTGCAAAGAGAGAAGAGGAAAAAAAGGTGAGAGAGCTGCACGGATATTCTCAATGAGTTTTGCTTGTTTCGTTGCGCTTCATGTCACTGTTTTAAAAGACACAACAATGGGATCTCTTATTCTGAAGGTAAGGACGTGCTATTTTTGATGCTGAATTTCAGGACTGAATGTGTCAAGTGCCACTTGAAGAGCATTAATCTCCTCACTATCGTCTGGCAGTAGGACAGCTCATTCTGAGCGTTTCGTTCGCAGTCAGTTGCTCTTTTGAACCTAAAAAGTTGGATATCGATCACGTCTCACTGTATGCCTCTGATAATGATTCTGACTGACCTGTTTAACACGTCCTCTGCCCCCTTTTCATTGATTCCATAAGCATGTAAGATCAATAGATACATCATGTGTTTAGTCAGTCTAGCTAAAATCAATGAGTTTTACAGGAACATGCCGCAAATCTGTCTGTTTGTTCTCATTTGTAGTAGCGTTACGTCTCCAAAACCAAACCTCATGATGGCTGCTCGTTGAGACCTCATCCTTACATTAACTTCTGCCTCTCAGCAAAGTTTAAAATAGTAAAATAAAGGCAGCTAAAAGTATTTTTCATTCTTTTGACTTTAACACAAACTTTCTGTTTCCTGTCCAAAGTCTGCAGGTGAGACGTTGGACAGAAGGGCTCTCAGCAGCATGGCAGCCTCCAACCATTCCTCCTGCCACCTTTTCCTCTCCTTTCTCCTCTCCTTCCTTATCATTACTCAACCTGCCCTCACCCAGGACCCTTCCGTCACCACGGTGACGGTAAACGAAGGTGACCCATTCATTGTCCCCACCACGCTCGCCAACCAGACGACACCCGGCTATGTGGAGACCACTCAGAACACTCCTGCAGAGACAGGCCTGTCCACTCCCACCAGCGGTGGAGACAACGATGACGAGGACGCCCCTCCGGTTGGTGGGACACGTTGCCAGGGTTACTACGACGTGATGGGCCAATGGGATCCGCCTTTCAACTGCAACGCTGGTGTCTTTCTATACTGCTGTGGTACCTGCTTCTACCGCTTCTGCTGCCAGTTCCGCCAGCAGCGGCTGGACCAGAGAATCTGCTCCAACTATGACACGCCCATCTGGGCCAACACCGGCAAGCCTGTGGCCACCATCACCGAGGGCCAGGGAGACCAGGACCGGGACCGCACGCACCTCATCGTCTACATCATCTGCGGCGTGGTGGCCATCATGGTGCTGGTGGGCATCTTTACCAAACTGGGCCTGGAGAAGAGCCGTGGAGGAAGTGGAGGAGGAGGAACGGGGGCGGGGCACGCTGACCTCAACTCCAGGTGAGGAGCATGAAGGTGTGTGTGTGTTTATGTGTGGAAGGGGTCCGTACGTAAAAGACGTTTCACGTAGAGGGTAGATTTAAGTGCAGCGGTGGATAGAAGCTCCTGTGTGTACATGCGCGTGTTTGAATGCATGTTAGTGTGAGTATTTGCATGTGGATGCGATGCATTGCAGGGATGTCGGAAAGTTGGAAATTGTGACTTCAACCCAAATTTTCAAGATGCAGTTTTGTGTTTCGCCAACATGTCAGTTTGGAATTTACAACTTCCAGCTTTGAATGTGTATCCGTCAGAGATGTGGACTCGAGTCACCAGTTTGATGACCTGCACTGACTTGACAAAAAGAAAGTGACCTGAGACTCGACTTGGGACTCATGGCATGACTTGACTTGAGACATGATGACTCAAATGTCTTGTCTGTGCTCCATGTTAACATCGCAAGTAACGCTGTCATTGTCATGACTGGATGGCGATGCAAGATGTACTCATCAAAGACGACATCAGAGTTTGTTCATTTTTTTTTGGACCCATTGGAATCAGGAAGCTTCTGTGAGGGCTAAAACTAGCTAACATTGTCTGAGTACAATCACAACTCTGTAACTCGATGGAGTGAGCTTGATTGAACGATTGATATCACTAATCAACCCAGCTGCCAGAGTAAATACACTGGGACGTGACTCGCCCATGGACTCGACTTGACTTTGTTGAGACATGAACTAAATGACTTGAGTCACATGTCTGGTATCTGTAGGCTTACTAACATGTGAGCATGTGTGTGTGTGTGTGTGTGTTTGCTTGCACGTGAACAAATTCATCTCTAAGCCTTTTCTAACAACACATAACCACGTCTGACCTGCTCATCCTCAACCTCACAAAACCCTTTGTAGCAGAAGCTGATCACTTTGTCTTGGGGGTGTAACGTGGAACGAGTTTTATGCTGACGTGTATCTGAAGGGTCAGAGAGAAAGAGGGCGCAAGTACCTGAGAGAAGTGCTATTAAGACAAGTGTAAAGCACTGTAATGAGTCACTGATCGGTATGCATGTTGGGGATGAGATCATACCTGTAAGGTACAAGCCCATATGTCTGTACTCTCCTATATATGCACCCTTATTTTGATTTTGTTCATATTTTTTTTTTAAATATTCTTCTAATTTTGCATTTTTCTTTGTTTTTCATTCTTTGTTTTTGTTTCTTTGTTTCTCCCATTTCCATATTATTTTTCATATGTTTTGTATTTCACCCCCTGTGTACCATTTGCTTTGCTTGTAAGCATGACTTATATTTGAAATAAACAAAAAAGCTGGAAAAAAAAGAAACATCGACCAAACTGTTTTTGCCGCATTAGATGCAATGTAGGTGTAAAGCAGAACGACGTCTGAACCCATGGGCGTGCGCGAGGTGTTACGACGAGTCAAACCATGTCTTACACTTCATAATCTGCATTACATTGTGTCCCCTTTAACTGATTCCTTCCAACTTCATTGAACACACAACCTTAGAGAAGACGTTCAACATCTGCAGTTTGGTTCTTCTGTTGTAAACTTTATCTCGCTCAAGCAAGACACACATGTAAACACGCACTCATGCTGCATTTGGGTTCAATATGTGGTCCGGGGTTCAATCTGTTCGCCTCAGGAAATCATTACAGCACACAGCGCACAGCATGAGCTCAAATCTCCCTGCTTTTCATCCCAGACTATCTAACCCTCTGGAGCTAATTCTTCATATCTCTCCGAGCGTCTTGTTTTTGATCTGGTTTTCTTCCACAAATCTCCATCACACGTGACGCCATTTGTTCCTCTCATGCTGGGCCTCTTTCTCACAAATTACAATGTTCATGTTACTTAAAGTCCTCTCCGCTGGCCTCCATCCACATCTCCTCTCTCCCCGCCCCCTCCTCCAGCTATTATCCATCCAAGAGCCGAGGCAGGGGCCAGATCTCACATCTTGATTCAGCCCTCTCCCTCCTCTTTTTTTTCCTTCAGCCCATCACTGTCACACCTTACTTGTCTCTTCTTCTCCTCCCTCACGTCTTGTGGCCACGTGGACGCTCTCACTCACCAAACCTACGTCGGCTCTCCCATTAACCTGAGCCGTTAAAAACTCATTCGGCGGATAACGCACGGCCAGGATTAATATTTCCTGCAGGGTAGCACCTCACTGAAATAGAAACACTCCGGCTGCACAAACACCCCTCCCTTCCTACGTGAGCCCATCTCAACAGATTACCGCTCCTCCTTGCGATTAAACAAATTTCACCAAGATTACAGCTTTACCGTTCCTGGACTGCTCTGCCTGCACGCTCATTTAGTTATTAGCCTGCTGACATAAATCCCTGGTCCAAAAGTGTACGTGCAACTAAAACCTTACGTACTTGCGTGCACTTCATGAGGTGAAGTGTGTACATACGTACATACGTCCGCCCACTTCAGAGCTGGAGAAGCTGAAAGGGCAACTTCTGCACTCTGCCATGCACCTGCACTTTTTTTTTATTACTTATTCTTCCCTTCCCACCATCTCTTCCTCCGTCTCGACAAAACCCGTGAGCAGAGGATGATTAACACTCTGAAATCCCACCAGTTCTCCCAAATCAGCTTTGAAAGTTAAAATCCAAAGTGATCCTCCTCTCAGATTAGCCTCCTCCTGCACACACACACACACACAGACACACACACCTTCTCTAAGACATGAACCCTCATCTTTTTCGTAACCAAAACGGGTTTGGTGCGTTCGCATGCCGCACTAATCCTCAGCCAACAAAGACAACGGAGAGCGCCGCCTTAGGTCACACATGTCACGTCTAATGAAAAGCCTCAACTGGAAAGGGGCTGGCCTTACACCCAGAGAGTAAACAAACACAGATGACCTTCATGATTTTACACACATACACACACACACACACACACTCAGACACACGGACACACACACACACACAGTCGTTTATAGTTCAATTAACAACAAGAATGATAGTGGTGGCATTTAGGCTGCGTGAGCACGGTTCAGATCACCACAGTGAGAGGTCAGATAGCCGGCGGGCGAGATGCACTGCAATACAATGTCCACCTTACACAAGTGTGAGAGGCCGAGGACCAACGCGGTGGCAGCGGAGGTCACATGGTTCAAATAAAGGGTGCGTGCGTGCAAATGTGGGCAAGTGAGTGCGTTCATGTGAGCGTGCGTGCATGTACGTATCTGTGTGTCCCAGCACAGATGCTGTCATCAGGGAAAACCTTGTATCTCCAGTTATTACATAAATATAACATATTATATAAAACTTGCCATGGTATCCGCTCACACAGTGTGTGCTATAACGTCTGTAACGATTCTTCTACAAGCTAAAATCATTATGTATTTATCCGGAGATGCCAGGTTTTCATTTGGCTCCAACACGACATGCATACTGATCCATACGTCTGACTACGTTTGCATGTGCGTGCATCGCTGACGTTTTAGCCGTCACGTTATGTAACGAAGGGCACTGTCATTTAAAAGGCTTTACCACGCTGCTCCGATTTATGTCAGACAGATAAGCAATACTCAATAACTGAAGGGCCAAATATGGGCCACAACTGCACGCAACAAATAGGATCCCTTTTCCATTTCGCCCTCTCGCTTTGACACACACGCAAACACACACACACACACACACAAACAGATTATAATGGCACCAGGATACGGTGTCATGGTTAATATTTCAAGGGCATTTTTTGGACTGCTGATGTGATTTTTACAGACAGTTTGGTCCTTTTGGGGGAAATTGGCTCGGTTTTATTAAGCTTTTGAGTTTTGCGCTGCATATACCATCACTTAAAATAAGAGACATTCACAAACACTTTTCCTCTTAGGTCAAGCTTTCTAAAGGTTCATGAATGCTTCATGAATCAGTAATAAGCATTAATAAGGACAACTTTTGGTTGGAACTCTCTTCCAACCAAAAGTTGGAAGAGAGTTCCAGTATTGCTTTATTGTCTTTTTGATAGCTATTTAATCCATCTCGATGGCTCATTAGGAAGCGAGAACCTTCATGGCACTTTATAATGACTCACATTTATTACTGCAGACTTGATAACAAGTGATTAAGCCACTGATAAAAGGTCGTGGGTTCCTCAGTTTTGAATTAGACATCATCAGATCTGTCAGTAAATCATAATAAAGGATTCTCCCATGACCGCAATTTGCAGGGGGGGTGCAGTGGCAGGGGTTTATGTTAATAACTCACTTGATAAATGGATTTTGTCCTGTGAGTAGCCGAATAATTCCTGCACGATGAATTAGAAACAAACATTTTTCACAACCAGACAACCTCGTTGTCAATAGATTATAGTGATGTTGCTTTAATAGATCATTTATTAACCATTAATAAGATAAGATATGATAGGCTTTAATGATCCCACACCGGGGAAACGTCACTAGTTAGCTACCAAACTTATAAACCTTCTGAAGTCTTTGAAAGTGACCCCCTAACCCAGGTGAATGTCTTCTCTCTCAGAATAACAGACATCACAGCATGATTATGTAAGGTCCATATACATGTAATAAAACAGCTGAGACACCTGATGCTTTATCTCAAATTACATGAGTTCATCCTTTAGGCTGTATAAAATGTTCAGGACCTGTTTTTCTTTTAAAAAAAGTACAAGCCAAACTCACTGCTGGGCTGCAAGTTACATATCACATCGATATTAAACCTGCTTTTTTGGAAAATAACAACATGATCCTGAGTTGTTGTGATAAATAAAATATGTAAATATGAGTATTTGGTAGCTAGATAGTTGTGGTGCATGCTGAGTGGCTGCAAGGTCACAACTGTTGTATTCCAGCTGGCGACCTCTTTCCTCCTCAGTTTCCTGTCCCCATCCAATAAAAGCAACAACAAAAAAAAGTGCAAAACATGTGCAAATAAGACTTACCATGTGATGATTTTCTAATAACTTTCAAATACATATTTTTCTCCGTATTCTTAATTCACAGATGCTTTATAAACTTCTCAACACATTTTTATGAAACTCGTTTATTTAGGTCTTCACTGATGTACAATGTACACATGGCACAGCACACATCTGCATCAACAAACTTGAGAATCCACAAATTTATTGTGCTGTCATAATTCTCTGCTGAGCTCCACCTCTCTGTTGTTGTTAGTTTTTTACCTCCTCCAGGCAGGAAGCAAATCACAACAGCGTGAGCCCTAAATACCTGTCATGTGAGGAAATATGAAAAAAAAAAAGACAGAAGTTTTGAGCGAGTTTCCTCAAAGTTTCCTCCTCTTCTGCTCCACTTTCTCAGCTCCCCTCCGTCTCCCCTGCCTTATGATTACCTCCAGGGTCGAGCTGTCACTCTCTGTCACCTCTCACCTGTCACCAACGCGCGTGTGAGCAGCCCTGCTTGCGCGTGCGCTCACAAGTAAATGTGTTAAAGTGCGCACACATGTGCGCCTGCATCACCACTTGCCGCAAATCTTCCCAAAGTTAAAGGACATATGAGTTGACAGCTTCCTGGCTGTATCGGATGTGACAATTTTCACCCTCCAGCTGCTTTACCTTCCTCTCTCCTCTTCTACTTGCTCCTCCCTCAGTCCTGCCGGGCTTTGCTGGGCCCACGCACATTTAAATGTGGGTCAGCGCCCACTGACTCAAGGCTTTGGCTGTGTGTTGTTTCTGTGTTTGTCAGCGTGTTTATTAGGGTGCAACTGGAATGAGAAGTTGAAAAATTGGCAGCTTTTTATCAGTCGTACGTTTCAGTTTTTAAGGCTGTATAAAATAGTTGATTCGAGCATGAACATTTTGTCTGTCATAGACAAACTCACATCAGTCAAAAGGGAAGTTCATGAGAGCAGCTGACACACAGTGAGTTGGCCCCTGTAGCTCCATTTCATACTTCTTCCAAACCTCTAATGGGCCATCTGTCTACAGCTTCAAGCAGGCATGAAAACCAGCTAAAAACAACCCAGAAAACTATGTGAGCTACTTGAAAACTTTTAATTTAGCACAAAAGTGCATTACTTCCATTTTCAAGGTGGCTTAATAAAGAAATATCACATGGGAGCTTCTGTGCCAGAGAGAAAGGCGACAAGTTAGCATGAAAACAAACACACTCACACATGATGCCTGCATCAAACAGTTGAATAATACCATATAACATGGGTCTTCAACAGGCAGGGGGGTTTGTGACCTCTAGGGGGTCTTTACTGTCAGTGTTACTGTTTGATCATTTTTCAAAAAGTACATATCAACATGAATCCAGCATAAATCAGCCTATATACATGATAATGTACACAACACTAACAATAAGCTACCCACAAATCCTTGTGTAGTCTTCTGACCTAGCACCACATGTTATTGTAGGGCCCAATTTAATATTCAATCAGCTACGGGGTCCTTGGCCTAAAAAACACAAAAGACTCCTCACCTAGGAAACTATAGGGAACTTGAGAGCTAAAAAAATAACCACAGATCCATGTTTCTTTCATTTTTAAGGTGCCGGAAAGTAACAAAAGTCACATGATGACCACTGCTATAGGGAAAACTAAACAAGTCAAGCGTTAGAGTTAGCATGAAAACAAAACCACTCAGATGATATCTGGCATCAGTCATTTGAATAATACCCTAGAACCTGAGTCTTCAGGTCTTTAGGAGTCCCTCAGAGTTACCGCAGGGGGCCACTAGGTTATTGTTTGATCATTTATTGCTGCTATTCATGTTAACGCAAACAACATTAATGATGGGCTACCCATGAACCCTTGTGCAGTCATCTGATCTAGCCCAATTTAATATGCAACACAATCAGCTACAGGGTCCTTGCCCTGAAAAACACTAAAGACCCCTCCCCTAGAAAAGTATAGGGTACCCGAGAACTAAAAAACCCATGTTTCTTTCATTTTTAAGGGAACTTAAAAGAAAAAAAGTCACATGTCAACCACTGTGCTAGAGGGAAAACTGAAGTTATCTTGCTGGCATGAAAACAAAACCACTCAGATGTTACCGGCATCAAAGAGTTGAATAATTCTCTATAACCTGGGTCTTTAACACGGGGCTTGTAACGTTAATGATGGGCTACCCATGAACCCTTATGCAGGCATGCAACACAATCAACGACAGGGCCCTTGGCCTAAAAACACTAAAGACCCCTCCCCTAGAAAACTATGTACTTGAGACAGAAAATAGACCCAGGTTTCTTTAATTAAGATGGCGGAAAGCAACAAAATGTTTACCACTTTGCTAAAGGCTTAGCTTGTTAGCTCAAAAACCATGCTACTGATGTTTATTGCATCTAAGTGTTGAATAATAACCCAGTTTATCATATACAGTAGGCTGCTTAAAAACAGATACAGACACAGAGCTGTGTGGTATCACTTTAAACGTAGCTGCAAAAATAAAGACTAAAAGGAAAGTTTAAAAAAAAAAAAATCCACAAGCAACCTCTGAGGGCAAGACTAAACTTAGCTTGTTAGGGTGAAAATAAAACAGATGTTACTTGCAGCTGAAAAATAACCCAGAAAACAATACAGGCTTTTGGAAAACTGATAAATCACCACAGAGCCACATTTCTTTTTCTTTCGGAGGAGCTGAAAAAGTCTTTGTGTTTAGGGGAAAGGCTACATGTTAGCTTTTTGAAGCATAAAGCCACAAACACTCTGCATCTAACAGCTGAGCAATAACCCACGTAGATAGGTAGGCTACTTGAGAACTTAAAATGTATCACTATTAATCCAGTTTGTCATGCGCATTATTCTCACAGCTCCTACATGCCTAAGACTAAGCAGCCAGATGAAAATGTACAGTAAATGCCTCATCGCCTCCATGTTGATTTCTTTTTATGCCAAAGATCACATAGGAAGGCGTGTTTGACTTCAGATATTTGGCGCACAAATCGGTTAAACAAGTAGAAATGTTCCCGTCAAACTAACTGTCCAACTTTTTTATTCAATAAATGTTACATACAGTTTTGAGAGAGTTTTGAGAGACAATAGAGCAGACATGGCATCTAAAAATAGAAGTATCAATCCAGTACAGAAACCCGAATCTACTTCTATGTGCAGGCTTTTGTGTGTCTGTGTGGCGTGTGAGTTGCCATATTCTTTTTATCAACACATGTCAGTAACGACTGAGCCAGATTTCACTGTATCTTTGGATGAAAAGAGGGAGCGCTGAGTGACATCAGATGAGTCACACAGACGTTTTATTTTTCAGTTAAGTCTCTGAAAGTTTAGTTTTTTTTTAGATGAATCTCGTGAAGGTGTCTAGAAACTGGGGAGCAGTCTTGGCTAGAAGACAGATGATAAAATATGATAGATGAAAATAAGGAAAGAGGACGGGGACCAGTTGAGGAGTCTACTGGAAGGACATGACTGATACATCTCGACGTGTGTATTTATGAGTGTGTGATGACTTTTACATGTTACTGTGTTCATTTATTATTCAAGCTCTTGAAAAATATTCAAGATTATTCAAGATATTGAAAAATATGAACCAAATTACCACGATATTATCAGAAAAATTTTAATGGAAATATGTAAATATGTACTTGAACTGAAAGCCAGAGACAAAACGCTGGCATATTTTAAGTGCATCCATATTTGCATTTACAGGATCGATAATGTGTGCATTAATGCATGAACCGGACATGAGGATGTACCGAGAACATGTACTGCGCTGTGCATTCTGCAGGTCCTAATATATTCAGGACATTTCAAACGAATCAATGCTGCAGAGAGACAGAAAGTGAGTTTCTCTCTTTGGAGAGTTACTGTAATGTTCCTAACTAATCACTGGGAGTGTGTGTTCTGACCTGGCTGATCTGGGAGGAGTAATTGATTGTTATAGGACATTAGCAAAGTCCCATCTCAGTGTGGCTGTAATGTGACGGGAGAGCACGGAGGTACAGATGACCTCGCTGTTGCATAACACGTTACAGAATAATAAGGAGTCGTGGCAGAACTAACCTGGAGGTAACTTCTGGAGTATATACATATATCGTCTATGAGGTTTTCCCAAATGCAGAGATTTCCTTCACACGTAAAGACAGGAACAATTGCAATAACTACAGCCCAAACTATCCGATTTTCAGCTAAACATTTTGCATAGTGGATGTCATTTTCAAAATTACATCAGCACTTTGACAGGGCAAAAACATAGTTTTGAGTCTTGGAAGGACCCCTGTCTGATAACCCCCTGGACAAGGAAGCTGGCTTGGACGAGATCATTTTATGGAGATTTTATGGATAAATGTGTCTATATCTGCAAGGTGTATGCATATGTATCTGCATATTTTTATGTGAGATTTGGTTGAGTTTTGTGGAAGTCCTTGTAACTGAAAGATCACAAATTCCTGGAGGAGTGACTGAATCACTCAGTTGTGATTTGATGGGAAAGCCATAGAGAATTTTCTGAATTTTGCAGGGACAGTATATGAAAAGTGACACAGTCAGACAGTTTATTAAAGTAATAATCTCAGAGATCTGCCATCTTGGTGGCATGTATAGCGATAATTGGAGGTGTGTTTTGGGAGTGAGTGAGTTAAAGAACAAATATGTTGCATTAGCTCTGACCACCCTCTCTGGCGGGCAAACCACCACTGGGTGACGGAAAACGCATCACTAGCAACTCACTGCTTGTGATTTCACCTGGTAATTCGGTGATAGATAGTGACTTAAGTCATTTATTTCAACGAAATAACACGCAACACTTTGGGTAACACACACGCAACTCCTCATTCATAACGCCAAATCTACCCCACTCCTGCCAAGCTCAGTCTTTCAACCGACTGCACGACCGTCTTCACTCTTTCAAAGGCATCCACAGAAACTCTCATGAAGCTCAGCCAGCGATCCATAAACACTACATAGCCTGGAGACGGGTGAAGTTTTTGTTGCAGATTAAAAGTCCAAATCAGCAAGTTGTTTGAGCGGCGAGCCAAGAGAAGAGTGCGCGGAGGCCCGAGGCGCAGCGCGGCTATGAGTCAGAGAGGCGATGAGGAGCAGGGAGAGGCTGGAGGAGAGGAAGACAAACGATACGGTTAAAGGGGGGGGAGGCAGGGGGGGCGACAGATTTAGGGCTGAATTTAGGTGAGGAGGGTGTAGAGAGAGGAAGAATGAGAAGGCTGAAATGAAAAAAAGAAGTCAAGAAAAGAAGAAAGAGAGTGATTTACATCTTACATCAGGAGGCCTTTTTGTTGTGGGATGCAAATATTTAGAAGGGGACAATTTCACGTCATAATCTAATACAGGCTTTCACAACGGCGCACGCGGGCACAGTGTATATAAAAGGATTCACAATAAGATGATTAAGATCTGAATTGATTTGAATGAATGAATATAATACCCTGTTACAAAATAAGCCTCCAGAAATAGAGTGTAACTCATGGATGTGTGACGTTTAGGGTCTTTTCCCTTGTCGCAGTTGATCTTTTTTGTGTTCAAAATCCTTCGACAGATCTGATCTACTTATAATTGAATTAGTTATTTTCTATATTCCTTAAAACTATCCCAAAACAGGTCTTACTACAGCGTGTTTCGGGGTGGATCACACTTTTACTACAGTAACTAAACCTTGGGAGTCAAGTACAAGGTCAAACAGACTGTACACACACGTCCTGTTTGTCTACATGAGATACGGATGCAGATAAAACAATCACAATCATGATATCTGACACTGAAACAGCTTCATACCGTCGTCAAACTCCCTGCAGGAGACACTTTGTGTGACACCGTTACTCCCCGAGATCATCACACCCACAAACAGTCTGTGGATGAGCACAGAGGTGGCCAGAGGGACTCACTTTTCTGTTTGGCAGGTTGAGTGTGAACAAGCTGCCCCTGGCTGTCGCTGTCAGGTCCGTCACCGCGTGTGTGTTTGTTGTAGCGCGCGCGCGCGCGTGTGTGTGTGTGTGTGTGTGTGTGTGTGTGTGTGTGTGTGTGATAGAAGGGGCTAAACACAACACATGAGCTTCGTTAGCGAAACAGAGGCACCAGTGTTTGAATTATTGATCAAGGGAGTGAATACCATCAACACTGTAAATTCAGCAAATGCACACGGAGCGGAAATTTGTTTATTCATAAGTGATGAGTTTGCCTGTATGTGCGTGTGTGTGGTGTGTGTGTGTCTGTGTGTGTGTGTGTGTGTGTGTGTGTGTGTGTGTGTGTGTGTGTGTGTGTGTGTGTGTGTGTGTGTGTGTGTGTGAGACAAAGGGTATCATCATCTCTGGGAAGACGGTAGGGTCAGGCAGTGTGTCTTTAGCTGATAGTAAATTAATGAAATGAATGCAAAGTTCAAGCACATGAAAGTATGTGTGCGTGCGTGTGTGTGTGTGTGTATGTGAGAGAGAGAGAGAGAGAGAGAGAGAGATGCAGCCTATGCATTTCTTGCATCCAAACACATCCAGACCCCCCCGAGTCTAAACATGACCATATTGCAGGAAATCTTGCCCGTATGTCATTCAGCTAAAAAAGGCCGCTAGTCAGATACAGCTGACTGGAATTTATCGTAGAGGACACACAGAACAAAAACACACAAACACACAGCAGAGAGATGAGCCGCTTTAAATGAAAATGTGTCTATATGTATTTGTCTGTTTGGCTATAAGATGCAGCTGAAAGAATGTAAAACAAAAATTCAGATACAGGTCTGTGGCTTTTAACTTGAATTGATCGTCACATGGCAACAAATAGTTTAACACAATACCTGATTTTGCGAGTGCGGAGAAATATGTGTGCATAGACAGACGCCATAGTGGTCACTGCAGTCACATGTAGCCCTGCTTCATGGTGACACACTGTTACATATTAACACCTATCAAACCTAATAGAGCGAAATATAGTGAGACAACACAGTTTTTTTAATAGGATGTATGTAACGCTTGGCATCAGCCAACTGGCATCAGATGCTTCAGTCATGCGTCACAATCACTCATTTACAGCCGTGCGGTTTTCAGCTTAACATCCAATCATATATTAGTTACATTTGAACTGTGTCACTATTACTCTGCTGATATTATTGTATGTTTGCATTCACAGCTCCTTCCACCATCCCAACCTTCTCTGTGAAACGTTTTTGTATTGTTGATTTAACATTTAATGTTCATGGTTAATGGTTATCAGTATATTAATATTATATTTTAAACAAATCAAAATAAAGGCCAAAAATCAAAATGGTTCTGACTCCACCACATCTTTTCACGTTTCATACATAACCATATAACCAATATTGGGAGGCAGGAATCATGAAGAAATGCACAAATTTCACACACAGCTGACTTCTATGCAGTGAAAAGACTCTCCCCTGGGATGAGAAGATGTACTGTACATGGGCTGCTTGCACATGTTTGGGTGTGTGTGTGTGTGTGTGTGTGTACACAGGGGATCCAGCTGTTCAGAAAAGCCCTCACAGGAGATCAGCTAACCACATCTGGATAACAGATGTTTACCGTCTTATTCATTGACAGACAAACAGAGAGATATCCGTTTAGTATCAAGCTGTGCAGCTACTCCAGTGTGAATTAGTCAACAGTGTTCCTTTCCTCTTTCTTTTGTGTCAGTCATTTGGTTGGGATTCAAATAACATGCACAAGATGTCAAAGACTGAGTGGTCTGATCTTATGATCTGTTAGACATAATTAAAACATCTTAGATCCAAGTATTTGACCGTGATTCAACCTGGTTTATCTTTGGAGAGAAAAGTACATGATGAGCTCTAATTTGTGTCCGTGTGTGTCCGTGTGTGTGTGTGTGTGTGTTCTTCTCCAGGACACTGACAGACCTGCTGAAGCAGCAGGGAGGTGAGGTGAGCTCAGTGGAAACCGCCGCAGCCAGTTCGCCCAGCGGAGGGAGAGCCAATGGCATCTCGGCCAGGATGCTGCGCAGCAGGAGTGGTGAGTGCTGAGAGAGAGTGCACACACGCGCGCACACACACACAGCTTTGCATCTTCGGGTTAAAACATTTACGCACGATCAACGAATGTATTCATAGAGCGCTAACCATCTCACAGCTCCCTCCGTGGTCTAAATGATCTTGTCTAGGCAGTAGTGACCTGTGTTAATCACAGCGTACGAGTCACTACCACAGGATTCATTTGTGTCAGCAACAAAATGTCAAAAGCTTAAACATCCAGTAGATTTTTGTGAAGTCAGAAAGGATAAACTGCATCAATGTAAGACTGTTTTGTTATTTTCTTATCCTTCTTTTTGAGAACTATTGTTTATTGTATCACAAAAAGTGAAATCATCTGTAGCAGAAAGTTTTAAATGTAGTCTAAAGAAAATTGGATCTCGGTGCACTTGTATCCAGGACACTGTGACAGTGAAACCTTGAGACACAAATAAAACTCTCAGAGCTTCTTTGTTTTTATTAAAATGATATAGGGGGGAAAGTCAAACACACAGAACGGTTATCTACTGCAGTGAAAAGAATATAAATAAAATACCTAAAGTTCACCAGCATGAGCAAATTTACACCACGTAAAGTAACACAAACAATCCATATCTCACTTTTCTTTCTCCCTGTCAGTTACACCACACATACTGTACACACACACACACACACACACACAGGTAGATTTCTTTGCTGTCAGAGTTTTTCCAGTCTGTCACTCTTGTTTTCCCCACAGGCCTCTCCATCTCTCTTTACCTCTCACCCACACACACGACACCAGCCACACAGACACTTGAACTTTATCTCACAGATGATCTCCACGGTGGAGTTACTCTTATGAGTCTTAGATAGAGTTGAGAGCGAGGACAGTCTTATTTTATTTCCCTGCTAAGATAATTAAACAGGTGCAGGTCGTCCGACCTTTAGATTACCACACAGCCACGAGAGCTGATTATTTTTGATTTGGCAGTTGGTAGTATCTTTTTCACATTCAAACGACTTACTTTTTTTGTGCATAAAACATAGTCAGTACTTCAACAAATAATAATACAGTAGATTCCTAAATATAAAACAGAGAAATTCACACAAAAAAATAAAAAATGAAAAATGATCTGTTTTAAAAATGATAAAAGCTGGTGGCCTGGAAGCTTACGTACCTTGTAGAGTGTGCACCCCATGTATAAAGTCCTTGCTGTGGATCATGTCCTATTTCTCTCCCCACTCTACTTTCCTGTCTGTCTTAGTCTGTCCTGTCAAATAAAGGCAAAAACAATGCCAAAAAAAGCTGTACGGTGATTGGAATGAAGAGGTAGCGACCAAACTTAGCACAAGTTTTGAACTAATTTTCAGAAAATCAAAGAAAAAGAGGATGGCTGTAAATGTGAGTCAAGCTAAGCAGTAGAAGGTGCCAATCCTCTTGTCAGGTGCCATTATGCCATTGTAAAAGATGATTGACAAGCTGATGGAGTTAAAAATGTGAATAAAATAGGTGAAGGCTGTTACACCCGTTCAACATTAAAACGTAATTTCACTCTACCCTAGCTCATCCCGACGAACAAGTTGATCTCTGCTCAGACCCTCTTTCAGTATTTACCGGGAGCAGACTGACAACCAATCAGGTTGAACTGGCAGCGGTGATTCAGTGCAGAACAAAGCACCGAGCGTTTAAAGAGATGTCTGCTGCGCGTTGCTGGCACTGGCTGGTGAGACTTATTTAGGTAGGGCTGAGGGGAGAGAGCACAGATAGAGACGGAACAATAGAGCAGCGTCTTCATCTGAAAGTAGAACACATGCTTGTTGCACGTGCAACACTGGTGCACTACACTCGCACACGTAAACTGTTTAATTAGTATGTTAATGTAAGCAGGCTGCACCCCTACAGGCAGCATGTGCCATTTTCCAGACATTCTCTATACATCGAGATACAACACGGATTTATCAGGTCACTCTTTAGTATCACGTTTCTAAGAGTATCATGATACGTTGGCCTGTTGCTTAATCTGGTTGTGACTGTGTCCCCGTGTGATTAGTATGCATGTTTGTGCGTCTGCGTGTGAACATGTCAGTGCACATGTGTGAGTGTGTGTCAGAAGGAAAGGAGAGGGGTGGAGTGTTTGATATGAGAGGACCCCCTGAAGCATCTACCTCTCATCTTTTGCGATGCAGAGTTCCGCGCACCGCTAATGACATGCTATGTATATACCGTATGTGGTGGACCCTTTAATCTGGAGTGTTTCATTGATCACACTCGCTTGAAAAGGGCAGCAGACACACGAGCTGGAAGCCACATTAAAAAACAGGAAAACAGATGTTTGTAGGGCAAATCTGCCTCACTGGCAGCAACCTTATTGTTTCATCTCCAAGCTGCTGAGTAAATGCTGTTTGTGGCCAGAGAGCCTGCAGTACTAGCACGTCTGAATCCATCAATCTGTGGTGGACTGAAAAGAAGACGTGATGCTCAGATACTACATAAGGTGGCCCTGCAGTGATCAAATCATAAATATTCAGTTGATCTGAGCAGCTAACATGATCTCTGCCGGCTGGGTGTAAGTGTGTTGAAATTAGCTGCTTGTTGGAATTGGATGAAAAGAAAATCTACAGAACTTTACGTCATGGTAAAGCATACACACCGTGCACAGCAGCTGTCCAGGGACAGTAGGTTGTAAAGTATGTACGGTTTAGCTTTGGGGCTAACAGTCAATGTTTCTGGGCTTCCGGTGAAGCCAGTGGACATCCAGAAAACAGATATCTGAGCCAAGACTTCCTTTGCAGTCGGATTAGTAACTTAGTAAGTGATATGTGAGAATGACGAGAAAAAGACACATTTCTGCAAATAAACACATATCTCCATAAAAATCCAGACAACTTTAACAAAGCTAAATTGTCAGACAAAAGTCGATGGGTTCCGAGTTTGCATTTGCTCTCCACATAGACTCTTTACCTGCTAGCAACCAAAGCCCGCCCCAACATGGCCGGTCAATCCTACTCACTCTACAGAATGCTTTCAGTTCTGAAATCTTGGTGCCTTGCCTACAGACGTTATGTTTGGGATGCTAAGGTTTTTGAAGGCATTGCCATTTAGATTTGGATCAGGATGTGCAGAAATACAAAGAAACACAAAAAGAAACGCTGTGGTTCAACAAGAAGGCAGCCAACATTTATTTACCGATATGGCTAACGTTGGTTCAACCCAGTGGATTCCTGATTCCTGCTAATAAGCAAGCTAACAGGTTATTTTTGAGCATACCCTGGACTTAAAGATTATACGAGATTTAGAACATTAATACAGCAGTAAATAACCATCTGCTATGTAAAGATATGGTGGGCTAATGGTGTGCTGGGTGTGCATGTGAGTCCACGCAAGCTGAGCTTGTCAGTGGCAAAAACATGCACTTTTTAGTACTTTGACAGTCCCCAATGACTACTTTGCAGCCATTGCGGTTCATTTTGTGTATCTAACTCTGTTAATTAAAAGTTTATTTTGACCAAACCAGCAGTAACTGAGTGACTTTGTCTGATTTTAATACTACAAATAAGCTTTTCAATCACTCCTACAGTACACCCTAGGATCTTTCCTTCATTCCTTTTCTCTCCTTTTCACTCCTGCTGTTCCTCCTGTTGCTGCCCTCCTAAAGGTTTAAGTCTTGTTTAGTTGTCGACAGCGTGCTGATGAATTTTAAATCTCCCACTGCCGAGAACCACTGACTGCTTGGGGATTGACACGATCATCCAGCAGCTTCTGAAGGGCCAGATGTCTGCTGAATGTTTTTAAAGCACATGGTGGTGTCTTGCAGAGGAAACAGCATGTGTAAAAAGAGCGTCTGCTTCTTAATGCGAAGTGACAGTAGTGAAAGGCAGGGGACCTGGCAGAGAAATCAGTGTCGATGATGATACCTATTGATGCTAATGTGTTCCATATTTATGCACATTACACCCACTTCTTCCCAGAGGAGGAAAATGTCCACTGGCTGTTTGTGATCAATAGAAACACAACAAAAGAACTTTGTCCAGCGGGCTGCTTTGTGTCAATAAAACAAAACAAAAACCCTCACTGGATCACATAAGAACACCCTATAACAAGTCATGCTTGGGAGGAAGAAAGTTAGAAATCACAACTTTGCCTGAAGACCGTCTTATAACACGTCGCCTAAAAGCTGTCTGCACATACATTCTTTTTGATTTTAAGAAAACTCACAGCTTGACATTTGAGGGTCCACACGTCGCTGCTTCACATCATGAATCACCTCCGTCTGTCCCAGATCTTCATCCTCTGCTCACCCTCATGTCTGAACTGTGCACGAGTCCTTTTGTTTTATTAAAGTCACTGTGAATTTAAGCTGTGTGCGTACAGAAATGCAGAATGTAATGCAAAATGATCCCCAATTGAGCCACGGGACACTAGTGGAACACTACATAGATTGCCTGGACAGAAAACAGATGGGCAGTATTGGTTTTTCCACAGTAGACAATATGGCAGACAGGGGCCTTTGGAAAAAGCAGCGCTCATTACGCTCACAGTAATTGACACACATTTGAACTTACTGGGTTGTGTTAAAAGGCCTGTTGTCATTCTCTCTGTGGCTGTCGTTCATTTTAAAACGTGACTCATTAAGCAAAATCTTCCTCTTACAATTAAAAAGTATGATTCATGAAGCAATAAAAAAAAAAGACCTTTGCGTAATTTAATACGCTTTCTTGCTAGCCCTAACTGGTGTGGTATGACCACTAGCACGTAGCGGCTAATAGCATTACTGAGTCAGTTTGTCAACCTTGTGATTCTTACTTTTTAGGATATTACCACTTGGAGTCCAGCAGTTTGCCACAACTCTATAATATTCGGTACCCAGTTTGTACCCAGTTTTAAGTAATCTTGTCAAATTTGAAAAGCCTGCCCCTCATGTTGTATCCACTTTCATTGTGACTTTGGAAGTTAGAAATGCAAAAAAAAAACAAAAAAACAAGTCAGAAATCTCTAGACAATTTGTGTGAACCATCAGCAGCTGATGTGAACAGAGGACGGGAGGAAAATATTAAAATATTGTCTCCAACAAACATGAGTCATTGAAGAAAGAAAGCTTGAAGCAAAAAAGTGTTGACCTATTTATGAAAGATGACTGCAGTAGCATGACCCAGCAACAAATTTCACCTTTTCGTCACTCACTTTTTGAAAATTTTATTTTACCCAGCTGTCAGATTTCTTGCTTTTTGAGCCCTGGTCTCCTTCCTAATGTTTTCCTGCACTCTTGCGCCTTCCCTGAGGTTATGAGAGACAAAATACTTGAAAATTAGCGATTTCAGGATGAATCTTAGCTCCCCGACTCCTGCCATGTTGGTTATTCTGACAGAAGACGTGTGTGTACAACCGACTCAACAGATCGCACATGGAGAGGATTATGAAGTGCGTGGGGTTGGAGGAGGGCTGTGTTTGTCTGCGCTGTCTTTATTCTCGTAGCACCGCTCCCTCTCACACAGACACGAGGACGTTCGTATTTCATCTTGGTGATGACAGACGCCATGCAGCGCGCCGTCGCCTTCATCACTATCCCCCACGGCACTTAAGACTCCTTTTATGTGTCACTTTACCCACAAACACACAGCCTCGGAAATGCACAGAGCACACACTTATATACAGAGACGCATGTTGGCAATGTTCGCCGCTTTTCTTAGTGCTTTTCACGGTCGTGAGCGCTCACAATAGCACACCAGTGGAACCAGCAGGCAGATGGTACAGGAATGTGTAAGATGGAGGAATCCCATGGCATCAAAAAATCGAACTCCTAAGATGCTGACCTGAAAATGAGCTCAGCTAACTGCGTTCAGACCAGCCGGGAAGTCAAGTATTCAGTATGCCTCGTTATTTTATTGATAGCCTTGTATTTAGCACGATGAGAGAAAAATGTTTCATCTCAAAAAATGCTAATGAGAGAATGATTTATGGCTAAATGGTATTGCTGTATTATTCATTAAGTTCTGTTATCAACTATCTTAAGGCCAACAGTTCTGTCATTATCTCTGCCTTTACTTTTTTCTACCTCTCTTTAAGAAAAGAGAGCATCACTGTTTTGCACAGGGATTGGCTGACGGGGTTTGTTCTTATGTACATTGATACTGAATGCCATTTTCATACAGCTCGTCTACTTCACAGCCAAGGATTGCTGACACCTGTCAGGGAGTTGGGTGGCACATTGCAGTGTTTTGAGCCAAATCTAAACTACAAACCAACTCAATTTAAATCCTTTTTGATTCTTGTCTTGTCGTGTATCCATAGTCAGAGCTTTTAGTGGGTTGAAGACTCCTTGAGCTCTAAAACACTAAGACGATCGTTTCTGGCAAATGTTTGACTGCTCCTTTGGCTCTGTGATGTTTGAATCATATTATTGTATCCTCTTACTGAATTGACATTCTTAGTTTCTAACACTCAAGTCCGGTCCTCTTTAAAATCTCTCAACTTCTAGCCAAGAAATAATCTTCTGGCTTTTCCTCATTAATCCTCTACTAAAGAAAAAACGAATCCAAGGACACAGAGCTGTCATATTAGCCCTCTGTTGGACTCTTCAATACACACTTGAGTGACCCTACTTAATTCCCTTTTAGGACATTCGGTCAGCTGACAGTCAGTTCAAGAGCCTGAATGTAACTGAGGTCTACGCCAGAATAAGTAACTCGAATTTTATTGTGCTAATGAGAAAAACAATCATTTTTATCGGTCTCCTCTGAGCATCGTCATGTCTTCAGGCAGAGGGCTTGACAAACTGTGTGTTAGTGTGGAGGGCTTTTGTGGTGTTGTTGCAACTTTCCCGGGAAAGTAATGCATCAGCCTATTAAAGAGTCAACTAAAGTCTAATTTGATAGGCATACGTGCACAAAACTCACATAATTCATGTATTTAACATGTCGCTGAGTCATCCATCGTATAAAAATATAAATGGACAGACTTAACACTGGCTCTAGATAGGGCCTTTAACAATTTTGTACGATAAGTTTCTCCTTCATGATAGAAAGGACAGGGTGAAAGTAGGAGGTTGCATCAGCAATTATACTTCTAGATGCCAATAAATCCTACACGCTGGACCTTTAAGTTACACTGCAATGTGTAACTCGAATTCAAAGTTATCTTTAAAAGGCAGACTATACTACTTTTACATGCAAAGTGATTGAAACAGAGTAACACACACTTGACACTGCCTCCACAACTAGTTCTCCTTGTCTTTCTGATCCTGCCAGCTCGTTTCCACACTCCTGAATGGTTCAGATAGATTCTACAAAGGAGACGTGATCTTCACCTCAATTGTCTGCTGTCTGTGATTCCCACTGAGACAAAAAGATGTTACATAACTCATTAAGCGACCTCATTAAGAGGTCATCTTCTTCTCTGCTTAAAAAAAATTGCCAGGCGTTCACTTAGTGGTGCTTAATGGAGAAATTAATATGTGCAACCATGCTGCAGATCCAGAACATCTCCTAATTCTTTCAGTTCCTGTTTCATGTATTGGCCTGCACACGCACTTTCATACTTGTGTTACATAATCAGAAACTTTGTACCCTAAAAAAGGGAAGTCCAGCCAACCGGATGAACTCATCAAGAGGTATTGTTTGTATTTCTGTGCATGTGGGTTTATGTCCAGGTTTTGGTGTGCTCCATTTCCTGTAAAGTTTATTAATAAAAGTGTGTGGCTCCTACGCTCCTACAAAAAAATGTTGTAGTTTACCGCCATTTTCACAAGTTACAGAAACCAAACACACTGGAAAAGTGGAATTTCTTATCTCCATCTCATGGTTCATAAGACTGAGATTTACTCACTTCTTTATAATTTACTGACTGTGAAATAAGAAACAGGAAACAAGAAACAACAAGCCTGGGAAAAAGAGGTGAAGGTAAACACGATTAAAAAGACATGCACAATAATGAAGTCAAAGACTTGGACGGGTGCTGGATCAAAAAACAGACTATGAAAGAGATAAATCTGCACAAACATATAGCTCCTGTATTATTTTTTATTTTTTTTTGGTTCTTCATCAAACCAATAAAGATTTTCTCTGTGGGAGCTGGGAGGGAGGTGGTTGAACTGAATAATCTGTCACATAGAAACACGATGTCAAGAAATCTGACAAGAAAAATTATGTGAAATATAAAAATAAAACCCGCCCAGTTATTTTTCCACCGGTGACCAGAGTTAAGTGGAGTTTTTTAAATGCATCAGCCTCCACACTCGCACGACAACAAGTTCCAGCGTGTCTTGGCCAGTCATTTGGTGTTGCCATGACGAACAATAGATGATGATGATGAGAAGAGGGTTGTAGAAGAAGATGATGACGATGAAGATAGTGTGAAAAGGACTTTTTCCTCATAATCCGCTAATCTGGCACATGCTGAGAGGTCAGCGCTGCTGAATTATGCTGGGTGATACACAGATCTCTCACACACACACACACACAAACTCCAAGGCTAATCAGCTTAAACTACAGTGCACACAGCACATCATTGTGCATGCGTGTGTGTGTGATTAAGGTAGAGGCTCAGAGTTGTAAGTGCAAATGTTGCTACTGTAAAGACTAGCTCTTGACACTTCTCCACCCCTCTGGCATCAGCATAATTTTCTAATTTATTCCACCAGAACATCCTTCATATTTCTCTCTCCCTTTCACCAGCTTGCTGTTTCACTTCATCGTCTAAACCACACACGGCTCTCTCTCACACTCTATGTGTGCGTGCAGCGATTAGCATTCAGAAGTTGTGCCGTGTACACCTCTTCCTTAGCACAGATGTGAAGACATCTTCTGTCCGTGTGTAGCAATGTGACACTGTTTCATGTAATGTGTCAAGTCAACACACAGACACATTTTGTAGGTCGAGAATGTTCAACAATCATGCTATCTACCTCGGGTTTTGTTGTTTTCGTCCAAATGACCTTAAAAAGCATGTTGCCTGGGTGTGTGTGTGTGTGTGTGTGTGTGTGTGTGTGTGTGTGTGTGTGTGTGTGTGTTCGTGTGGACATTTGTGAGCATTGCATGCATGTCCATCCATCCCTGGGGCTGACATCAAGTGCGCTGGCTGCATCAGTGGACTTCATTAATGCTAATAGCCAGAGCTTCACTCTGTCAGCTAGTTTGTTCCATTGTTCATTAACCTCACTTCATTTAGCATGGGACTGGCTGGCTGTCAGGGTTGGAGGGCCGCTGTCTCGCCCAAAGTCAGCAGCCTCGAGGTAAAACGGAGATGATTTTTTAACTCATGTTAATCCAGCGTTTATGTGACATTTCAACAGATTCAACACATTCCAACCTGAGAGGTTCATGTGTCCAGTCTGAATCCGGCTGGTATCTTTCTCCACTATCAAATAGCATAAAAAACACTTGAACACACTGCAAAGAAACCACCTGCCTGACAGCAAAATAAATATTCATTGTTCTGTATTATAACCCAAAATCATCCTGGAAAGACAAATTAAGCTAATTAGCAAACCATTTTCAGGTGCAACTGGCACTGTAAAGTATGTTCTTTTTGTATTTGCTTGTGGTCTTTTGCTCGAGTAAAAAAAAAAAAAAGCCTGAATAATTGAAATCCTTGACTGAAAGATGAAGAGATCATTTTTATGTAAAGATGCTTTATGACAGCTCAGCAGCTTCAACAGCCAACTGGCAGCTCGGTGCGTCAGTGCCCAGTAAGTTTGTCTGTATGCGTTTAACAAATCTCAGTACTGGGTCAAACAATGTACACCCACTTCATGCAGAAATTGGATAGATTTACAGTGGTGACAAAGTATACCAGACTTTGAGCTCACACCAGGAACGACACTTTTGTGTTCGGACGTGTTCATACGACGCTATGTGGGAAGTATTTAGTTCCAGTCACACACCAGCTTTCAGTTTGTCTCGTCTTGCAATTTGCTACATTCACTGCAACCTTATCGCCACACGTATTGATTGGAGAGTTGGACAATACTGTATTCCGCTCAGTGACAATGTTTCTGATTGTCCAATGCATTTCTTCTTTCCACACCCCATATCCCAGTTCACTGTGGTTTGTCTTTTTTTTTATCTTAAAAAATAAAATTGTGTTCTTATCCTCTACATGAAGGAGTACATTTCAGTATGATTGTACCTGTGTGCTTATATGTGACAAATAAAATGATGAATGAATTGAATGTGTGCCATGAAATTATCACACATCAAACTTTGGGCAGGCGATACTACAGGAGTGCTGTAGGCAAATCATAATGAAGCTGCCATGTGTAATCTGCTGCACTGTACACACTGGGTGCTTGAAGGTGACAGGGTGCACAGAGTAGAACGAACTGTTGGGGCTGCTTATTTCTGCTCCAGGGCTACCTTAGGGGTTCATGCTGCAAAGGTTTAATGCCAGCACTTTTTTATTTATTTATTTATGATCTGCATATGGCAACCACAGTATGGTTACAACATCTTTAAAACAGGGAATTGAGGTTGTAAAAAGCAAATATTATTTGTATGTATGAGATAAAATGCAGTAGTCTGGCATCTCAGTTCATTTTGGATTTGTTTTAATCAACAGGAATAGACCAAAATGCCTCTGTAGGCAACTCGACAGACATAAGACCAAACAATAACACACATGATGTAGCTTAGCTGGTAAATTAAAGTTTCTTAATCCGGGCAGAAAACATACATTTCTTATCAACTAAAGCTTTAAATCCAATCCTTTGATCTTTAAGAGAAAATACACTATCCAGCTGTTTTTATTCAAGAGAAACATTTCCATGTATATCAGTGGCAGCCATCTCTGGTGCTTACAAAAAAAATGTCTCAATAGGTTTGCGCTCCATATCCGATAAACAGTTGTGATTAGCCCAACCAGATCCAGGACTTTTGGAAATCTGAATGGGAGGGGGACCAGACGCATCTGCCAGAGCAGATAAAACATGACCTCGCAGATTTGTCTGGTTCCCAGGCTGAGGATGCATACTCCAGACTCTTTGCTTCAAAAGCAAACACGACTGTTCAGTTTTGTTTTTTTTTTTTGCTTAATTTGTGAGGATACTGAAATCGATCTCTGCTTGTCTCTCTCACCAGAACAGTATCATCTGAATAATTCGGCATACGGGCCATTCGGACAAGGGCTTCCACACCCGCACAGCAACCACAGCACAGTGGGACTCAACAAATACACCTCCCTCAAAGCTGTGGGTAAGTCGAACACACAAGCACGCACAAAATGATGCTGACTCCGGCTGACACAGTAACCTTTACAGTACAGGAGGCTGGCAGTACAGGAGCTGTCAACTGATGAGGGACTGTTATCAAATGGCATTTATCCCGTGCTGTTCCTGGTGCGATTGATTTGATAACTGGTATTGTCTAAATGAGTGACTCTTACAGTAGATCTACTCCACAGCTCTCCGTGATCTACAGACAAGCCTAAAGGAACTGTATAATCTGACTTTTTTGTTTTAATTAGCAACAATACTCTGCTAAAACATTGTGGCACAGTGATCTTAGCTTTAATTAAATCAGAGTTGAGCAGACAGCACAGGTCATTACCAAGGACAGAGTTCCGTAATAAATGTTTCTCATGTAGCGCAGCTTCTGGGAGCAGCACTGGTGCTCTGGGGCAGAAGGAAACTACTGAGGCGAACATGATCAAACGGATGCAACTGGTGAATGTTAACTACAAAATAAAACTTTAACTGAATTTAAACAGTTCTGATGCTTATGATCAATTTCACATATGACTGTCACACCTAAAGGATATGTTTAGATGTCTGACTACACTGTATGCACTGTAATTCCCTCAAGAATTCCCACAATATAAACTAATTGATCTGTCAGTTACATTATGCAGAACTACATCAGTTATGTTGACAGCTATAGCATAAAATAATGATGATTTATTATTAAATCCCAATTTACTGCTCACCAATGAATAAACTATTGAGTTAGGATTAGCTTACAGTAACATAAAGGCACAAACACAAATCCACCATATCGGATTTTTGTCTTCATATTTTTCACTTTTTGAAACATCGCACTGCACCTCTATGACGCCTCAAGACGTGTTTTGTAAGAGACTTGTGATGTAATTGCAAAGGCACAGCCTGCAAAAGAGGCTGTGGGGTTTTTACCAGGTGATTGTACAGACGGTTTCCTCTTGTTGTCCTTGAATAATAGTGGGTGTAATGGTGTACAGAACTACATCGAACCCCAGGCATGCCATTAGAACAAAACAATCCTCTGCCAGGGAGCCAAAGGCTAATCACTGCTTGTCAAGGTAGATTTTCTTAACCTTTAGAGGGTTGACTGAGCATGAGTGTAAGTTTCAAGCAACAGCTGTACATAGACTACATTTACACTTGGAGATGCCTGACGAAGAACAAAGTCCTCTGCAGACAAACACACACACACACACAAGAGCGCTACCATTAGAAGTTGACCATCAGCCAAACCCTCCTTAGTCCATCTTTACAATCTAGCATGACACACATACAGTGTTACAGTGTACAATGTTTCAATTATTAGAAAATGAAAAAACTAATGTTGAGTTGACTTAAAGGTTATAATATGTATTAGTTGACTGTACACAAAATAATTTTGTTAGTCACATTATTGTGTTAAATATACAGTATACATTTAATAACCTGGGTGGTCCCACTTACCATAGACTATGTCATTAATAGATTATTTTATTTTCAGGTTGAAAATGTGTGAAATGGATAGAAATCTCAAGATGAGGATCACGTGACTCAGTTATTTTGTCAGTTATGAACTCATAACTTTAATGTTATTGTACTGGGAGGTTTTGTGTGCACGCTGTTTTTAATAAACCAGTGATAAAGTTGGAAGTTTATGTTTATTTTGGAAGCTTATGTTAATTTAACTTTGACAATCTACCAGGACATTCAGGTATACAACCTGACCATTTATTTCTATTTCAAAGTTTTGGGTTTTATCAGTTTTAGTACCTATCTTTCAATAAAATCAGATGGATAAAAAAGAGAAAAAAAGAAGTTACAAACAGCTGTTGTTAGTAGATCCTGACAAAATCATGAAAACGCGCACAGAGACAAGGTTAGTGTTCATGTACTGTAGCTAGCGGCGATGACCTCAGTTTTTAGTTGATTTAAATAATTCTCTGTGACATTCATGCCAGCACATGACACACACACACACACACACACACACACACACACACACACACACACACACACACTGCACTCAAGGCGAGGGTATTTATAAACCCTCAGCGTTATGTCCCCACATCCTGACACACATACCTTTACCTCCATCATCTCTATTCCACTCCTTAGTTTCTCCCTCCTCACCGCTCTCCTTGTTCTCTCTGCCTTCTCATGTCCCAGCAGAAGAGGAGCACCGCTCATATTCACCTTGAGGGCACGCACCAATTGGAAATACTTAAATCACCAGCTTTCCCCTTTGATCTTCTTCAAACCCTCTGAACCCGACCGTCCTTTGCCTTCTTCTGATCCTCTCTATGTGTTATCCTTTAAAGTCATTTTATGTCTGAATTTAACATTTTATGGACACGAAGGTCCAAGTTATTTGTAATGGGAGAAAAATGTAACGTCTTTTTGTGCATCAATGTCTCACAGTGATCTCTTCCACTAAGCACAGCTTTTATACTTTTTCCCCTTTTTCCCCATCTATATGCATTTTTGCAATCGGTCTTCACAAGTATAATTTTTATTTTAAAAATCGATCTTCTATAGACCTGTATTCACAGCACAGAGCTTCTAGGACACTTCTGAAACTTGCTGCAGTGCTTCTGGTGGAATCACAGTCATTGTCTAGGACAGCTGCAGGGGAAAAAAGCAGTAAAACTGAGTTAATTGAGCAGTTGTGGGTTGTATTGCTTAAGTATTTCATTTGTAAGAATGTTTCATTCCTTCTTCCAAAAGTTTCATGGTTTCCCTTTAAAAGTTTGTAAAATAGTTTGGGGAGCAAAATACGATGTCATTGTTGACAGGTCGGAGCCGGGAGGTCGTAAACATAGATGCATCATGGATTATGTGTGATTCACTCGTCACTGCTCCTGCAATGACAGACTGCGCTTTTGCCCATTGACAGTTCATTTTAGGCGACTTCTACATATGACTCAGAGCTGCATCAGAATGTAATAAATTGAAAATAAAGTTTAAATAGGTCAGTAGTAACGTGTTTTACTGGTTTTATTGTTAAAGGTCATAAAGAGAGGATGTTGTTGTTGAGTACTAGCTTGGTTTATTCTGTGTCTGGCTCACAGTCTGTGCTGCAAAATAGTGAAACAAAGAGTGTTTTCTTTGGTTTGTGTTTGTTTGGCAAAGAGAGAAAGAACAAGCAGTGAGTGAGCGACATAGACAGTGAATGAGATTGAGGGAGCACCAGTATTGAGAAAGCCGGACAAACAACAAAATTAAAAATTATTAGTTATTATTATAATTAAATGATGTCTGAAACTAGTTGTAAGTTGTATAATTGTAGAATTTACCGATGAATGCGCCGTACTTTCTCTCACACCACCCTTTCTTTGTTACAGCGCACAGTGCTACTAGTAGCTACTACAAGAGCTATCCACTCATGGACTTCTCCCAGTACCAACCAGCGTCACCTCCCGGCTTCCAGCCTGTGCCTGTACAGCCAAAAGACAAGTCATACATCCACCAGCCTGTGTCAGCGCACCACGACCTTCACGCCCCTCTCTCCATCTCCATCCCCTCCAGTCACCTGGAGCATTCACGCCTCCCCAAGACCACCACACACCCGGAGCTCTCCAGCTCAGCCTTCAAAGCCTGGGAGCCAACTGGCCGCCACGTGCACAGGCAGGCTTCTGCCCCGGGGCGCAGCTCCTCCGCTGCGCACAACGCCAACCGTAGACATGGCTACTCGACCCGGAGGCAGCAGAGCATAGAGAACCTGCCGGATCTCTTCAACCAGCCCTATGGGGCGATGTATGGAGGAGCTAGAGGCGGGGCAGGGCAGGTGCAGCATGTACAGGGGCAGCATCCATCTCAACCCACCTACTACCACCACAACAGGCAGAAGAGCTACTCCACTCACAGTACGACTGAGGTGACTGTCTAAGCACCGAGGCCTCAGAGTGCGTCCTGCTGCAGTGTTAAGCATGCTAACATAAGTCTTTAGAGTTAGCTAAATGCCAGTGTTTGGGACAGCTGGTCCAACAGAAAGACGCATTCAGAATTACAAGATTAAAAGAAATGAAGTGGAAACAGGATAAAAACAGCGTAGCAAAACCACCACTCTTGCAGATAATGTTCTTAGCTGGTACAGGTGGACTCCAGCAAGGGTATTGTACATTGATCACATAAAGTATATAGACTCTACCTGAAAGGTAATCTACCATGGTTGTTTAAAACCATTCTCAGGCTCCTATAGGTCACACAGCCTTCACTGATTCTCAACCACTTTGGATTTTGGCACTACAGTGTTGTTTCATTATGTTTGCACAGGCCTTATAAGAATAGGGATAGGTGAACGGAACATCAAGAACAGTAGCTAAAGCAAGCTTGATTTAGTCAGTGCTGTAGTTTCACGTGTTGCTTTCCTGTCAGATTTGGCAACAGTGAGTTTGAGTTCGCCAGGTAACCAAGTTTAGGTACAGTGCGTCATTGGTAGAGGCTGCAATATAACAACCTGACTCATGGTCATGGGTTGTTAAAAACATTCCTCACTAAGCCTGGAGCTGACAAAAACTGCAGCCAGAGCCCATAGTTCCAGATATCCTCAATTCAAAGAGACATTCAGTACAAACATATAGCCGTTGCCATTTGCTGCTGACTGCTGCTTAGCTTAGCTTAGCTTAGCTTAGCAACAAAATACTTATGGGGCAACTTCTTAGAGTCTTATTGTTTCATCATTCTACTATGGTTTTGGAAGGACTGCATGTTAATTAATGAGCTGCAGAGGTACTACTAGATCCAAGCTAGCTCTTTCTCTGCGTTTCTAGCCTTTACGCTAAGCTAAGCTAAGCTAAGCTAACTGGTCGCAGCTACATATTTATAGTCCTGACATGTGACTGGTATCAATCTACTTAGCTAACTCTCTGCGAGAAAGCAAGAAAACTGATGCATCCCTTTGATAAAAACTGGAACATAATAAGTTTCATTGCTTCATCATTTTCTTTTGGGCACAAATATGAGTTTACAGAAAACAATGCTTCTCAGCTGTGGTTGAGAAGTTTGGAGGTCTTTTGTAACTCCATGAGTGCGTGTTTTGCTCTCATACCGCGTAGAGTCAGAAGTGATTCAGAAGCCAAAACCCTAAGCACCAAGTCACATTTATTTTTTCCAAGACGTTTCATTGCTATTGTGGTATTGTGAAAATCCAACTTATATTAAGCATGAACAAAGCATAAAGGTTTCAAACGATAGTAACTATAAAAATCTGGCTACCACCTTCATGTGCTTGAACATATTTAAATTATATTACTACATCCTTGAAGGCTGATTTTAAAAAATTACATCTCACTTTACATCTTACTACCTACCTTACTACCTTTAACTGGATCACAGAAATTATTCAGAACAGACTTTGAAATTAAGAATTAATTTAGAAGATTGAAGACTTAACTAACTTAGATAAGCTCCATGTAATCCATATACTAGAACATTTAGTCACATCAATGTAACACAGTTCAGGTCATTTCCGGCCCCTATAGATGCCTTTTTGTGCATTTCTTTAATAAATTCTCCCTGTTCTCCTTGTAAAAACACCTCTACTATGTTGCATCTCTCGGTCTACCTCCATGCACAGCTGTATTCTCCTCGTTTCTTTCTCACCCCTTTCGGCAACTCCCACCCGCTTTCCTCGATGAAGCGCTTTACATTCTGTGCCATCAGGCCAAGCATACAGGGACAGCATCCCCGGGGTCACATTAACTCAACGGTGAGGACAATGCCACCATCATGTCAGCTCCCATCAGCCTCCATCCCTACCAGAGAGAGGGAGAGGAGGGAAGAGAGGGACAGAGTAAGAGCCAGAGGCTGGGACTCTTTAGAAAAGAAGAGGAGAGAGGAGGGGAAAATAGAAAAACAAACGTACACGGCTGCGTGTTTTCCTTCCTTAAGGGAAGGAAAGGGAAGGAGTCACTGTGGATCTGGGTCTCTCACTACTGAACAGTCTGGGTCATAACTCAGAGTGTACGGAAGTGTGTGGATGCCTTTGTGTAATTTCCAACCCCCAGGCACCATTGTAGGGGGATTCGCTGAGGCATTTTCAGGCCTGGAGCGATAGACATTTCTCATCTTGTCTCTGAAGCCTGGACAGCAAAGGACAATGTGCAGAGCTGCTGCTGCTGTGAGCATGCAACAGTTAATGCACCCACTGTACTTGTTGGTGAAAGTCCACGGTTGCAATACACCCTCAGGAACTGCACAATGAAGTGAACTGTTAATGATGATTGCACGTGTCCGGCAACGCTTCCTAAATATTTGCGCTGAAAGAGCAGAGAGGATTTTATGATACTAAACCTTTTATTTGGTTCAAGTGTGAAGCAAAAAGGTCAATACAGGTGAAACAGAGCCAAGAACAAACATAATATAACACAGCACAACCAAATGTCACTTTGCAGCTAAACTACAGACATGTAAACAATGAAGCTAGGCATTTAGTAACCTTTCCTATTTTAGAGCCTCTCTACAACACATAGACTTCACAATCCCGTACAGTCACACCAAGTTATGCATAAGTTATTATATAATGAGACGTCAAACCACTTTTCCCTGCCACTGCCAAAACCTTTAACTTTGCACAAAGACATGTTTCTAAATCCTAGTTATCAAACAGCAGGAATCAAAACCAAGTGAAGGTATTCATCATCAACAGGGAAGGGTAAGTCATCCAGATACCTAATATAATTGCCACTCCCCAATACAGTACACTCCATATTTGCCCTCATGACCCCCACACGATACACACGGGGTCTCATCAAAGACAGACCTGAAGAGGTATCTAGCTTCAGACTGAGCATCGCCTTCTCATCCACTAGCACATACGAACATACTGTCAAAGTCTTTGTTTCTCAGATGTTGACTCCCTGCTACAGTACGTTTAAATAAGAAATCTAGAAACTGTTGTTGACTAATCGCAATAAGAGCACTGTGACTGAAGCTGTGGTGGAGAAACCAAACACTTGCTCGGAATTTGAGGCAAATGTTCACCATGTCTGTAATTACTCCTGAGCAGGCAGCGTTTCCTCTCAGTGCTCGATGTTGTGTGTTACAAACGTTGAGATCTGCTGGTTTAGAAACGCAAAATCAGCTTTTTTTTAAATAAGAAATAGTTTAACTTTTGCCGTGAGTGCTTCCAATGTTTTTCTTGGTATGAATTCACACATTTTCTTCACCTAAAATTTGTAGATGAAACCACTTTCTTCATCTGTTGATGATTTATGATAAACGTTTGACATTATGTGTACATTATGATTCCGTCGTTTGGAATACATGACATGTTTTAGGTTGTATGTAGTAACTTTGTTGGGAAATAACATGTTCTGCTTTATTTATGAATATTGTGTAAATAAGTTTATTTAATGGCCTTTCCTATATATTTTGTTTGAATAAGGGCTGTATGAACTAAGTCGTTTTAATTCTAAGAGTATTTATTATAATTGCTGTTGATGTCAGATTTGAACAGATTATTTCATGTGAATGATTTTAGTAACACGGAACACGATGCATAGAGAGATCTATATTAGGCGATTCGTGCAATTTTCAAATGTGCAATAGAAGAGGGTAAAGCGAGCCTACTGTACTGTATGTCACATTGTTGCAATGTTTTTTTTGTTTGTTTTTTACAGAAGTGGCGAAACACAGTGACACAAATTAACTGCAGTGTAGGATGAAGCGTCTATAAAGCCGACAGGTTGTCTAAAGCACTGATAATGTTTCTATTGTGTGATTACACAACAGTGACGATGTGCGAATGCACTGTTTGATTCACGGTGAAACATTTATGCAGCAGTTTGTTTCAAACCAGTTTGCACGCGCAGAGAGGAGACAATGTTTAGTGTTGTGTAAAGATGCTGGAGTGTCGCTGTTGCAATAGAAATTGTTACTTTGCACCAAGTGAAAGGAGGGAATTCATCCCACTTTGGCATGATGAACCTCTGCAGGTCTTAGAGTACTTTATAGTATCTGTTTAACAAATATATAAGAGAACAGAGCTATGATAGGCTAAATGTACAAATACAAATATAATAGCCAAAGTGTATTGGTGTGCTATACAGTATGTAGCAAAAAACGTGTATATACTGTAAGTACATGTACGTCTTATTACAACAAAAGAAGTCATTTATACCCAAAATGTTCTTTGCAGAGGATTGTTTAGTAAATGATGCCACTTTTGAAGATGAAATATTAAAGATTGTAAAATTCATAAAAGGTTTTGGTTTGACTTGTGTTTGTATCAAAGAAAGCTCCTTGTGGGCTCCAGTTGCTCACCCCAGTAAAACATCATAATTAGTCAATATGGCTTAATTTTAACAGCTGTGATAATTAACCGTTCTCTGTCGACAGGAGCTCAAGAGCACACATGTGGTTTCACTGTCAGGCACCATCTGACAGTGATTACAGTACTTCACTGCAATATTATACTAATAATCGACAATGATCATAAACATCCCACTAACCACAAATTCTCCTGTCAATTTCAGACCTGTAAAAACATTCGAGATTCATGAGCTCAATGATGGATTGTGGCGCAGAGCTCCCATGCCTGTAGTGAGCCTGTAGTGCCACCCTGTGGCTGTTCTTGATGTATATATATATATATATATATATATATATATATATATATATATATATATATATATATATATATATATATATATATATATATATATATATAACCAACCAATTTAAAGATAGGCGGCTCCTAATCCTTTAAAGACAAAATCAGTGCACCCATGCTTTTAAAAAATGAGAATGGTGTTTTCAACATAAAACACTTGACAGCACAATTTTTAGAAATAAATGATATTTTAATGTCACAACTTCAGTTAACAATCACACATTTAGCAAAGTTTAAATTTAGGTTAAATTTAGGATTGTTTAGACCAATATTTGTATAAATAATGTGCAACATGTTCTTATTAATTAATTTATCTATGCAGGTCATTAGAAATGGGAGTTTAATTTATCTAAAACCACAGAATATTAATTTAGACTTAACATTTTAATTAAAAAAAAATACATCATACAATCCATTTTAAGAGAACTATAAGTGACTTTAGAGACCATGTGCGTGTAGGTAAAATTAATCTTATTAATCTAATTTAATACTTTCAAGTACCTGCAGACATCCTTTAAGCATGAAAGGTAGCTGTAACAGCTTTTGGTTAAACAGTACTAACAATAAGCATATTCAAAACAACAATAATTTCATAAATATTCAGGAAGGTAACACTCCTGATAAGAGGATAATGACACTGATGGTATCAAACACATGATTAATGGCCCCACAGTAACACAGGTAAGAGGCTATTGGTGTAAAGGCCTTCTGTAAGTATAACTTTAGAAGTCTGAGTTAGTTGTGTAAATAGGCACAGACACAAATATTAAATATTCAAATTCAAACTCCTAGCAAGTGAAGAAGCTGAGTAGAAGTACAAATGATCGATCAAACACAATCCTATGCTTTATGAGTGAAGCAAGCAGCTCAGGGGTCACACATGTACGGTCAAGATGAGTCTTTTCTGAGACACTGAGTACAAAGAAAGGCCAGCAAAACTACTTTACTGAGAGCTTCTATTTAACTTTCACTTAATCTGGCCTTGACCTGAAGTGCAATCCTGTCATATTAATGACACGGGAAACAAAATCAAAACAGAAAATGATTCAAGTATCACTGTGAGCGTTTTTATATTTATCCAGATGGAGAAAAATAAAAACACAGTGCTGAATGGAAGTGTGGCGATAAGTCTGGCTATGAGGGACTATAGCTTTACTGGTCATGTAAAATATATATATTACATTATGTATATAAGAAGGACAGCTTTAGTCATTAGCACTTGCAGTCTATTTTAACATTAAGCAGGTAAAAACACACAAAACTCATAGCTGCACTTGATTTATCGCATCCTGAGTAAACACCTACTCTATTTAGTCTCCTGGCCTCAGTGACCGGCACATCTTAAACCTTCAGGTGTGCAGAAGCTGAAGGTGAAGAATGAAGACGGAATAGAGAAGACTGTTCAAATAATGGCTGATTAGCTGGAAAAATGGCCGGGCCGATGTTGAGTAAATCATTAATGGAGGTATCTTTAATGTGCACAGACCCGTCTATCGCTGTCCGGTTATGTTGTTGCCTCCGGGATTTATGGCAATGGATTCCAGTAAGGGACGGAGAGTCTGGCCAAAAGGCCTAAAGATACAAAACAAAAAGGGCAGTTACACCTAAAGGAAGTCTAAACAAATGACAGCTTGTCAAGGGGAAGGGGAAAAATAAACAGATTAAAGACAAACTGGGAAAGAGAGCCGGAGGGAGACAAACATCAGACACAAGTCGCAGTGTCACAATTACTAAAGTTTAAGTTTTACTCGGTGTCGTCTCCTCTGCGAGGTGGAACGCAAAAAACAAAATCCACCATCACCTCTTCTCGTGCCATTTCCAGGAAGAGGACCGGATATTTTAATGTTGTCAGCTGACAGCATTTGAATACTAGAGCATCAAAAGTTATGTTATCTATGTTACAGGACACAAATGTGAAATTACTTTCCTGCACAGATGGACATCGCCAAATTGCTCAGACGTTTAAACTTGGAGGTTTGTCTTTGGTTTAGTTTGGCATCAAAGTGGTATCAATTTGTTTATGTATCAATTATATATTATAAATTCAAGATATGTAGCACTGTGACAGCATCAGTGTAAGCAGAGATGCAGTATAACTACACAACCAGAGGACAAGAAGATCAACGGTGATGTTAGAACAGCTTTATGAAGCTTGCTAAACAGAGTTTACTCACGTAGAGAGCACTTCAGACGGAAGGTCTGTGATGTACGACGGGATCTTTTGGCCCGTGAGGAACTGAGCCACGTCGTCGCTGAAAGCGTTGCAGTTGTGCTCAAACAGTTTGTACGTGCCACTTCTGTGCACGAGAATGACGAGGAGGGAGAAAGAGGGGACATGGAGATATGAGTTCAGAGGGGACTTAGGCGAGGTCCAGACAAGGGTGGAGAAGGGTGGGTGACTAGCAGTCAAGATAGATCAAGTCAAGATAGAGACATTCACTCGGACGAGGGATTGGGAGGAGGGGGAGAAGTGAACTTTTGTCGTTCTAAAAGCAAAAGTGAAATTTCACTTGGCCCAATAAAAATGGGGGGGGGGGGGGGTACTTTCCAGGCAGTAACATCCTGTAAAACTGACGGTTAGATTTTAGAAAAAGAAAAACTACGAGGCTTTACCCGTATGTGGACGCTGCCAGTGAATTCAGATACTCCGAAAAGATCTCTGCAGACACCTCAGTGGTGCCAAGGTCCACGATGGAGTCAGGCTGACCCAGGTGTGTGCCACCCTAGCACGCAAAAAAAAAAAAAAACACAAACACACATCAATGGACGCCTTGTTCCAAACACCATTTGCATTTTCCTGTACAGCAGTGACCACAGCAAAGGGAGAATATGACGACGAAAAGATGAACCTTACAGGTGTACAACTGTTGATGCCTTCCATTACAAAGAAGTACTCCTTACCATGGACCACGATAGCAGTGTGCCTAAAAAAAAGACCACACCAAAAGATCACAATGCAACAAAAAAACAATGACAGCTGATGAGGACCACGGCTCACGTGATGTTTATGGTTCACTCACCATATCCCATCCAGCTGTTTGCCTGTGACAGAAACATAATCCATTAAGAATGACTTATTCTAACTTCTTCTATGTAACAGGTTTGCAGAGGATAAAGTCACAGCTCAGGGTGTCATGATTGTTAAGGCTTCCCTGAAGTCAGGTAACTTTAGCTCATATTGAACTTACCCAGCATGATGGGACTTATCTGGCGGGCCATGCCTTTGGACAGGTCGTAAACATATAGTTTCACTGGATAAGAGTCAGTTTGGTCCATGGTGACGGAGAGTATTTAGTTAATCTGAGATAACCAAGTTTAAAGTTAAAGCTAACTCCACTACCAAGAGTTTACCGGCTAGCTAGCTTACTAATAGCTAGAAAACAAAACTTTAATAAATAAGTTTATCGTGGTATTGTTACCAATATAAATAAGTCAATAGACTATTAATTCAAGTAATACATAAAGATATAAATAGAGTTTGCCGGTGTCACCGACGTGTCACGGTGTAACAGCAAATAATGTGTCTCTGTCAACAAGTACTTTCGTTTGTGAGAGAAGACTAGTGATGTGTCGGTGGTGAACGAGCCGGTTCAAAGGGCCGACTCTTTTAAGTGAACGATGGGAGTCGGATCCGGTACATGAGCCTTTGAGTTATAGTAGAAAAGGGAGTAGCATTTGGACCCATGTTTAAAAAAATTTGAAAACACAAAGACAGAATGCAGAATTTTGCAAAGCCAAGCTGTCGTATCGAGCAGGGTCTACAAACAACCTTTAGAGACACATGAGTACTGTGCATCCAACACTCAATAGCTGTCCCTTTTTTAAAATTTCTATGTTTTTTTTGTTTTGTTTTTATAGGTTTTCTATCTGCTTTGCATAGCAGAATGGTTCTACAAGCAAATTAGTGCATTCATTGAGCAGTTTCAGAGAAAGTCTGTAAACACAATGAAAACAATTGGCTACAGCAATTCATTGATATTAGAAAATGTAATTTTTACTTTTGAATACTTCAGTACAAATGGTGTATTGGATATATACATGATATATGTGTACAAATACAAATCATGAGTCAAAACAGTACTAAACTTGGCTGAATTGTGAAAGGTACATATCATCTTCCTGGCTGAGTCAAATGATCTGACTCCCTAAAAAGAACCGAACTTCCCATCACTGGAGAAGACCCTCTTCCGGAGTCGAGCCTCCCTGCGAACAAATCCCGCCCTACACCGGGATTGGCAGTTATCTTTGATTGGCAGACAAGCCATCCAATAGACGACGAGCCGTTCCTCACGGTTGTTCAGCGTGCTCGTTCACGTAGGTGAACGCGCCATCCATTGAAACTAGTCTGGACTTGTGTGGCAGAAAGTAGCAGACCTGACCACCGTAAGGCATTTCACATATATTTAGTCGTTTTTATTAATTTAACTAGTCTATATATAGCTCTGTGCGTCATTAGAAAGATGCATTTGTTTACTAAGCGACTCCAAAATACCAGTGAAACGCTAAAAGCTCATCACAAGCTAGGCTAGCCTGCTAACGTAAACATTGCCTGGGTAAAGTTGAAACCTCATGTAAAATAACAACAATAATATATTAATTAAAGTGTATTCATTGCTGGGAATGGCTTTGTCTTTTTGCACAACTATGGTTGTCTGGTTAAATCAGCACACTTTGAATTATTTATGTAGCAGTGTGGAGTGTTATTGAATGTTTTGAATGAGCACTTTGATGAATGATCTAACGTAACTCATCGTCGCTTCAACTCATTAGCTCTGTATTTTGTACTTCAGGTATCACTACTCTTTGTACGGCTCTGCCCAATTCATGGTACTGATCTAGTTAATGTTATGGTTATTTGAGCTTTCTCACAACAAACAAGCTATAAGAAAGGTCATTTACCCCCAAGATGGAGCTGTTACTACTCAGTTTATTATCAAGTGCTGCAACAGTGTTCAGCTACTACTTTCTGTGTCCGGTTGTGGTTTCCTATTGAACTGCTGAATCCTTTGACAGAAGCATGGCGGCAGAGTGGAACGCCTACTACAAGAATGAAGAGGAGGATGAAGAGCAAGAGGAAGGAGAGCAGTCTGCAGGTGAGATGAAAGTCTCCTCATTTCTTCATGTGAGGCGCAAAATAACTACAATCACTCTGATTCGGATTATTCAGCGTTTTCCTCCACATCTCCCCAATTCGGAAACTAGCTTTGACTTGATTGCACTTGCATGTAATGCGGTTTGATGTTATGAACTAACACAAGAGGTTGTGTATGTTCTCAGATAGCATTTGACAACCTAAAAGTGAGACATCGCTTGTTTTTCTTAGGCGATTACAAGAACACAGGGAGAGACAGTTTGGTCTTCCTGGTTGATGCCTGCAAGGAAATGTTTATCAAAGGAGAAGACGGACAGCCCTCTAACTTTGACATGACTATGCAGGTAAAACGGACAGTTGTCTTCACACGGTCTCTTTTGTGAATGTAATATCCATCCATGTACTGTAACAACTGGAAATGTTTGGACATTGAGTATTTCTACTTCATCACTATAAGTTGGGACAGCAAACTTGGGGTATTTTTAAGTATCATCTTGATCAAAAAAGTCTTAAAGGAAACCCTATGATAATAACTCTGTGCTCTGTCCTTGTAGGTTGTGCGCAGTGTGTACACCAGTAAGATCATTAGCAGCCACAGGGACCTGGTGGCGTTGGTTTTCTACGGCACGGAGCAGAGCAAAAATCCCAGGAACTCATTCAAACATGTCTACGTGTACCACGACCTCGATGAACCCGGTAGGATGCTCACTTTTTCAAGCTAAACACTGTCTAGCTGCAAACAAAAAGGTGGGCACACTCTTTGTGCGCAGGTTTCTTGCCTCGGACAGATTCAGTTTTGTATCGTATTATTGTTCCTGCATGTTATTTCACAAAAAACAAGAACACTTAAAATACCAACAGAGTGAGTTTAATGAGTCCTCTTACATTTATCTGTCTGTCTGTGGCCTTATTTTCCACAGGTGCAAAGCGAGTGCAGGACGTTGACGCTCTGCGGGGGGATAAAGGTGCCCAGCTAGCGGCAGAGACCATGGGCAGTGGGGAGACGTCATTAGGCGACGCCCTGTGGTGCTGCGCCAACCTTTACAGTGACATTAAGCTACGCCTCTCACACAAGCGACTCATGATCTTCACCTGCAGGGATGAACCACACATGGGCGACAGTGCGAAGGACCGACAGGCTCGCACCAAGGCCAGTGACCTTAAAGAAACCGGTATGTCTGAAGCAAAGAGTGATCCTCTCAACCGCATAGCTGGCTGTTGCTAAAAACGTAACATTGGAGGGGTTTATACATTAAGCCCGTATGTCGTGGACTCATTTGACTAATCCGTTTTTTTCTCAGGTGTCATCATTGACTTGATGCATCTGATGAAACCGGGTGGTTTTGATGTCTCGCCCTTCTTTCGTGACATTGTAAGTCCACCTGAGGATGAGAGTGAGTTGGGGCTGCAGCTGGAGCCTTGCGACAAGCTGGAGGACCTCCAGAAGAGGGTGCGGTCCAAAGAGCAGAAGAAGAGAGCCATGGCCAGGTAGAGATGAGTCACGTGTTAGCATTTCCAGAAAGTTGTTCGCGTTGCCTCGCTTTCTACGCATTAGTCACTTTCTTTTGTGTCCTTTCAATCACTAAACTCCTCCTCTCTCCTATTCTCCACACTGTCCTTCATACTTCCCTCTCTTTAGGTTAAACCTGTGTCTTGGTGAGGGCATAAATGTCGCTGTGGGGATCTATGCAACTGCCGTGACAGCTCGGAAACCAGGTCCCATCAAACTTTACAGGGAAACCAACGAACCCGTCCGCAGTAAAACCAGAACCTTCCACACACAGACGGGCAGCCTGCTGCTGCCCAGTGAGATAAAGAAAGCTCAGGTAAATGCAGACTTATACTTTATACTTAATATATGCTAAGTTTAGTTTGCTTGTTTCATAAAAGTGAAAGATGTAAATTGTTAAATATGCCGTACACTGTCAGTCAGGTTAGATAAAACGCTTACATTTCAGTTCAGCTCTCAGTGATTTTGATGGTGTGCCTGTCTGCTGCAGACGTATGGTAAGAAGCAGATAGTGATGGAGAGGGACGAGGTGGACGCCATCAAGAAGTTTGAAGATCCTGGACTGGTTCTGATCGGATTCAAACCGATGGAGAGGCTCAAACTTCACCACCACATCCGACCTGCTGTCTTCATATATCCTGAGGAGGGCGAGGTGAAAGGTAACACTGTGTGCATGTGTGCGTTTGACCTCAGAGCTAATGGTATTATTAAATATTAAAACCACAACACTGACTGTGTTCAACAGAGAAGTAATATTTTGATAAAAGCCAAAATACTAAAGACGACGTCATTGGTACTGAACCTCTATCTTGTCAGTTTGCCGAGCTCTAACATATCCTTTGTTTCCCACCTCAGGCAGCGCGTGTCTCTTCTCTGCCTTGTTGACAAAGTGCAGCGAACGGGACGTGTTTGCTCTGTGCCGCTGCGTCTCTCGCCGGAACTACCCGCCTCGATTTCTTGCACTGGTTCCTCAAAGAGAACAGGTCGATGAGGGGAAAGTACAGATTACACCACCAGGTAAGACGCTAGACTAGCAGACTTTAGCTCCTTTCACAATTCCTTCCACTCTATTTGGCTCCTCTAGCTTTTGAAGAAGTTGATCAGTTTACAGCGATAATGCAGCAACTATATTATAGTGTGGGTGATGTCGTGTATTTAAGTCTGACGGCAACTTGTCACCTCTGTTGCCTGTATCAGGTTTCAACGGCATCTTCCTGCCATACGCTGACGACCTGCGGACTCTGGATCCTCCTCAATGCCCGTCTGCCTCGCAAATACAGGTGGACAAGATGAAGGAGATCGTCTCCAAGCTGCGCTTCAAATACAGGTGGCTGCACATGTTACAGAGATCTTACTTTAGAGATGCCTAAACAATGGATTTGTAGCAAAACAGTGTGTCAGCAAGTGTCTTAGTGTTGTTTTGCCGTCTCATTGGGATGCTCTTCCTCTGGGAACATTCATCTAATTAACAAAAGACAAATGTATAGCATGAGAAAGTATTTTTTCAGACTCTTTGGGGTGACAAATTGACAATTAGCAAGTGGGATCATTGATAACAAGGTCATACAGTTGGTTTCTCTCTGTGACATGTTTTTATTCTTTGTAATTTAACGCAGGAGTGACGCTTTTGAGAATCCAGTCATCCAGCAGCATTACAGGAACCTGGAGGCCTTGGCCCTGGATATGATGGCTCCAGAGGACACAGAGGACCTCATCAGTAAGCTGCAGACCAACAAACATCCAGAGATCCTGGTTGTGGCCGGTACAACCGTCTCCCATCTCACTGTCTCTCTTTTTCTGTGTCTCAGTGCCAAAGGTGGATCAGATTAACCACCGTCTGGGTCCACTGGTTGAGGAGTTTAAAGATCTGGTCTATCCTGCCAACTACAACCCTGAGAGCAAACCAGCTGCCAAACGCAAAACAGGTCAGAGCTGGAATCTTAAAAGTAAATCAGATTTCCTGTATCTGTTGTTTTTGCTTGACTCATTACAGAGTGTCTGTCAGTACCAAAAAACTTTGAAAAGCATCAATAGCTGCTGTAGTTACTTTGTGCTGTAGTGCAGTAGAAATCAGTCATCTTGACTGAATGTTTTCTCTTCGAATTCACTCGCAGCTGATGCCGGAGGCGGAGCTGAGAAGAAGCCCAAAGTGGAGGTATCGGAAGACGAGCTGCGCGCCCATGTGCAGAAGGGCACCCTTGGAAAGCTGACCGTGCCCATGTTGAAGGACGCCTGTAAACAGTTTGGGGTCCGGACCACTGGCACCAAGAAGCAGGAGCTGATAGATGCTTTGATTGCAAAGCTGGGCCCATGAAGAGTTAGACTAGAAATGTCAAATCCACAAATCAAGTTCTGGTCAGTTGTGTGAGCTATCTGAAAAGCAGGTAACAGGTTTTACACTTTGTGTGTTGCCTCTGAATTTTGGGACAGATCAGGACACTGTTCGGTGTACAACAAAAAAAAAAAAGTTTCATGTTGTTGGATCATGGTTCAGTACAGCTCACTGCTCAGTTAATTCATGTTTGAATGTAAAAAAAGAAGTAAGTAAATTTCTTGTGACAAGAGCCGAAAGTGGTAAAGTTGGCTACGCCTTACGTGCAGTGAACACACTGTGCAGTAAACACAGCCATAAAAGCCATAAAATGACTGTTGACACTTGTGACAATTGTGCATTTGCATTAATAAAACAAAAACTTTTTACAGTCCTGTCTAGTTTTGGGGTTTTTTTAGTAACTTTGTGAGTCAGTGTACTGTACATGTTAAGCTGCATTTCCAGTTCTTCTTGTGACATGAAAGAAGGTGTGTTCTACTAAAATAAGACTGCAGCATACCTGGACTGTTGTTTTGCCCCACAGCACAGTAAAGTGAAGGAGGTGATCCTGTTGGGGGCAGGCCTCCACAGGCAAAGGTTTCTGCACAACAGCAGGAAGACGGAGTCACACACAACTTTGACTTTGTTGAGTTGCAACAGGTTTTGACGATTTGAGGTTTAGACTGCAAGGAGAGGGCATTCCTGCCGGAGTATACACCAGGTAATGGTGCTTAAAGAGCATTTTGCAGTTGCTATAGGTTACTTTGTATTTTATATGTCAAGCATTCTGTTTTGGTTTGTCCTGTCTTGAAACTATGTAAACTATGTACAACTGAAATGACAGTGCCGTGAAACTGATCCAGATGTTTTGTGTTGGAAGCTATTGCAGATTCAATCCTGATATTCTAGTTTTAAATTTGAGTTGTTTGTACATTAACATAAACGTTGCTGAAATTTTAGGGCTTTTATATTGAAAATTCCTGAGGGAAAGAACTGTCACATATTCTCACTACCTTGACACCGGCTGACGGTCTGCCAGATACGGAGCAATGGAGTGTCAGTGTGACAAGGACGAGGATGCTATTGCAGGTAAGGAGGAAATTTAACAACATTATATGTCTGCAGCATTTCATAGAGAATATGCAAAGTAGTTTTTTGTACTCTGACTACTCTGAAGACGGGGAGTTAATGAGATGTTTGTTACTCACTTAATGGTTTCAATCACATGAAATAATTTTGTCTTCAGGGCTGCATAATGCAAGCTTTGATAGATTTGTAAAATGTTGCTCATAGACTGGAGTACATCGTCTATAATGTCAAGTTAGCAACAAAATCTTTGAATTTGTTATTTTTCAAAATGAATGTAAGCATTCCTTGTTAGTCCCGGCAATTTTAGAAAAGTATAAAATGTTTTGCAGTTGTACGTTTGTTTCAGATTTAATATTTAAGAAAGTAATATGTATATGTGGAATATGCAGCAGCTGTGAGCAGCCGTATTTAACTATGGGCTTAAGTTTCCTGTCAACAAAACAACCTCAAATACATAAGATGATGATGTCAGCTTTACATGTGAAGATCCAAATGAAAGCGTTTATTTTCAGCCTAAACTTTGATATGCTTGCAGGCACTCACAGACACAAAGCCCTGCATTCAACAATAGGGGTTTCTTGGGATTTAGGCTATTTCATTCAGTGTTTCACATTTAGGTGAAAGGTAAACCCCATGACAGCATTGCGATACGAATGTCATGTTTTCTTCCCTCTCTGTTTAGGGCTCTGGATGAATGGCAACAGGGTCCAGATGGGAGCTGTTACTGTGGTGGGGTATCTTCTCTACAGATTCTCACAGAGTCAGTCACCCACAGATACACACACATTCACATTCCAACCAGAAATATCCTCTGACATTCTGTAGAAGCCACGTCGCTCCCCTGATTGATTGACCCGTCCTCATCAGAGATAGTGCGTGTGGAAACTGGAGAGCACAGAAAAAATTAAATCTGCTTGAGTTCATCAGAAATGGCTTTGATGAGAACAGACATCATTGATGGTGTTATCAGGAGCGCAGCCGGGAATTCTGGGTCGTATTTACAGAGGTCTATTTTAGTGACAAATGTCAACGTGCAGCAAACCAGCAGATCCATGCACATCCATTTACTGATCAAAGACACACGTGACTAAAGAATAACGCAGGTGATACTTTTCTAACGGTAAACTAGAAAAGTATTAAACTATAAACTGTCTATATTTAGTTTATATTTAGTGACATGATTTACGTCCTCAGTAGCAAATAATCACATTGTGCCTGCGTGCACAAACAAACAAAAATCATCTCAGTCATTCCAAATGCAGCTTTTTTATATTGGAGGACCAAGTTACATAATTCAGGATAAAAAGGTTCAATGTAAAAGGAAATCAAATTTTCCCCTCTTATAAGGAGATCATTTCAAAATGCAAACTTGTTTTTAGTGGGTGAGTTATCATTTGCAGGTAGATTATTGCCAGTGTATTAACTTAATTGTCTGTATTTAAAGTCACTTGAAGGATCTAACAACAAAAACATGAAAACTGAATGATATGATCATTTGAATAATGACCCTTGTTGTACCCCCAAATCATCTTACTATCACCTTTAATGATGTCTGCTGTAATACGTTGTTTTCCCTGCAGCGCTCCCAGCTCTGATCCGTTGGCCGATTCATCTGTTCTGCTCTCTAACTGGTGAGTTTGCTTAGGTTGATTTATCACTCACCCCCACAGCCTGATTTTGCACTGCACAAATAACTATACATGATAGATAAAATAACCACAATGATCTAATATGACTGTGTGTGATCACAAGAACATTAATGTGTGTTTTTTCTGCCTCAGGTCTGTCATCTCTTTGGGAGTGGGTGAGCCATCTAGTGGGAACTCTTCGTGGTACAAAACATACATCCCTCATATCTGATCCACAGAGATAAAATGTTTCATCTACGATTTAAGAAAAATCAGACACTGACTTTTCTCTTCATGTTTTGTGTCTCAGGGATCCAGAGCCTGTGTAAATGGTTGGCTCGAGTCTGGCGGTTTTTCGCACGTGAGTGCTGCTGTTGATTCCTCACTGTGTGCTTCAAATTGACACAACAGCAATTTAGTATCTCAAGGGTCCGGAGCTCTTTAAGTGATAGATCTGCGTAATAATTACAGATCTATAATTAACAGTTAAACTGACGACTTATAATCTGCTCCTCCATCAGGAGTTTCCTCCAAGTTTAAGCTTGATGCTGTTATCCGAGCAATCACAGGTCGGTTCACCTTAATCTTCCTTTGATGCATTTTGCTTTTTCTTGTAAAAAAGAAAATCCACTCTGCTCTGTTGGGTTTGGTCTACTTTTCTGTAAAGTTCTTCTGCATTATTTATCCAATCCAGGGTCATCAGATGGAACGCTAGATCCGACCAGCAGCAGTCCCAACAAACCGGGCCTGAGGCTGATCCTCCTGGGCCCCAAGGGTGGAGGACGGACCTCCCTCGCAGAGGATTTTGTTGGGCAGCAGTGAGAAAACGACACCCAGTGATCCTCTAATGGAGAGCACTGAGAGAAGGATGATAATGGATGGTAGAGAGGTGACAGTGATCGACACCCCAGATCTTTTGGGCACTTCACTGGGGAACAGCAAGAGAGCAAGGGAAGCTCTTAGGAGCCTTCAGCTCACCGGTCCTGGACCACACGCCTTCCTGTTGGTGATGCGAGCTCCGGGCACCAGCATGGAGATTGTCCACGATGTGGCTCAGGAGATCAGAGCCACGCTTGAACTGTTTGGAGATGGGGCCATGGGGTACATCATCCCAGTGCTCACCCATGCAGACCGTCTGGGTCGAAAGATTACTGTAGATAAGCTGCTAAATGCGGACACCAGTCTGAAAAAGGCTCTGGCTCTATGTGACCAGAGGCCAGAGCTGGTAGCCTGCAGGCCAGACTGCCCCCCAGGGGCACAGAGAAAGATGCGCAAGCAGCTGTTGGGGCGTGTAATAGAGATGGACACCCTGAGGGGGCATTTTGTCCACGAGCTGCAGAGGAAGGAGGACCGCATCAGGGAGGAGCTGCTAGCTGACATGGCCTCCGCACTGGCTAGGAAAGTGGGAGAGATGTAAATAAGGGAGGATGAAGGAGAGCTGGTGGTGGTGTCTGTGTGAAAGAGTTGTTGGGGTGGCGAAAATTTAAGGAGGCAGGATTCATTCAAGTGTTACACATGCAATTTTGAGTTTGAGTGTAAGGGGGATTCTTGGTATGAGGTATTTTTGTCGCTTTGTTGGTTCACTACTCTCCAAAGGAATTTACAACCATCGGCCGCCTTTTGTTTTTCAACGTGCCGCAGATGTTTTCGGTTAGATATGCTCACACAAGTTTTCACATTCTGACGTGTTGTCATTATTAGATGTCCATTAACTCTTCTGTATAGGTCTGTGCCTCGTGTTTTCTTACTCTGCTCCAGTGCTCAGCCCTCCCCTATCTTTCATAATTTATTAGAGATATCAAACTTTAAAGATGATCAGGGAAAATAAACTGAAGTCAAACTGGAACTTGAGTTCAGCAGTGCTCTCTAATGTGCTGTGCTTTCTCCAGAAGCCTCTGAAATATAATTTGGACAAAGGATTACTGAAATATGAGATGGCTCAAAATTAATTGCAGGTTTTATAGACTATGAGCGGAGAACATAAAAAAAAATCTTCATTGTGGTAATGTATGACAGTGACAAATTGATGGTATGGTATAATAATATTAGTAAATCGATAAATCAGTCAAGCTTTAATTGGGGAATATTAATTTCATCTCAGGGCAGAGTGGCCCTGCGGTTAGAGAGAACATTCAGCAAAACAGCACAGACCTTCAGCAGACCAGTCAGCGTCCTTATGGGCATGATGCGTAATCTTTAGCACAAGGAATAAAATGGCATCCACTCGTCTGCTGTTCTTTTGTCAGGCCTGACCTCTGATCTGAGAGAAATAGAGAAGACAACAGAGAGAGAAAAGGTGGCTTCTCTTCACACCCTCCAGGTGTCTGAACCTGACCACAAGACAGAGGGGTGCAAAGAATCATTATCATCACACACCTGCATCTATATCTGGTGCCTGAAAGCAGCCATTGTCATTTTGCAAATTAAACATCTTTAGGATTGATATGATGAAGCATTAGAAAGGAAAATTCTTATGTTCATTATTTTTGTTTGAATTGCTGTGTTTCGTTGTCAACATTTTAACATCTGCTATCCTCACTGACCTAAGCCCTGCACAGTTTAGAAATCAAGTGTCAGCAGATCACTGATAATGCACAACTTCCTATAAGTGTTAAAGTTGTGTATCACTGATCTTTTACAGATGTGATTGGGAAATACTGGAGTTTTGGATCAGTTTAGCCGGAACACTATATAAGAACTTCTTCTTTAGCACTATTACTTTTAAAAATGGTTTTGACAGTGAAGGAATCCAACTGAGGAAAAGAGATTTTGGAATTTATTTGGATTATTCATAGTGCTGTGGACATGTCCTGGGAATAAACACAGCTGACCGGTGGCAGTCCTACTAAAATGGATAGAGTTTCCGTTGACTTGATCAAGAAAGTGCCAAAGTCTGAATTAAATTCGAAATGGCCATTCACAGTGTCAAACATACTGTGAATGAACAGTTATTTGCAGCATTTTAGCCACTTTTAGCTTGTTGTTTTGCTTTTCTGCCTGCATAACATTTGCAGGAGTTTGCAAAAAAAAAAAAAAAAAAAAGACTAAATGCAGCTTTGCAAAAAATGACTAAAAGTCACAGTAGTGGTTGATTTAGCAACACATGTGGTCAGTGGAGGTATTTGCGTGTGTCATTTTTTGGCTAAGATCAAATTCAGCAGGAGTAACACCCCCAATAACCAAACAAACCATGAGCTGAGGTGATTCATCGTGTCAGATTGTTTCAATAAACTCAAGGCGCTTTTACACTACATATTTCATTCAGCCATGTATACATGCATTCATAAACTGATGCAAAGTTTCAACTGCTCATCGGTTTGGGAGTTAATCATTCATACACAGATGGTACAGCTTTTGGGAGCATTTTGGATTTCAATATCCGGCCCAGGAATACCACAACACGGAGATCGAACCACCGATTATCTAATTTTGGATGACCCACTCTACCTCCCGAGCCACAGCCGCCCACAGCTCTTGCCTATTTACACATCCAGCAGTCCCTACCAACTGAAAAATGTCTGGCTCTTTAGCCCCTAAATATTCAACAGCTAGTTACTAACTTTGTCTGCACACTAAGCAAACACACTGGGACTGAAGCAAAACAATGAAGTTACGATCCTAAAAGAGCCACCAGACTCCGAGCTTCACAATGGCTTTTCAGAAACCTGTGGGTGACGTCACGGAAACTACATCCATTCTTTATACTGTCTATGGCAACTCCAGAGTCATTGTTAATGTGAATTAAATTATACTGTTGGACTAATTTTTGTTTTAAGACAGATTCCTCTTTTTATTCCTATGCACACACAGCAGGTTAGCGGTGATTTTCACTGTGATATGCTTGGAAGAGATTGGTCAATAAAGGTTTGTCTATCAAGAATAAATCAAAGTGTCACAATCGTTTCATGAGAAGAGGTAAAAATATTTTTATTCCAACTTTACAGGCAACAGTGTAGTTATAGCTACTTTCTGCGCATTCAGCGCACAGAAATGAAAGCTGAAGTTACAACCCAGTTTTCAAAAAGCTGACACGCTGTGTAAAATATAATTAGAGACATATTTAATTTAACATAGCACAAAGACGACTGATCAAATCAACACATTTCACTGATTTTGGAAGATTATATGCCCATTTTTTTAATTTAATGCCTGCAACATGTTTCAAAAAAAGCTTGTGGAAACCAAAGAGTGGAAACTTGGCCTAAAAGTTATTAAACTTTTTATTTTATTTTATTGCCTCTACGTCTCTGGTGCAACAGGATGTAAAGCGGCGCTGTGTTATTTATTTATTTATGTATGTATTTTAAACATGCCCTCTCTCAGAATAAAGTGGAAAATATAGGGTTTCACAGCCTCAGGGGAGGGACTGCTGCTTCCACTGTCTACTGACGCAGGCGGTGACAGCAATATGGAGCCAGGGGGACGCTACTGCGCATGCCCGTGTCTGCACGGACGGAGAGAGAGAGAGAGCGAGGCAGACACAGAGAGTGAGAGAGAGAGAGAGGGCTTACAGCGGGGTAAAATTGGCAAAGACAAAGGACTGAACAGTGTTTAGGCAAACAGGAGAGGGTAGACTGACTTTTTAGACCGGTTTATTATAGCCCAGCTGTGCCAGCACCGACAGGAAGAGGCCAGGTAAGCGGTCGGTTGGACAAAATGAAGTTATAAGACGCAAAGGAAGCGTTGTGTTTGCTGTAGACACGGGAGTCACGTCGAGCAGCCACAAGATTGACGCCAGCTATCTCTTACTATCATGGATTAATAGCATCTGTACGCGTGTGTGTTTCACGCTATAACGGTAGATACCCCCCTTTTTAACGGACTGTAAGCTCTCTAATGTGTTGTGTTTTCTCGTGTACGGCGCTGTTGTCATATTTTGCTAGCTTACTAACAGCAGCCTGCTTCCTCTATCCAGTCCAAGCTGCTGGAAATGTTTACCTTCTTCTCATTTTGGGGTCTGCTGACCAAGAGGAGCTTGTAGCAGCTTTTAATGTGATCTCAGCTATCTATCACCGTTAAACACACACTCAGCATTGTTTCAAAGTGTGGTTTAAAGGTGTTTGGCTGCTGTTCCCATTAAGTAAGCAGTTTGAATTTGTTATTTTGGCCTCTGTTAACTTCATGGTGTGTGTTTTTTTTGTCTTTCTTTCAGGTGTTTTTGTCTCCTTTTTCGGCCACCCTTTCCTGCTCCATATCGAAATCCCTGTTCCAGTGGAGGGGACGCTTCATGGTCAGCAGCCTGGTGATGGAAAGAACTGCAAAGCTATAGGCTTGGTGACTGGATGGAAAGAGCTGTCAGCACGCTCGCAGGAGATGGAGGAAGTGGAAAAGCACAGACAGCAGCAACAGTTTGATTGACGACACCGCTGTGGTGTTGTTGGAGCGCCGATCTTTCATTTGGGAGTCATCTGGAGTATCTTCCTTTCTTTGCGTGTTTTTTTTTTTTTTGTGTGTTTTTTTTTGACCGCATTCCCATCTTGAGCTCCAGTTTCCCGCTTGACCTTTGTTCACATCTCCCCCTCCAGAGCAAGCAGGTGTTGCCGTGTATAACAGCCGCAGGTCTCATTTACCTTGCAGACCCCTCCCCTCCCTCAACCATACACAAAGACACACGAGCTCCTCTCTTCCAGGCGGCTGAGAGGTTGCTATGGCAATGGTTGTCATGATGCTGATGTAGCGTCCTGAAGGTAGTAGTTGTGGAGGTAGTGGTGGAGCCGGAGGAGGTGGTGCCGGAGGCGGCGGAGGTGGTGGTGGTGGTGAACGTCCAGGGATGGGAAGCGCTCCGTATCCAGCCGGTGAGTGGAAGGGGAAGGGGCGAGGCGGCCTGCAGGAGCTGGGCTGCATGCGCTGGAAGGTCAGCAAGCAGAAAGGAGGAGGAGGAGGCGGAGGGGAGGTGGTGGTGGGAGCAGAGGAGAGAAGGTGCAGGGATCCCACGGATTCTCAGCAGCAGCAGCAGGATCTCTCATCCTCCTCTTCCTCCCTCACCCCCCCACTGCCTCCTCAACCCTCTCTGACACCTCCGGCCATTTATCACGAGAAGCAGCGGAGGGAGCTCTGCGCCCTGCACGCGCTCAATAACGTCTTCCAGGACGGGACGGCCTTCAGTAGGGACACCTTGCAGGAGATCTACCAGAGGTGAGGAAGCTGGTACATCATTCTAGACCAAAATTCAGTTTGAGCGCACGAAACGTTGCGGGTAACCTTTTAATCTCTCGCCAACCTGTTGCAGGCTTTCTCCCAGCACTCTGGTGACACCTCACAAGAAGAGCATGCTGGGGAATGGGAACTATGATGTAAATGTCATTATGGCAGCCCTGCAGACTCGTGGGTTTGAGGCAGTGTGGTGGGATAAAAGAAGGTATGTAGGCTCCTTTTTCATGCACTAGAAAATATACAGTTCCTTTATTTACCTTTATTTATACTTTTTTCTTTACTCTTGTTTATTTCCCCCTTGTTTGCATTGGTTATGTTGTCGCTGCAGGTTATCTGCTGTCCTTCAGTGTTTACCTAAATTTTGTCTTAGACCCACCTGTCTTGTTTTTCTTCTTTCTTCTCTCTTCAACGCCTCTGCTACCTAATCAGCAGGGACGTGAATGATCCTTTTGACCAGTCAGCAGTTTCATCAGTTGACAAAGTCTTGAGACAGTTTTATCAGCAATCCCACTTCCCTCATTAACAGGCGTACATGGCTGTTCACAGACCACAGGCTTGCCTTTATCAGTAAAACATTTAATGTTATCAGAAAAGCCACATTCCTGTTTCTCTGGCTTGACCAGAACATGAACCAAATCATAGTTAGCCCCAATCAAGTGAAAAACAACAACAGCAACTCTCCTCTCTGTGGACATGATAGGTTTAATTCAAACTACAGCATGTGATTAAAGCTTTAACATTTTTGTTGTTGTAAATATTCAGCAGCGATAACTTAACAGATTACCACTTAAAACTTCCATTCCCATTGCTGTGCAGTGTACTATACATTTCCTGCTATAGTGTGAGACGCGTTTTTGGTTAAAGTTACATTGTAGCTGTGACACGTGGGACGGTTTTTATAACTCTCCTTGTTGGTACATTCAAATTCTTATGGAGAAGTCTCTACATGTTGCTGTATTTACAAAAAACAAAAGCTCATGGCAGTTTGGTGTAATCTTCATTGTTGTCTATAGAAAGTTTCTAAATTCATGGTGCAGTAGATACATATAGTGCCAACTGGTCAACTGCTTTTTGTTTAATTTCCAGCTACATCAACATAATGTTTTTTTGTATTTTGTGTACTGTGGAAATTGTTAGCATTATGCCCTTTATGATAACTATCTCGAGCAGGTTTCAAGTTTATTTTCCTTTATGTCAAACAGACAAACCAAGCTCTGATCTAGATATGACCTTTTGCTTTTCATGTGAATTTTTTCTACCTGCTTTGAAGGAGAGGGCGAGACGTGAGAGAGCATTCATTTGGTTGGCTGCTTGGTGACACTAAATCCTACACACTGGACCTTTAACTCGCTGCCGATCTTCTGTCTCCCCGCACACAACACAAAAGGGAAGTGTAAAAACTGTAAATGTTTTCTTTCTTCCTTCAGGGATGTAGGCAGCATCGAGCTGTCCAACGTGACGGGCTTCATTCTGAATGTGCCATCCAACCTGCGCTGGGGGCCTCTCCGGCTGCCGCTCAAACGCCAGCACTGGATAGGAGTCAGAGAGGTGGGAGGGGTCTACTACAACTTGGACTCCAAGCTGCGTAGCCCTCAACCCATCGGCAACCCGGATGAGCTCAGGTGAGAGTGGTGAGATGTATGCGTTTGTTCTTATTATAGTGGATTCATCTGTCATGATACGCCAGATTTGTCCACTTTTAGCAGCAGGGTTGTGGTCATGGTGATCCAAGGATGATTATGTTAATCTGTCTGTCTAAAACTTTGGTCCAGACTTTGATTTAATTACATCTATAGCACTGGCCTGTTTACTATGGAACTTGATACTGAGTTGGGTACTAGTTTCTGTGACATAACACTTTGAATTTGTCCACAGCTGGACGGCATGTTTACTGCAAAGTAAAGTGTTTGCAGTAGATTAACTTTGCAGCACAGATCGTTACAACTCTGATCACACAGAAAAGAAGAGGGCATCAGAAAATAGTTTGGCTCCTGTCTGTTACATAAGATTGAGCAACCAATGCTACATTACACAAGAGCTGCAGAACCAAACGCAGTTCACACAAGGATCAAGTATGGTGCATTCCTTTATGAAGTTGTTGATTTAAAGTATTGGATCTAAACACCTGTTCTGGGATAACCAACTTCAGAAGCTGAAGTCATTGGTCATTAACTGATTGGGGAAGAAACTATATGAAAAAAGGATCCAGGTTGACTTTTAGTAAAGTTATGGTCAGCACAATAGAATTATAAAAAAAACTCTGGTTTGTTTATTTCCCGTACATAAGTCATATTTATTCAACTTAGTATAATGACCAACCCCACAGTCTGAGAACTGATTTAAAGGAGCAGTTGAACATTTTAGCTAGGAGTCATCACTTGGCTCAACATTTTGTCAGCCTCTTTGTTTGCCATCACAGGAGCAACAACATTGCAGTTAACTTTATAGAGACCTGTCTCAAAATAAACAAGAGCCTTACTGTGATGGAAACTATGACCAAGATGCACACTTTGTATATCTCTGTGTGGAAATTTGATACTTCACATCTTTTTACAGATAATACACAGACTAAAGCAGGCTGATCTCAGAGTCGAGTGTGTGGGCATGCGTGAGGTGTACTTAACTGATTAGGGCAGGAAATAACATATTTTTCATATTTGTATATAAAGTGTGTTGAAGAAAAGGTGTCAGTAAAATACTGAGTGTTTATATAAACAAAAAAAAAATCTTAAGATAAGGAAAAGCATGAACCAATGAACTGCAAGCACATGACAAACTAGAAGGGCACTGTGAGAGCGCAGAGTTCCACCAAGGCCATTAAACAGGTCTGCAAGTGCAAGCACTATGGCTGCATTACAGTTTATCTATACTGCAGGTCTATACTGCAACTTTGATTCTGCAAATTTGATTTCATGTATACATTTGTGCACCTGCTCTGTTATTTCGCTCCAATCCTCCATGGTCCTTTCTGCACCTTCCACCAAGTTTCATGAAAATTTGGCCAGTAATTTTCCAGAATTCTGCTGACAAACAAACAAATAAACAAATGACACAGAAAACATAGTCTTGCATAACCAGACCTATCTCAGCAATGGAGAATGATCCGACTGAACACATTATCATTCTGGTATAGAAAAAATAAAACACTCTGTGTTGTTTTCACATCAGTCACTCTTGTTTTGGGCGGTGCTAAACCCAGGATGCAGTGATGGTGCCCTTGCAAAATAGTTTCGGGGGAAACTTGTTTTTGTGGAACATGTGCATGAGGGGAGGCGAGCCTGGCGAAATCCCTACAAAGGAAAAAGTAACTGCTGCTAGCTCGTTTACATTTGTACCAATAAAAACCAAGTAAGGGTAACTTGTCATTTTCAGCGTATGGGTTGCTGTTGTTTCATGTAGCGTTGGGGGTCTGTTAACACACATAGCGGAAGGTGAGGCGAATGCTGACTGACATAGTTGGTTCTCCATAAGCGGTTTATACCAACAGCCTACTTCCTGCTAGTCAGACTACTGAACACATAGCCTTCTTGGCGAAGGTAATCGATATACCTAAGCTAAGTTAACCAGCTGCTGGCAATAGCTCTATATGTTTACCGTATGGATAATATGTCAAACTATTACTTTAAAGCGGCGCTAATCAATATTTTAGATAAACAACAAATCAAATGACCGTGTGCAATGCGAAAGGGCGCACTCATAGTGACAAACACTTGGAGAATAACCACAGACTGGACAGTTTCTCTCAATCCTTTGGAGAGTTTCAGTGCCTTTTAGCTCATTGTTTTGGTTTTCTCCACTCTCATTAGCCTTTTTCAGTTTTCAGCAATATAGCTCTTATAAACCGATTGCATACTACCGGTGCCTCAGATAGACAAAGTTAGCAACTACCCTATGTATAGCATGACTCTAAAGTCTGTGGATGTGTGAATAGGCAACAGTTTCTCCATAAGTCACCATATTAAAATGTCCAATTTCACAGCAGAAATAAACATGTTTACAGCCTGGTTCACAAATCCGCTTTGGTCTCTATAGCTAATTTTAATTATGCATAATTAACAGTGTCGCAGCTTTGATTGACAGGTAAATGCGGTTACAGATGGCTTATTAAAGCACGCAGGCGCCATTCCACAGGCCTCAGGTCCACCGTCCAACATCTTTGCTGATATTTAGATTAGCTGGGAGGTGGAAGCAAGCCAGTGCCACATACTTTCAGCTTCAAAACAGTGCTTCAGAAAGTGTGACAAAGTGGGTCTGTCCATCTTTTATACTGTCATTGGTTGGCCATAACAACTGTAGAAAGTGATGATATGTTACTGTTGTGTTTTTGCTGCCTCTTAGTGGCCAAAAAATGAATTAGCCGATTTAAAGCAGGCCTTTAAAATCATGACCCAGTTTGTCTTTTTTTTCTACAACCGAACGCAAAAGAGTTGTTCTTCTTGCTTTTCACCATTGTAACGTCGGCTGTCCTTTTCATCCCAGGAAGTTTCTCCGCCAGCAGCTGCGAGGGAAGAACTGTGAACTCCTATTGGTCGTCTCGGAGGAAGTGGAGGCACACCAAACATGGCGATCTGATGGCTAAGTGGTATTAACCAGCCGATCACAGCTCCACCTGGGCCGCCGGGCCAATCACAGAATGAATGGGAGAGGAAGTAGAGTCGTGCACAGCCAATCACGTGGATGCACACTTGCAGATGTATTTTCTTTCCCTTTTTTGGGTTTTGTTTACACACCCATTGCTGGACTCTTCTGGTAAGATGCAAAGCAATGAAGGAGGCAAACACTTTACAGGGAGAATCAAAGAATCACAGTCCTTTACTCACAACACAGTTAAGACTTATACAAAGTTACTATTCAGTTTCTGCTATTCTTGTGCTTTTATATATATTGACTATTTTTCAATGTCAGTTTTGATCCGTTTAATTTTTATTTGTTTTCCTTTGTACTGTTGAAGTTTCCAAAGTCATGGGAGATCAGGCTTTATGAAAAATGCTGTTTATCTGCCTGTCTCCTTCAGTGATCCTCCCCGCTTCAGTCATGATGTTCACCGATGTGCCGTCATGTTTTTGTCCCTTCCCCTTCATGTTCCATCCACCTCCGTCCTTCACTTTCACCAAAGCGTGCCCTTTCCTTGTCTCAGCGTGACTCCATCTCCGCACTCCTCCTTCTCTATTCACATGTCAAAATCAGTGACTTATCACGTTGCCAAATTTGTATTTCATCCACTTCCCAAACACTTCTGGCACAGTCTGAGCCTATACTGTACAGAGGCTGTGCTGACACAACAGTTTTATATGCAACAAATCAATGCAACACCCGGGCCAAGCACTCCCTCTAGTGGATGTTTGCCTCAGTTTCCTTTCAAGGAAGACGTAACCGCATCATTCATCCCTGTTTTTTCTTCTTTTCACATTCAGATGTAATGCAGAGTGCTTCTCATTGAGGAAACAATGCAATAGTACGGACTATCATCTTTCAGTAGAATTATACTGTATCATGATATAATATTTATCAAATTAGGGTGAGAAGAAAACCTGTTGTCCAAATTATTGATCAAATCTAAAACTACCAAAAATATATCTGCATACCATGTGCAGTTATAGCATGGCAGTTTTTGAGCAGTCAACAAAAACTAATGAACTCAAGATCCAATTACAGTCTTGTTCTGGAGCTTTCAACCACATCTCATGGTCCTTGTTCAAACTTTCCAGTGGAACATAGACAGAAAATTCATCGGCAAATCAAATCATTTAAGTAATTTTCACAAACAAAAATGGAATTTATGACTGTAAACTGAATATTCTTTGGTTTTTTGACTATTAGTTGGACCAAATCAAACAATTTAGATAAGAGCATTTGGAATATAAGAAATGTAATGGACATGTAACTGACTGAATGAGTAATTAATAACAAAAATAACAGTTAGTTGCAGCTCTACTTTCCAGCATGGGGTTCTATGGCAACTGAGTAAATTTAGTCCGGTGATGACGATGATGCGTGATTCAGTTTAGCTCTGGCCAAGCGAGTAAGTGATAATAAGTAATAATAATTGGAATAGTTAGAGTTATTGTTAGAAATCATCATATCGATATGAGAAAATATATTTTTATTTGTCCATATCACCCACTCTTGCTTAGAAAAGTCACAATAATTCCTTGCACAGTGGTAAAATGACACCAGACAGGTATAATAAGGGACGATACTTTTAATCATTGTTTCATTTTATCTTCTCTTTGGCTCCACTTTCGGCCAAAGGGCAGTCCTCTGTAGCACAGGAGCTCAGTTGATGCATGGCTCCTCTTCCTCCTCCTCTTCTTCTTCTTAAACGTCTCTTGTCAAATCTGCCAAACACAGCTCTGAGAGGATGTCATAGATTGTCCCACCAAGTCATACAGAACAGCCAGCGAAGGTTTCTGATGTGTCAGTCGGAGGAGGGTTTTTTTGTGGGTGGTCGCACAAAGGGAAGTTGTCAGATGGAGCACAGTGTGCCTGAATAGAGAATAATGTAGAAAAAGAAAAGTGAAAGTTGACGGGCCGGCTAGCGAGCACATGACCAGTCATGTCATGGTTGATTATTGTGAAATGAGCCTTATGAGAGAGTTTGTAGCTATCAGCTAAAGAGAAACTGTTAATACTATACATGTATTGTCTGTTAACGACAATATCGGCCTTAACTTGTTTACATAAGAAAATATTTGTTGCTCTGAAAGATTAAGAGGGGCTGTGCAGTTTGACATCATGTCAGGAGATTTATTCCAAAGCACCAATTTATCATGAATCTAGAGGAGAAGCAGCTGAAGTTCATCGAATATGATGTTATCACTTTTGCAGCCAAGGGCTTATGTTATGTTATTGATTTAAATGGTTTGATTTTATAAAGACAAGATCACGTTTTTCATTGGTGCATGTCTTATTTTTGGAATGAAACTCTTTGATTCCAGCCCAGTCCGTAGACCTTTAACGTCATATCCAAGTGGACCTGCTTCGAATCGTCACAGAGCTCGTCATTAATTTGCTGGACCCAATCACATCATGACTAGTGTCTCACAATTGCATTGAACGTTTGCTTTTTTTTTTTTTTTTTGCCATGACAATCTTTCAGCCCTGTCTACGTAAGGAATACTGATTGTCACTGTATTTTGTTTTTTTTATTTTTTGCATAGAAATAAAATGCTTATAATGGCACTTTATGTAAAAGATACAGCGTGGGTGTTTTAAATGGGGCGTTCCAAGCTGAACTTGGAAGGAGGTCTTGGTTGTTAGTTGGTAAAATAAGATAGACTTTAATGATACTTGTCACAGCAGCTCATGTACATGAGGTGCTGGTGCTGCATGCTGGTGTTAAAGAGTCTGACAGCTGTGGGAATGAAGGACCTGTAAGCGCTCCTTCTTACATGGTGGGAGTAGCAGTCTGTTGATAATGAAGCTGATAAGGCAACTTAAGTTGAAAGTAATTAAGCACATTTACAAAAGTACTGTACTTCAGTACAATTTTGAGGTTTATTATTCATTTTTGCTACTTCTATCTCACTACATTTCATAGGAATATATTGTAGTTTTTACTCCTTTACAGCTGCAGCCACTAGTTCCTTTTTAAATTAAGTCTAGATCAGTCTAGATTAGACCTTTTTGGTGACTGAGCCTGCATCACACATTTGTGACTGTCGCCTAACAGCAAGATGGTTGCTGGTTCACTCCTGTGCGGAGTCTGTGTGGGTTTTCTCCCAAAGACAGGCAGCCATTTTGACATGGAATACTATGGTCAACACAGGTGTTTCCAATGATGCGAATTAAGGTTCTGTTCCATTTATTGCAGCAGAGACTTTCCAGTTGACCCTGCACCCTGACTCTGTTTGACCTGAATGGAACGGGACCTTAACCAGTATCACTGGTAAACACCAGTGTATACCTGTTTTTCCATGTCAAAATGGCTGCTGAGAAAATTCTAGAAAAATCTACAGGTGACTCTAAATTGAACAGTCATTTGTCTGTATGTGTCAGCCCTGCGATGTCAAGGGTGAACCCCACATCTCGCCCGATGCTGACTGGGATTTGGCTTCAGCTGCCCGTGACCCTGATAATAACAAGTGGTTACAGAAGATGGAGGGATGAGTCATTGGCAGTTTCACCAAAGCGTTATTACCCCTTTTAAACTTTTCTGTGATTTTTTTTTTTTTTTTTTTGTCCTAAAGAAAAGTACAAAATCTGAAATTTGTGAAGCATTTTTCCTACCTCAATGAACTTACAACCTTTTTAAGTTGGGAACCACCTCAACTACAAACTGTATATACTAAAGTATTTCAAACTAGCTCCACCTAGATCACCTACAAGCTACTTTTTCATGTGTACATCAGTATTACCAGTCTAATGAAATATTTAATAAGGTACTACGTCACTTCGGTATTTGTACATCGTAGTATTTTTTTTTTTTTTTTTTTTTTTTACTTTCTTTCTTTCTTTTTTTTTACTACAATCAATGATCACACTGCTTTGGTCCCCATCCATACATTGGCGGATGGCGATGAGGCAGCTGGTGGCGCGCTCGGACTCATTGTAAAAAGAGAGAAAGAGAGAGAGAGAGAGAGAGAGGGGAGCGCGCCCTCGCAGAAAGACGGGTACGCGCGAAGCAGTGTGCAGATGTGTCGCAGATTTTGTAAAGTCACTGGACGCTCGCAAAGATCCACCACAAGGAAGAGTCGCTCCGGACAAATGGGCCCTTAAACTGTCAGGAAAACACGGCGGCTGAGGGGGAAGAGGAAAGAACCGAAGGACGGCTGTCATAACCAGTTAACGTTAGCTTAGTTTGTAACGGGAGAGGGGGGGGGGGGGGGGGGGGAAGAAGACGTTACTTTGACAGTTAAAAAGCCAACGGACAGCCGCGTGCGCAGAGATGGAGCTGTCAGCGATTGGAGAGCAAGTGTTCGCCGTGGAATCAATCGTCAAGAAAAGAGTTAGAAAGGTAACCGTTACACAATGTTTACACAACGTGTCAGTGCGCTTAGCTGCGGGACATTTGAAGGAGACATTTTTTTGGTGGTGTAGGGGGGGGGAGAGACGGAGGGATGCTACTTTGGAAGCTAATGAAAGCTTTGAGAGATTAAATGAGCAGAATTGCGCGGCTAATCTGGTTATCTAATTGCAGGCTGTGTAAAGGGGGCGGGTTGGAGGAGGATGTCCCTTTAATGTAACGTGGAGAGTGTTGTCATTACACTACACCTTATCATGTCAGGTGTTTTAAGGGCTGGACACGGGGGTGATGTTATCAAACAAACACCTTCATTTCGGGGCCTGTTTTTCCCGCTAATTGGATCTGGGTTTAAGTTACCATATGTTGTTGACAGAAGAAGTGCGCAGCTACAAATTATGGTTCCCCCTCAGAGCGCAGAAGGCCCCCCCGAAACACCTCTGTTTACTAGTGGTCCCCCCCACCCACCACTGCTACTCCTGCTATGTCTCTATGAACAATAATATAAACACACACACATATATAAAAGGTTATTATGCTAATTGGATGTATTTTGTCATTTAGCACTTTTACATGTGGGTTTTGTTGGTGTCCAAATGGTCAAAAGAAGCTACTACTAATGGTTATTAATTATCTGTTTTATGAATTCATTTGTAATTTAGACTAAAATCAGCCAGTCTCACTTTACCTTCTTCCTTGTTTTGCCTTAGCAGCAGTTTGCCATTTTGCCTTCTAAATTAAATGTTGAATTGATCATTGTACAGAATAGACGCGTACAGTGTGCAACACTGGCCTGCTGTGTTTGCTAAGTGAATTCACAAAGTGTATGCAACCTACAGCGGCACACCAGGATATACAGTACGGAGTGGAAGGATGCCGCTAATTGGCATGCACCCTATCTTGAACTTCTATTTCATTAGTGTTTGAAGAGTCACTTGATATTCATCTGTCTGAAAAGTCGTTTGAGGCTCAGCTTAAAGTGAGACTTCGCTTTAAGCCGAGCAGTGTGAAGTGAAAGCTCCGAGAAAGCTCGCACATAGGCTGATGGTGAAGCCACAAGCTCATACTCGGTCTATATCTGTCCATCCACGTCAAACACTTGTGTACTCGTGTGGCTATGAATTGTTAAAATGTCAGACGCATGTAAGACACTGTGTGATATCCTGATATGGCTGTTAAACCACAATTTAATCACGCATGCAGAAAGATTGGTCTTACTGTACAGAGGTGTCTCGAGTTGACCAAGACTAGTCATTATAGTATGAAGCCATGATAACGAATTATGCGGGCTACATTGCAAGTTATTTCCATTTAACAGTAACTATTTTGAGAAATCATTTATGACACCGAGTCTCATCCTATATATGGGATTTTCTGCTGCGTATGGGGAACTGGGTGAGTAAAGTGAAGTCGGGAAACGCGGTGACTTCACCCGCTGAGAATACCTCTGAGGGCTCGGAAGTTATTACTGGATGATGTCACCGAGGATGACTAACTCTAACTTTAAAACTACACTGCACATTTCATATGATCTGTTAATTATAGATATTGTCAGAGAGCAGGGCAACATCCTCCTACACATGAAGTCCATTCAAGAGCAAGAATATAATCGATTGTTGTCGAGAAAAGGCGAGAAAACCACACATTTACACATTAATCAATTATGTTTTCAGACAAAGAGTTCTAATGACACTATAAATATATAATTCAAAAAGATTTATATCTGCCATGGCAGGTGAGTGAACTCCGCAACAAATGATGCAAACACCGTTGACGTATTACGCATGTATTAAGGTATTTTTACATTAGAAAGGCAGTGAAGAGCTACAGCATCTTCTGTGATGTAATTTATAAAATGAACTTCTTGGCTGACACCGCTCTTAAACTTTATGTCTCCACAGGGAAATGTGGAGTATTTGTTGAAGTGGAAAGGATGGCCTCCAAAGTAAGTATGCACACTTAATCAGACGGATAGATGCATTATATAAAACTTGTGCATGTGCATCTTTATCACACTGACACGTACGACAAAGTCTACATATGCACAGTACTCCAGTTTGGGCCTTTCTGTGTGGAGTTTGCATGTTTTCCTCATGTCTGAGTGTGTACTCGAGCTTCCCCCCACATCGCAGTTTTATAGGTTAATTGGTGACTTGAAATTGCCCGTAGAGGTGTGAATGGGAGCATGAACAGTCGTTTGTCTCTATGTGTCATCCCTGTGATATACGGGCGGCTTGTCCAGGGAATACCCCGCCTCTCACCCTAAGTCAGCTGGGATTGGCTCCAGCCGCCCGCAACCCCGATAACGATAAGCAGTTTTCAGAAGATGGATGGATGCTATTTCATCAGATTATTTGCCTTATCGGCTATAGAAACGCTCCATCTTTCACGTTTTGTGATGAAAAAGTAAATGATTGGTGGACACACTGGAGAATACATCATCACACAGTTACTGTTTTCGAGGGAGGAAACAAGATGGAGCCATCGTGTGAGCCCCTTTTTCAGCCAACACATCATAAATGTTTTCAAGAAGAATATTTTGAAAATGGAAAATATGAAACAACCAACAGACTGATTTAATTACCTGAATTAATCCAGTAACAAATGAATGAATGGAGGTAATAAATAGATTTTTTTTTTTTCATACGTCTGGCAGGTACAGCACATGGGAACCTGAGGAACACATTCTGGACCAGCGCTTGGTGCAGGCCTACGAGGAGAAGTATGTCTCCACTCATCACTAATACTGCCAGATGAAAAGTGTTTGCCTGAATCCAGGAAAGCCCGCAGGGTTTGACACACAGCGGAGCAGGAATGAGCCGAATAAATCAGTTTTCTACTTTCATTATATTAATCATAAAGAGATCATGACTCAGCAGACCCAGGCCCACATCCAAGACCTTGCTCCAGCTAGCATTAGCATGTGTCTTAGGTTGTTGGGTTGTAACTAGATATGCCAAAACACATCAAAGCCACATCTAAATGCACCAAAGATGTAAGGGGGATGTTGCATCCTCTATCCTCCTCAAAGGTGCTCACACACACATCTGGCCACATTTATAATGGCGGTGTAAATGTACTCTAATGTGGATTTTTACGCATTTCTCTGGTGGACTGATAACAACAAGTGGCACTGTGTGTTGATTGGAAACATTTGCTGTTATTACATTACATTTGGTGTTACTCACCAAAACTCACTGCAGGTTAGGTACAAACATGTTGAATGCATTTCCTTCCTCGTTTTCTTAACTGTGTAAAAGTTTCAGCCTTGGAAGTGATAAAAACTCGATAGGCTGGTCTTTGTGTTCTTCCTCTATTGCTTTTTGTTTTTTCTTTCCTGACTTTTGTTTGCCTGATGTAACCTGAAGAAATTGGGTGATACCAAAGATAATAAAACATTTTCTCAGCCCATTTTCCTATACAGTTTGAAAACATCATTGTTAACAACCATGTTCACTTGTTAGCTTTCTTTTCCTTTGCTGTTTTTTGTCACCTGTGGATCAGTGGAATATCCTATAACCAATCGCAGAAATGTGTCTGCATGTGAACAGACAAAACAGGAGCCCACTAATGAAACACTGCTCCACGGTTAAATGGACAGTAGTTTTGTTGCCTGAGATATTTTTTTCTTATGTCATACAAAAATGAATGTAGTCCAATGAAACATCTGGACAAAGAAGATTGTTAAACAGAGCAGCTCAGTGAACATATGCACAGACGACATTTTGTCCTCTTTCTAACATTGTGCTTCACTCTTTTAGAGAGCAGAGAGACAGAGCTCTGGGTCACCGGAGAAAAGGATCCAAAACCAAAAAACTCCTTATGCAGGTAAAGTATTGCAAAGTATTTTTTTTAAATATTTGTTCATACAACTCTTTCCCCTTTCCTTTCTTTTCCTTTTCCTTTCCTTTCCCTTCCCTTTTCTTTCCTTTCCTTTGTATCCTGCAACCTTCCCGCTCTCTAAAGCCAGTTTGAGTACTGGAATGATTAAATTTAAGTTTCTTTTTTATTGTGTGTGTTCTCTTGTTGATCTCTATCCAGAATACTGTCTACACCATGGATCTCCGCAGCGCTCACAAGTCTCCAGAGAAGCCCCCGCCTCGCCTGCGGCTCTCCCTGACACGCTCTCTGGTCTCCGAGGACGAGGATCAGCCGTACAGTGCCTGCAGGCAGGACGAACATCTGCAAGTGGCACATCGAAAAAGCAAACCCAGGAGGTCACAGTTCAAGTGCCTTGACTCAAACCCTCCAAGTCCTACACAAGAGGACTGGGACGGCCAGGGAGAGGAGGAGGACGACGAGGACGAGGAAGAGGAGGACAATGTAGAATATGAAGAGGATATAGAGGAGGAGAAGGAGGAGTCTACAAAGGAGATAACAGAAAGGAGCGTAAATGGTAAGTGTGTCAGTCGGTCAGCGCCTAGACTCTAATCGGAATCACGACCCAGTTTACTTGACTCTTTCTGAACCTTCTAGTGAGCATGGACATACACAGGCTTTTTTCATTGGGCATGCAACCAAGAACATAAAACCTCCTCCATCCAGAGATGATTAAAGAGCAAATCACTCAGAGGTCAAAATATAGACTGATTAGTCTCTGTAGTGCATGTAAATGTAAAGCAACAGTTACTTTTGAGTCTATGAAGATCTACGGACAACCAGACAGACTGTGCTATGATGTAACATCCTCGTGCTTGAAAGTTTTACACTATAGCAGATGTAAATAAGAAGTATTACAAAGAAATGTATATTTTTGTGATTTAGTGCCCCCAGTTTAAGAATACCACTGTGGTAAATTTGCACAGATGTGTATTTTTTATGATTATACACCACAACACAAGACATAGCAGCCAGCTAATATTACTTGCTAGTTCAACAGCACGAAGCCCAGCTTGGCATCTTGTCTTTCAGACTTTTATTACATCAGCTCTCACCAAAGACTTGAAAGTCAGTCCCAGATTTACTTTTGTCAGACGACTTCTTTCTCAGTCACTCTCTCCTTTTTTTTTCTTAGCTGCCTCCGTCAACGTCCTTTTGGCCTCCACCATTATGTTCATAAAGGATGCTCAGCCCGGTTACATTGTCCTCTTGCCCAGCTCAGGTTCTGGCACAACACTGGCTCTGTTCCCATCAGCATTCACCCACACCGCAGGCCTGAAAACATCCTCTTCTTGGTGGTCCAAAACACCTGTGATACAAACACTACTACAAACACGCCTCCTGTGCTTTGAGCTCACAGTTAGGCAGCCCAGCTAACAAACTAAGCTAACGTTAGCTCAGTTTTGCTAGCATTTGCCCTCTTTCAGGAAATTCTGCAAATCACGAAGAGTTGTTGCACATGACAGGACATCAGAGGGCAAACTAGGAAACATGTTCTCCATAAAATATGTTCCAGTTTCATCAAAATCAGTGAAATATTTGGTGGTGTGTGACTTAGTACTCTAAAGTGTTACGTACTTTTTGCAGGTGGTCATACCCGGAGCACAAAGTTACATAGTGCAACAGATATGGTGGGTGTGGGAATGACAGAGACACCTGATTACAAGTCAGCGGAGCATCCAAATGATTTTAAACCTGTGATTTTATGGTAGAAAAGTTACACAATTCCACAAGATGAGACAAGAGTGGTAAAATCCATTTGAATGATTTAAAGGTGAGACTAAATCTTGTCAAAATAATGACGTGGAGTGCAGAATGGAGCACTTCTTTCCTCCCTATCACCTCAGAGTACTCAGAGCTGTTTGTTTCTGCACTCAAATGCATCCTATCTGCCTTCGTCAGTTTATAACATCTATCAGAGCAGAGATAATCTAGCCCGGCCAGTCCAGGGAGGTTAACTCAATAACAGTCCACATGTGATTGGCTTGATGCAATGCAACTCTATCCTTTTCTCCCTCTGTCTTTCTCCGTCCATGCTCCCGTCTCACTCAGGACAGAAGAGGACAGACGAGTGGAAGTCCGCTATCGGACCAGACGAGGTCATCGCATCAGACAAGCCGGACGATGACGTCTGGAGACCCATCATCAGTCCGGGGGAGGTGACCGTCACAGATGTCACCCTCAACTCCCTCACAGTGACTTTCCGAGAGTCGAGAGTGGCCAAAGGCTTCTTCAGAGACTGGGGCCTGGAGGTCTGAAATGTGATGAAGTCTGAGTAGGTTGGTGGGAAGGGCGCTGTGGGAGGGATTAGGAGTCATCGCAATGTGTGAATGGTCGTTGAGGGCCAGAGTTGGTGTTTTCACTCCCTCTGTGTAACCTCTCGCTCTGCTCTTCCCCTCTCCAGCTACTTCCAGCCTGGTCAGTGGTATGTTTACATGCACAGAGTCACAACTCCAGTTAATGTTATATTTAGGTTGAGCTGTTCACCTTCGATACAGTGGGACTGAGTTGCCTTTTTTTAATTGAAGGGGTATTAGATAGCTGCATGTGGTTGTGACTTCTGTTCGAGAGCAACAAGCGTGACCCAAGTCAGCAGGGTGGCACTGCCAGACCGGCGAGCTGTAGCCCGTACGTGATCGCCAGGTTTAGGTTGATTTTAGGGGTTCAACAGTTAGCAATACCTGGACTAGCCAAGGGCCCCGTCGTCGGGCCTGGAGAGTTAAAATGTGACTAAGAGGGTGAGTCAGATAAAGTGAGAGTACGAGTCAGAAAGCCAAAGAACCTACAACCCTGATTCCAAACAAGTTGGGATGCTGTGTACAACATCAATGAAAACAGAATGCCACAATTTGCACTTCTAAACTTTGTTTTGTTGTACATATACACACTCATTCTCAGCCTGCAGCGTGTTCCAAAAAGTCGGGACAGGATTAGGATAAAAGACGGAGAAGTTGTGGAAAAAGTTTGGAACATTCCACAGGTAAACATAATAACTGGTAACAGGTGATAGTGTCACAATTTCTCACTCCAAATCAAATCCCTTCCTCCCCGAGTGATGTGAGAGGAAGGTGTATGCAGTCTCCCTGAACTGGCATATTCCAGGCTGCTTTATGTAGATATGTAGACATGTGTAGAGCATATACACAACTGTTTTAGTATCAGGGTTGTGCTCAACAGATCTTTGTGGTATCAGTTCAAACGCACTGACACAGGTAAATTATGTTGTTTTTTAATCATGGGTCATAACTTTTCCATCTTAAAGGAACCCTGTAGAGTTTTCTTGTAAATAGACAGTGATGTTTACAAATCTTACTTCCTCCCTCATAAGACTGATTTTTACAAAATAATCTTGAGCCTACATTGCTAGCTTGCAACCTTCTTCATACTTCCAGTTGACCGTTGCATCGCTGCCACCTGTGGATCAGTGAAATAGTCTGAAACCAGCAGCAGGACTGTGTATCTCATCGCCCAGGAACTAACAAACAGGGAGCGGCTCGTCAAAATTTGCTCCGCAGTGCTACTAGTGGCTAAAAACTCCACAGGGGACCTTTTTTAAATGTGTTAACAAGCATGATAAATGTTTCACTCTTTCATTTAACATAATGAGTTTGTATTTGCAAAGTTATTGAGAGTTATCGCATCTGCTGACGTGAACCGGAGGGAGAGGAGGAGATCTCTGTGCATGTAAACATGGCCGCTGTTTCTATCTCTTCCGCACTGAGCTAACCATCCAGAACTGGACTCATACGTATTGTACATACTCCACACTACAGTCCCATACTAACATGCAGTGCAGTACCTGTAACCTGTGAACACATAGACTGTTACTTCTGTACAACATGTGGCTTAGTCTTGTATGCGTTTCAAAATCCTCTGAGGGACGATTTGATCCGCCTGCATGCCTTTCTCCTCCGGTACAGTTATTATCAATGCAAATACACATAGTGTAGTTTTCTCCGTCCGCCCGGCTCTTCATCATCTACAACATACAACACACTACACGAGTGATGACTGAGTATTGTACCAAAATTAGAAAACTAGATGAGACTTGATGACAGAATGTATTATAGAATTGCACTGAACATCGTGAGGGTTTGTGTCCAGCAGAGTTTGACCGACAGGGTAAATCACATAGTTTACATGACTGACAACTATTTTATAAAGAAATACCAAAAGGTTTTCATTGATTTCTTACCTTCCAGTCACATTTCACCAAGGAAGGAAAATCCACTGGCACTCCTGTAATCTATCACGGCTAAAACTTCATTTATTAAGCTGTGTTATAGTAATGTAATACTGCAGTTGCAAGCAGGTACTGCAGCTGGTACAGCAGCATCCCAGTCAGAAGATGTAGTGTTGTAAAAGCAAACCAAAAAAAATCCAAATTCTGGTACACAAAGTTTGTTTTTTAGACTTTCTAATCTAATCTTTAGTGTTTTCTTTAGTTTTTCTAGTTTTCTGTAGTTTCAACCTTTCAGCCCTTTAACTCTATGAGCAGACCCTTAGCTCACAACTTACAGACATTCAACCTATGACATGAGGAGATATTCCCTTATATGAAAGGACCGGTACACACTAATGTCTTAAAACATTCGTCAGGTAACTTGCTTGCTGTAATCATTCCCCCTGTTCATACTCCAAAGTTTACATGAAGTTAGTGTGAAGAATTAAAGGTCTGAGTTCAACAAATCAATTAGATATGTTTAATAATTAGAGAGAGTCTTTTTGGTATAAAATTCCTTCAGTGACAGTGATTTCTTAATACGCTGCAGTGGAAGGAGACTAACAAAAAGGTGACAGTAGATTAGCTTCAGATTAAAGTTTGAATACAATTTTGCTCAAAATGCCACCTTATCTTGAGTTTGGCAGATTTAGAAGGCCAGTATGAACAGAAGGAATGATTAGAGCAAACAGATCATAGTTACAGTGTTTACACGGGAACCTGACTCACTTACAAGACCAATTAAAAAAAAAAAAATCAGATTTCTATCCATTGAGGAGAAGGTAACAAAAAACTATCAGGAATCTCTGCTGCACGTCTCAGATTGTCTGTTTAATAGAATGAAGAAGAAAAAGCAAGCGTTCACTGGGACGGATTGCATATCTCAAAGTACATCATGTCATTACAGCATGAAGATCAGGTGTAAGTACAGATTCATTCAGTTAGAAAAACAATCTCATTTCAAGGTCCATTTAGTAGCCCCTCTGGAGCTTTGGATCGTATCCCATGATCTTCATCAACAGGATGCGTTTGCTCGGGTTTTATTGTCAATGTTAAAGTTCATTTCTAGGCTTAAAACAGCAGCTAACAGAACAATCTCACCTCAAGGTCTATTACTAATGGGAGAAGACTGATGGATTATAATGACAAATATCCAAATAGATTTAGATATCACCAAGAATTAAATATCTGAGATACTGGGGCGCCCTGGTCACCTGGTACGCAAGTGCCCCATGTACTAAGGCTCAGTACTTGCCGCAGCAGCCTGGGGTTTGATTCTAACCTGCAGCCCAAAGATAATAACTTGATGATGACTTCATTTGAAGTCATAAAAAATGATTATAAATGAGTAATAAAAGTTGCAATTGAGCAGACTCCATCTGAAATAAACTGCTGATGCCTGGAAGGTAGGAAGTTCATCTAAAAACCTGCAGTACGCTTTAGAAAAGTGGTTGGCAGTGGTATAAAATATATGCAATTTATAGTTCATGGAAAATGGAAAAGTGGGCCTCCATCAATCAGATGACGAGAAAAAAATGATCAATGAAAAAAAGATTATAAAAAAAACTCTGACAAAGTGATGTTTCCCCACACCTTTATAGATTTGTTTCATGTATCTGTGTTCACTGAAACTGACTCAAAAGACAAAAATCCAGACTCTGAACCCTGCTGACTTCCTGCCCGGTGGACACAGGAGCTGATGTGATGTGTCAAGGCTGTGGAATCTCCCACAGTGGCGTCCCATTGGTCCGCGACTTGTTTATCCCGCACTGAGGATGATGGGTCAGCGTCTCGTGATCTCACAACTATCTGTGTGTGACAATGAAGCTGCAGGGAATGGAAGTGCCTGATGTTGCATAATTTTGTTGTTTTGTCTGTCGGGCTAATGCCTCTCTCCGTCCTTTACACACACACACACACACACACACACACACACACGCACACACACTCTATCACTGTCCCAGCTTGTTTGGTTTGAATGCACGATCCTCCACTGACGTTATTAAGACTTGAAATCTGAGCAGACTTTGAAGGGGAGGAAGACGGAGGGGGCAGCAGGGAGAAACGTATTTTTTAAGTGGTTGTTTTTCTACATTGACCTGAATGTATATTTATTCTTTAATGATACCTGTGTATTCGTCACGCAGATGAACAGAATAGTTTTTATACAGTTTGTGATAACCACTGAGCTGATGCCATATTTAAATGTACTGATGTGACAAAAACGAGCACCTGGATATGACGTTGCCTAATGTGGTTGCTTGTGCTGCTTTTGTCCACCACTGAGCGAAGAATCTTTGCACTTTATTGTGATGTAAACCTGCACATTACCCGCTCCGGTCTTATGAAGTGTCATTGTGTATAGAATATTTCTATGGTAATACTAAAATAAATGTTGCTCATGTTTAGTATCATTTTAATCAGACGTGTTCAGTCTGCTTATTGACGTCCCAAAAATACTTGATGGAGTTGGTGTTCACAGGGTGACTGCAAGTGCCATATTACTCTGAGTGACTCTTAAATCCAGGTGACATTCAGATTTTGTCATCTGTCTGTTTTTCCTGCTTCTAACATCAACTTTGAGGACAAACGCTCACTTCTTGCTCATCTATCCCGTCCACTGACAGCTGCCATGATAAAAAGATAATCAGTGTTATTTGCGTCACCTGTCAGTAAAAGGTATCAAGAGGGGGTCTTGTAGTTTTAAGTCAAGGGAAGGGATCCATCGATCGTGCTGGAAGAGGTCTTCTTCTGTCTTACAAGTGAAGTACCACGGTCATGTTCTTACAGTCCTTTATTTACATATACCTAAACTGCATCCCAATTGTTAACTGGATTTTTCAGACTCTTACATCGGCTGATGTTTAACATTATTTTGTGTTTCCTTGGATTTATATACACCTGTAGCTCTAGTCCACTGATGGTACATGACCTCCTGTAGTTGTACTTGGAGGAATCTCTGAAATAAGTTGTGAAAATGAAAGAAATTAATTAAAAAATATAATACTACCAAAATACTACGGTTGAATATGATTTCATCTAAGTTTTTTTCCATTTCCTGTATTATTTTGTCAATATCAGTCTGATAAGTTGTCATGTTCAGGCAGCCGCGCCCACGATACCCACGATGAAATGCGAGATGATGCAATGTTATGTTAGAAAAAAGAGGCAACGATGGAGTGTTTTTCCAATGGTACAAACATACTTTATTGTACAATTAATTTATTGGCAAAAAACAATCAGACCACCAAAATAACTTAAAAAAAGAAACTAATGAAAATGGAGCAACAGTTATTTTTGCTTTCTCTCAGCAAGCACCAAAATTGTTAACAAGAGGAACGAAAAAGTGGTCAAAGATTCCATTTGAATACTAAACAAATATTTAAATAGTCTTATTTCCAGTCTCTTTTTAGGAGAAGAAATGATTAAAACAAAACTATTTGTTCAGTTGCCATCGGTTTGTACAGTGATTCAGTATGTTTACAACTATATTCATGTACATGAAACATTTCTTAAAAAGGATGGTATAATATACTCCATGGCCTCCCCCAGGGCAAACTGAATGACTGTCTGCAGTGTCTTTTTGCATCACCATAACATCTTTAATACAAAACAAAACATGTTTTTATCTAATAATTCCTGTAGCTTCAAGTTTTATTTCCAAAAAATAAAATTAAATAATATATCTATATATAAAAGACAGTTTTTCCTTGTTTTTTCTTATAAAATAAGTCTCAAGATATATTGCCACCTGGTTCTGATGCGTCCCCCTCCCCATACCCAGCAAGCCCAACCTTTTGAGAAAAATAGTGAGCATGTGAATATTGTGTCTTCAGTCCTCTCCGTAAAAAGCTAAATGACCAAATTTAAACTCTTTCAGATCACACCTCTAATCAACCTCTGCATCGGCTCTACTTTGCGCGGGTTTCACGTCTACGTTTTTTTTGAGATTGTTCAGGTGTGTGACTTGTTGCGATAACCCCCTTCCCCTCCCGAAAACCTTGTCAAAAATACACAGAAAAAGGCGCATTGGTGCTTGTGACCTACTACACCCCATACTGTACCTTTTTAGAAAAAATCTCAATACTGTACAGTAGCTCAGGAGTACTTTTGTAGATTTTTTTTTCTTTGTACAGATACAGCAAATATTCAATCAAACGAGGGGAAACAAGCAGCAGAAAATCATTTCTCTGCTCATAAAGTATGTACAGTTGGGTTTTTTTTTTGTTTGATTTTTTTCTTTTTTCTTTTTTTACATCTTTCACTTTCATTACAAAAAACAGTATCTAAGTCCACCATTTCTTACTTTGTACAGTACTAGTACATTGAATTAAATCCTGCGGCTGAGAGGCAGTCATGAGGAGAAAGGGACAGGAGAGAAAAGACTACTGAAAGGGAAACCGTTTGGGGAGGTTTGAGGATACAGGCAGGATTTTCTTAAACCTCTGCAGCCCAAAAAAAAAAAAATAAAACAATAAAAAAAACCAGACAACTTTCTCCATGTCACAGTTCATAAACAAGGTCGTAATATATGTACACGCACAACCTTTAAACATCAGCCAGCTCCAAACAGAAAGCTAGACGATTGGACATCAACAGTTCATCCCTCCATTTTTTAGCAGGGGGTGTGAGGGGTTAAGGAAGGTGTGCACATTCATAGGAGAACTGAAGATGCAGGATGGAGAGGTGGCCCATGGATGCAAGGATTTGTTCTGCGGATCTGGACAAAATATGACCAAACCCATGGTCGGTGTCACCCACTCCCCAAAACACTGTTGAGGTTTAATTCCAACCAATAAACCCTGTCAGAAAAAAAAAGAACAAAACAACAAAAAAAAAGCTAGGAAACCTGGAAAAAAAAAAATCAAACTGCATTTAACGCACCCTCTCTCCCGCCTATCAAACAAAATAAATTCTATATAAGTGAACTGTTGCAGTCGTTGAAAAATGTACATTGCTGTGAAAACTGTCCAGAAGAAGACTCCTGTAACAGAAGATATGTTGATGTTTGATTTACGATCCATCGAGGGAAAACAAAAACAGTAATAAATTCAGAAATAAAATATACTTACTCTCTGCAAAATAGATACAATAATGACCGGGTATTCGGGGAGGAAAACGAAACAATAAAAAAGGTACATCGTGTCAACTCACTTTAATTTTTAGCCACATTTAAAATCTTAAAAATATTCATAAAAAGGCAAAATTCTCAGTCCCCAAAAATATTGTGTCATAGACTAAGGAAGAAATATCTTCAACCTGAAACACTGCCCTTCCACCTTTTTGTACACAATTGGCAAAAATATATAGATATATATTAACAGCAATAACTTACCATTGTTTAATTTATTCATTTATTGACTTCTAAGATTTATGTTGCATCTCCCATAGGAAGGAAGCTTCAGTTCTTATTTATACATCACAAAAATATTTAAATAAAAAATAAAAACTTCTAAAACCCCAAAAAGCCAGAGTCCACCTTGCTCTCCTCTCATGGCAGTTTGTCATTTGGGGCGACTGATCAGAGCTTCAAGACAGAGAGACAGTATGGAGTCAAGGCTACATAAGGTCTAAACTGTTGTGGTTAATGTTCGTCCCCAGCTCTTGGTTGTTGTTGCTGCTGTTATTATTCCCACCCAACATGTCCGACTGCCCCCCCTGCCCGCTGTGCATCCCCGTCATCCCGCTCAGCTGGGACATGATGGAGTTCTGGTCTGAGCTGAACTGACCGGGATCTACAGAACTACCTGGCGGCTGCTGCTGAGATAACGCTTGCTGCTGCGATTGTGGAGGCTGGGGCGGTGCCATACTGGGGTGATGTTGGCTTAGGTGGCCCGGGTGGGGTGAGCCAGTCTGCGTCTGCGGGGAGATGCGATGAGGTGAGGGCTGAGGCTGAGGTTGAGAGGAGGGCTGCATGCGTGGGGACGGGCTGGAGTGCGGAGGCTGCGACTGCGGCCTCGGTGAGGGCTGAGGTGACCTGACCTGACTGCTCAGAGACCCCGCTGGACCGAGTCCACCTTGTCCTTGGAGATGGGGGTGGGGGGACTGCGCCATCTGTTGCTGGGGACTCATGGGACTGCTGTGCTGGGCGGGAGAGCCCCCGCCAAGGTGCTGCTGCTGCAGGAGCCTCTGATGGATGTTCTGGTGAAGCATGCCTTGGGGCGTCTGTGACAGTGGTGGCCCACCACCCCCCCCACCAACTCCACTTTGCTGTTGCTGCCCCTGCCCTGGTCCACCTTGTCCAGGCTGTAGTGGAGGTCCTCCTGGTCCTCCAGCATTGCTACCAGGCCCTCCATCTTGTCCTTGATGCCCACCCATTGAATTCTGCTGCTGCTGCTGCTGCTGCTGCTGTTGCTGCATCTGCATCTGATGTTGGAGCCTTTGCTGGAGCGCAGCAGCTACTTGGGACATGGAGTTGGGGTAGCCTTGCTGCTGGCCTAGCTGTCCTGGTCCACCCTGTTGTCCTCCTTGCTGCTGCTGGGGACCTCCCACACCTCCACCTCCAGGCTGGGGTTGAGATGAGGGGGGGATTCCTGGTTGTCCCTGGCCAGGCTGCATGAAGCCTTGCTGGCCTTGAGGCTGCTGGAACTGCCCATGGTTCCCCATCTGCTGCTGCTGCTGTTGTTGCTGCTGCTGCTGTTGTTGTTGTTGTTGTTGTTGCTGCTGTTGCTGCGCCAGGTGTCTTCTCATGAGCAACTCTCTGAACTGTGGACTCATGTTGCCTTGTGGTCCTGCTTGCATTGCTCCCTGCTGTTGTTGTTGCTGCTGCTGCTGCTGTAGTGCAGCCATTTGCTGTTGCTGTAGATTTCCGGGTAACATCGGGCGCTGCTGTTGCTGTTGCTGCTGTTGTTGTAGCTGCTGAAGCTGAGCCATGGTGGGCATATTACCTCCACCTGCTCCACCCTGAGCAATGTTCATCCCTGGCTGTCCTGCCTGGTTCACATTAACCTGCTGTTGTCCATCCAAGTTAGGGAGCTGGTTAGCCCCAGGCCCTCCTACACCAGCCAGCCCTCCAGCAGCCCCTTGGAATCTCACACCTCCAGGGCCCCCTTGTGGAGGCCCTCCTCCTCCAGGACCACCCTGACCACCTTGATACCTGGCTGCTCTCTGTCTGATAAAAGCAGCCATTAGGGTTGGGTTGGAACGGAGGATGTTGAGGACCTGCTGCTGTTGGAGGGGTGAGCTTGGAGAGCGCAGTGTTCTCAGGAGGTCTTGTAGTGCTGCCTGGGGTAGGTTTCCTGATGCAGCTGCACCTGCTATTGAAGCAGGTACCCCTCCTGGCCCTCCCGGTACACCCATTACCTGCATCAGCCCGCGGTTTCCTGGTTGTGGTTGTTGGGGATTCATCGGCTGCTGCTGTTGCTGAGCAACTGCTGGCTGCTGTTGCGGTGCCATGTGACCCATCATGCCTGGCCTTTGCTGTGGGTTCATGGCTGGTCCGCCAGCACCCCACTGCTGGTTTGCTGACTGAAGTTGTCCACCACCTACCTGCTGGACTTGCTGGAGCTGCTGCTGAACTTGAGGTGGCAACTGTGACTGAGGACCACCTTGCTGCATCCCTGCTAGCATTCCCTGTTGCTGTGGGTCTAACATAGTCCTGCCAACAACTCCCTGAGCCTGGGGAGGCATGCCCTGGGGCCCAATGTGGGGCATGCCCATCTGGGCCTGGGTGTTCTGGTGGTGAGGATGAGGGGGTATCATGCCCCCCTGACCCAAGCCACGTATCTGGGCTTGGGCCTGAGCCATCTGTCTCTGGGTCTCTGCTAGGCGCTGGATTTTTAGGGCTGTCTCTACAGCAGCCAAAGGGGGCCCTTGCTGCTGGCCTTGCACTGGCATGGACCCCTGGCCCTGGTTGGGTTGTTGCTGCTGCTGGGGTGGGGTGGCGGGACCCAGTCCAGGTTTGCCCATGGACTGGTGGAGTGGAGAGGCTCCGGGTGGTCTGGGGTTGTAAGGAGGCAAACCACCAGGAGGGTGCTGCTGTTGGATTTGCTGAACATTGGGAGGCTGCTGCTGGAGCTGGGGCACCATTTGCTGTTGAGGAGAGTTCATCATTCCCCCTCCACCTCCACCACCTCCTGGCTGAAACTGATGGATATGGTGCTGAGGGGGCATGGCACCACCTTGCTGTTGAACCTGCTGTTGCTGGACTGGAGTTCCCATTCCTCCCATTCCAACTCCTGGCTGCTGAGGAAGCGCGGGCATGTTCCCCTGGGTCGGCGTCTGTGGAGTAGGAGGCTGCGTGCCCACAGATGTAGGTGTACCAGGACCAGTCGCTCCATTGTTGGCTCCTGGAGAGGGCAAGCCATTACCCCCTGGGGCTCCTCCAGGAGTGGGCTGGCCCACTCTCTGCATGCTGGCCATCCTCCTTCTTAGCATCTGGGCTTGCTGGAGCCTGTGCTGCAGCTGCTGCTGGCGGAGCTTGTGCTTGATGTTTAGGCAGAACGGGACTGGGCACTTGTTCTCCTGACAGTGCTTAGCATGGTAGCAACACAACGCGATAAGCTGCTTGCAAATGGGGCAGCCACCGTTGGTTTTTCTCTTGCAGCTTTTCGTGTGCTGCACAACTCGTTTCATCTTCTGGCAGGATGGCAGAGAGCAGTTTGCGTTTCGACACTGGCAGGCGTGGACGAGGGACTGGATGCAGCGCTGGATGCTAAGACGACGAGAGTCTCCAGGGCTCTGAGTGGTAGCGGCAGCCTGGTTGCTGCTCTCATCATCCAAACCAAGGCCTAACTTCTCCATCTTGTGTTCGTGGCCCTTGACGTTGTAGCATGTGATGCAGAGGTCGTAATCCTGTGAGGAATGGCATGAATGACAGTTAAAAATATTTGCATATTTGATGCAATCTTTTGTCATTACCTGTTACCAAAAATTCAGGCCTACCAAAAACAACCATTCCCCAACTCACCTCACAGACGGTGCAGTGGAAACGAGTCTCCACGTGGTGCTTGCACTCATTACAAGTGTAGACGAAGCGGTCCTGGCTTTGGTTATGTAACTCCACCAACATGCACATGGAGCTCCACTTGGACCTCCTCAGTGAGCTGAACTCCAGGTGTTTGTCCCGGGCAATTGTGAGGAAAGCATCACGGCCATCCATGAGGTCACATGCCATCAGGGGATCCGGGTCTACGATAGGAGGCAAGGCATTTGCCATGGGGCCCGCGATCAGCCTGATCACAAAAAACACCTAGGACAGGAAAAAGAGGCATGAACAGTCAATAATTAATTAGAATTAATAATCTTCCAATCCAGTTCCAGTCTGATTCCAAGAATTTAAGAAAGTCAGAGCAATATATAATTTTTTAAATCTCATACCTCTTTGTGTTTTTCCATAGTGGCATAGAGTTTCTGTGAAAGGTCATTGGAGACGTTGGGCATCCCTGGCTTCTTCTTATTGGCTCGGCTCAGGCTGCTCTTGTTCTTACTCGTCTTCTTGTTATTCTTCTTCTTTGCATTTTTACTGTCACTTTTTGTGTCCTGCACAAGAAAGAAGGGTAAATATCAGTGATCAGCAGATTAACAGGCTGATGTGTTTACCTCTGACACACACAAAAAAGAAAAATATAGGCTCTTCATGAACATATTGACAGATCATAGCAGACTTACATCAATACTCTCATTGGAAGTGCTGTTCTCCTCCCTTTTTCTCTCCTCCTCCTCTTGCTCCAGCTCTTTTATGCTCTCCTCCAGCACATTAGGCCAGAAGTCACCCTCAAAGTAAGGCAACTCCTTGGCACTGGTCAAACGATCCTCTGTTGCCTGCTTGAAGATATCCTTTTGGATAGATTGAAAATAAAGTTAGTATTCATCACTGATAGCATCCAAATTAGTATTATGTACACTGATGTTAATGGTCATTGCTGTGCTACACACACTTGGAAGAAAAATAGCCAGCCTGTTAGACAAGTATGCTTCTAAAAGAACAGGCAACAGTGTTAAATTCTAAATCTCCATTCTGTGGTTGGAGGAGTTACCATTCCTCCAACTCATATAAGAATAAAGTTGAATGCTGCTTCATTACCTTGTAATCGTGCACTATCCGCTCTGCCACAGCTTTGTCTAACATCTTCTTGTACCACTCCTGGAGGCGTTTGGGCTTTGGGATCTTCTGATCTGCTGGGTGACAGTGGAAGATGTAGTCGTCCCCTTCACTGGGTGGGCAGGCCCAGATGTGGCCAGTGGTATAGCTGAAGAGGGCAACAAGATTGCACAGAATAAGCTACATTTATTCACAGTTTGGCAAAAGAAATCTTTGTGATGTGACAAGTCAGGGTAAAAATATCCTTCAAGCAGCAGCACTTACCCCAGCTTCTTCACGTACTCCAAGTAGCCAATGAGCACTTCATGGTACACTGCTGTTCTTAGACTGCGAGGCCGGAAGAAGTGTACGCTGTCCAGATAGGAGATGTAAACTCGTCTGAATGGGTGAAAGAGGAAATGTTAAAATAGAACTGAAAGAAATCATTCAATATTCAATGAAATAATGTTCCTAACATGGGTGGTCCTTACCTCTGGTTGGGCTGAGGGCAGTCAGATCCGTACTCTTGAACATGCATACCAAAGAAGCAGACTTCTGCTCCGTCAATGTCCTCAAATGCAAAAAGGGCTTTTGTCCTGTACGGGAAGGACTCAGACATCTCTCCACTGTCCACAAATCTGTAGGCAAAAACATGAGTTTAAACTTAAAATATATCTGCATTTATAAAATATTAGCGGATTACTCCACCTTTTTCGAATACTAAAATCTAGTATTTCCATGCAATTCTTTAAAATTGAAAATTAAAAAAAAAAAAAAAAATATATATATATATATATATATATATATATATATATATATACATACACACATATACACACACACACACATATGCCATGTTTTATCTCATTGAATATGATTATCCATGTGGTTGCAAATTTGTTCATTTATTTGATGCACCAATGCAGCTGTAAGCAAACTAGACAGGTAGGATAGGAAGAGACACTTGTTTAGGTTCATGTCCGACAATGTCCATGTCCTGTTCTTGTACCTGGATTTCATGCCTGGTTTAACCTCCACGACTTTGTCAGAGACGTGGACGACACGAATGGTGACGTCTCCAGACTCTGGGTGGTTCTGGCGCTTCAGGAAGTCATTCACCCTCGTCTCCAGGTAAGAGCCCAGCTTCGTCTGTGGCAACCCTGTGTGGGAGAGAGCCGGGCAACACATTTTGAGTTCAGAACTTAGTTTAGTTTAAACCTGATTTATAACTGTGTTTAATCTAAATACGTATATGTATGTTCTCTGGTGACGTACTGCACAGAACCACAGAAAAACAAAGAAAGTGACCAAGTTGGTTTGATGTCATTTTCTTGGTTAAGCAGTGCACATGTAACTACAGTTTCAGACTGGAGTCTCAAGTCAGTAAATGGTGACAACATGAGATGAATGTCTGCAGTCTCACATGAACAGGTCAAAAAAGGAACAAGTTCAGTTGAGTTTCCTGTACGGCAGAGGTATACAAGTATACAACAGAACATCTGGATAAAAGGGGACTGAACCAAAAGAAACATTGTCACTTACTTTTAGCAGAATACTTGTTCTCTTTCCTCGTCTTATTTGCCTTCTTGAAGCAGCCATCACATACAAAACTATGAGGGGGGGACGGAAAAGAGTTGAATTACCTTAATAAAAGCGATACTTAGCAAATGAACCTTGAGATCAGCTGGAAATGGATATTGCTACTCACCCCATTGGCCAGATAGTGTCATTGTGCAAGACACAAATCTGATGCATCCTGCGCCCACAGTCCATACATTCAACAAGCCTGTAAAGAGGAACAAAGGTGAAGATGCAAATTATTTCAGTCCTTGAAACAAATTTTGGGTTCTTTCTCGATGCTAAACTAAGATTTGACATTTGGCAAGCAACTTACAGTTCAGGGTCCAGTGTGTCATTCTTCTTCTTCTCAAACTGATCCTTGTTAATCGATCTGAAATTAATTAAGAGCCGGTTTAATAACACGTAGAACAGCAATAAATTGTCAAACATTAAGGAAGCTAAGGACAGGTGCTAGTTAGTCCATTCAAATAAATGCTAGGATGGTCACTTGTCAGCAAGTAATAGATACAATAATTTACCTACAATACAATAATGTAACTGTCTTGCTTATAAAAGGTCTAATACTCACGTCTGTGGTTGGGTGGGGTCGTCACCCAGGGAAACCGTCTCCCCCTGGATCTCATTGAAGCACTTTTCGCAGAAGTGGTACCTGTCAGCAATAAGCCCAAATTTTGGTGATCTACACCGTTCCCCACAGCACAGTCAATCACAGACAGCGCACGGGAGGGCAGTCACCAATTGGTACAGGACATGGCAAGGTAGGGTGCCACAAGCGGAGCAAGCAGGAAGTAGGAGTGCAGGACAGCAGGAAGTCGTCATCGCAACAGCCAGTCATGATTTTGAGGGGTGAGGGTGAGGGGATGGGTTTGGAGGGGCATGGTTGGTCAAGGCAAAAGCAAGCCAATGTTGACATCACAGCCATTGGAAGGGAAGACAGACAAGGCATATGGACGAGGGACAAGACGAGAGACGAACATCCAGGACAACACACAGCAGATAGAGAGCCGAGGCAAAGCACAGATTAGCAATTTGGACATGAGAGGATGAGCAACAACAACCACCATCACAGCTGGCAGAGCAGGAGAGGAATCAACGGGAGCTGAACGTGAGGCGGGAACTGGAGCAGGAAGTTGCGGCACAGGACATATTACAGACACTGAACAAATATGAACAAGGAAGCACAGACAACTGCTCAGCTGTTCATTCATTCAAGCGGCTCATTTTAAAGTCGGTCCTTTCACACTCTCAGAAAGCTTTCATGGGTGTGTAAAAAACTGAAGATGGGGGGAAAAAAATCAAAAAGATGCAGCGACTTCATCTACAAGGAACGGACTTGCCTTTTCCCAAAAGAAAACACTCATTTACTGCACTGTAACAGAGTGTTTAGGATTGTTGTATGCAAATGCACAGAGAAACAGACATTTCCTTTGCCTTGTCTGAGCTGCATTTTCTGACACTTACTAAGGCGCTATTTATAGATTAGTTTAATGACACCAAGAACAACTTAAAGAATGTGAGAACAGGACCGACTGTTAAAATGCCAGTGCATTAGGCACCACATGAAGGTATAAAAACAGGAAACATGAAGTGAAGGGAAGCGTTTAGGGAAACAAAATTAACCAGGTGAACACTTTAGGTAGATACCAAGTGTTTTTAAATCAGAGCACCATTCAAGGTGTACTGTAAAAAAAAAAAAAAGTCTGTCTGCGTAAATATTAATCTCTACTATAATCCTTTCCTCTCCAAGTGACCCTTTCATCTAGCTCTCCCTCCACCCTTCATTAAATATGTGCCTCCGTCCCTCCATACCTGTTCTGGTAGCTGAAGTAAGCAGCATCTCGGGGAATAGTGCACAGCTGCTTTCCGTAGCAGCACAGTGTCTGAGGAGAGAACTCCAGCTGATGGACAGAAACAAAAAGCAATACAGAAAATATTAATCTCTGGACAGGAAGCTTTAGTGACACCCATCTCCACTAATCAACAGTCAACACACACTTGGTACTAGTTCTCTCTGGGCTCCCACTGGTAGTTTACATTAACTAGTAGTACATGTGATCAAAATTAAACATGGTTTCCCAAATAAGATCCGTAGTTTATGGACTTATCAACTTAACTCCTGTTGTTCCGGACAGTGTGAGTCTTACTGTGCAAGGTGAACCTACGTCGGTGTTATAGCTGCACAAACTCCCCCAGTGGAGTGGAGTTAAGCTAATTTGTGTTTGGCTTAGTTTCGTTAAAAGTAATTAAAGCTAACATTGAGCGCTATATTCTTTGTCTCATTGTCGGACCCTTGAGCCAGCCTCTCATAATAAGGGCCAATCAGTTTTGTTATTTGTCTGCAAAACCAAAAATAGCAGAGTCTAATGAGAGCTGAAATGTGATATGGCGGTGGTATGCCCAAGGCCAAATTTAGCTATGAACCCACTTCACGGCTTCCATTTTCAGATGTGAATGATGCAAGTTAATTTCTGCATCTGAAACATACTTTTAACATTCATACACACCTAGACATATTCCCGGTACAGGCACATTCCCAACATACATAACCGTATGCCTTCATAGGAAGGCTCTAGTCAACTAGTTTACAGGTTAAGGTTAATAACTGAGGACAGTTTGAAAATGTTCAGCCTGTAACTTTCTCCTGGTAATGTGGTCAATAGAGAAGTTTAAGAATAAGAATACTGACAAATGTCATGGCGTGTGAAAATCAGTTACATGTCAAAGATAAGTTCAACAAAAGTTTTCCCAACTTTCCCAGACTTCCACAAAATCGTCACCTCTGACCAACATACATTTCCAATTCCACCCATCTCGTCATTACACCTGGCACTCTTTCTCACCTTTCTCCCACAACAGTAGCCAAGGCTCTGCATGACGGGATCAATCTCCTGCTCGAAAACCTCAGCCAGCTTGGAGCAGTACTTGTAGACTCTGGATGTTTTGCGATTGTACAGCCAGGCGTTGTTGAACATCAGCCAGATGTCGTCCACGTACTGCCAGGGATCCTGGTACTGACCTACAACCAAAACACAACGCACGGGATGATGGAGTGAGAAAACTTTTCTAGTTGGTAGTTACACAACAAAAGGTGCAGTACAACATTTGTCCTTATATTCCTTACTTGGAATTGACTTTTGTAATTTACAATTTCACTTATCTTGGAAAGAAACAAAGAAAACCTAATTGCAGTACATCAAGCTTCCCTAAAAGGACTTTGAAACCTTGAAATATTCAGCATGAAGTACAAACCTGTGTCCAGCTTTCGCTTGATAGTAGACAGGTCCATGGGGTTCTTCACAATCTCAAAGTAGTCCTGCAAGAACACAAAGAGCATGTATTAAAATGTTTGCTGTGAGTTAATTATACACGCAGGTAAAACAAGAACGGTGGGAACAACATTCGGGTAAATATATTACAGCAGTCAAGAGATGTTGGATTTCTGACAGTGAGGGAACTACGCAAAAGACGGTACAGACTGTGCAGGCAGTTTCAATTTAGCAGGAGAGAAGAAAAATGTATGACAGGACACAGACAGTCCACTTTAGAACAAGACAGCGGAGCAATTGCGTCTCATCCTCAGCGGGGATACGTACAGGTATGCACAGCAGCTGTGGGTCTACAGGCATTCTGAAAGGCAGGGACTCTGGATCTTGTCTGTAGAGTGACTCGAGTGTGGGCATCAGGGCCTGACGGAGCTCCTCTGGCTTAAAGACTGAAAAGAAATGAAGTTCAGAGATATGAGATGAAAAAGAATTCAAACAAAACGATGGTTAAAAACTGATCATATGTAATCAGAAGTTTAGGATTTCAGCTAAAAACATAAGTCCTCCTTACTCTTCTTCTTCACTGGAGCCTGTGGTGCAGACGTCTCCTCTTCCTCTTTCACCTCCTTCTTTATCTCCGGTTTCCTATCTTCCGCCTTCACGCTTGATGGCTGCGTTGTTGACGATGTATCCATGGGAACCCCTTTCCCGCCTTCTCCAGAACACTCTTCCTTTTTCAGCTCCAACTTCACAGGCTTTTCCTCCGTCTTGAGGTTGCTGAGCTTTCCTCCTTTGGAACAGCTGCCAGTATCGCTTTCCTCCTCATCGTCCTGCTGTTTGACCTCCATCTTGGGGTCAAGGTTGGCAGCCGAAGTGTTTGACTGCGGCTGCTGGGACGAAGTGTCCAGGCTGCTGACAGAGGCTGGAGTCATGGCCTGACTGTCTGCTGGAAACGAACCCTTTTGGGACAACTAGAGAGGGACATGGAAACAAACTACTCAGGTGCATGGAAATACTGAACAAAAAATGAACAACATGAGTAACTTCTACGTGATTAATAATATGATCTGCTCTTGGTGCCAAAATGTTTAAATATATAAAAGTGATCACACTGACCGGAGTGCGTGGCAGCTGGGTACTGTGCGGCGTTGAGCTGGAGGCCAGACCAGGGTGAGATGGAGTGGTTGAACCAGCTGCCCCCATGTGCTGCTGCTGGAGGGGCTTGTTAGAACCAGGGCCCTGGCCATGCTGGTTCTGCTGCGGGACTGAAGGTGGAGCCAGCTGCGGTGCATTAGGGGTGTGCGGCTGTGGAGTCTGGGACCCAGCTAGTCTCGGGGGTGTTTGGTGAGGAGTAGGTGAACGGCTGTGGGCAGGGGAGGGCGAGCTGCCGCGCATGGCTGCCAAATGGGGGATGGAGTTGGGTTGCTGGTTTGTGTTAGATGGAGTCATTGATGATGCAGGGGCTCCAACGGCTGAGTTGGGACCTCCGCTGCCCACGCTCTGAGGACCCATGGGCCCCACTGCGGAGACGCTGCCAGGACCACTAGCTGAACCTGGCTGTGCTAGAGGACTAGCAACTGGAAGTGAGGGAGGAGTGCCCATCTGTGTCTAAGGATAGAAGAGGATGAGGATAAAGAGAGGGGAAGGGGGTTAACTTGTAATTTGCTTGGTTGCTCCAACTTTATAACAACAATGCCTAAGGAGTTGTTCACCAGGTCATCAAGAGATACTGCAGGAACTTTTCTATTAACTCAGGAACATTTTTAAGAACACTAAATGTCTAAATGTAGTTCCTGAGCAAAGCTCCTGACCTAAAAGTTACCTGCTCTGGATCTCTAGTAGTACTCTCTGGTGGCACAAGAAATATTAAAGTGCCACTTGTACTTTGTGTTCCTGACTGGTTAATGCCTGCATTAAAATAAAAAATATATATATCTGCTGCTTTTAAAAACCAAACACATTTTTGAATTAATATTTATACTTCAGATTCAACCTATGGCCCAGGTTAAAACTGACTAATTTGACTTGATAGACATCTACTATTAAGAAATCTCAAAAATCATTTAAATAATTACCTGTGTCATGCCTGCCTGTGCTCCAGGTTGGGCCATCCCAGGCTGAGCTGGTCCAACTCCTGGTCCTGAGCCAGGAAACTGTCCTTGGGACAGATACTGGTTCTGAAGCTGGTTGACATTGGGCTGCCCCATCCTGGGTCCGACCATTGCCATCTAGGAGGTGAAGAAGAGCATTTATTAACATACAAATGTTAATAAAATGTTAACAATGTATCTCCACTTTTAAAGCCCACTGTGTACGTGTATAAAAACACTCAACACTTTAGTGGATTCTTAACGCTACATGGGCAGATTACAAACTTTGTGATCCATCATTAGTTCAGTACTGACCTGGTTGCCAGTTGCTCCCATGGGGAGAGGAGGTGTCGACCTCTGGCCCATAGATGGCATCCCCATCTGATTGAACTGATTCATACCTGACAAAACACAGAGAGTGTTATGACACACCACGTGACATGTGTAAACCACACTACATTTGTCCTTAAACAGTTCCTCAACATGCAAGTTTTTTTTTTTTTTTTAAATCAACACCAGGTAAGAAAATATTCAGCAAACACACACAATGTGTCCGACTTTTGGTTCTTTAATAAACGGATGAATGAATTAACAATGTGTCCTGGTTCTCTGTGGTTCTTTACCTGGGCCTTGCATCCTGTTAACCATCTGATTAGGTCCAGCTGGCCGCACCATTGATGGTTCAGGGAGGGGGCCGTCTGTAACAATGGAGATGCAAGATGAAGAAGATCAAGCTGTTGCTTGTGCACAAGAGAAAGGGAGATGTGGAAATACCCAAACTAAACATGTGTGGAGAGGTTTGTACAAACTCTGGAATGTTTCATCATTTTCTCAGCTTGTTTACTGTAGGAAGGATTAGTGACATTTAGACTCTTGAGGTAAAATTCAGTGACAGCATTTATTAATAATGTGTGTATAATCTGAACAAACTCAAGAAACAGACATGACCCCGTGAGTACAAGGGGACAACAAAAAAATTACTATATTTGGAAGACCTAGCATGACAAAAATAACTGATTCTTTCCTACAACTTTTGCCGTTCTCCCCTTCTCAGCTATAGAAAGTACCCAAGCAGGTAGAATGACCAATATTGTACAATCAATAAGTTACAGGTAAGTGTATTCTGTCACTTTTGAAACATAATTGCAGATAATAGACTGCAGATAATACAATGATACAAATAATACTAGTCTGCATTCACCTATCACATCTCTGTAACAGAGTAACATCTGCTGTAAATCTCAATGAACAGAGGTAATATAGATGCAAAACAATGCTAAAATGTGACATTTCATCAGACTAAATCATCATTTAGATGAATGCTTGCAGCCCAGCGTCATATTAGTCTACATATGCTGCACGTCCACTCACTTGGAGGTAGTCCAGTCGGTGGCTGCCCCATGCTGGCAGGCCCGAGGCCCAGACCCTGCTTCTGGAGCCGGGTTCTCCTCTTCTCCTCCAGCTCCTTCTGGATCTTGTAGATCTTCTCTGCTAGCAGGTGATAGTACTCAGCCTGTCAAACAGAGAGTACCAAAATGAGGAAAATACAGCAAAGAACGTCTCAGACGTGGAAATGCAGTAGAACATTTTCTTCAAACTTAAGATAAAACTACAGTGAATGTTTCTTGTGACCTCCAACAATGGAGGAAAAAAGGATGAGTTAGCAATCCGTGCAATGCACAGGAAGGGCCCCACCAGCAGTCAGTAATTTGCCAGTCATACGCTCTAGATTTTCACCACGTCCCACAATGAATTGTGAAATTTTTAAACTTTTGAGACCAACTTATGACGGAACAAGTGACTGCATACAGCTGCAAAATGACAGGCACACTTCCCAACAGCTTTGCCTCCTCCTTTCAGTAATGCAGTGAACCAAGTCGAAAGAGAGAAACTTACTCTACTGTTCGCTGACTCATACATGTCTCCCTCAACTTTTCTGGCATAGGCCACCAGGTTCTCCATTCGACGGTCTTTGAGGGCAGCAGGATCTGGAGTTGGAAAGATTGCCTGAACGCTGTGGGTGGAAGAACAAACAGAAAGGGGAAGAGAAAGGAGAGGAAAGGAGGTGAAATAGGAACAGTTAATGTTTGTCACTTTTCACATTTGTGTTGATTATAGTCACATGGGAGTTTCTGTGTGGGTACCTGTGTTGTTGCAGGGCTAGTGGCACACTAGCTACACTATGTAGTCGTAACTCTGTTAACTCTGTTTAAGATAGTTACATCAATGTTACTGTTCATCAGTAATAAATATCTTGTCAGGCTCTGAATATAGTCGAGTTATCAGCGGGCCCATGTGTTGTGTATACTGCCACAGAGGAGGAATAAATAATACATCTCTCGCTCATGAAATTAGGTCTAATAACATAATACAGTGACAGGCTTATTATTTTGTTGTCCTACATGTACAGTGCAATTCTTATTCAGTCAATCAGAACTTACAGTTTGTGTACCAAGTGGTTTCGGAGGTCCTGCGTGATGTCCTCATGCCAGCTTTTCCTCATGCCTGTGGCAGAGGGAGGGCCTGCTGTGGGCATGGAGCCGACCCCGCTGGCATCATTCATCAGGCTGGAAAAGACAGGTGACGCAATTTTAATGAATAACTTCTTAAAATAACAAATGTGGCCAATCGGATAGAACTAAAAACACTCAATGCTCTGCTTCCAATCAAGCTATAAACCCAAAGCCGTGTTATTGAATCTGCGTTCTTTCGTACCCTTGGCTGTTCACATTGAGGTGCATCATGGTATCCTGCAGCAAGTTGGCCTGTTGGCTCTGAGTGGGAGCTCCCACACCTCCATTGACTCCCATAGGATTTGCACCTACGCATGGAAAGGACAATACATTAAGTTTGTATTCTTTCCTACTGACCACAACACTTTGTATACCTTGCTCTTAAAACAAGTTACTTGACATTCAACATTTTCGTGAGGCGCTGATAAACCGTTGTACCTACAGGGCTCCTTTTTTCTTTTTAAACCTTGAGCCCTTCAAAAGATGCTTTAAATTTTCTACATTATTCTCATGCTACACTCTCCAACTATGAGGAACAGGAAAAGGAACATATTTCCACGTTAAATACCGTGCAAGTCAACATGCAAACCAACTCACCCATTGGGTTCAGAGGCCTCATACCAGCCTGGCCTTGCATGCCTTGGTTGGGCATACTGGACTGGGCAGTTGGAGTCTGGATCTGGTTGCCCTGGTAGGTGAGGCCCAGAGCGGCATAGGCTCTTTCTATGGAACTGGGGTCAATCTGGCTCGGCGGGTTGAGGTTGGGAGCACTTGTTTGGCCGCCAGGTACCGCTCCAAGGGAGCTGCCCAGACCTGCAGCGGCCCCACCAAGTAGAGCTGTGAGTACATAAAAAGAAGAGACGGTTAATAATACATCTAACCTGTTCAACAGAATATTAACCAACTAAACTTGAGAAAATCCTGCAACTGAATATTTATGCAGCACTCTTATTGTTCAGTCCACTATAGATTAAGTTTAGCTCACTAATACTGCAAATACTACAGTAATCCAGCAATATCATTTAAAAAAATCACAAAATAACCCAAACTGATGGTGATTAAACAAGATAATATAATAATATCATTACTACAGTGTAGTGCATGCAAGTATAGCGTTGTTTGGTCAGATACAGACACTCACACTGCGGGTTCCTCTTGTCCCCGGCGTTCTTCAGTGGCAGGCAGACAGGACAGTCATGCCGCGTGCAGTTCTTCCAATGGGAGATGATCTGCCTCGATGATGCACAGTGAGCAACTGAGATGAAGAAAAAAGGACAGAAAGAACGGAAGAGTTGGGAAACACAGAGGTAACAAGAGGGAGGGGGAAATGAGCAGAAGAACAAGAATGAAAGAAAGTGAGGCCAAGGGGGGGAAAAAAAAGATGAAAGATGAAATTAGAGATGCCTTCCTCTAACCTAAAAAGAACAGCTGAATCAACAAGAAGACACAGAAAACTGTTAGGAAGTTAGCCTGATGCTGCTGTTACTTTCTTTTTTTCTTCATTGTACTCACACACTTGTGCCCTGTGCCCCAAGATTGGACCTATACCTTCCTAAGGAGGAGGCGGTGTAGTTCATTTCCCTCACTGAGTACATGCGCGCGTAGCGTCCCTGATACTCACCCTGACAGGACTTGCCAGCCTGGCAGTGAGTCATGTGGTTGAGGACGTTCTTCATGGTGCGGCAGTGGGGCAGATTGCACTGCCGGACTTCACCGTTGGCCTGCTCCCGCCGCTGGCACTTGTGTGCGTGGAGCAGCAGTACGAGTTGCTGCTGGATCAGCTTGCGCTTCTCGGGGTCGGCTGTGGGCGGCGCTCCGGCCGCGGCGGACGCCGCAGAGACCTGGGCGCTGGGACCCACCAGACCCGCTTGAGCGTTGGGCACCATTCCTGGGGCCCCTCCCACAGGTGCACCAGAGGGGCCGCCCACACCTGTTTGTGACTGCTGGGAGCCCTGAGAAGTGAATAAGAGGAGATGATGTGGATGAGACAAGAGGAGTAAATAAATACGTATGGCAGAAGGGAAAATGGGATATGGAGGGGAGAGGAAGAAGAAAAAGGAGCAGGAGAGGGGGTGGTATTTAATTTACAATAAAAGATGAGCGAATTAAGTGGAAGGAGACAGGGAATACAGCGGTGCAGTGGGAAGAAAGGTAGGAGGCAAGAGGTGAGTGATAAAGGAATCATTTTTGCTTTTAACTGTAAAATAATTACAGTATAATTCATTCTTGCATCTGACACATAAACATTTATTTAGTTGGTTTGTGTTTGTCCCCTACCATGGCAGCCATTCCTTGCATGGGCTGGTTCTTCTTGTCCACGTTGAACTGGGCCAGGCTGTTGGCCATGAGACCTTTGTTCTGGAGCTGAGGGCCCAGCCCTGCACCTCCCAGACCTTGATTCCCCTGCCCTGCATACGGACCTCCAAAAGGGCCTCCTGGGTTCCCCATCATACCCATCTAGGAAAAAAAAGGTGAGAATGATGAAAAGATACATCGAGCATTAACAATAAAGTCACAACCACATTTCACTGAAGTTCTCAATGACATCATTTCAGCTAAGTCTTAGCTGTTGAATGAGCAGGACCTGAGGATATTTCCCAACAACAATATGACCTCCACAAAAAAAAAAGTTTGTTTATACCACTGCATGGAACATTTACTTATAAATCAGTTAATTGGGTTATAGCATCAAGTAATTTGAGTGTTATTAAATTATTAGGAAATCATCTGAGACATGACCAAACTAAAATTTAACGGCAGCAGCTGTAACAGCAGCGAGCGGAGTGCGTAACAGCAATCTGACATGGATAGTTCCCCTTTTCTCCCTGAACACTGAAGGTCTGAACCGCCGTCCCAAACACAGCTTAAACCATGCTGAAGCAAATGCCTGCCAGTGAATTATAAAACATGTCTACAATAAAATGTAAATGATCAAATTATCAAATCAACTCACATTTATTTAAATATTTTACATAGTAATTTATTTATTTATTTTTTGCTGGTGTGGCTGCCAGTGCCACCAAAAAACTCAACATCCCACCAACTTTTAGGAACAGCAATTTTAACAGCATGACAGTTGCAACAGGTACATTGCTTTCAGACGTCACTGTAACGAGTCATCTCGTCTCAGTAGTTTCAATCCTAAAATGTATTTTTTTTTAGGATTGCGATTTTTTTTTGAACAGCAAGACAACTTTAAATTAGAGCCCCAGAAGGGATTCTTTTAAATTTTTCCCTCACATCACCTTCATGAGTTCCATCATTTATTTCTTCTCCCTCTCACTGTTTTTGATCTCTCTAGCTAAATCAAACACCAGCGCCTCCACCACGTTCATTCAGCAGCACCAGCCTGCTGCTGCAACATTTTTACTGTCACTCCTGTGGGACTGTCAATCATGCGAGGAGAGCAGTTTTCTGCCACTTCACCTCCAAGCATAAGCGTGCTGTACATCACTCAGAGATGTTGTACGACGATGCTATCATAGTCCAAAGCACTACTTTGTGGTTGTATAGTGAAGAAAAGCATAATTTTTTGAGTGGGGGACCAGTTAAAAAGGAAAAATAACAACAACAAAAAATGACTGAAGGACTTCCTACCTTGTTCATGGTTCCAGGTTGCTGGCCTCTCATCCCGGGTTGGCCCCCAGCTCCCTGCTGCTGTAGGGTCTCAGCCAACAGGTTGCTGTTGCCACCCATCCCCTGATTCCCGAAGCCCATCCTGGGGGAGCCATTCATCACTTGGCTCCCAATCATGCCTGGCTGCTGCTGTCCATTATTGCCTTTCTGCTGTGCTCCCATCATGGCCCTGTTCATTCCACCCATCATTCCAGCTGCAGCGTTCTGTTGCTGCTGCATCATGTTGGCCTGCTGCTGAGGGGAGAGGTGCTGCTGCCCCTGGCCCATCATCTGCGGAGGCCCCTGCCCAGGGGACGCTTTCATGTTTGCCAGGTGTTGCCCCATGGCAGTGGGGCCTCCTGGGCTGCCCATGGCTCCTTGGTGCCCCTGTTGGGCCGAGGTGGGTGCCCCTGAACGTAAAAGTTCGGACAGCTGTTTGTGCTTGGCCACTGCGTCCTGGCCTCCGCCGACACCCCCAGGACCCCCTCCAGGGCCAAGCCCAAGACCCATTCCTCCTGACCCTCCATTGCCTCCTCCCGGACCAAGCCCTGCAGGTCCTGCTCCAAGTGTGGTGTGCAACTGGCTGAGGTCCCCACCATTGATCAGGCCTGGTTCATTAGAACTGATGAGCTCATCTGGGAGATCGTGCTCCAAGTCAAACAGTGACCCGAAATCTAAAAAATTGGAAAGAAGTGTAAAGTTTAGGAGACAATGAGATGGGACACAAAGCAGGGAAAGGGTGAGAGGAGGACAAAAAGGGCCACAGCCATGTTAAGCTGGTATAATCCTTCATTTTTCTGCATGACTGAGTGAAAATGCAATTGCATGCTTGACATTAAAAACTGATAAAAGCTGTTTAGAGGTGTATAACCAATTTTCACCCATGTCACCAAGCACAACACGACCGAGCACTCAACTACAGGTGAGCCCCAGAGGAACTTCAGTGTGTGTGTGAAGCTGTCTGCACAAACATATGTGCAAACACACCCACACCCCACATGGCACTCTTGCACAGAGAGCCCCCTGACCAGTAAAGTGATTCAACATGTTGCAAAAAGCAGGTTTGTGCAGACAAGGTGACGAATGGACCATTTCATAGCAGCAACGCCACAAAATGGAGACAAGTCGGTTGAGGCGTGCACACACACACACACACACACTTGCTGTGTGTCTGTAAGTTCAACAGCACACGGCTTCGGCAATCAAAAAATGGAAGATGGACGACTAAGATCAAAAAGTACACCCCACCCCACCACCAAAAGTTCTCGGGAGTCCTGAATCTAATTTAGTCACCGCAAGGTACCACATACCGTCTAGCTCACCTCACCAACATGTACACATCAATTAGTTTCTCAGGTAATTTTTCAGGTTACAAGACGTTAACTCATTGCCCATCATGGTAGTGTTTTTTTTTTTCCTGTTTCACCGAACTACAAACTGACTACAGATTTCTGGTTACAGGTCAGATTAAGACATCAGGTCAGGTCCTGTGGTGGTCATTTGCCCCCCCTTCATTTTGATGAATTGTGACTTCTGATCTACATTGAAAATCATCTACATTTGCAGCCCGGACCTTTAATGCACCAAATCTGAAGATTAACTGTAATCATAAGCAGCAAACATCATTTTAAAAAAAACAGATAAAAGCACATAAACAAGTAGGAGTGTGCAAGAGGCGTACCAAATACTCGTCATATACCTTTATTTCTCAGATTAACTTTTAACAGCGTGCATGGCCGAGCAGTATCACAATTAATCTTGGAAGGTAATAAATTTGAGTGCATTAGACCACATCTCTTATATACAGATCAGATTCCTGACAGCACTGCACTAATCCTCGAAATATATCATGGAAGGTATCGCTGATGTCTGAGTGGTTTATCCGTAAAACTCCTTTTTTTTTTTAACCCCAGATGCTCACTGCCATTGACACCCTTAGATGAGTGGACAACCCAACGTGCATCTGTTCGTGGTTAAATGATTGAGTGAATGATCAAATGTTGAGATCTGGCTGCTGTGGGAGCTGTATTCGCTTGCTAACTTGACTGGTTCGTGTAGCTGTGGCTGTGCATGGCGCTGTCCATGCTCCACACAGTTTTGTTCGCAGGCCACTATTCCGGCTGCTGTCACACGCCATCCACAAAAAAACAGACACACACACACCAACAATGGCAAAATGAGCTTAACAATCAGTCGGACCCGTGGGCCCAAATTCAGCTCTTACACAGGGCTTTCCCCCCTACCACCTCTGATTTCATTAACACCATCCACTGTGGCTGTTAGCTAACGTTAGTTGGGAAAGGGTCCGAGTTATGATGGGGCAACACAACAGATTGTTTTAGACGTGTGAAGCCTGAAAACTCAAATAACAGCATATGGCGAGCTGTAGCTCGCTGTCAATTAGGCTATAAGACAGTAAAAACTTTATCATAAGTTGGCCTGGCGCTGGGTTTATTATCAGTCCAGCTAAAGTGGCCATTAGACCCGGGACCGTCAGTTGAGGACCCGCATTCAGTTAGCTAGCCTAGCGTTAGCCGAATGGCTAACTGAGCTACCTCCGGCTAAAATGGCTGTTAGCATGCGAACTACCAGGGGGAGCTCTTCTGCACGTCCGACACACTCACTACTAGCGAGCTAACGTTAGCAAGCTACGACAAAAACAGAGGAGTAATCCCGCGTCTTTTCCCTCTCTCAAGTGAACCGAAGCCGCCGAAAAATAACAAACTTAACGAATAACACCGTAACAAATAATATCATTAAACAATACTTACCATTTCCGTCGCTGGCGGAGGCGGAAAGTGCCGGAGAGGAGAGTTTAGGCCTCTTGGCTGAAGGCGGGCCAGAGTCCAGAACGTTCTCGGCCATATTTTTTCGAAATAAAAATATATAAAGTATCCACAATTGCAGACGTTTTCACGCCCTTAGAAGCTCATTCCGTTTCGTTTCCAATATTGCGACTTTTCCCCCTCCTTTTGGGGGACTAAGAGGGGGAAAGTCCCGTGTACAAATTACTCCTCTTTCCCTGGGTTCGCCTCTCGATTTCAGCCTCGGCGTATATCAACCCCCCTCCCTCCCTCGTCGGATTTTTTGTTCTTTATAAATTTCTGCCAGCGGAGGAGGAGGGGGTCGGTGAAAGTAAAGAGGGAGACACACGCAGCGGCTTCCCTCTAAACTTACACAGCCTCTTCGGATGTAAATAAACTGTCCCCGGGTCTCTCTCCCATGGTTGCATCCGTCATTTCAACCTCCTTTCCAGCGGAGTCTGGATGGAGATAATGTCGGGCAGAAAAGGCTTGTTTGCCTGCGAAGTGATGGTGGTGCTGCTGGTGGCAGCGGGTAGGATGAGGGGATGCAAATAAAAAAATAAAGCTGACAAATGTGAAGCAGCGATAGTGGATAAAGTATAATGCTTATTCGCTGGGCTGTGCATGTAAAAGATAATAAGTAAACTTATTTATTCTGAAAGTCAGCTATGCAGCTGCATGAACTTGCAGCTGCTTTTTGGTGATGTTTAGTTGCAAAGATTAAAGTGGAATTATGTTAAATAGTTCATTTAAATGCAAGTAATCACTTTTGCAGCAAGTTAAAAAATAGCAAATTAAACGTTTACAGTAACTTTCAGTGCAGCAGACTAACTCCACAACACTGTAAACTCCATGCAAACCTGCAAAGATGTGAAGGAACTTAAGCATGATATTCACTAACTTATTTCTGTCATCCTTATTTTGATTCTTTGCTCTTTCATAGGCAAAACGCTGGCTCCGTGCATACATTTCATCATGTCCCAGTGTTGATTCTGGACGTCGGCCTCCATGGCCACACTCACTGAAGACCACAAATATTCTTCCTGTCTTGTTCTTGCACCATAACAGTCAACAGCCTTTACTCTGTCACTTGTTGTTAAGTGTCTATTTATCCTGTAAAAATACATTTCACGCTCGAGTCTCAGCTTCATTTTTTTCCTCTTATGGAACACGCAAAATGATTTATTCCAGGAAAGAAAATTCAAAATCATCCCATGGTGTTCAACCCTCAGGTTTCCAGCTGCAAAGCAACGACCAGTTTGAAAAGCCAACATTTTCCTCTTAACCTACACTTACACTGTAACAGTGTACACTGCTCAATATAACTGGTTCACACCCATTCATTCTCAGTCTTATTCACACAGGTTAATTTTAACCTATCAACCCTCAGTGTGTCGCAAGGCTTTCTCCATAGGCAGCTTTTGTACAAATCCACATTGTGTGACAGTGTCACATCCACTGTGTAACATTTCCACAAATTCTTTGGAGTGGTAATGTGATTAAATTGAGTCGATTAGTTAGACCAAACATTTAATTACTGCACCACTGCATCAGACTAAAACAAATATTTGGAGTACATGTGCTTTTAAAATATTCTTATATGCAATACTGCATGGTTTGATGTTTTTAAACTTCTTAATCTGCACTAGAATTTAGAATAGAGTTCTGGGAGTCTGACGTGTTTTAGTATTTCTGGCGACTGGAGCACTTTGTAAAAGTAGAAAACACACGTTTGCTGAAGAAGTGGGAAAAACAAGGATTTTAAAGCTAGAGATGCACGATGAGGAGTAATACACAGACACATAAGTTACTAAATAGCCTCAAACGTGGATATACAGTATGTGCCATGTGCAGATTGTTTTAATGCTCGCTGTTCTCTAAAAGTCTGACTGTCTGTGGGAAGAAACTCTTCCAATCCTAGCAGTATTGGGCCTTAAACTGTGGAGAGTGAAAGCATGCAGGATGTTATGGATCATCCACTATACTTCTGGCCTTGCGCAGGCAGGATGTGTTGTAGATGCCATGACAGAGGGGAAAGAGAACCCCAATGGTCTTCTCAGCTGTTCTCACAATCCGCTGTAGGGCCTTGTGGTCTGAGGCAGTGCAACTGCTGAGCCACGCTGTGATGACACTTTCTAGGATGCTCTCAGTAGTCTCTCTGCAGAAAGAGGTCAGAATGGCAGGTGAGGTGAGGTTGAAGTTATCAGCGAGCCTGTCAGTATTATAGAAATATACACCGCATGTGGCCATTATCTGAGAAAACATGGGCTTCACTGTGTTTTGTTCTCCCCATTCTTGGTTACAATCACAAATCCCACATCTTTAATACAGGAGAGAACTCAATGAACATAGTCAAATGCATGTTTTGAACTATGTTGCTGTCTGCTGTGTATCCTAATATATTGTAAGCTGACACATACATTGCATACAGTACATACCTGACTTGGCCTGTTTAATTGCTATATGTTGCTATTTATGCCATTGCATGGAACAAAACTATATAAACCTGCATTATCATTTAATACTCAGTGAATCATGACACTTAAGGACAAACACACAAGTGCATATGTTGATACTGATCAAACCCTGGCAGTGTAGGTTATCATACCCATTCACAGAGGCAGGACCATGGCTGGATTATCCCACTAGAGGGCCCCAGGGCCAACATCTATTTTGCCCCACACGCTGCCAGTGATCAATGTTAACTACTTTATACATTTTAATATACATAAAGCTATCAGAACATTTTTTATACATGAGCTGAAAAGGAAATCATATTTACTCACAACTTTATTATGTGTCAGTTACTCTGACACTAAACTTTACATGCCAGGCCCTCAGTCATGCATGGCCCTTTTAAAGGTCCCTACCATTGCACTTGATTTGGTCTTTATAGACGTCAAGTGCTTCTATAAAGGTCCAGTGTGTAATATTTAGGAGGATATATATTCATAAGTAGGTTTTCACTGGCGTGTAATCTGAAATTATGAATCATTGTGTCTTCATTACCTTGGAATGAGCCTTTTATATCTACAGTGGAGTGGATCGTCTTAAGACAGAGTCTGCCATGTTGCACCATTGTACAGTAGCCAAGAACAGACAAACCCTTTGCGTTTCACGGCCACCATAGTTTCTCCTATGCACGTAGAAGAGGAGGATGAGGTGAGGTAGTTGCACTACACACTGGTCCTTCAGGAGTTAAAATGTGCTTATAGAGTGTTTCAGTTGTATACATTCCCTAACAAATGTGCATTTAATCAAGTTATGACAAACCACTGGACACACTGTGTCTTGTGGCCTTCAGGGTCTTGTGGCATGTACTGTGTCTGCCAGATCAGTAATCCAAGAAATCAGTCATACAAACATAAAGACTTCTTTTTATTTGTATTTATTGCTTCAGTCCATTACACCCACCCCTGACCCAAAGCTCCACTTGAAAGGCCAATGTAACCTGCATCATATATTATCTTACCCACCTACTTAAGATTATGATGGAGTCCCAGAGGAGACTAAATCAACAACAGGCTAATCTGATGGGTTCAAAGTACACAGCAAATTTTCTTATTTAGACTACAGCTTCAGGGATACTCTGTACACCGGGTGTTGAGGCTCCTGGTGTTGATTCATTTTTACAGCTTTGTTGCCGCACCCAGCAGTCTTCACTTGGACTTTGTCATGCTGCGGGGGAGGTACAAGAGACATTTTACTTCTTAAACTAAATGTTGCTCTGCAAGGGTTTTTCTGACACTGTAATATATTTGTAAATCCTGCTTGGATGAACAAGATAGACGATTAGCGTTCCTTTCAGACGTTTGGAGGAACTTGCTGGTGAAATTATTGGCTGAGGTGATCTGTTGGGATGGAAATGTGTTGTTGTTCTGCCCTCCATGTCACCTTAGCACATATGGTAGTTTTGTGATGGTTGATTGTACGTGCTGTGTATCTCATGTTGTTATCTGTGATCAGATTTTACTGTCCTGCAGCAGGATGGTGTTTTCCAAGTCAAACAGGTACACAGTCCATTTCAACCTAAAGCAGTCTAAGCGGTGACACAAGTGATGCTGCATTTCCAATTATTGCATGCATGCATTTGACCCCCCAATTTTCCAACTGTTTAGTTACCGTAATAGGAGTTTGTTTTAAATTTGACTGTTTGCTGTCTTATGTTTACGCTGTCAGTGAAGAAAGTGCTTTTTAAAGATGTGACTTGTTATAAAAGTGAGTATCCATGCAGCATGGAGTTGTTAATATACTGTATGAAATTAGAATGGTGTCAGCTCTAACCTCTCAAAAGCGTTTAACTATCTATCAAATGCCAGAGGCCAAAGGCCAGATTTTGTGCATCAATCTGTGCATCAATTGATAAATTAATTAATCAGTTGTTGGATTAAAAATCCAAAAGTCGATAAAGACTTAATATTAAGTTTTATGATGAACAATGTGTGGTGGTACTACCCCATTACTTTGAATATCAACCACTTTAACATTAAAAGAAAAAATGCAAAATGAAAAATGCACAGGCCTTTCCACAGCAGCCAAGGGTTTGATTCCAACCTGTGGCCCTTTGCTACATGTTTTCCCTTCTTATTTGTTCCTACCTTCCTGTCATGCTTTGTCATGCTTGTTTTTTGGGTTTTTTTCAAAACCTGCATCTCTTCTGTGGCTAATGTTGATTTCAATATGAGCCTTACTCCCTGAAGTCGAGCGGCAGAAGTGAGAAGAGCTTACCTACTTCTCCAGGTACTACTACACCACTGACTAACAGGTCAGTTACTTTGGTTAGCCAACCATGTATCAAGTAGTGCCTACAGATTTTACACTCCAATGTGCTGTGTTGCACATTTTAAACACAGACATTACCGGCTTTTAGTGCTCAGTATATCATATTTGCAAATGGAAGTTAATCACATTACAGGTATTTGGAGTGTATACGTGTATGCAGTGTGTACATACTCTATGTGTATGTGTGCATGTATATGTAATATCCTGTTTCATATGTACAGGTGTGCATGTGTGGGTGAGTAACGGCCTTGAGTTCACTGTCTGTGAAAGGTTTTAGACCTGTATTGATTATAATGTAAAATAAATATAGTATATTCTCTAATTTAATTTGTAAAGTTAGTTAATGTTTGACACAGAAATGCTCTGCTCAAGTTTATTGGTGTGGTGGCATAAATTCCTGTCTGAATAATTATGCCCAGTTTATCTTATTATTCTTTTGTGAAAATTTAACTTACTTCTCAGATATTTAGACATGTCACAGTTGGAAAAGCACAGTATGTATGTGTAAATAATCACATTTATTATTCCTGAATTTATTATATTAAGTTGATTGATGACTTACTGGGGCGCAGTGTTAACTTTAACACTACTGTGATAAAGTTCCTCTCACTTCTGTTTTATGTTTAAATCACAGTTTGTTTGTTTTTTTAAACCAGCACCAAGAAAGGGAATTTCTTGTTTAAAAAAATAGCACAACTAGACAACTTATAAAATGTTGAAACTGAGAAACGTTATTGTTTCTGGAAAATGATATGCCTATTTTGAATTCAATACCAGCAACAAGTTTCAAAAAAATTGGGACAGGTCACATTTGTTGTTCGTCAGCTCTTCTTTTAACAACAAGAGTCTGGGAACTGAAGAGACTTTGCTGTATGTATGTATGTATGTATGTATGTATGTATGTATGTATGTATGTATGTATCTATCTATCTATCTATCTATCTATCTATCTATCTATCTATCTATCTATCTATCGTGTGCATCTATCGCGAACTGTTCCCTTAGAGTTCCGCTAAAACCTCAACTCCCATAATGCCTTGTTCATACATAACAAATAACTGTGCTGACGTCAAAGGTAGGGGACCACAATACAGTGCCGGGGGGCGACGATATAGTTAAAACAACGTGTTTCTACAGTTTTACGGTTATAAAAACGTTTTAAAAAGCGTCCAGATATTATTAGCTCCTGTGAGCAGACACTTAAAGTCACAACAAACGATTTGCTGCGTCACAAATGGGCAAACTATTAGCACTGTTAGCAATTAGCATGGATGCAGAAGCAGCACGTGAGCTAGTTACACTTTTGTTTATGTTTTGACCAGCTCGATATAAACCTGTTTGTTTATAACTCATAAATCTGAGATCAGCAGCTACATTCATGTTAAAGTGTCAGTTGTTTAGCATGCCAGGTCTGATAATGATGGCTGCTTTTTGATGACTTACTCCACAAAGTTGCAGAAGTTTGAATGTTATTGACAAAATCAAATATCACGATTCTTAACTAAGCAGTTCTTGGTAGCAAACTAATTGAACAATATCTCCAGATAATGTTTATAGATCTTGATTATTTCTAATGTGAATACAGTTGATTGGCAGCTGGAGGTTCATTATTCATCTCAGTCAGACAGTACTTTGTTGATTCCCCAAAGGGGAAAAAACAAGCACATAATATATAAAAAAGCAAAAATCAGCTGTCATAGAGTTAGTCTCTCCATGCACAGAAATACAGTGCCCAGCTCTGCCTGTGCCTGCCCCTGATGACCAACTTTTCTCTTCTCTAGTGTCCAGAAATTTGTGTTACCTAAAATACTTACAGACTGGATTAACTCGCTGCTACTTGTAACCCGCAATCATTACTTTCATCTGCAGAGCTCACAGAACAAAAGAGAAAAGGATGGAGAGGCTGTAGATCCTGTTTTATACTTGGATGGTTGTCTGCTGAGTAGAGCACAGGATGCCTTACCACTGTGTGGCCTATGGATGCGGCAAAACTGCAGACGATGGCGTGACGCTGTTTAAATTCCCCAAAGACCATGATGAGTTTCGCAAATGGGAGAAGCAGGTCCAGCGCACCCGCATCCAGTGGGTCGCCACACCTAACTCTCACCTCTGCAGCGAGCACTTTGGCAAGGAGTACTTTGAGCCGAGACCATCCACAAGCGCTCTGAAACTGAGGCCAGGTGCCGCTCCTACTGTGTTTGTTCGTCCACACTGTTCATCCTGCAGCGGAGTGGGCTGCAGTAAGTGCCTGCCTGCTATCCAGCGGCGAGGCATTACAGCGGAACCAAGAGAGTGTACTGTAAGTGTGAGCGGCTATTATCATGGAAAGGTCGATGTAGAGTAAAGAACAGAAATTCTGTCATTCTGAGAGGTTTACACAACCCTGTTGAATGTTCACATGAACCAGAGACACATTTGTGCTTTCTTTTTTTACCAGTTTTTTTTTCTTTACAGACAGATCTCAGTAAAACAGCACCCAATCAGTTTGATGGCACTGATGGAGGAGGTGATCCAGCAAGAGGAGGCGTGAAGCCGGGGGAAAAAAACAGAGACGAACGACCAGGTGAGGAAGCACGAGAGCAAGGGTTGAGAGACAAAGTGTCACTTTCTTGCTCTTTTAACATTGTTAAGAGTCCAAATGTATTTGCAATGTACTTATTTGTTTATCTTTATAGTCGTGTGTGAGATGTGTGGCACCAGCGGCACTGTCAGCACCTTCTTTTCAAGGACCAAGCGTTTCTGCAGTATATCCTGTTCACGCTCCTACTCATCTAACTCCAAAAAGTCCTCCATACTGGCCCGTCTGCAGGTGAGAATACAACACTTCATTCATACCTGCTGATGTTTGTAGTCTCCATTTTACAGTCTTTAAGCTCACTTGTTTTGAAGCAGAGACTTATATTTCACCCCCCAAAAAGTTTGCACTCTTTTACATAATGCACATCAAGAAGTTTTCTGCCTATAATGTGCTTTGTGTCTGTTGTTCAGTCAGTTCTCTCTGCTGCGCCACATAATAATGCTGTAATTAGCAGTTAATTGTGGTGGCGACAAAGTTAGTATCCAGGTTTAGTGTTGTTTTCCAGTTCCATAGCTTCTTAAATGATTTATCATACAGAAGGGTGGTAGGCTTTGCTGCATCTCCACTGCTGTGCGCGGATCATTGTTACTTGGGTGTCACTTAAGGAGAAGCAGTGACAGCGCTGTCTCTCTGACACCTCACAGGTCTTTATCCATTTCCCAACTCTTGTCCTTCCTCTTGAGACACAAACGAAGGCTGCCCCTTGAGCTCCTTCACTGTCCTCTTCTCTTCCACTTCTAGTGCTACTGACACTTTGTTCCTGTTCCTCTCAGAGTGTAGTCTGTAGTGGCTCCCATAAAACTTCGGCATCCATCTTATAAAAGGTAGTTCTGCACAGCCAGGTTGGAGTACTTGAGACTTTTGCTCTTGGAAGTGGCTTCCATGAGCACAGTATAAGCAACTATATAACCAATTTTGGAACTATTTTAACACTGTGCCTTATGTGTTTTAGAACACAGGTGTTTTAGTAGTATAAAGTGTCAGCACCGACTAATAAATATTGAGACTTTTACAGTTTGACATCCCCTCAAAAATCAGCAGACTGTAGACAGCAGTGTGGGAAATGTGAACGCCTACATGTCACTCAATAGTAAATCAAACCTACCAACAACTTTCATATTTCACCAGCATTTGGTTGGTGGCTCGACAGGATTAATGGACTACATTTATGATAAAGGAAATAAAAACAATGTGAAAGCCATATTGTCAAGACTTTAGGGGATGTGGGTCGCCACTTCTTGTTTCGGTACTGAAAAACACCAGGATTGAGCCCTCTGTGTGGTTTTTGTTGCATCATTGGTCATTTACTGGGACAAATAGAGTTTTCATGTGACCTGTAGGTGCACTTGACCTCATCGTGTGTGTGCTGTTCAGGGTCTCCCAAATTATCGAATTAATATTCAGTTTGCCTTTATGAATAGAAAACTCTCATTCCACACTTTCTGTCAGCATCATATTGGCTTTACAATGAACTAAAAAAAAGATTATTATTAAAATGTCTGCCACGTATCTTCATTCGTATCAGCTCAAATTTTAATGGCTGCGCCAAATTACATTTCTTTTACCGCCCACGCACTTCCGAAAAAAATCCAACCCTACATAACTATTATCTTTAGTAAACACTTTCATTTAGTTTTGTTTTGTATTTATATTACCACTAATTATATTTACGAGCAAATGGTGGCAGTATTTCGCCAAAAAGATGTCAGCCAGGTGCGTTGCAGTAAAAGGGGGAAGAAGAAGCCGCAGCAGAAGAAGAAGAAGAAGCAGCAGCAGAAGAAGAAGAAGAAGCAGAAGAAGAAGAAGCAGACCGCGCTGGACTTGAAATCGTTGCACCGACCTGAGGGCAGGCTGTCTGCGGGCGTGTCTGACTCTTTTCACGCCTTCCTTCACCGCATACATCCGCACACTGAAAACCCAAATGGTCCTCAAGTGTTGCGTTGACGCCTGCTCGAACACTAAACGCCCAAAGCTCGCCTTTCATCGGTTTCCTCTCGCCGACCCGGAGAGACTGAGGCAATGGCTGTGCGCTCTGAACATGGATGTAAACACTCCGCTCCACGTTGTCAGCAAGCTGTTCGTCTGCCAGAAACACTTTCAGCCGGACGACTACCACACAGCCCCGCATCAGCCTTCACGCCGGGGCCGGATCCTCAGGACCACCGCCGTCCCCACCCGGTTCAGACAGGCCCACACCTCTGAGACAGGTGACCCCACCGCCAGTGTCGGTCACCTGGTGAGTCGGGGAACACAGAGCAACCACGATGGAACTTAAAGCAGGAGAACACCTTACATTTTGTTAAAAACGTGTTGCAACAAGCTCAATGATATGGATTTGTAGTTTATTTTACAATTGATATAAACCGAGAAAAACAGGATTTTCTCTATTTGTGGTTCACTAACAGGATTATAAAATCAAGCAGCCTTAAAACTAGACTTAACTGTTTATTTAATTAACTAAAATTGAAATTTTATTAGCAAAGTTGACAACATTCACTGGATATGACTTCTAATATTAGCTGTAACCTGGATGTAAACATGGGTTTGGGACTGATGGACAGACAAAGAAATCAATTTAAAACTGATGATGGTGACATGACATGTTATGTCATAGTCCAGGCAATAAATTGATCAATTTGTCATTTATATATTTATTTATTGTCAACACTCTAGTATTCTTTTTTTCTTTATCCAGATGTAGACAACATTTTTACACATTATAAATAAATTAAAGTTAGAAGCAAATAAAACAAAAAATATCAACTTCATATTAAATATATAAAATTTTATTTGATTTATTCAGACATTCATAAATATACATATCCACATATGAACCAAACCCAGATCAGAAGTGTCCGCTCCATAACATATTGCATAGAAACAAACAGTACTTGTGCTAAAAAGCAGTAGCAGCAGAAGTAAGGTGTTGTGTGAAGTATGAAAAGGGGGTATAAGTGTGGACAGAGTGAGACTGTCATTGTCTGATAAAACTCATTATGTTAATAAAGCCAGGACTTCCACTGCTTGGTAAAAGTGGATTTTATGTGGATTTTTTGAGTCTTAGTGGACATCCATGTTAAGATGGCGTGCTACATGTACGATCACTCTAACCAACAATTAAACATCAAACATGCCAAATGTAAACGTGTGAAACAAAAAGCAAAGCCCTAGTTATGTTTTTGTGTAATCTCACAGGGTTGGTTGGCTTGTGCTCAACAGAGATACTGGTGGAGACAGTGAAAGATGGAGTTTGAGAAACCACAAGACAGCCAAAGACTAAAGGGAGGCCATTATGCATTGCTCCTGGATACAAGGGTTAAAGTCAAGAACGAAACAGTCCGTTTTCAAACTGACAGAAGTACCGGAGCGCTGGCTCGTGGCTCTGTAGAGGACGAGCTCCCCAATGGGCCCTGATAATCTAAAGCGTGAAGCTGTCCTGTCTTTTCAATTTGACCACTTCTAACCTGTGCTCTAAAGACCACCCAGCACACTCTGACAACAGTCGTACAGAGGTATTAGTCCATCACAGGGAAAAGTGCTAAAAGGCACCGGTCAGGCAGGGAAGAGACAAGGAGGGCGCTTAGTAACCCACGGAAGTCAGTAGACATCAACTTGTGCTGTGGGTGTTTGGAGGAAGAGGGGATGCCTGCCAAAGAGATTTCAGACAAGCCTTAACTATTGTACCAAATTTAAATACTACCAGTCCTCATTTCATCGTTGAAGTCAGAGCTTTTGACCACAGACACGCAGTCCTCTCTTTTCATATTTGGAAAAAAATATAACCAAAAACTATCAAAAGTTATCAGTTTTTTTCGCTCATGACTTTCCTTCCAGTTTCCTTGCAGTACATACCACCTGTTTGTTTATTCACATTTGGAGTCACATTCTTTAACGCTTTATACAATTTTCATGGTTTGACAATATTACACAGTGATCCATCTTTACAGATTCTTATAGAACAAACAAATATAAACAGGCCATGAGGTGTTTCCATTTAACACAAATAAGATTATTAGTTAAGAAGATGAAATAAATCGCAAAGTTAAACAAAAGAAAGGCGTTTAGGGGCGATATACCTTTCCCACTTTTCCAAATGTACTCAAATAGTTTCACAGAGGAGATGAATCTTTCAATTACAAAGATTTCATAAGTAATATACAATTTCTCTGTAGTCTAGATTGTCATTTCTTTGTGATTGCTTTTTCAGTGGGCACACTGAATAAACCAAACAGGTGTCTTCTTTGAATATTCATGTAGAAACTCAAACAGTAGTTCATCCCAGCTGGAAGCAATTTCCGCCCAAACGTCATCACTAATTCTGTGTAGCTCTTATGCCAGAAAGTATTTTCATTTGGACCAGAACAGGTGATAATGGTTTCCTCCAGCAGCTGCAGGAGTCCGAGTGATGAGGCTGCTGAACAAGTGTGGATACCGACAGTTTAATAAATATTAGTCATACGGCTGAATGTTTTAAAACTTGCTCCAAGCCGTGACATGGCCACAAAAATGAGGACGATGAGACGGCTTTGTACAGTCTTTCTTTGTGTTTCTCTCTCCAGGGAAAGCCCCCGTCAAAAAAAGCCACAGTGTTGAACAAAGTGAACAAAGTTCCTCCAGCCTTGACAGGATTGGATGGTGAGGTCACTGAATATACACACACACAGTGAAATAAACTGTGTACAAAAATATTTCACATCATCATAATTCAGCTGTATGATTAATTGTTTCTTTCCACTCTGTAGCATCTGTTGCAGGTTTTGAGTGGGGTGCATACTTGGAGAAGACAACATCTCTGGCTGTGTCCGTGTCCTGCTTCAGACATGTGAGTCATATCTGCTGAAGTGCGGTTAAAAACAATATTTTCATTCAGGGGTAATAAACGTTCTGGGATTTGTCTCTAATGTTGTCACGCCAGGTTACGTAAAAAGTGTATTGAACGCACAAAGAGCCTTTTAAACAAACTTTCAGCAGAATGAAAAACTTCTTCTGCAGCATGAATGCGAGGTGACACACATTTGTCAGTAGCTAAGCAACAGTTTGACATTAAGTCGGCAGAAATTTGAAAAAAAATGCTAATTCATTTGGTAAAAATCAGGATTTGTAGGAGTGAACATTGAGAGATTCTGCCAAATATATGAATGCGGAGCACATAATAAAACACTGATGACCTGTAGCGTAACATCTGACCTCCCTCCTGCAGGTTCCCCTATGTGACCAGTGGGATGACGTCACCGTAGGGATGAAGGTGGAGGTCCTGAACACAAACGCAGTCCTGCCCAGCAAAGTCTACTGGATCGCTACTGTCATCCAGGTTGCAGGTGTGTACGTCTGTCCGTCAGTGTATTGTACAGACAGAAGTACTAGCCACCATTGTCACCATTAGGTCTTGCTGAGATAAATGAATGTTCAAAAATCAAATCTGTTTATATCATGTATCATAAGTAACCAGTGTATTATTATCTCAATGCAGTGGCATCCATAGAATCTTAACTCTTTCCTTCTTCCCATCACTTGTCTTCAGGTTACAAAGCCCTGTTGAGATATGAAGGCTTCGAGCACGACAGCAGCCACGACTTCTGGTGCAGCCTCGTTTCGGGAGAGCTAAACCCGATTGGGTGGTGCGCCATGACGAGCAAGCTGCTGGTGCCCCCACAAGGTGAGGACTCAGGCCTGAACCACACTGCCACGCGAACACAGAAATGCACGACCATGGTGACGCTAAGACAGAAAGAATGACAATAAATGGTGTGTCCGTAGATGCGAAGCAGAACATCCCAGACTGGAAAGAGTATTTGATGAAAAAGCTGGTGGGGGCCAGCACGCTACCTGTTGACTTCTACCTGAAGGTAAAGCTGGATGCTGCCTGACACAGTGATTAGGCTCACAAATGATAACCCATGTTAAGAGTGTAATCAATTCAAATTAAGTGAATGGTTTAATTTCACTGATTTAATCAGCTTCTCTTGTCCACTTGTTCCTAGATGGCGGAAAACATGAAAAACCTTTTCAAAATAGGTATGCGTGTGGAGGTGGTGGATCCCAAGCACGTGAGCCGGACCCGCGTGGCCACCATAGACTCCATTGTTGGCGGCCGTCTGCGGCTGGTGTACACGGACCAAAGCGATGCCCCCGAAAACGCCATCTCTGACTTCTGGTGCCACATGTGGAGTCCCCTGCTGCACCCGATAGGCTGGTCCAGCAAAGTGGGTCACGCCATTAAAGCACCTGGTAGGTCTGGGATTTAGTTTGCTCATGCATATGATTTGAAAGCGTGCAATGTCGTCAGACTCACAGTCCTGGTGGATGAAAAAAGTCGGTTTCTTGTCTTGAACTAAAGATTTTAACTTTAAGATATTCTTTTTTTATTTATAGCAAAAGGTGCAGAAGCTGCGGCCAGTGGCTTGAAGGGTAACTCTGACAGTGTGTCCCTGCTCTTTAAAAAGGTAAGTAAAACATCAAAAAACAAAAGCGGCCAAGTTGCTTTAGCCCAGCTCTTGACATCCGCTGTGATCTGCAGCCCAGGTTTGTTTACATGGCGGGAGGTTTCTTTGAAGAAGGAATGAAGCTGGAGGCCATCGACCCTCTTAACCTGGGAAATATCTGCGTGGCGACTGTACAGAAGGTAAGGCTGGTTGGATGTGAGTGATCAGCCTGAACAATTGTTTGGTTATGTATGATAATCCATTGTCTTAAACACACTGTTTTACTCTCTGTGTTTCTTCTCTCTCTGACTCCTCCAGGTTCTGTTAGATGGCTACCTGATAGTGGGAATCGACGGCGCCATATCAAACAACGGCTCCGACTGGTTTTGTTACCACGCTTCATCTCATGCCATACTTCCTGTTGGCTTCTGTAAAAAGAACAACATCCCCCTCACAGTACCACAAGGTAAATAATAACTATTCATTCGCTCTCTGTTTTAGCTCAAGCCTTTCTGTGGGTACTAGTTTACTGGTATCCTGTTCTGAAAGCTGTTATCAAATTATGCCAAAAATAAAATGAAAAATAACTCAAGCTGTACTGTTCTGTTCATGAAAATATTTGCTGGTTTCTTTGTCTTGGCAGGTTATGACTCTCAGACCTTCACCTGGGACAAATACCTGCAGGAGACCAAAGCTCAAGCTGCTCCGGCCCGACTGTTCAACACTGTAAGACAGGAAGTTTAAGCGTGGCGTAGCATTTGAAGTTGCGCTATCAAATTATACGTGATCATACCCACAGTTTGTTTGCCTTTGTCACAAACCTGTTATCCTTCTTTTCTCTTTGTCTTTATTCAGGACTTCCCTGGACCCGGCTTCTCCCCCAACATGAAGCTGGAGGCGGTGGATTTGATGGAGCCACGACTGGTGTGCGTGGCCACCGTGAAGCGGTGCGTGGGCCGCCTGCTCCTCATCCACTTTGACGGCTGGGAGGATGAGTTCGACCAGTGGATCGACCACCAGTCGCCAGACATCTACCCCGTCGGCTGGTGCGACCTCGTGGCTTACCAGCTCCAGCCGCCTCCTGGACTTGGTAAACACATCATTTAATAGGAATACCCCCTAGACTAAACTGTAATTTGGACTATTGGTGGAATTAAAGACCAATTGAGGGAGAAAACATCTTTGTACCTTTGTAACCCCTGTAAATGCACAGAGGTGCGACTAGTGTCTCTAAAAGTGTCTTCTTCTGTTTTCCAGTTGATTTCATTGAAAACCAGGTGGCACAGAGCAAAAAAACAAAGCACTTTATATACGGGAAAAAGAGTAAGTTGTAACTCAGATGTATATGGACCAGATCAGCCATCACACCTTCTTAATATCTGGCAGATACAGAACTATTCTCTCACCTTGTTTTTGCTGTCTGTAGAAAAAAAGGGAGCAAGGAAGAGGCTCTCTCAGGACCATGGTGAAGATGACGCTGGTCAACAGCCTGAGGTCATCAACAAAGATGGTCCTCCAGCGATGGAAGGCCCCTCTCAATCACCAAAAGTGCCTCTCATCCAGCCCAAGACTGAGCCAGAGGAGCAGGAGAGTAAGTGAACAAACTCAACACGTTCACATTTTCTCATTTTCATGAGACAGTTTTGGTCATTTGTTGACTTAATTCTGTCTCTGCAGTCTTTGCAGTGCAGGTGAAAGTGGAGGAGGTGGAGATGGAGACCCCCATTGATCCTCCAGACAGCCCTCGACAAGCCTCTCTGGATATAATCAAACAGGAGGAGGCAGGGGAGCAGAGGACGTCGAGGCTACATCAGGAACATGTAGCGGAGAAAAAGACAAAGGAGAGCGAGACTGCAGCAAGAGGAAGTGAAGAGTCGGTATCTTTGGAGGAGAGCTTTACTGACATAAAAAGTAGTGGTGTAGACAAGCTGGATCAAGAGGAGGGGAGTCGAGGAGACGATAGCGCCATGGACGAAATTTCAGAGACGAAAGGAGAGATGAGACGAGCATGTCTGCTTACAGAACTGCAAAAAAGGTGGATGAGCAAAGAGACTGTTGGAGAAAATAAGGACTGAAAAAATGTGACAAACAAATATGTACTGAGATATTAAGAGCACATTTTAAAAAAACTGTACGGACACACATTTAATCTCTGATTTTTTGGGGGGGGTAACCAAACTACAAATGCTGTCTGGCTGTGGCTGATATCACTGAGATGGAATTACAAACTAACGCTGGATTGCATGCACACACGTTTCCCGTGAATCTCTTGGATTTAGAGTCTGTCATTAGCAATAAAAACTACACTATAGAGAAGTAATAATAGAATATAAATACTTGAATAGCTGTTGCTTTAAAAACACTGACAATAAATAGTATTTAAAAAAAGGTATAACTTAATACTTTATATAATATTCCTTTAAAATCATGACTACAAAAGACTAATGTACTACTTCCGTGTTTGAGTTCCGCTATGTAAGGACATTTGTGATTGTTACCTGTAAGTATGAATGAGTGTTTGCCCATTCTGAGTTCACATAGCAGACAGATATCTGTTGTAAAGTTTTATTGTTTTCTGTTCAGATGTATTCTTTTTTTTTTCCGTCAACATGAAACCATCCATAAAACAAACTTTGTGATTTGAGCCTTGTCTCAGAGTATCTCTACAAACATGACGTCGAGATTTAGAGTTGGGTACATTCTCCATTTGTGTTGTAGTGGTTAAGGATAACTAGCATAAAGCCAAAACACTGCATTATTTCTGAGCTAAGCTAATGACATTCACTTTAACAGTTCAACAGAGCTGCTCAGGAGCTTGACGAGCTGGGAATGTGTTTCTAATGCTGCGAATGTGAAGCACGGCAGAGCCGACAAACGGCCTCCGTGCTCGGTGTAGGTTCCACTGACGATGATATTCGACACTATCGATTAGACGGCAAAGTAAAAGCTGACTGGCGGGAGGTTACAGTTCATGGTTTAACCTCAAAAACAGTTAGTTTACCGTAAGCTGCGGTCTCAACACATCGGTACAGAAGGCAGCGGGTTCAGGCCATATTGCGTCTGTTGGTGTTTTTCTTGGCTGCTGTTGGCTTCGGGTTGGGACTTTTGCGAAGTTTGGATTTGGCTTTGTACATTTTGATTTGCCGAAGGCCGTTGAGGGGCATTGGTTTGGGTTTGGTTGCCTTGGGTGCTTTGGCGGGCCTTGGGGTGACTGCTGGGGCAGCAGGGAGGCTCTCGCCCCCGGGACAGGCTTTGAAGACATTGACGTCCTTGACCTTGCGACCCCTCAGCTCAGGGGGATTGGCACAGGTAGCTCGTACCTTAAGGTTGACTTTCTCAATCCACCTAGATGAAGAGGAAAGACAATTCTTAAGACAATAGGTATCAATGAGGAACTTGTGTTAAAAGTAGGAGTGTATTCAAGTTTCTAAATGTGTTATTGGGTGTATAAAAAGTTTAAGAAGCTCAAATTATTTCTGACTACACTCATGCTGCTGTAACTGTCTTACAAGCGCAGTGGCAGCAGAGGGCAGTCACACATCAGAGGGTTCTCGGCCAGGTTGATGACTTCCAAAGAAGTGAGAGGGTGGAAGTCGGGCACCTCCTCCAGCTGGTTGCCCTCCAAGAAGAGACTCCTCAACCCTGGACCCAGACCTGCCAGGGAGTTCTGTGACATCTAGTATGAGATATCACATCAGAAAAAAAAGGCTCTTTAGTGCTTGATTTGGATTAAATGAGCAAATTAGAGGGAAAAAAGGTGTGAAGAGAAATGTCTATACTATTGTTGGTTTGATTAGTAGATCACATGTAGAGCCGGCTAACCTTCTCCAGTCCCATGTTATCCAGATACAGCTCCTTTAGTGACCCTGCTACTGGTTGAAAAGCATTTGGCCCCACCCAGCGGATTGAATTCCCAGACAGCCGCAGGTCTCTGAGGTTCCCTGCCCTGCTCAACGCTTCAGTGGGCACCTCCTTCAACTTGTTTCCTCCTAGATGGAGTGTATCGAGGTCGATGGCCTGGTCCAGGGCCCTGGGTGACACATGATTGATGGCGTTCCCCGTGAGGTAGAGGGCTCTGAGCCCCTCAGCTCCTGTCAACGACCCCGGCTCCAGCTTGGTGATGGAGTTGTTTTCCAAGTGAAGTGCCAGCAGGGGCACCAGTTTGAAGGCTCCTTTGGGGAAACCGGTGAAGCGGTTCTTCTCCAGGTGGAGGTAAGTCAGCTGAGGGAGGCCTGTGGATTTAGAAGATAGAAATTAAACTTGAGCATTGAGACACAAGTCAGAATAATGCAACAGAGGCCTCTTTTACAGACCTTTAAAGGCGTTAGGGCTGAGGGAAGTGAGGTCATTCTCTGACAGGTACAGGTAAATCAGCCCCTTCATTCCGCTGAAGGCACCGTCCTCCACCTCCGCGATCTTGCAGCGCTGCAGATGTAGGGACACCACCTGGCTAACACCAGGGAAGCTGTTGCTAGGGATGTAGTGGAAGTGGTTACCGCGCAGGTCGAGGAGACGAGTGGTGGGAGAGAAGCCCCGGGGAATTTTGGTGTGACCACGGTTCTCGCACGAGGAGTGGTGAGTCTCAGCCTGAAGACATACGGACAATGATGCACAGTACAGACATAAATCATATTCTTCTGAACACACACACACACACACACACACATTTAGCTCTCTTGACAAACTGACAAAGTGGTTATGTTTTAATTACATTTTAATCATTTGCATTTACAAGTCAAATAACTCTAAAGATGAACCTCATAACATTTTGTGAATAAAGTGTTTGGGCAGAAACAAGAGTCAGCACGCAACAAAAGAAACTCCACAAACTCTCTCTTCCCTGTATTCAGACCCACTCACCTCACAGACACAGTTGGCAGGACACTTGACCTTGTTCTGCGGCTCTACGGTGGGCGGTGGCGTGATCCTGTTTGCTTCCTCGATCTCTGCCTTCAGCATGGCCTCCTGGCTCTGGCAGCGCAGCTCAGAAGGGTAAACAGCCTCCAGGTTCTCTCCTGACAGATGGCCTGGTCCTCCACATGTCCCCATCAGCTTCACCTTTCTACTGATCGCCCATACCCTGTAATGAGGTCCAACAGAGATTAGAGATTGGCAGCTTTTGGTTGACAGAGTTAAAGCACTATGGCGTAGATGTCAACCATCAAAAGGTTTGCTCTACCTGAGTGGGCGCAGGTAACAGTTGCAGTAGATGGGGTTCCCGGCCAGGTTGATGCGTGCCAGGTTGGGTGTACCTTCAGAGAAGGGCTGGATGACACGCAGCTGGTTGTGGCTGATGTCCAGGTGGATGAGGTTGGGGGATTTTGACACAGCTGTGTTGGCCAGGTCCTGCAGCGACATGTGGTCCAGGTAGAGGTGGGTCAGTTTGGACACGGACACCACGTCCTCCCCGAGGTAAGTCATTGGGTTGTAGCTCAGATCGAGACGAGTCACCTCTGGCATTCTGGGTACAGAGAAGGAGAAGTGTGGAAAATTAGGATGGAAATTTGAGGTTCATTATTCAAATATTTGAGCGTTCGGGTCTTATGTTTGCAGGTGTTTTCCCTCCAAGACACCAGGCAACTGTGTGATTAACCATTTTTAGCCTTTTTAGCAGTGTGTTCGTGCCAGATTTGGTCCACATACATTACTGTCCTCATGAATCCTACAGACTTTGGTCTCCATGATGCTCACATTTGTGTTGGATGCATTTTCATGACCACTGCCACGTATAGTGTCATATGTCCAGTGGTCTACCTGGTCATGGTCTCAGAGGGGAAGAACTGCAGCTCATTGTGGTCCAGACTGAGACGGGTGAGCGTGAACAGACCAGCGAAGGCCTCAGTGTCCAGGTAATTCAGAGAGTTGTGACTAAGACGAAGCCATTTAATGTTCTGCAAGCCCTGAAAGGAGAAGAGGTCAGAGAGACACTTTCACATTTCTTTACCATCTTTTCAGTTTGAGGTGCTTTGTGTAGGTGGTTGTGTGTGTGTGTGTGTACCTGGAAGGCCATGTTGGGGATGTAGACCAGCTGGTTGTGTGTAAGGGAGAGCAGGTTGAGGAAGCCGAGCTGAGAGAAAGCTCCAGGCTGGATCTCTTCCACGTGGTTACGGTCGATCATAAGCTGCTTTAGCGAGGACAGACCGTCGAATGACTCCTGGACTCACAAAACACAGAGGACAAGAGGTTTTTACTCTGCTGCACTGAACATGTGTATGTAGGGGGACTGGGTTTGTTTTTATTAACGAGGTAACTGGAGAATTAAAACTCAAGCTGTTGGTGGGATGAATAACGGTTATGAGAACTGGATATGTGTGTGTACGGGTGCGTGATGACCTGGTAGAGGATGTCAATGTTGTTGTTGGCCAGGTTGAGGAAGACCAGGCGGCCGAGGCTGCGGAAAGCCCCCTCCTTCACCCTGCGGATGTTACAGCGCTGCAGCGACAGGTGAGTCAGGTAGGGAGTATGTCTGAAAGCCCCAGTGGGAAGTTCCTGGATGTCATTTCCTCGTAGATCTAATTTCACTGTGATCTACAAAGAAAGAGATATTAAAAACATATTAGACGGGACAAGATGGGCACTAAATATACTCCAGAAACATGGTTAAACATGTGAATAAGAGACCTCGTCAACAGTGGGGGGGACTTCAGTCAGGTTCTTGTTGGCGCAGGTCACGGTGAGCTGGATCTGATCACAGACGCACGGCTGTGGACATTTTGCTGCGCGTGCAGCAGGGATGCAGAGGAGCAGCAGGACCCAGAGGGAGTTGGGACAGAGCTGGAAGTACATCTGAGAGGGAAAATACCATTTACCATGCTCGCACTATTATATGTAGTAATAATTGATGGTCAATAGTCTTTAGCAGATCAGTCACTCAGTCCTCATTCATTTAGTCATTCATCCACTCACTCAGTTAACCTATTTGGCCATGGCAGTGTCTACACAGGAAACACTGAATCAGCATCATTCACCATTCAGACTTCTGCTCTCTGCTGTGTGCTGTACTATGTACAGTGTTGTCCTATATAAACCTGTTTATATAGCATATAACTTTTCTCTCACTCAGAGTCACTGTTTTACATGTAGCTGGGTGGAAAGTAAATGGACTTGAAGTACTTGCCCTTTATTTTAACTGTTCGATTTTACTGCTGCACCTTTTACTCCACTGCCTGTATTTGACAGCTACTGTATAGTTACTTATGAGATTGATATTTAATATAAATAAACACTTAACAAGCTTATGAAGGACAATAATTTGTTAAAGAATTAACCTGATTGTAACCCTTACAAAAAATAGTTTGTAGTTTGTTTGCAGTTCCACCAAGCATCCAAAAATTCAAACAGTTCAAACTAACTCCATGTCCAGCAGTGCTAACTCAAGCAGTGGCATTTTGTGTAGAATATTGCAGAGTACTTTGGATACTTTAAGAACATTTAGATGATAACCCTGCTAGACTAAAACTCAAACTTTATTTATTTATATATCATCTTTCATCCAAGCATGCAGCCAAAAGTGCTTCACAAGCAAAAAATTAATAGGATCTGAGTACTTCTTCCACCCCCTCATAAAATTGGTGTAAAGAGCAGGAAGAATGTCAACCTGTGCAGCTAAAATCAAGAGACCAAGGTCAGAAACAATCAGAGGCCATCCTTCCAGAAACACAGTCCCTGTGATACAGCAAATACATGATATACAGTATATTACAAGATGTAGTTATCACAATATTTAACTCAGTTGTTTGTGTCACATTGTGTTACATTTCCTCACTAAAGCTCAACTTCTCCATCATACTGTAATTTGGGGGATTAGTGTCATTTTGGTCAGATTTTGCTGCCCTAGTCTTCACAGGAATGCCTTAAAACCACATTCCCATGTCGGATCAACAGTCTTGATCCGCAGGAATGGACATGAAAAGCTTCACAGCTCCACACTGAAATGAAACGGTGCCATGCCTAAACCTTTCTATCAAACCTGGTGCAGCAAACCTTGTCAGACAAGGACCTGACGGAGACCAACGACTGTACAAACCAGAAAGTAAATAACGAATTCATTTATTCATTTCATTTGATTAATGTACACTACATTAAAAAAAACTTGATCATTAGCATCATACCACGTTTAGACCCCCTGAGTAGAGAGGGGCCAAGAAACTAGAGACGGAGGAATTTCCTCCGGCCGGACTGTTTGTCCGCGTCCCCCCGGGGATCAACAGTGCCGACCGCAGAGGAGCCGCGCGCCGGCCGCGCACAAAGACGCACAGTGTCTTTCTCTGCCGGTGTTGTGCCAAAGTGCGTTTATCCCTGAAAAAATGCGCCTCCTGGCCAGAGACGGTGAGAAAACCACTCTCCATCGGCTCTGAATGCTTTTACCAGAACCATTTTCAACACTACGTTAAAACTGTCTTGTGCGTAAACAGGGATGTTGTTTAAATAAAGTTTTGAGAATGATTAAAATAGAATTTAATTTTGAAAAATAGAAGCTATTTGTATTTGATAAATTTACGCACTAAATGACACTACAGAATATTGTCTTCAGTTTACTAAAAAATGTGAGAAATATTTTACTTTTAACGATAAATGCGCAAAATAAACCAAAGTGTCTTCGAGTGGATAATTGAGCAATTTGTGTATAATTTTATACACAAATTATATGTCAATATATATATGTATGCCAATTTCCTGTGTGTTCATCTATCACCTTTAAAACTATTCCAATAAATGTACGTGTTGGAAATCCTGATATTTGCCTATTTACAGTCAGTAAGGATCCATTTTACGCACAGACTCACCGTGGTTCCGTCGTGATTCCGTCCAGCTGCTGGTCGTTTAGTGGCCGCTGACTCTCTCACGGTCTCTGCTACCTCTGCTGCTCTTCCCCTGGCTGTCCCCCATCCAAAACAAACTCCGTTTATCCCTTCATTCATTGACACTCCCCCACCCACCCCTGTCACACACACACACACACACCTCCACTACCCACCCCTCTGGAGTTAAAGGAGCACCTCACTGCCATGTCTGTTCACTGCAGCTGGAGGATTCATCATGTAAGACGCACACATAATACACAGACTGAGTCAGGGTTGTTAGACGAGTTATATTTCTGAGAGGGCTTTCAGGTAAACAAAACATCCTGACAATATAAATGCAGTCCACGTGGTCTAATGTTACTCAGAAGAGTATCTTAATGCCACTGAAGTGCATTCCACTCTCACCATATTTCCCTTAAATGCTCCATCACATCACCGACAGACAAACAAACAGCTACATGAGGCAACACGAATTCATTTAAAAGCACATTCATCAATAAGACTGAAAAAGGAAACACAGGTAAAAGTGATTGTGGTCCCCTGAGCTGAGCTCCGCAATATTATGACTGTGCTCAGTGCAGGGCGATGCACACACACACGCATAGATTGTGTATTCAGGCTCATTTGGAAGTTGTGTGTGTGGCTGTGTGTGTGTGTGTGTGTGTGGTGCTCCTGCATGCGGCCCATTCCTGCTCACAGTCTGATGCACACAGTACTCTGACTTGACTGGACTGTATGAGCAGCGGAGTGATGATTGTGATTGGACAGACTGTCCTAAACGCTTGTTTTCCTTCCCTCCGAATCGTGTCAAAGCAACAACAAAAGAAACGGCATTTAACACATCCAGTCAGTAAACTGTATGAATAAAGTCAGCTCTCAATTTTCGATTTAATAGATTGCATTTATAGCTTTTTTGTTCCATGCGATTTACATGAATTGTCTCAGAGCTCCACAGCCTAGCAACGAATGTGTGTGAGATACAGGTTTAAAAACACAGCAACGTGCAGCTGCGTGTTTATCAGAATCACTGAAACTATCTGCCAAATCTTACTGTGCAATTTCCAATTTTATCAAGACCTGGCAATAACAATCTGTTCAATTGTTTAATCCAGACATTTCCATGGCTTGGTCTGAAACTGATGCATCGTTTTGATGTTGTTTAACAGAGAATCTTTGAAGCTATGTGTTAATTAAATGCGATATGTTGTCTATGTTAACTCCACTCCAGGTTACAATCTTTTTTTTTTTTTTTTTTTTTTTAAATGAACCCAAAAGGTTAAATGATGTGTGTGTTTCTATGTTTTTATTATTTGTGTCTATTTTCTATAAAAAAATATAAGTCACAAGTAGAAAAATAAAAATTAAGAGAATCTAGCCTTCATAAAATATACAAATCAGGAGTGGAGATACGTTAAGTGGTCGTCCGAGTCCCTTGTTCAAGTGTAAAGTTTCCCTGTTTTGTTTGTTAAGAGATGAATGTCAGTACAGTGTGCGTCTGTGTCCCAGTGTTGGTGCTGGCAGTGGTTGATCAGTGTTGGTCATGGCACTTCTTCTCCAGAGCAGAGCTCAGCTGCTCCCCGGCGCTGCTGCAGGACTTGAAAGCTTCACTGTTCCTGCAGATTCACAAAGAAAAGAAGAAAAAGTTACAAACTACATTCACGCTTCTATTCACAGCTTTAGATTGAAAATGAAAGATGATCGTACTTGGATATGAAGGTGTGAAGCAGCAAGGCATGGTGCTGTTGGAAGTAATCCTGCTGGACGGCATGTTCCAAACACAACAGCTGACCTGGGAGCAGTGACACCTTTTTTGCCTTTTTCTCTCCCTGAAACACACAACAAGAAACACAGAGACCTAAGTGAAGTTTAAGCATTAACAATTATCAATTTATATCAAACTGACAGGAAGGAAAGAAGTCTCAGTAAGGACCAATGGTGCCCTTAATAGAAGGAGACGTGATTGAAAAGATCTTTTTTTTCTTTTTAAGCATTCCAGGTGAGACATGACAGATCGTGAACAGGACTGATGGTAGCACACAACATTGAACAGCAGAGCAACTCCTCCACGTTTGTGCATCAGGCATTGTAGGAACTTGGACTCAAGAGCAGAGTTTAAACATCCAAGAAAACACGTGTAAACAAAGTCTGTCAGCTCCACAACATTTAGCGCCTCAGAGATAGCACATCATGGTGTGCATGGCGCTCATGTTGCGTACATCCCCTACAACAGTGTAGCTGAACTGTTCCCAAATAATCTATTTAAAAAGGACGCAGGTGGGATGTTCACGCTCTAGCACCTTAGTTCCACTTCTCATGGTGTGACTGACTCGCAGCTGTCCGTGTTAATCTCAGACCACCGTACGACTAAAGCTTTCTGTCCATCAATCTACTTACAGTGTAGTCTAGGTGCACTAAACCATGACCTCTGTACTGTAACGGTTCAGCACAAATACACTGACACGTACACGTCACCATGTAGAGAACCTTTATGTGGTTTGAAAACACGCCCAGTGCCTGTTAATTCTATGTCAGATTCAAGCTTTGGGGGTATCGAGCAGCGCTGTACCTTGAGGAGTCCAATCATGACGAGCAGCGTGGAGAGGAAGCAGTACGACTGGAGGGCTGACGCAGAGAGGAGCTTGTTTAACACGGCGTCTGTGGTGGGACACAGTGATAGAGGACATTTAAATGAGACAGCAGCAGTAACTCTCATACCAGTGATAGGATTCTGTACAAAAAGGGTGACATCTGTCAACAAGTTCTCAGTAGCAGCATCTATTTATTCACCGATAGTTCCGAGGACAGCTGTCTTTATCTCGGGCTCCTCCTTGTACAAAGACGCAATTTTCAGAAAGACATCAGCTGCCTTGTGTGGGTCAGACACATCCACCTGGTGAGACAGTTTGATTAAATTAAACATCCTGCATCCCAGCTCACTCTCCATTTCTTATTACTATTTTAACTTCCTACCTGTTGCCGCAGGTCTGTCCTCGTCTCTCCCAGCTGTAAGAGCCTCTCTGCGGAGGGGCAGCTGAGGAAAGACATGATCTCTGCCTGAGGGAGGACAAAAGGTCTCAGTCAGAAACACATCCTGACATTTATTTTTTTATTTTGGTTAGTGCAAAGTAATGAAGTGATTGAGTCATTCAGCCTCGACGGAGACAAAACGACATCATGTACAATGAAGTTTACCGAGCTCTGAGGTTTTTCAGGACTGTCTTCTTTTCTTCCATTTTCCTTCAAAATGTCCCCATCCTCCTCATCGTCTTCATTACAGTGGTCACTCGCATCATCTTCATCATCATCATCATCATCGCCGTCATCATCATCATCACCCTCATCCTCATCCGGTTCTCCCTCATCATCACTGTGGTTAAGTCAAAGGAAAGTCATTTTATGTCTCGGTAAGTTTAGGTTAATAAAGTGATGTCATGGAGATGTTCAGCTACCATGTGTTAAATATATTCCCCTCACTCACATATACTGCATTGTGGTGTTATTTGTACTGAAGGAACCAGACAAGAACCTCAAGAAGGACGTCTGGATGACGTGACGTTACAAAGACACACACACCAACACACACACACAGATTACCTGAGTGATGCCAGCACGTCTCCTTTGTCCATGTTCTCCATCGCTTCCCTCAGCGCCTCACAGCCCTCCTCTCCCAGACAGTTACCTGTTAAAGTCACATCCAGCATTTGAAATTTCTACTCTTTGAAAACAAATTTCACAACTTCTCCAGGATATCAACCTTCACACAACCGCTACTTCTGCAGTGATAGTTTGCATACCATTCAGATCCACTTTCTCCATGTGAGGTTTGTCCGTGACAGCCTGAGCCACCACGAGTGCTGCTTCCTCTGTGATCTCACCAAACGACAGATTGAGCTCCTGAAGGCAAGAAACATGACAGAGCACTGCGATCACGCTGTTGTCTGAGACGACGTGATGACATAAAGGGCCGATATTTGACGGTGAACTGACCTTGAGGATTGGCAGTCCCTCTCTGAGGACTGCAGCGAGGGCGATGGCTCCTTCAGAGCGGACCAGACAGTCGCCAAAGTTGATGACCTGCACATTCCTCAGGTGTCTCAGAGCCTGCGTGGCCGACAGGAGAAAAGCGTGTACAAAAACAGTTTGGCTCAAACACACTCTGTGCATGTCTGCTCTACTTATAAGAGTGTGTGAGCAGGCCTCACCTGTGCCATGGCCAGCGTTCCGTTCTTGGTGAAGGTGTTGTCATTGAAGTTGAGGACACGGAGCTCTGGGTTGTGGCGCATGGCCGAAGCCAACGCCATCACACCCGCATAGTTGATACCGTTCTGGGGCATGTGGACTTCTTCAAGGCTGCCCATAAGCTTATTTGGAAAAACAGAGAGGATTTTAGAATGTGAGGGTCTGAATCACATACACATAAATGTTTTGAATGTAGTGAACAACCTCTCAATTGCATTTGGAAGTGAGTGTTCTCTACCTGAAAGGCCCTGGACAGGGCACGGGCTCCTTCATTTTCCAGGCGGTTCCTCCCTGCGATGAACACTCTCAGTCTGAGTGGAGCTCCATGTGCTGATGACTGTCTATGGCACTCAATCAGAGCATCAGCCAGGATCTACACAAAGCATACAGCACAGTTACAGAACCTTAGAACCTGCCCTGTGTGGAGCAGTTTTAAAGGTGTATTGTTTTTTGTTTGGCATAGTACAAAGGTACTACATGAAGTGCTATTTGGAGGAGCATAAGATAATGACATCGTTGCTGTCTATGAGCTCTGTCACCTTTCCTCCTCCGATCCCCATGCCACAGTTGTTGAGCTTCAGCTCCCTCAGGGTGTGGCAGGACGGACTCTTCAGCAGCTGCTCGATTCCCTTTACGCCGTCTGGCCCGAAGGCGTTATCGCTCAGGTCCAGCTCAGTCAGCCGGGCCCCTGCACTCATTAATGCACTGCCCAGGGACTTCTGATGAAAGCACAGAGAGAAAACACGTGAATCAGAGACATGTTCTGAGACATACGGACGGACTGCATCAGCCAGCATCTGAAATTCTCACCAGGGCTGTTGGGATTTCAGAGCGCAGCCTTCCGGTGAACATGTCACTCCAGTAGCATCTCTGAAAGACACAAAGAGTTTTAAGAGAGAAAACAGCATGCTGTGGCTTCTTTGCTGCAAGGCTGGGTACAGAACCGCGACACAAAGTTGATTTAAGTTACTTTTAAGAAAAAGATTATGACATCCATAAAATTCTGGGTACAGATAATATTTATTGTGAACGTATTTACTGACTTTGGGGTCAAATGAATCAGGATGACACCCTGCTACAGTGAAAAAGGGTCACTTAAATCAGCATATGTAGTGTTTGTTATGTTAATATACTTCTTTCACCAAAAACACATTGAAAGTTTCAAATATTTAGGATCAATACTGCCAATATTTTAGCTCCTTGACAGATTTAAGTCATACTTGTGGTCTAGACCAGGCCTGTTCACTGTAAATGCAAACTATGAACCGGGTCTGTCTTCATCCAGGTCATCTGTCTTTAAGAAGAGACACATCTGGGACAAATGGACTTGGATGTATGAGCTGAGCTGTACCTGGAGCTGGTCTTTGCTCTCGAGAGCCTTGGCAATGGCCTGTGCTGCGTCCACTCCCACGGTGTTGCCCTCCAGGCGCAGCGCTCTCAGACCCTGGTACTGCTCTATCTCACGGACCAGCTCCTCCACTGAAAGAGAGAACAGGTGGGTCAGCAGGTCTGAGGGGGGTCCAGCCCGTGGTCAATAAAACAAAGCCTGTTCAAACATCTGACCTGATGCTTCGTTGTCCAGCTTCAGTCCCAGACCTTTATAGCTCAACTCTCCATCCCCGACGTGGGTCTTGGAAAGAGCATCAGCCAGCTGTGCTATGTCATCTGAGGCCATGGTGTCTCTATGGAGACACCCAGAAGTCAGACAATAGCGAGAAGGATGAGAGTCACTTATTCAGCACATACATGAACAGAAATGACTTTTATATCACTAACAATAAGTTAAATGACAGTCTAAACATTATAAATCCTGTTATAACATCAGCGGGAGAACTTTAAACACAGTCGCGGTAGCTGTTTAGCCTCACCGGTGCTAACAGAGGTGCGCAACATACGCAGCGAAACAAACGTTGACAGCTAAAAGCTAAGCTAAGCTAAAAGTGAAGTGACCGAGTTCAGACTTTATAACGCACAAACTCCGGTGTCTCTCGGCCTTTGAGTCGGTCGTACAGCTCACACTGAAGCATTAAAACTCACCACAAAGAGTAATTATCAGAGTAATGATGGCGAACACACGCCGCTCTTCCGTACAGCGCGCCGGTTGCTAAACCTTGTGACGTCACCCAGCCCCCCAGTTTCCTCCTCACTGATTTTGTCAGTTAAAGGGGCCGTGCACGAAGTTTACCGCCATCTGCTGGTCAGACCCAGACTCGCTTATCTTATCCCGGTGCTCTCTGATACCGTTTTGATCCATTAACATAGTGTTAGGCTCCTGTCTCATATTTTTTAAATATTAATAAATAATAATTGTAAAGGTCCGGCGTGTAATGTGTATGTATGTATACTATGTTTTCATCAGTGTATAATCACCTGAAAATAAGAATCATTATGTTGCTGTTACCTTAGAATGAGACTTTTATATCTACATATACTGCAGGTCCTCTTCCACGGAGTCCATGTTGAACCGAGCCGAGAAAGGATGAACTAAACATGTTATGTTACGTCCTCAGTGTCTTATCTGAGTTGTACACTACTAGTTACTATGCAGAATAAGACTTTACATAAAACATATGAAATAATTTTAAAGAATATGATGTATTGTTATAGATTATTTACAATAACCAAGGGTTCATTAAGCAGTGCTTACGTATATTTGCATCAGTAATAAGAATCTTGAATTTCCCTCTGGATAAAAAAAGTATCTATCGTCTATCTAACATGCAACAATGGAAACGGGCAGTTCTGCTGTATGACATTTTCATTATCATGATAATATCTTTTTATTTGTATTTGTTTACTTCAGGTTGGATACTTAGGTGAATACCTCAGGTGAGCACTGACACAGGTCTGCTGCCCTCTTGTGGTCACTCCTCTCCTGGAAACTTGTTGCCATACTGCACTGGCAGAAACAGCTAGCAGTTATCTAGCTGGCTAACATTAGCCAGTCAGTATCCAGTCAGCAGCCACAGCGCAGACAAACTCGTGCTCCGTCCACATACCAATGACAGGGAAACTTAACTCACAAATATGCGCCTGGATATCGACTGTTGATATTTGGCTGGCTGGTTTCTCCTTTCTTTATCGCCAACACTCTTTGAAGCTATCTCTGATCCGAGGAGCGCACTAACTTAACTCTCGGTGAGTCGCCGTGCTAAGTGGTGGGTTAGCTGCACTAGCACATCAAGTCAGTTAAGTTACCTGATAGCTAGTTAACACTGGGTTCATATAGAGTGCAGCTCTATGTGTCAGCTCAACAGCCATTCGTTGTAAAGTGTGAATTAAACGATACAATGCGTGTGACTCCGAGGAGAATGCTAACTTTGCTTTTCTTAATTTCTTTAGCTAAGCTAAGTTAGTGGTGTTAGCATTCGGGCTGCTAGCTGGGTAATCTTAACTAGCTACCTGCAGGTTAACTCGGGTAACCTACACTAACCCCATTAGCAGCTAAACCGATGCAAGTTGTGTGTTTTGCATGTATCTCTGTTTATGTAATGTGTGGCTGCAGGTGGACGTGTCTTACGCTAACATTAGCTGACATTTTCCCCAACGTTGCTTTGATTTACAGTTTACAAAAAATACTTGTGATGTTCAAACGCTACCTGACTGAAAATACACACTGTGTGTCTGTATTTCTCTCCGCGCTGTGTCACCCTCACATCAACAAAATGTTAACGTAACCTTCGTGAAGAAGCAGCTAGCTCCCCCCCGTTAGCTTCCCTCAGTGTTTATTTACGCGAGTCCGATGATTTCATGGCGTGTTTCAGTGGCAGGCCTGAGCGTCTTCTGCAAGTAGTTAGCAGTTTTTTTCTCTCATTTTTTACAAACACTGCAGAGGATAATCTCATCTAGCGGGACAGAAATGTTACGTGTGGATGTTTTGACCCGAAGCTGTCCAAAGCTGCTAATGCTGTTGTGCAAGAAGAGGAGATTTAAGCTGTTGTAACTGCACCTTGTCTTCATGTTCACCCTCAGGCTATGGATCCAGACCGACAGAAACGAAGAGAAGAGATCCAGAAAGCAATGAGCTTCATCCAGTAAGTGAACACATAATATTGACTTTTAATGCCTCCTTTAGAGCTAACTGCCAAAGTACACATCTCCTGTGAATGGAGGCTAATGACCGGCTTGTTATTTCCCCTCCACAGGTCATCATTGCCTTTCCCAGAGCCAGAGAGTTATGAGGTTTGCATTGGTCCTTATTTTTTTGTTCACAACTATTTATCAACAGTGTGTGGCTATCATACTTCATCATGACTGTACTTATATGTTTATATAGATATTTCTTCTCTCTTGGGTGTAAATTTGAGCTCACACATTGTAATTTATCTTGTCCTCAACTTGCTCTTCTCTCTCTGCGTCTACCTGACATCTTATATTACCTTCCCATTATTATTATTTTTTTTAATATCAACCTCTCCCTCCCCTCATTATCCAATCTCTATGTGTACGTGTGTCCCCCTCCAGGCATTTCTGACCCAGTTGGTGTGCAACTTGCTAGACGAGGGCAATTCTTGCTTCCGAGACGGGGACTGGCGTCAGGCGAACCAGCAGTACGGGGAGGGGATCAGTGTCGCCCGCTATGCTCAGGCCGAGGCCCTCATCATCCCGCACGAGCTGCTGGAGAGCCTCTACGTCAATAGGGCTGCTGCTTTCTACCAGACGGTGCGGGTTAAAAGGGAAAGGGAAGGGGGGGCGTGTCGCTTGCAGATGCTCATGGAGACAAACATGCAGTAGGGGATATACATCAGTTTGACTTGCATGTCATTTTCTAGTAATTCAACAAATATTGGAGTCGCAGTGACTTGTCTGAGTCTGCAAAGAGCCTTTTTGTGACCACAAGCAGCGGCAATAATGGGAAATGTTCTAATTATAATTAAAGACACAATATCTGTGGTGATACTGAGGTGAAATACAAGCTCTTAATCTGTAGATGTGGTCTAATTTGAGGTTGTTGCATGAAGGCATCAGTGGGCAGTTTGGTTCATTCTTTATGGATGTTTTAAAAGCCACACTTATTACTTTGACTAGCAGGAAAGTCTTGTAGATCCAGTTTAACCCGTGTGAATTGAATTTGATCTTCTTCCAGGTAAGATGACACAAATTCCACAGCCGTTACGTCTCTGACTGTATATTTGTGTTTGTGTGTCTCAGAGGGAGTATGATCGAGGCGTTCAGGACTGCGACAGCGCACTGTGCGTGTCAGAAGGCAGTCGCAGGGCTTTATACCGCAAAGCACTCTGTCTGAGGGAGATGGGACGACTCAGAGAGGCCTACGAGTGCGGGACCAAATGTCTACTCACAGCACCACATGTATGTCATCAAAAATATTAAAGGAAATCACACTTCTCCTCCCACACGTAACCTTTTAAGATGTAGCTCATAAAATGAGCTTGTGTTTTTGGGTTTCGTCTTACAGGACAGGCAGGTGAGTGACCTGGCCCAGGATCTGGCCAATAAACTGGGCCTGAAGGGCCGCAAAGCTTACGTCAGCCCACAGACAGAGTCCACAGCCACAGATGGGGAGAGTCATGGGGAGACTTCCCCACCCACAGGAGAGGTGGGTGCTGTTGTCGCGGTGTAAAGTTACATTCTTGGTGACCGAACGAGACTCTAATCCTGTCTTCATTTTTTCAGATGTCCTCAAACGGGCTGGAGTCTCTGGGCGACATCGGACCAGGTATGAGAACCTCGAACCTGTCCACTCCTGTGAAGACTGACCATCTGTTTGTCACATTCATTTCCTCCTCTCTGTTGCTGTTTTCGTCCCCAGGAGACTTGTCTAGTGCCCAGTGCATACCCGCTCCTTTGGCCACACCAATCCCAGTCAGCGATGACCCGGCGACCCCCGTGGTGACTCCATGCACTGACCTGTCAGAGAGCCCGAGCAGCCAGGCCCTGCCTCCCATGCCATACTCCGTCCCCGTGTCGGAACAGATGGAGGAATGCAGCAGCAGTGTCATCAAGGACGAGCTCAACAGCCTGCTGGACTGCATCCCTAAGAAGGTCAGTGAGGTGAGTGGAGGGCGGATGAGAGATAAAATGAGCTGTAACTGCGAGCAGACATGTTTTTATTGATTTGTTGATTTAAATATAAGTCGGTTGTTTGTTGTTAATTCAATGTAGCACTGCCTTTTTTCTAGTAATTGTTTTAATCAGATGGAGCCAGCAGGGGCACATTCGTGTTTTAGTTGGAGTGACTTCAGGTGTTACGCCCTTCACATGATCTCCTGTGTGTCTCCTCAGAATCCAGTCCAGGGTGCTATCCCCACCAACCTCCCCAACACGGCTGTGGGTCTCCGGCCTCCGTATTCCCCGAGCCTCCCAGCCCCGTCGCCCCAGCTTCCCCCTGCCTTCTTCAGCTCCACCATCAGTGACATGCCCTCTCTGGAGCCTTACTCGCCGCTGGGCCAGCGGGACCAGGGCTCTACCCAGGCGCAGGACGCACTGGGAGGCTTCCCTACAGATGGAGAAGGGAAGGCGGGAGTCGCCGCTGGCGGGCTGGACTCATTGTCGGAGTATACTCTACCCGGTGAGCTAAAGGGTTAAAGTCTTGAGTTGTCTTCACATATTGGTTGAATTCGAAGACAGAGGGACATACTGTTGGACAATTGAAATTTTGCATGCTCATGTTTACCATGCAATGTTTTAGTTCCCAAAGACCAATCTCTGAACGCATCAGCTATTGTCGCATGACAATCTAGCCTCTGCGGGCAATGGTAAAGAGCTTCTGGTGTAGCCAGCGGCTATCCGGATAACACATATCTCAGCCTAGTCTTTCTCTGCAGTCCGAGATTGACGAGAAAGATGCATCTCCGCTAATCTCTATGAACAGATATCTGCATATGAACACAGATACAGTAAAGATAATAAAAACCTAAATTGCAGTCAGGCGATGGCAATGTTTTACACCTCTTTTGCTCTCCACACGGACAACCAAAGCCTGCACAAACATGACTGGTCAGTACTCACTTACTTACAAGTGGTAAACCACGTTTCTTCCTATATTCTTATGCAGATATCTCCAGATCAGAGATTACCAGAGCACAATTCCTCAGAATTTGGCTTTAACCTGAGCTGTGCGTCACCAGCAGACAGTGTGAGTCAGCACCATTACAATACAGTGTCTGACATCAGTGTCCTTGTGTCTTGGTCTACAGGGGGACGAGTCTGTCACAGCTTCATCCCTGGAATGCGCAACCACAGTGCTGCACACGCAGTGAGTAACCTCACACACACACTGTGCTTCGTTCGTTACATTTTTTTCCTCATTACTTGCAGGACAAACTGCTTTTACAGGGTCCTCTTAACAGCCTTTGTGTTTAACGCCACATTTCCACGATCTCCTTCCTCAGAATGGTCCAGCAGGAACAAACCTGTCTCTACTCTCCAGGAATCCTCTGGCAGCCACACATGAGTTTCGGCAGGCCTGTCATGCCTGCTACAGCCGAATAGGTTGGTTCAAGTTACCAACTTCTGACTTACTTCCTCTTACAAGCCTTACAAGACTACCTACTCTTTTCCATCCTCTACCTTTTTGTTCGTTCACAAATATTCACGGTGGGATGCTGCAGCAATACCGCCTCCTTTAGCACACTAAACTGTGTTTGTCACTATCCTGAATATCTAAGCACTCTTTGTGAATATGTCTTAAAAATATCGGAATATATCTTCAAAAGCGTTAAGCGTTTTCCTTGTTTCACAGTGTAATTCAACTTTCTCTGTCCTCCTCTTTCTCGCAGGTCCACGGGTGATGGACTACAAGTATCAGCCGGAGGCAGCACACCGCTGCAAGAGGGATGTCCTGCTGTGCCGCCTCAAAAACACAGATGACCCCACGTGGAAGAGGATCCGGCCACGGCCTGCACGTAACAACTTCCTGGGGGCCTTTGTACTCTGTAAAGGTACATGTGTATGTCATGCATGCTGAAGGAGGAGAAATACATTGAGTTGAAATATGGCAAAAACTGTTTTTATATTCTTTCTAATATTCCCTCTCTCTCTGGCTGTCACAGAGGTGCAAGAGCGTCAGGAGTGCCAGTACGGGGAGAACTGTACATTTGCTTACTGCCAGGAGGAAATTGATGTGTGGACCCAGGAGAGGAAGGGCGCACTGAGCCGGGAGCTGCTGTTCGATCCCCTGGGCAGCACAGAGAGACGGGCGCTCAGCGTCACCAGGCTGCTGCAGCTCCACATGGGCATGTTTATGTTCCTCTGTGAGGTGAGGCCACAGTCTGTCTCCCTCTTGTTCCTTTTTGTTCGCTTTCCACCTGCACCTTTTGGAGCACTTGCATCTCTGTCCTCTTTCAACAGGAATGTTTTGACAGTAAGCCTCGCATCATCAGCAAGCGCAGTAAAGAAAACTTAGCAGTCTGCTCGAACCTCACAGCTCGACACCCGTTCGACGACAACAAGTGAGTGTGAAGGCGTCTGCCCAGGAGGGGATAGTGGATTTCGTCTTACTGCTTAATATTTACACCCCTCTGTCTGCAGGTGCCTGGTGCACGTGGTGAGGTCAGCCAACGTGCGCTACAGTAAAGTGCGTCCCCTGCACCCTCTCTGCCAGTTTGACGTGTGTCGCCACGAGGTCCGCTACGGCTGCCAGCGCGAGGACAGCTGCTCCTTCGCTCACTCCGTCATAGAGCTCAAATGCTGGGTTCTGCAGCAGGACACTGGTAGGTAGAACACGGATGTCGTTTGTCTTTTTAAGTGATGAATCACTGAAGAGGTTTTCATGCAGCTGCTCCTTAATATTTCCTTTTAGGTATCACCCATGAAGAGATGGTGCAGGAGTCTAAGAGACACTGGCAAAGGCTGGAGCAGAACGCGCAGAAGCAGCAGAAGGTGAGACGGGCACAACCACAGAGACAACTGGATGTCTCACAACAAATAAGCATGGCAGAGCCCGCTGTACTGCGGTTGTTGACGTTACATATTTCCTGTTTTTAGCTCTGGTCGGGTGAGGACAGTCACTACCACTACAGTATGTCCTCTGATACACATGGCAGCCAGCCAGTTCTCTTTATCTGACTACGCGCTTCACCCGTACAGCATAATATGCACGGAAGTTACTGATAAGTTCAGTAAGAGCTGTTAGTGCTGTCACCAAACAAGACGCCCCACCCACAAACTCTGCCAGATACACCCATCAGCCACGATACTGTGTTAGAAGCGCTGTGGGCCGACTTGAGATGGCGGCAGTGCACATAAATGTACGCGGGGAAGCAAAGGCTGTGACGCGTGGTCCGATCAAACAGACGAGCTACTTTAGCTCAAACAGCTGAAGAAAAATGAATGCCGGTTCTGATAGAAAGGTGTCAGTGAAGTCCTTGCCTCAACGGGTCAGGGCTGTTTTGGTTTGGTTTGTTTCGTTTAGATTGGGTGCATAAAGTCACATGTTCCATGTTGAAATGCTAAAACACAGGTTTTCGTTTACCGTCCCCTTTTTTATGGTACAATGACAAAAGCAAAAATGATCAACTCCTCATTTCTCTCTGTGTTTTCAGCCAATCCACATCCCCCACCCGAGCAGCAGCATACCTGTAGGGGGAGTCGGAGGAATGGGTGGAGGCGGCGGCGGCGGAGGAGGAGTAGGGGGAGATGGCATGGGTGGGGGCGGTGTAGGTCCAGTGGGCGGGGTGGGGGTTGGCGGGTTAGGTGCAGTGGCAGGAAGAGGGCGCCCCCTCAACCTGAAAATGAAGTTTGTGTGTGGCCAGTGCTGGAGAGAAGGACAGGTCAACGAGCCCGACAAGAACCTCAAGTACTGCACTGCCAAAGCACGGCACAGGTGAGGCCTGGCTCACACACACACACACATACACACTCTCAGTTGTTCCTGTGAGTCATAGCAAAATGACAAAAAATTGCAGTGGTTAGGGAGCTATAATCTTCCACCGTCATTATCATTACTGGTTATTGTGGCAGAGTTTAACGCCAAAGCACAAAATGAAATCGTTGCTGTTGTTGTCGCTTTCTTGCTGCCTGCCTTTTGTCTGACTTCATGTCGGCTCTCTGCCTCTTCAGCTGGACGAAGGAGCGCCGGGTCCTGCTGGTTAAATCGTTTGAGAAGAAGAAGTGGGTTGTCGTTCGGCCCCTGCCCTTCTCCCGCACCTATCCACAGCAATATGACGTGAGTTCCCCTTTGGTCCTATGGTCTTCTCCGCTCCTCCACCTCCTTTCACATGCAGAGTACAGCTGACTGCTTTTTCCCCCCCGAGGCGGAGGTGTTGGCAGAGGAGAACACCTTCACCTGTGTCTTTGTAGTCTGTCGCTGCCGCGTGTCTTTGACAGTGTTTTCATGTTACTGACGCTAATAAATTATACAGTACTCCGGTGATTATAGGATTACCACATAGATCACATTTTAATAATGAGTAGTTTTAAGTACAGCCGTACTTTGAATACATTCCGACAGGATCAGGCGCTGAAATGAATCGCCGTAGGGTTGTGCGGCCGTGTGTCAATGCTCACCTTCTCTGTTTTTTCTTTTTTGACTAACCAAACTACCCCCCACTCAAATGAATAGGAAAACCTGTGTTCCTGCCACACTTCCACATCCTGTCTGAATGTACCCTTAAACATGGCCTGTGATTGACATTACGCAACATCAGATTGACAGTTTGGAGAGGGAGATTTGCAGCAGTGCTGTCGGTATCACTCTGTAACCCTTTGATTTTTGCCCGTGTCCCATCCAGATGTGCGTGCATGTGATGAAGCAGAAGAAGTGCCACTATATTGGGAATTGCTCATTTGCTCACAGTCTGGAGGAGAGGGACGTCTGGACGTACATGAAGAACAACAGCTGTAAGCTCCTGGTTCCTCATCTTAGAGCTCTAATATTAATGTTTTAATATAGCAACAACAAAAACATTGAATGTTCATGTATTTTTTTTCCGATTTCGGCTCCATGTGGGTCCTTTCTGACACCGTACATTGATTAGATTGATTTGAAGGGCCTCCTCCACTTGGCCCTTGCTGATTGTCATTGTGCGCAAACACACTGTGCTCAAGGTTACAGAGGTCATCTTCTCTTTCTGTCGTCCTTCTCGCCTCCGCAGTGAGAGACATGCAGCAGATGTACGAACTGTGGCTGCAGCTCACCAATCAGAGCAGACGCACAGACAGCTCCGCTGTGACCCCGCCCCCAGAGGACAAGCAGGTCACCATAACAGCAGATTACACTGAAAGCATGGTGAGTGGTTATAACCTCTGTTTTCAGTGGTCTCCTCTGGAGACACTGCTTGGTTCATAGTAACATTCTGCATCTCTGCATGCTCACGGTTGTCGGCGAGTGCAAGAAATGAGCCGTTTCCATGCTTATCGTTTTAGGGAGGCCCGCGGTTGTCTGATGGGGACGATCTCTGAGTGTCAACAGAGGCAGCTGATCGCTGCTGAGCTGCAGACCGACAGACAGACAGACAGACAGAGAGACAGGCCTGCCATACCAGCTACAACTGAACAGTCTGTCATCTTGCCAGTCTGACCTCCTCTAGCATCTAGCCAGCAGTGTGAGAGCAGATTGACACGCAACAAAATGGTTGACCCCAGCCCCAAATGTGTACACACACACACACACACACACACACACACACACACACACACACACACAAACACACATACACTGTCACACAGCACGACACACGAATCACAGGCACCGATTAACACACAGAGAGAAAGCTTTGTAAGTGAACATACAGGCTTGGCTTTAAGCGTTGCTGCAGTTACACACAGCACCTTTAGGTTCCCCTTCAGCAGGTTATACTGCAGAAATTCCACAGACAACTAGTTTTGCTCTGACTAAAATAATCAACTAGTATTCCCTAGTGCTCTTTGAACTGAGTATCTCTTTTTTTCCCTTATTGTTCTTTTTTCTTTTTCAATCCTCGCAGCACTGACACAATTGTCAGGTGGGCGCGCTGGTCGCAGCTCTTAAATTTCGCTTGGTGACAGTTCAGAACTGAATCGAAGCTCGGCACTCGTACGCTTAAAGAAAACGTTTAAATCTGAGCTTCAGAGTGCCAAATAAAAAGCTAAGCCCTCAGTGCTGCCGATGGCTAACGAGGCTGAAGAAATCATGAAGCGCTGTAAAGAGGTTCTCAGTGGACACTCCTCGTTAAACTGCGTAACAACCAAATCCTGCTCTCCTTCCTCAATGGGAAATATAGCGAGAGGGTCAAAATAACTTTCTGGTAATTAATGATTTTGAGCGTGATTTTTTTTTTTCCTTCTTTTTTCTTTTTTTTTTCTTCAAGGGGAGTTGTACTTCCTTGTTATATTGTCTGCCATATTGGTAGAACGCTATGAATGTAATGCCTGCATGGGCCTTTTAAAACTAGGAAATTAGTCATTTAAAACGTTGCTGTGGTTGTGGAATGTATGCAAGTATATTGACATGCCCAAAAACGAACTTGTGTAACTCCCCTCCCCTCTTTATTGATATGGAAAAAAAGCCCCTTGATAGCTGGTTATGGAATATATACAACTTAACGATCCTGCATGGGATGAGCACACACGTGCGCACACACACACACACTCACATATGAACCTTGTAGTTGCTGTCAGCCGATGATGTCCAGGTGAATCGAAGCATGCGCGAAAGTCAGCTCCTCCCCGAACCAGGGGGAGGACGAAACATCTAAACCGGTCGCCCGTGGCTGAAGTACACGCGGCCAATGGCTCGAAGCAATTGTTGCCAAAGCGACCGAGGTGCTATTCACCATCACGTACCTTGAGCTGACAGAGAAGTGACATAGACAAGATTCCTGGCAAGAGCTGCTCTCAGCAATAGATCAGTTCAGACCGCAGATGCCCGTCGAAAAAAAAAATGATGACCCCACTTGGACTGAAGATCAGTGAAGATACTGACCATGATGAAGAAGACTTCAGTTGTGTAAAAAGAAAAGATGAGTTTTGTGATAATTAAAGCAAAGAGATGTCTAGATGATAATTAAAAGAGCGAAACGCTGAGATTTAAATGTCTTATGAAAGATTAAAAAGGATTATTAAGAATGTATTTTTCTATAGTTTAATGTGAGAATATTTAAGATTATTTGAAAGTAAGGGCAAGTTGCCACTTCTTCAGTCGAACTGGGGTCATTGTTTCACTGAACACCAGTCACACCCCCACAGCCTTCAAATGGAAACCTGTATTCCTCATATGCATCCAAGTATTATGTTCCTGATGGCTAACGGGAGCCCTAAGATTAACCCTTTTCATTTATGGGAAACCTGCTAGCTTTAGACAAGGAGTCGACTCACGCCCCATATTGTGCCTATAAACAACACATTAACATACACACACACACACACACATACACACACAAAGGCAGGATATCTGTTGCCATCTTATTCTAGCCTTTAATGTGGACAGAGACACGACGGAGGTATGTCTATATTCAGATACATATACACACATATTATACATATTTACAAATAATGGTATACTACTAATAATAATTGATAACTTAGCGGTTAAGCTTAATAAATATATAACCTGAAAACTTGTATTGATTACATAGAAGAACTTCTTGTTATTGAGGTATTGCTATATGTATCGCTGAACTAGATGACTATAGTGATTTTTTTTTTTTTTTCTTTCTTTTTTTTTTTTTTAATGATTCTTTTATTTTGTAATTTTCCTTCTGTGTGGGTTGTTCCAGACAGGGATTGTATTATGAAGGGGACGATTGATTTGAGTTTCAGGCTGAAATGCGTTGATTGATAACTGAAGGTTTGATCTTTATACTGAGGGCAAAGTGGTAGAACTCGAGTAAGTTACCCAACTTCAGAGGAGTTTGTTTTCTTCCTTCAAAAGTACGGAAGCTAAACTTGGATGTGCAGAATATAGAAATGTTCCTGTTCTTCAGTAGAAGCTGCACTTTATATTTTAAAGGTCCGGTGTGGGGGATTTGTTGGCATTTAACAATTTAGCGGGTGACTCGCCTCAGCCTCCTGCTGCTCCATAGTAGACACTATGGTGGCTGTGAAAGGCCCTATATACTACTACTGTACGAACATAGCGGTTCAACGCGCTTGTAGTTTGCAGTTAAGAAAGGTACATTTTAAGGTACCAGAATCATAATGATTCTTATTTTCATTTTACACTAATGAAATCATCCATCCATTATCTGTATCTGCTTATCCTCATCAGGGTCGCAGTGAGGCTGGAGCCTATCCCAGCTGACTATGGGCGAGAAGCGGGCTACTAATGAAAACACCATTTTGAATATTCTGGAAATAGAGCCCACTGAATCTTTACACACTGGACCTTTTTAAGTATACGTCTCATTTTCCTGTCTAGAATGACTGGGATCATCATGGTCAATTGGAGTAAAATGTTACAAGTTAAAAAAAGAGAAACATCCTTCCATTAGAAAATATCATCAAACCACAGCATAAGTTAGAAATTGTTTGTGATATTTTTGTGACACCAAAGGCTGCAGGGTCTTAGTTATCCAGCTTTTAATAACTGACCTCATGCCTAACCAGAATTTAGATACCTGGGTTAAGCTTAAAATACAGATCTCAGGTCAGTTTTGCGGGTCGCTCAGCAGTGGTTTTGTTGATTGTCGAGCCCTTTGTCTGGAACAGCCCAGGTATTCGCTTCTTCGAGGGATCGTATTACTACTACTCCTAGTATTATGATGAATATGATGACAATAATGATTGCTATCTATTGACTATTTCTATTTCTTCTCTATATGCTATTGATATATGTATGTTAATTGCAATGTATAACTCTCTTTATATATGTATCCATGTATGAATATAATAATTGACAGTAAATATGCGTCTGTGTATGCAGCAGTGCACAGCTCTGTCTGGGCAGTGGGCAGAAGACGTCCAGGCTCTGATATTTCTGTTGAGTTGTTAATCCTGCAGGTCGTACAGGTCTGTTATCAGCCACCAGCGGCTGTCTGTAGTAGAAGACATTTAACACAGTCGGCCTGCTATATATTAATGTTGTCTGAGCTCCGTTTGTCGGCCTTAGGATAGTTTGACACTGGCCAAAGGAATAAAAATATATAGTTGGTGGTTAACGTTTACAGTATATATATACTGTTACCTGTTTACTCCTATGCCGTGTTGATCCTACCAACAGAGCTGGCTGCTCACTGCCTGTGCTGTGCGTTTTTCTTTAAGTCGATTCACCAGGCAAAGACAGATCTGGAAACAAAAGCATACATAGTAGCCTATATACTCCCGTATAGCGCCTTATTCGATTATATTACACCTATAAGATGATACATACCCCTATTGTATAATCCTGCTGACTATATACAGTATATGATACCTGATACCTATTATAATACTTAGACACCCTTATAAGGTAATTTAGATAAGAGATGGTGGAACTGTTTTTTTTCTGTGGCTGTGGAAGAGTTTGCTGGGGTCAGTAAAGTGTTCCCATCTTGTTTTTCAGGGTGCCGTTAGAGCGCCGCACGCTCAAATGCTCTTTAGCATTCGACACGGGATATTTGCGAAGCAGCTGGGATGGAAAACTTCATGCGCTAGCCAGAGACTGGTTAAATTAATTTAATAGCAAATGTGTCTGGCTGTGGCTGAAGTTAAAAAGGCAGAGCATTTGAGTGGAGCCGTCTCTTCCGTTTTGGGCAAAAGGCCAGCATTGATTATGTAATGGACACACACAGTAAGGGAAAAAAAACAGTAGATCGCTGTGCTGCATGTTCTATGTGTGTGTTGTTAAAGGCAGGTGAATCATGACACAAACTAAAGGACATTTAGTCAGTCAATTACATTAACTCGGTTCGAGCTTTCGTGTCACTTGGCAGTATATTTAACCATACTTTACTAAATAGAGCTGATTGCCATTCATTCAGGTCACATCTTTTTTTTGTCTTTCTGGTCAGCACTCATCGATGCTTTACACCAATCAGAGACAGCCTTTAAAATTATAATGCAAAGAAGAAAACAAACACTACCTACGCCGTTTTACGTCCTCTTCTGCATGAATGGCAGTAAGTGAGAGCGAGTTAATTTTATTAGACATCTGAACGACATCCTTGTAATTCTGTTAGATTGTGCACGCATTGGCCTTTGACCTTTTGATTCAGACTGTCCTAGGCTCCTTAGGCTGGCTGCAGTACACAACACCTCCACACACACAGACACACACAGACAAGACAGGTTCTCAGCTGTGAGACAAGTTTCCGCTCGGCAAATACTCATGTGACACGCCGCGCCTCTCCCCCCTCCCGCCCCCGATACAGTTTGTGTCATTCGATTCGAAGCATGTGAACCAACACACACCTACACAGCCACACAAAAATCTTAATTTATCGGTTTTCAATCAGTTAGGAATGATCAATTGTTTGAATTGTTTTTGCAGCAACTCTAATGAAGCAAACCAGGGTTGTAAGAAGTGGAAAAAACAAGGCCTCTTTTTGTACTGTATTTTTACATTTGGTTGTTTTATGCTTTGTTTTATCTTTTTGACTTTGTTTTCTCTTTTCTCCTCCCTGGTTGGAAGTTCATGATCACACAAGTGGACCAAATCTCTTGAAAGCATTTAATAAACAGACTGTTTTAGAAAAAAATAAAGTGTCTAGAGTCTTTTGTTTATCGGAACACACAATTTACACGATTTCTCTTTTGACTTTTGTTTTTCTTTAGTTCTTGTTTGAACACAGAGCAGATTAAGTATTACTTTTACACTTTCTTGGTCCGGTCTGACTTGGTCCATGTGGAGGGAGTTTGTTGACATGTCTATATTATTACTACAAAAGCAGTCTTACATGTGTAAAAACACTGTTTACAACCTACACACACCCTGTTCTTTGGTCTGAGGCCAGACTGACACTTTGTACTGGCAGTCGCAGTGAAATATGTTTATAAGTAACATGTAATATGTAAGTTAGCACACTCTGTACAGGCATGCCAGCTGCCCTGACTCGTGCTGACTCACGTTCCTACCTGTTATTGGTGTAATTAGCTTCACCTGCGCTGCCGTGAATGATTATGTATGAACACACGTGTTCATACATAATCATTGTTCATTTTAAAACATTGTAGCTGCAGTTTTGGCCTAAATGTGATGTTTTTCACATAGCACATACAGACGTCGGGCTGAGCTACAGGTGGTGTTTCTAACTTATTATTTGCGTAATCTGTGTTTTTATTACTTCATTACATAACGTCCACTTTCAGGGTCTCCACTTTGCCTTTGGCTTTTTTTTTTTTTTTTTTTTTTTTAAGCCTTAGGTAACTCAGACACGGCTCATAATTGGCTGTCACCGCTGTGATGGACGCACTTTCTGACCACTCGGCTCCCTTTCGGTCGAAAACACGCTGCTGATTGGCTGCGCCGGAGCTAAAAGGGGCGGGCTTTGTTAAGTAACTTTTGTGGAGTTCATAGTGTGTGACCCGGTTATATGTTTACAGTCTCAGCATTTTCTGGGAGCTGTCAGGCCCGTGAACGCGTCACACGGCTCTGCTGGATCTTTCATTTTATATTTCAATACTGCTTCTTATGTGCAGCTGTGTTTGACCTGCAGTATAAGAGGAGATAACATGTCTACAGAGATCCCGGAGCTCTTCAAGGCTCTTCTAGAGCACCCATTTGCCCTCCCGAACTTTGACGATAATGGTAAGTGGCTGTAAATTAAACACTGAAGTGTGTCGTGTTGGAGTCTTGAGTCAACTTAGATGCAGCCCCGTGACTTGGGGCTTTGTATCTATGCAAAGATTATGTGGGATCACATTTCTTAAACTATCTTTCAAGTCAATGCAAACAACTGCACGTCTGTTACATAATCCCTGTCAGCTGAGCTGCGTTGTGAGTTGTGGTGGCGGTAGTACTGTAAGGATCGGCTCCCTGAGTTTAGTCAATTAGGTTGGCACAGTATATATTAATTATAGATTAAAAATTGATGGGGCCTGGATTGAGAGTAGGTCACTGTACATGACACAGAATAAATGTCCAAAACCAACATTGGAGCCTCTCGATCCTGCTACGTCTTTGTTAGACAAATGCAGTGTCCTCCAGGATGCACGTGTATTTGCTCTTGTCCTAAGCAAATCATTTCTCTGGGATGTGTCGATCAGGTAAAAGGACCATGGTGTAGTTGCTTATCTGCACTGTGCTCTATCATTGTTCTCACTGTGTGATGTTTTAGTGCAGAGTGAAGGGTCTTATATCAGCACAGAAAAAAAAAAACTGGCTTTCATCTGTCAGGAGTGTGTGTGTGTGTGTGTGTGTGTGTGTGTGTGTGTGTGTGTGAGAAAGGGTTTGTAGATCCCTGATTAAATCACTAGATGGCCCTGTCTGCCTTCTCTGGATCTCTTTTGGATAAATCCAGTTAAATGATATAATTACACCGAGGGTGCGTGTTGTTGTTGCCATTGGCCCAGTTTAACAGAATTTCATAATAACAACAGTTTTGTTATCGGAGCTCCAGCCAACATTTAATTAATTAGTGACATGTCAATCATCATTTCATCTCCACTGTGTTTGAATGGAGCAATGAGGTAATAATAAGGAGGGATTTGCTGTCCAAAGATGTCACATTACCTTTAATAGTTTGACCTCAGTGACCTCATCTCAAACTCCTCCTGAAGTGTCTTTGATGGTCATATAAACATGGTAGTGAAATGTGATTTTTTACAAAACTGCTCCTTTAGTCCAAATATTGTCCATGATCATAGGCTGCAGGGCTTTTAATCTTAGTTTAATTCGAGTGGCATGTTTCCTAACACTCTGTGCACTGATCCAAGATCCTCAGCATGCAGTAACAAAGAATTTATTGTGTAGGCTTCAAAGTTGTGGCCCTTTTTTCTATTTTTAGATGAACTGCAGCACCTTTTTTAGCACAGTACTCAACATGTGAACTTTGTGTCACATTTCTTTCTTTATGTACTGTATATGATCGCACATGGGGCAAAATATTTGTTTTTACTCAGTGTGGGAGAGGGATAACAAATAATGACTTATCTGAGCCATCCAGAATACATGAGAAAAAACTGTCCCAAGTTTGTGCATTTATGAATGTACATGTAGAGTGTGGACGTCTGAATCTGGTCAAGTTGACATCTGAGTGAACTCTTTTTTTTTTCAGTACACTCATTTTGTTCCAAACTGCACAGTCATGCTGACAATGTTTTGAGAGAAATCCATTCACTTTTTATTAACTTAAACCAGATAGGGAAATTGCAGACAGATTAAATTTGTTGCCGAGCACCCACGTGTGCCTAAACAGTCTGCTGCTCTGTGTCCGGCCACATCTGCATCTGTTAGCGAGTGTGTTAGTGTGTTTACGTAAAATAGCAGAGTGAGAGGATGTTTCTGTGTCACACACTCGCTCACTGCACATGCAAAGCACTCCTGAAAGCAAAAGGGCCTACAGACTTTAATGAAAGATTTCTTGTTTTGGTTTATGGTGAATGTCATTTAGTATTTCAAGATAACAGGAAGTTTAGTGAAGCTTCTAAAGGTTATATAAAAGTAAGTCTCTTATCATTTGTTACACAGGTTTTAAAAGTAAAAATGTTTGTCATTAGTGCTTTTAAAATTTTAAATGAGGCATTGCAGTTCTTCATCAGGTGAACCCAACACTGACTTGTGGGCTCACTGTAGCAGCTGACCTTGAAGGTTTTGTCTCCCCTCGTAATGTTGTGCCAAAAACAGATTGTGTGTGACACATGTAAGCAACATGGGAGGAAAACACCTGCTCCCACCACCACTGAATAAAACCCCAGGTTGGACACAGTGCAACATGACATGCAGAGCCGCCTTTTTCAAAACATCTGTTATGGAAATTGAGTTTTAATGCTAATGGACTTCTAGCAGCTAAAACATAATGATGCAGCACCTAAAAGTAATATCGCGTGCAAAACCTGGAGGAGTATTAAGTTTCTCCAGTCTTTACCTGGAAACCTGAGCTGTCTCATTCTCATGGAGTCGTTAGACTTTGTTTTGACCATGGCTGTTGCACATGTTTGTGGAGAATGATTCAAAGCATAAACTGCAGTGTTAAACATGCGTTTCGTCCTTGAGAGCAATAAGTAATCCTAAAGAATAAGAGACAGAGGCGGACATCGTGACCTTATCACACCCTGACAGGACGCAACAGGTTTTCTGTTGGCTGTGACGCATGATGTTGACGTTGGTGTCAAACAGACTGAACAAGCCTTTGAATGACAAAAACAAACACTTTGCGGATGATGTTTGGGACGTGTCCTCTATTTTAATGCAGTCATCTGTCACAGAAAACAGGATGTACCTGCGTTAGAAACATGTTTTGCTGAAGATCAAGTGCACTTACATCCTCTTTTTGTGTGGAAGTACATGCTACAAAAAACATCAGAATAAGCAGTTTACTAATGTCAGCCATCACCATGAAGCTCTTGTGTTGCAGCACTATTGTTCTGCACTGTTGTCGTGGCGGCTCTGCATCAGCACTCTGGTGTTACTCACTCGCACGCAAACGTCAAGGTACTTCTCAATGTATGGCCAGTTGTATCACACTCTTGGACTGCAGCTCACCGTGCACGTTTCTGCACGAGCAGGAATACTGCCTCCCCATTGGACGGAGCCTGTAGATATGTAAGGGCAGCGGCTGCACATGTTTGTACATGTGAGCGGAGCATGACGGTAAAGAAGCGCTATACGTTGACCACATTGTATATATCTTTGCTAATATTTAGCCAGGAGTTGAAATGAGAATAAAGTTGTAGGATAAAATTGTGGACTCGCGTTTACTATATATGACATGGCAGGACATTAAATCACTCAACTAACTGTTGTAATGTTGTAAAGCCAGTTTCAGTTTGTCTGTGCACTTGATATAAACCTATTAGATTAGAAAACAAACTTTAATTGTTTATGTTAAACAGATGTTATATGTAGGTCAAACTGCGCAGTATACATTTTTTTTTCTCGTGCCCGTTTTTTTTCAGTTAATATATAGGGTAACGTATACAACTCGGTCAACCAATGAGAGATCGCCTCCTAGTTTGGCGTCCTCATTAATATTCATAAAGAGGGCCAATCAGCACAAAGCTGGGAGGGGACCTGTAACGATGGGGGGTGCGGTTTGTTTCTTAACACCAAAACCTCCCGACGAAATTTTCCAAACGAGCGAACGAGCGAGAGTTACCGGGTGATGTTTTGACGGTCGTTGACACACTTTAGCGTGGATTTTAAACATTTGAGACAGCCTTGTACGGACTGCATAGCTAACATTAGCGGAGCTAACGCCAACGGAGCTTCTGGGTCAGTCACTACGTGGATAGCGTAGACAACAAGCGGGGCAAAATGTCGGGAAAGCCGGCTCGCATCACACTGGAAACGGCCAAAGGGGCGCCGAGTTCATTCCCGGTGGTTTTAAAGAAAATAATGGAAATGCCTCCGCCGAATATACTGGACGACGACGACGGTGAGTGCAGCGATGGAGGTTTAAAAAAACGAGCTCTGTCGGAAAAAGCCGAAAACAAACGGTGCCATAACGATGCAGCCTGCATAGATCCCCGTTGGTATCGGGTGTGCTAACGTGTTAGCTCATCAGTGACTAACTTGTGTACACTTTGCACACATGCCCGTGAAGAAGCAGCTGTTTTAAAGTGTTTTAAAGCGTATTACACGGTCAACAATGGCGACACCTGCAGGGCAAACCTCTGGTATTCAGTCTGTGTGTGTACCGTGTCTGCTGAACTGTTTTTATTGTTGTTATTTTGATCCCTAAGACGTCTAAAAACTCAGTTTTGAGTATTGCAGTCTCTGTTTAAAATGCCGAGGCGGTGAGGAGTGTGACCCGCCTCACCCTCCAGGCTTTTCCAAACGCAGTTTTGTTGACAGAAAGTTTCCTCTTTCCAGCTACATTTTGGTATTTTGTTGACATTTACTGTATGTTTGAGCTGTTTTGTGTCACTTTATACATGTGTTTTTGGTGTATAAGAAACAGAAGGCAAAAATCTAAGAATATATGAAAGATGAGGAACATAAACAATATGATTTTATATATTTATATGGTATGATTTAACAAAAACAGTTCAGAGGATGTTAAAAGGTGAAGGGTGTGTGTGTGTGTGTCAGTATGGACGTGAAGCTTGCTCTGTCTTAAAATACTATGTGGAGTCATTTTAGTGTAGAGTTAAGTTTAATCCAAAGTTTTCAACATTTGCAATAAATAAATAGATCTGATATCCAGACAGACTGAAGCTCAGCTGGCTGAAGTCACCTGTAGCGTTTGTGGAAACTTGAGACCGGTTTCTTTTTCTCATGAGAGGTGCAATTAAACTGTAATTCTTTGCTTCGGTGCCCAGAGGGACCTGGTACTTCAGGTTTCTTTGCAGAGAGAACAATATGTCCTACTTTTAAAACAAGGCTCAACGGACCATTGTGCTTTATTTGCTTTATTTGTTTGTTTTTCCTGTGGACCTCCATAAGATTAGACACAAAATTATAAGTCAGTGTGAACACGTTGATCCATTTATTGCATCTAAATGTGCATTTTTCTCGTGTTTCAGACACCGACAAGGAAAAGCTGGGTCTGGGGGAGAATATCGACCTGCTCGGGGGAGGCAGTGATATGGGTCCATCAGCCGCCCTGACCCCGGCCATCTGGAACAAAACCATTCCCTACGACGGCGAAAACTTCCACCTGGAGTACATGGACATTGAGGAGTTCCTCATGGAGAACGGCATCCCCACCATGCCTGACGAAGACTCCCCAGACTCAAAGACAGAGAAAGTAAAGCTGAAGGTTACCAAATCAGCAAACGTGAGCTTATTGGCTCTAACGCCCACTCAGGACTTGGACAAGTGTGACAAGGAATTGCTGATCATCACCAACAGCGACTCGGATATCATCTGTGATGTTACAACAGGTGAGTGGAGGTTAGAGGATGAGAGACTAGACCGTTTTAGGGTGTCACTAAGTTCCTGCTGTGTGTATTTCACAAAGGGGAAAACCAGATGTTCGAGTTAAGTGAGATCAACCCTGACAAGATAATTCCTACTGTTTGGACTGGGGGGGCTATAGTTACAGACATGACACCTTTTTGTGTGTGCGTGACTGAGACTTTTAAACAAAACAGTCTTAAATCCAGTATTCATGCTTTAAGCCCGGTTGTTCTTTATTTACACTTACTGTTCCTGGTGATGTTCAGTCGCGTCAAAAATCTTTGCATCTGCTTTCCATATTACAATTATGTTGTTTAGCGGACTCTGACACAGACGGCAAACCCAATATGCCGCGACACTGGAGTGATCTCTGTTCTGAAACAAGCCAGATGGTAATGGCTGATGGGGCGACTGAAATAGATGCTGGTGCCTCTGCAAGGCCAAGATAATAGAGTTAACTACCAGATTATCAACAGTTGGTGCATGTTGACATGTCAAAACACTCACCCACCCGGTTCAGGGAGAGCAAGGCTGGGTGCACCTATCGTCATGTCCTCCGCTTGAATCAGCCACAAGCTAATACATATTTTTAGGACCATTTCAACTTTTAATTTTAAGTTTGTGTGTCAAAGTGGAAAGAAACCAAATAGTCATAGCATCTTAAAAATGCATGTTTTAATGATGCAGCTAGTCAGGCTCACCTTCAGTTCTCGTCTTCCTCTCCTCCTTGTCTGCTCAGAGGTGACCACGGACGGAGCAACACCCGAGCCCCTCCGCCCAGATGATATCGAGGTCGATGTCAACTACGAGCCCGATCCCACAGACCTGGTCCTGTCCAGCGTGCCCGGCGGCGAGCTGTTCAACCCTCGCAAGCACAAGTTCTCTGAAGAAGAGCTGAAGCCGCAACCTATGATCAAAAAGGCCAAGAAGGTGTTTGTGCCGGAGGATCAGAAGGTACGACAGGCGCCTCAGCAGTCCAACACGTTTATGGAAAACACTACAGACAGGCAAACACTCGCATGAAGTAGAGCTGCAACATTTAGTTTAGTCTTCATGAGTGAAAGCAGCAGAATTCGCTTCACCTCTTGAACAACACAGTTTGAATTTCTCGTGAGAGCGGGAGACATTTGCATTTCTGTTGCAGGATAGAAATCAGGTCATGTCACAGTAAAACGGTTCCTGCAACTCAGAGTGACTCAGCAGTCTGATAATCTTCAAATTGATGTTTTCCTTCCTCCCCAGTGTGCCTGAGAACACTGGTTCTGTTTATAGACACAAAGGGACCTGGCTGTTGGCCATATTAAACATGGGCTCTTTTCAGATTCGGACTAATGTGTTGATTAAAAACATACACAGGGATTTTAATCTGGGTTACCTTAGTAGCCAAGTTCAGAAATCACAGTAGGGTCCGGTGTTTTTATTTAACTCAGTCTTTCTTGCCCGTCTCTCCAGGATGATAAATACTGGCAGAGAAGGAAGAAGAACAACGTGGCCGCCAAGCGGTCACGCGACGCACGCAGGTTAAAGGAGAACCAGATCACCGTCCGAGCGGCTTTCCTGGAGCGCGAGAACACAGCGCTGCGGACGGAGGTCGCCGAGCTACGGAAGGAGTGCAGCCGCTACAAGAACGTCGCGAGCCGCTACGAATCCAAATACGGAACACTGTAAGGGACCACGAAAAGCAAATACATGAAACTGTAGATGGACATCCATAGAGCAGACAGCACAGCATCAGTCACTTTGTTTTCACGTCAGGTTAGAGACGTAGTTTGGCCGACAGACACCAAATCTACTGTACCGCAGAGGAGATGGTTTTTAACTGTTGTGTTATGCAGGGAGAAGGGAGACCAGCACATCCAGGTGGGTGGGAAGTGAGTTGGTGGTCGATCTGGAAAAAAAAGTTAGACCCCCTTCCAGAACAGAGCTGGGTCAGACACCCCCAAGAAAACTAACACCATGCCTGTTTCTACTGTACGAAAGGGATGTAAGCGACATCAAAATGTGACAGAGTAGAGCGAGAAGCGGTTACATCTGCAGTTACAGTGAGGCCTCACTGAGATTTTACTTTTACAGTAGGAACAGCGTATCATTCGTCACACCCGGCCAGCCTCTTGATTTACACACAGAGGTGTTCTCCATCCTGTTAGGTCCAAACCAAAACCAAACAAAACCATGTGATCCTGTGATCCTGTTCCTGCTGTTTTTAACTCTATTCCTCCGCCCTCCTTGTTCTCTTCTCTTTTCAAGTGATGTGCCGGAAGACCAGTGAAGAACATTTTGATTTATTCATTTATTTTTCCTCATGAATCAATAAATCAAAACGCTAGAACTCAATCAGAAGAAGAAGGAGGAGAGAAGCACGTGGGAGGGCATGACTGATGTTGCCATTTAGATGCAGTAGTGTGCACCTCATATCTGTTTTTATTTCTTTTTATATTTGTTTAATGGATTGTATTTACCATCTGAGAGATGTGAGGGTGCGAGGATATTAAGTGCTTCTTCAGTGCGCCGCTTTAATGGGGTGTACCTTTTATGTTTTGTATGCCTTTGGCCGAATGTGACCATTTTTATCTTTGTAAATGATCCGGGTAACAAATGCAATATAGTGTTATATTAGATTGTTTAGCCATTATTGTAGTCGTGACAGGTTGCTTCTGGTTCTTTCCATGATGTATCCAGTTCTGAAACCCACGTCCGTTTTTATTTTCAAATTTGGGCTTTTCTTTGCCCGCAAAAACGTTTGACTGTGACATTTCCAATAATTTATCAGGGGGTTCGCTGTGACGTGGGGGAAAAAAAAAAAAAAAAGTACAGCCACGTTCACGTCTTTTCATGTACAGTATGAATACTCCTGACCAGCAGAACAGAGCTGTACATAATCGTTCTGCTCCTTGTGTTTCGTTAAACTGTACGTATGTCTCGCTGTCCTTAGTTTTGGACGCCTGCGTTGCCTCTCTGCGGGTGGTTGATGTCGATTTGTTCATGTACGTCAATAAAGCTTCAGTATCGTGTAGAATCACTGATCCATGTACTGTGAATAGTCGTAGCCTCACATAATGTTTATACAGTAGACTTCAAACAATGAAATGTAAGAGCTAACATCTCTCCTTTTGAACTGACATTTGCCTCCATCATGACCCGATGTTTGAGGTCTGAAAATCTGTTTAAGACTGGCTGCCGGATGCTGACAGGACTTTAATTTCATTAAAGGCAGCTGGAGGAAATGTTGGACTTGTGAAGCCTTAAAAACTCACAAACAAGGCTTCACCAAGCTCCCACTGTCCCGTTATTCACAATATATTTCTTGAAACGAGAAATCACAAACGTGTCTGGTGTATGTGCGCTAGATTGTATCAGCGGTGCACACATTTATCACCCAACATTTCTTTGCGAGGCTGGTGTCTGATGGGTGCAGGCTGTTCTCATAAATCTTCAATGGTCCTTCCTAAAGGAGAAAAATAATGTGTTAAAATGTTTAGGCTCTTTTTTTTTTAACATCACAGTCTGCAGTAAATAGAGCCTGATCCGGTCTTATATCGTGCTTTTTGTTCACGTTGACAGACAAATAATCTTTGTTGTGGAGTAAAACTTAAAGTCAGGGTGGTCACATTTGTCCACAGTGGTTTTTGTGGAGACTATTTTACACCCACTGTCGTTGACTTCAGTCAGACACACAGGGACACATTCTCAATCATAAGGTCTGTCTTCAATTTGAATTTTTAATCCTGACATGAATGATAATGAGCTTCCTGACTCGTTTTAGTTTATTTTTTAAAATGTTTTCTGCTGTAATAGAGATTACATCTGCCTTCTCTCTGGAACAGGTCAATTTGTTAACTTTAAGGGATTGTTTTTAACCTTCCTGGTTCCGTCTTTGTATTTCTTTGTAAAGAAAAATCTTGACATTTTGAGTGTGGCTACCTTTTGTGTCATGTATGTACAGTATGTATAAATAAAGCCTTGTTGAGAAGATCTTGAAGCGTCGAATTCTTCCCTGCAGAGATGTTAGCTTCTAACAGTGAGGATTTCATTTCAGTCTAGATACACTGAAAGCTCATTCTTATAGCATAAGATGAAAATCGATAATGCAGACCAATGCGATACTGATACGACCATAGATGGATACTTTATGGACCCCAGGGAAATTCAAGCATCCAGTAGCAGCACGAGACACAGTGAACACACATTAATATATACCCAATATAAATTAGAATTAACCTATAACACAGTTACACGTACATTTAAGTTAACCTATAAGATGAATCTGAATCTGAAATCTAAAAATAATTAAATGTATAAAATAAATGAATATATTCTTTACATCTTTTGGGGCCTTTTCAAGCTTTATTTTGATAGACACAGCTGAAGAGTGACAGGAATGTGGGGAGAGAGAGACGGGGAATGACATGCAGGAAAGAGCCACAGGTTCGGATTTGAACCCTGGGCTTCCGCAGCAAGGACTGAGCCTTCACACATGGCGTCCCCAAGAAACCCTTTCACCAACTTCACCTCACCCAGAAATCTACAGTACGCATTATTACACATTAAAAATGTTACTCCTGTGCCGATTCGATGACACTGGCTTCCTGTATCGCAACAAATTCAAAATCTTACCAATAACCTGAAGACCCCTTCATAATCAAACCCCCTTGTACCCCATCTAGCCCACTACAGACAGCATCAGCAGGTCTCTGGCACCACCAGCCATCAACTTCAGCACAATGGGTGCCAGGGCTTTTTCTTTTACTGCCCCAAACTGTGGAACTACTGACTGTAACTGTATCAGTGACATCACATTGTATAATAATGATGTTATTTCATGTCATAATGATATTTTATTTCTGTCTTGTTGATGGGTGTTTACAATTTATTAATGTTGTATGATGTAAGGTGATCTTGAGTGCCGTGAAGCGTGCCACTAAATAAAATGCAATGTTATTATTGATGGTGTAACTTTCTATGACTTTGTTCACTGTCTTCAAAGCAGGCTGGAAACGTGACATCTTCATGAAATAATGTCCCCTTTAAAGAAACGGACTTTTATTGGCTCGTAATTTCATCAGCCACTTTCCCACTTAACAACTGATGCAAGAGGAGGAGACACTTGCATTTGAGTTTCAGGGTTAAATTCAGGCCGTTGTCACACACAGCAGACTCACAGTGACTCAGCAGTCAGTATCACAGGATGTTAAAAAGTCAAATACAGTCCAAATATTTGGAATAGATCATGCAATAAAATGTAAAAGCTCACCACATGAAGCTCTCTTGGAGCTCAGATCCACAGTGAAGTTCAATGCAAGATGAAAATAATGGGTATCACTAGATGTATGAATACCAGACAACCTTCTGTTTCTGTGTAGTATAACATTCAGAATTTGTCTGTATTTCAGCTGTTCACACAGCAGACAGCTGAGAGATGTGTGTGAGTTTCAAAAGGTTTGGTTTAAGTCAAGTCTGTGGAAATACAAAGATACATTTGTCCGTGATTTTTTTGTCGTTTACTTGCAAACAGAATGTTTTTGTTTCATCATAATAAATGTGTAAAAAGTCCACGAAAACTGACGCTAGAGCGGAGAATCACTGATGCGCCCGTTTGCAGATACAGACAGCAGCCATCGTAAAACATCAACATCCGGCAGAGGAAGTTTATGGAGAAGAAGCTGAACAAATGAAGACAGAAATGGAGACAGATGCTGCTAATTATTAACTTCAACTGAAACAACACTCCGCATTTCAGATTGATTACCATTAATACCAGGAAGCACGCTGCCTAACCCATCTCTTAAGAGGAATAGAGAAGCAACCTAATAGTACATTAAACCTCCACTTGTGTTCATAATATTTCTTTTCGTAATACTACATTTAACATTTGCTGATGCTGTTTCCAGAGTTTCATGCAGTGAGTGAAAGCAGCGGAGTAAGCTGTTTCAGGTGCTAATGCATGGTGACATTTGTTCATGTTAAGGTGCAATATTGATTTCTGGTTTGGCTCATTGTTTCCATACTCCAAACATGCTGATCAAAAAATCTCAGAAATTCAACATCATCGTGAAATAACGTTTCCCTAAAGAAGCTGAATTTTATTGCCTTGCACTTTCATCAGCCAGTTTCCTGATGCTAGAGCAGGCGACGCTTTCGATTGTCTTGTAGGGTTAAATTCAGGTCACTGTCACACACAGACTCACAGTGACTCAGCAGTCTGTATCACAGGATATTAAAATGTCAGATACAACGTAAGTTTGCGACATATCAAGTCAGTATATGTATAAATAAAGTATAAATAAAACCTTGCTGCGGCAGTTTTCACATTCTAGCTGTCAGGGGTTAATTTAAAAGTCCAGTCTCAACAAAGTGAAGCTCAGATCTACAGCAAAGCTCAATACAAGATGAAGATAGCGTTAATATAATGAGGACAGATCTTTACTGTGAGTCTGGACTCACACAGCAGTTACATTCTAGCCTGCTGATAACATTTCTTTTGACTTCTTCTTTTCTTCTGATTTGTGGTGTGAATAAAAGTGTGTCAGGATTATTGCACAACACAAACTTATGAACAAAGAAGTCTTTTGACTTTTTCTATTGTCTGGCACTTGTCGTGGTATTCGCCCTTAGACTTATGTGAATGAGTCGAGCAGTGTTTTGTTCGTTTACCTGCATACAGAATCATCAAAATAAATGTTGGGTCAGTGAAAATGTGATGTTGCACTTTAGCTTTAAGTGACTTTGAAGTGAAAAGACTGTACTGTCACCTCATTGTTTCTACAATGTGCTTACACACTGTACCACATCACTTTTAGATCATAACTAGCACAGTACACCACCTTTCTTGGAGTGCATGTTACATGTTGAATATGATATCAAGCGACATTGCTATACTTAAAATAAATGACATGGCCGATTTGATTGTGCTCATTACAAATAGTGCAAAAATATTCATCTTGCCATAGGAGATATACTGTCTCTCAAAATTTATACACAGGTAACAGAGACTGAGGAGGATTCTGTTTCTCTAATTTGGACTCAAGCCTCTTTGGATCAGCTCAGTCTCAACTAGTTCTGGTCTTGGACTTGGACTCGACAAAACGGTCTTCTCTCATAACAATTTATTTCACGTGGTTCAATTCGATCTGAAAACTAGTCCAGCAAGCTTCATCTGTTGTAGTGAGCAGCAGAGACGGCAAAGAGTGTGAAACATCACCATCTGGTGGAGGATGTTTACGAAGAAGCTGTGAAGAAAGGAGCCGAACAAATGAAGACAGAAATATAAAAGAGAGCTTTATTGAGTCAAAAAACATTTCTCATGGTTCCAAAAAAAAAATCTGCAAAAGCTGAAGGACTAAAACAAGGACTGGGCTGTAGAGTCTTCACCTCTTCTTGAAGCCGTACTTCTTCCTTTCATAGAACAGATCTGTTTTGGAGCTGCCCAAATTCACAATCTTAGGACAGCCATCTCGCTGTAGGGAGAACAGAAGAGAGGAGGAAGTCAGTTTAAAAGCATTTTCATCTCAAAAAGAGCTCCACAGTTTAAATTGTTTAAATCAGCAACACAATGTTAAAAAAGCTCATAAGTGTAACTTATTAAATACAGTCTCGCTTCTATTTTGTTGCTTCGTTGCTCCATAACGGACAAAAAGAAGTGAACCGGGCTGAAGGACACTCACATCTTTCTCCTGGATGGTGCACTCCTTACAGTAGTAGGCATCAGATACTCCGGGCCCTCCACAGATGACACAGCGCCCCTGATAGGAGCCGTAGTTACACTCATCACAGATACGCACCAATGTGCACGGCCTCACGTAGGAATCACAGATGACGCACTTGCCGTCACCTGAGAGGAGAGAAAGGACGGATGAGAGGTTTGTGAGTTTAGCACAGCTTTTACCACCAAGAAACGCTGAAACAACGCGTCACTGCGGTCACAGCTGCAGCCTGCGTTACTTTCAGAACTGTAGACTTTATAGTCAGTTTAAAAAGCCCAGCGTGCAAAATTTAGTGGCATCTAGTGGTGAGTACAACTGAATACCCCCGCCTCACCGCCAACTACCAAGTGTGTAGAAGAACCTATGACAGTGCGTGAAAACATTAAAGACCCTTTATAGGCCAAAATGTTTCATTTGTCTGTTCTGTCTGCTGTAGAAACATGAGTGTGGACTATAAAGATAAAAAGGGCTCATTATAAAGATTATGAAAACACAACAATCCTTATTTTCCTGTGTTTATACACTAATGACAACATGGCTCTGTTCTACATATTATATTCCATTTCTGCCGATAGATTGTGCTAAATATTACACACTGGACCTTCAATAAGGAGTTTGGAGGTAAATCTTTATGATGCCACTTTGTGAAAACAAATGTACTTCTTTAGGTATTTAGTAAAACAGTTTAGGTATAAATCCTTATTGAAACTATCAACTCAGTTTCATTTCATGAAATACTAAATCCTACTAGCACAACTCCAGTACCTGCTGTGTAATCACATGCTTGTAGGAATGTCCATAACATGGAAGTGTGCATTACAATTGGTCAACATAACCGTAAACAAGTTAATCATTGTGTAAGATATGAAGCTATACTTCTCTTTACAGCTGGAAAACAATGGTTGACATGTCGAGGTGGAGGTAAAACTTTCACACACTTTCTTACAGTACAGTGATATTGTTATTATTATTATGTAGAAACACTTACATTTCTCGCAGAGTCTCCCGATAGCTGAGGAAAGAAAACAAAGAGGTCAGAGACAGTCAGTGTTGTCAGGATAGCTCATTCGTATCGCTTAGCCAGAATCCTCACATGTGCACTAAACACTATCAAACACGCTGAATTAATATTGTGTGAAACTGTAACATCGTAACATCTTAGCCTCTGTGGACATATCGATGCTAACACCACAGCTAACTTTGAATGAAGTCCATGCCGCTGCTGTTAGCATAGCTGCTAACGCTATCTCGTGCTGAGCAGCCACGGGACGTGAAGCGCGAAAAACAACGGCAGAATACACGTGAGCATAAATGGGTTAAAACGTACCGACACCGGCTTGTTTCCTACAAAAGATCAAGTCTGGATGATGTTTAGCCATTGTCGGCTAACGTAAGGCGAGCGCTGCTGCTGGTCTGCTTCAACTTTCACCTTTGACCCGTAAACTATGTACGAGGAGTCACACTACCGCCACCTAGCGGCTCCACAGAGACACACAGAGGGGGAAAAAAATCAAAACTACAAACATGAATATATATATATAATTAGATTTTCTTGTATTTCAAAAATAATGCACTATGATAAGGTCTATTATCAAATCTGGTCTGTTTACGACTTACAAATTTCTAATTAGAAAGCAGAAATAAAATAGAAATTGTTCTTCTCCTTTTAGTTGTATAAAATTCAAACATTCAACGTCTATGTTGCATGCGTACAATTTAACTAAAAAAATGCTTAATTGAGTATATGAACAATATAAAACTGTAAACAGTACACATAAGTTGAAACTATATTTTCTAAACAATTTAAATGCAAATATTAACCGCCAAAATTATGTTGTGCTTTAAGGACCTGCGAGGCCGCGGCTTTACAAAGGGGTGACGTCACATCTGACCGTCACATCTTTGTCAGTGAACAAAATGGCAACCTACTGTCTCACTGTCGCCCGGCTCCAGGTAAGAGACGAAAAACTGATTATTTGACCATATTTGTGAAGCAGGGAAAGATGTCACCGACTGTAAACTCAGTATAACGTTAACATGATTTAATTAAATCTCTCTTTGCGGTTTCCGAGGATAAATAGGCTGTGAAATGGTCACCGGCTAGCCGGCCAGGTCATCGTGTCCTGACTGCACTGAACGCATCCAGTGTGCCGCAACTAACCTGCCACTGCCTCGATAAAAACGTGCTTAATGTCTCTGAATACGACAACATATCACCGACATCTGTAGCCTTTAGATCGACTTAGCTGGGTTGGTTTTAGAGAAGGAGTCTGGCGTGTAGTAGCAAGGTTAACCACAAGGTTAGAGCTCCCGGCAGGCACACAGGCGAGCAGCGTGTAAAAGACAGAAAACATGTTAGTCAGATTAATAATTAATCTGTTATTAAACAGTCTCACCATTCTGTTTTTGGGTTGGCAGTTAAGTAGTTTTCATTTAAAGTGATCAGGATGTGTGTGACGTGAGTGCTTGGACAGATTTGAACTGCTGACCTTAAATGATCTATAGAGTCCTGAACACATGAAACAAAATGAGCTCCAATTAGTAGAATATCATTTTATAATACAGACACGATGAAGTTAAAAAGGTCCTTTAGAATTAAATCAGATTGAAAAAAATCAGTGCATCCCTAATAAAAACATAAAATGAAATCATAAAATTAAAATAAAATCAAATTAGTTCCATACCAATAGAACATAAATATTTAATATTGCCCAGCCTCAATCTGATGAATGTCTAAACAATATATAAACACTCGAATTATCTCCCTAAATGACTGACAGCAACTCTATTAGCTTTTAGCACCCTGACAGGTCAGCTGATTCATGGTTGTAGGTTCAGCTGCTCGGTTCTCTCGGGTCGCTGACAGACCGCTCATCTCTGATCATCAAAGACCTTCAGTCCCTGACAGTTTGTTCTCCTGTGACTTCTTTCATAACTTTAATTATTAATCAAGTAATTAATCGAGTTTTGGAGAGAGTTTACTGAGCTGAACGGTCTTGCTCTTTTCTGGTCGTTTCTTGCTTTACAAATGAGTACATGCACACAGAGCTGAGAGGCCTGCAGTGAGTTTATGGGTTCAGCTCAAGCAGACTTCGAAAAGAATAATATGAAATAGACCCGTGAGGTCTAATCTGCTTGTTTAGACAGCCCAAAATAAATTTGTTATGTGCTCAGCACACAACAGTGTGCGTCTGGCTTTGTCCACGGCTCTGTGATTATGCTCATACTTGTATGCCTTTGTCGTTTCCAGCTGGCTCTGGGTCACGGTGCACGTCGCCTGCATGTATCGGCAGCCTACCGAGCCAAGGCTCAAGTGTCCATGAGCCGCTTTGAGCCCACCTCCTTCGTCAACTATGAGAAGCTCCAATCCAACGTTGACATTGTGCGAAAAAGGTCAGCGTATACACACCACTGTTTCCTCCAACAGCCCCTTATCTGTGCGAGTGACTGATCTCTCGTGTTTGTTTGCCCTTTGCCACAGTTTTTCAACCGAGTTGTAGCCTTTACCAGCTCGAGTCCGCCTGACTCATAGCGCTTGATTTACCGTAGAGGTCGTTAAAGTTGAGGAGACGTGGTTCCGTGGTGGGTGTACAGATCAAGGATTTCTGTTTCTTCAGCTCTGTAATTAGTCCTGAGGTTTAGACTGGCATAAACCACTAATTAGAAAATGACAGAATAAAGAGACGAGGAGTGAAACAGTGATTTCACTGTACTGTGAGATTAAAGAAAAGAGTTTCTGCTTTAAGTACATGAGTTTGCTTAAACCAGAAGAATAAACTCAATATTTACTTGAATCAACTGCATTTATAATATTACAGTCTTCTAATTTCTTATTTTTATTTCTTATTTTTATTATTTGTTATTTTTATACATCTCATTTCATGTTTTGAAATCACAAGGATATAATTCAAGGAGACAGCAGATGGAATATGAAACCAGAATTTAGTACAGATGCACAAATAGCCCTGTATTACACATGAATCAAACATGTTGGAGCGAGACGCTTATTTATACATTTGCACCCGTCTTCTCATCATCTTGCTTTTTCCTGGGTGAAATGTCTTCTTGCAGCAGCGACCTAATGAATAAAAATTTGTTTCTCCAGACTCAACCGGCCGCTCACCCTGTCGGAGAAGATCGTGTACGGCCATCTCGATGACCCCCACAACCAAGAGATCGACCGTGGCCGCACTTACCTCCGGCTCCATCCCGACCGCGTGGCCATGCAGGACGCCACAGCCCAGATGGCGATGCTTCAGTTCATCAGCAGCGGCCTGCCCAAGGTGGCCGTGCCCTCCACCATCCACTGTGATCACCTGATCGAGGCCCAGACCGGAGGGCCGAAGGATCTGGCCAGAGCAAAGGTGAGGGGTTTTAATTGTTTACTGTAACTATGCTAATCTCTCCAAAGTGATGTTGTTAACGTGCTTTGTCATCTTTGCCCTCATCTTAGGAAATCAACGAGGAGGTTTACAACTTCCTGTCCAGCGCTGGGGCAAAATATGGAGTTGGCTTCTGGAAACCGGGCTCTGGAATCATCCATCAGGTATTATTACTTAAAGTCTGGATGCCGTGCCTGGAAATGACAGCTACTGAAGTCATTTTAGCACGCTGATGTTCATATTTCATATACAAACAGATCATCCTGGAGAACTACGCCTACCCAGGAGTCATGCTGATCGGCACAGATTCCCACACACCAAATGGTGGTGGGCTTGGTGCCATCTGCATCGGGGTTGGAGGAGCAGACGCTGTAGATGTCATGGCAGGAATCCCATGGGAGCTCAAGTGCCCCAAGGTTAGCTGCATATGTCGCACACATTCTGTTCTGTGCCTTCTTGGACCTTTGTTTCCTGTCGCCCCTATCCTAAATCCTCCTGTATTTTCCAATAACAGAAGTTGTTTTTCTTGACCACATTTAACTCACCGCTCGTTTCCTCAAAGGTGATTGGTGTGAAGCTGACAGGCGCCCTCTCAGGCTGGACGTCTCCTAAGGATGTCATCTTGAAGGTGGCCGGCATCCTGACAGTGAAAGGAGGCACTGGAGCCATTGTAGAATACCACGGACCAGGAGTTGACTCCATTTCTTGCACCGGTCAGTAAAAAAAAAGAGAAAAAGAAGAAGCTTTTTCAGCCTGAATTCATTACACTTTAAATAGTTTTGCTTCTTAGCTGAATGTGAAATATTCATCTGTTATGTCGTGTCACGTGTGCAGGAATGGCCACCATCTGCAACATGGGAGCAGAGATTGGAGCCACAACCTCCGTGTTCCCCTACAATCACCGCATGAGGACCTACCTCGAGAAGACTGGACGTGGACGTATGTTAATGTTTTCGTCTTAATGTTCACAATGTTCCAAGGTTTTCAAAAGGAAACCGTCAAAATTCTAAAATCCACAGTCAGTAAGCGCTAAAACGTTTTGTTCTTGAACGTGAATCTGGTCCAGGGTCACTGTTGCTTGTCAAGAAAGAATCAAATTATAGATTTCTGCTTTGGCTTTTGACTTATTAAGTCATTTCCCTTCCTGAAAGAAGGATACAAATAGTCGAATTACAAGCAAAATAGCTCTAAAGTGTCTGTAATAGCATTAAATCTCCCTCGTGCGTGTCAGTGCCCATTTTCCTGGAAAGTTTGGTGTCTTGTTAGAGCGTCTCATCACGTATCGTCTCGTTTCTTTACAGAGATCGCTGCCCTGGCTGATGAATACTCTGACTTGTTGGTACCCGATGAAGGCTGCAAGTACGACGAGATCATCGAGATCAATCTGGACGAGGTCCGTCTATTTTTAAAATGATCTTTTGTTGCGCCTGGCTTTCGTTGGCTAGTTCAAAGTGGAGAGCAACATAGAGGGGAAGGCATGGAGCAAACGTCTCTGGCCAATGATCACTTAACACCTATTTGGTGTTTTATGAGGTGTAGCTCAGAAGAAGAACCTGAACTTTACACTTTGCATTAGACGGAAGCCAGACTGTCTGGCTGTAGACCGCAATATATCAGAATGCTGTCTATACATCTCTGAATGCATATTGCACTATTACAATAAGCATGGCCGCAAAAAGAAGGCTGACTCCACAGCTTCAGTACAGAGTTTGGTTTATTAACTGAGCTTCTTTCTCTAGCTGAAACCTCACATCAATGGACCCTTTACCCCTGACCTGGCTCACCCAGTGTCTGATGTGGGTGCTGTTGCGGAGAAGAACGGCTGGCCGCTGGAGGTCAAAGTTGGTAAGAGATGGATAGGATGCACAGTTTTGTTACAATCGTCCTATTTACTCTGCTACTTTTTTGAGACACTCTTTGAAATTCGGCCTTTCTCTTTTTCAGGTCTGATCGGCAGCTGTACCAACTCCAGCTACGAGGACATGGGTCGCGCTGCCTCTGTGGCCAAGCAGGCTTTGGATAAAGGCCTGAAATGCAAAGCACAGTTCACAGTTACCCCCGGCTCCGAGCAGATTCGTGCCACCATAGAAAGAGACGGATATGTGAGTGTTGGTGCAGATGCACCTCCACTGTACTGATGACGTAGCTCCGGCTCATGTGATGAAAGCTCAAAGGTGTTTGTGTCTTCCTGTAGTCGAAGATCCTTGGCGCTGTTGGAGGTGTAGTCCTGGCTAACGCATGTGGACCCTGCATTGGACAGTGGGACAGGTGGGCTAAGGAAGTGTCAGTGACATGCCTTACGCTGACAAAGCAGTTCAACCCAGGTGTACGTTAACAGATTGTATGTGTGTTTGCGTTCAGGCGCGACGTAAAAAAGGGAGACAAGAACACCATCGTCACCTCCTTCAACAGAAACTTCACTGCCAGGAACGACGCTAACCCCGCAACACACGCCTTTGTTACTTCCCCTGAGGTAAGCTCGCACCAAACGAATCCAAAGATGTCCAACCTGAAGCGTGCGCGATGATGCTAAATGCCTTCCGTCTCCTCTTCTTCCTCAGATCGTCACTGCCCTCGCAATCGCCGGCACGTTGAGCTTCAACCCAGAGACTGATTACCTGACAGCCTCCAATGGTGAGAAGTTCAAGCTGGAGCCCCCTACCGGAGATGAACTACCCGCTAAGGACTTTGACCCAGGCCAGGATACCTACCAGCACCCACCTGCTGACGGCCAGGCCCTTAAGGTGAACGTCAGCCCTGAGAGCAACCGGCTACAGCTGCTGGAGCCCTTTGACAAATGGAGCGGGGGTGATCTGGAGGACCTGGACGTCCTCATCAAGGTACGGTCTTTGACGGATTCCTCCTTGTTGCAGTTTGTCTTTAAAGGTTCTCACCGCAGCCCGTGTTAAGAACATAAATGGGTTTTTTTTAAAACTTAGCCCTCTCTCTCTCTGCTCAGGTGAAGGGCAAATGCACCACAGACCACATCAGTGCTGCTGGACCTTGGCTGAAGTTCCGCGGCCACCTGGACAACATTTCCAACAACATGCTGATCGGTGCCGTCAACAGCGAGAACGACGCCATCAACAAGATCAAGAACCACCTGACGGGAGAGTACGGAGGAGTCCCTGATGTGGCCCGACACTACAAGGTGAGGACTGAGAGAGGAACGGTACAGATGCCGGATTATTGGGCACGCCAAGTCTGTCCTTTTTAGTATGGTTGTGATTTTTAAATTTGGATTCACAGACACAGGAGGGCCGCCATCAAAATGTTTACTTTTTCTTCTACTATGATCACGTCCGCTTTCTACGTCTCCTTTCTCTTCAAATGATTGGCTGTACACTCGTATGTCATCTAGGTAAGGGGTGCAGGTGTTGCACACCTTCCAAACACTCTCCCATGCAGCAGGTGCATTCATTAGCTCAGATATACAGACCCCAGGGAGTCATAAATGCTGTCGAAGGCCTGCTGTTTTCTTCTACATAAAAAATCTACAGAGTATCTATCAATCTGTCTATAGCAGCTCTCCCATCACCTCAATCAAGTATAAATCCGTCTTAATACTCTCCATCCTGTTGTGTGTAGGCCAACGGTGTGCACTGGGTGGTGGTTGGAGATGACAATTACGGTGAGGGGTCCAGCAGAGAGCATGCCGCGCTGGAGCCCAGACACCTGGGTGGAAGAGCCATCATCGTCAAGAGCTTCGCCAGAATTCACGGTACTACACAACAACTGCTGGATGGTGGTTCTGTCATATGGTTCAGTATATGAGCAGCAGTCCCAGTTAACATGGCTCTCTGTCCCTGTCGTCAGAAACCAACCTGAAGAAGCAGGGTCTGCTGCCGCTCACCTTCAGCAACCCGTCAGACTACGACAAGATCCGGCCCGATGACAAGCTCTCCATCAAAGGACTCAAAACCTTCGCTCCAGGAAAGGTAAACGGGCTTTACGGCTGAAAAATTGTCTTTCCTGCAGCTGTCGAAAAGCGTGCACTGAAACTCCTTCTCTTCATCTCCTTCTCTTCATCTCCTTCTCTTCAGCCTCTTTCTGCAGTCGTGAAGCACAGCGACGGCAGCGAGGAGACACTGGAACTGCTGCACAGCTTCAACGAGACACAGATCGAATGGTTCAAGGCAGGCTCAGCCCTCAACAGGATGAAGGAGCTGCAGCACTGAAGAGGATGATCGGGGTGGAAAGATTTTCAGGGGGCGGGGGGGAACAGGGTGGTGAGGATTGTGGGGAAGAAGAGGGACGAAGAATGTAGATCCCGTTAACGATTGTTCCATCATGTGCATTTGCACACAGTTTGGACTGAAGTGACGCGGCGGTGTACCTCAGAGAGTTCAGGCTAAGTGCCAAGCAAATGTTGATGAAGGAACAATGGCAAACTGGTCTGAAAGGTATTATATGCTGCTACGTGATAACAAGCTAGAATTCAGAGTCTGTAAAAACAAAAAGGGACACACACAAACACACACACACTTTGACCCACACGGTGACATAATACCCTGCCAGCTGATGGGCTGCCTGTGTTTCTGCAGCTGTTCAGACAGGTTCAGCGCGGCCTTGGAGACCACGTCACGCCGCAGCTCGTGCAGCTGATCACACTCAGTCGCCTCTCGTTGCTGCAGGATTGTGTTTCACACTGCACGGCAATATTAATGACGCATTCTGTCATCCATCCCGAGCAGGTAAACACTGCTGCTCCCCCCTCCTCCATCTCTGGGTCCATTTATTGTCCAGTTTAGTCCCAGTCATCACATGCATTCAAAAGGAACTTGTGGGCACACATTTAATACTTTTCCTCACGTGCTTGTTTGCCTCCTAGTGGCCACAACGAGGTACTGTAGTGTGTATTAGGCACTGTAGGTTGCTAATTTTATCTCGACGCCCTCTTTGAAAGCAGCACCTAGTTGGTCTTCTAGGGATTGTTGAAAGTCATGTTGGGAAATGTAGGACTCACACAAGTGCTTGAGACAGTTTGAGTGCAGGTGGATTCAACAACTAGATAACAGCGAAACTTTGCGGGATGAGAGCGTTTAGGTGTCTTCCCCTTAAGCAAAGTCTGTTTTGTTTTTTATGTATCACAGTACATGCTGTCAGAAGGCTGCAGAAAACCATGGCAGACTCTTCATAATATACAGAAGGACTTGTATGCTTAAAAAAAAAAAAATACAGTAACAAACCCTCTTCTTCCCTGACACCATCACTACCACCGTCTTTAACTGCCCTCCTGAATTCTCCAAACCTCTTTGCAAGGTCAAATACATCAAAAGGTTTTTTCCCATGGTTTATTTATTTATGCTTTTTCCTGCAAAAGGTTCAGATCTTGTGTGTATTTCCATGAAAGGCTTTGTGAAAAATCTTCCCAAACCGGATAAACTTTGACTTCCATCCCGGATATTAACGCCTTTATTGTAGGGTAACAAATTCCATTTAACAGCAAGACAATAAACGGCACACTCACTGTCACAAGTAGCAACGGAGAAGAATTGCAAAACTGATGTTCTACTGTTAATGACAACTTGCATTAATGTGGCCACTCATCAGAAAGCAGATTACTGTGTCAGCTGGTTTTGGTCCTCTGTCTGATTTAAAATGAACCGAATTTCACTCCAAATCCTCGACATGGGGGGTCGTGACATCCGATCAGATGATCAACAAGATGTGTTTTTGTCCGTGCAAACAAAATACAGTTCAGAAGAAGAAGTTCATCACACGAGGTGAAGTTGTACCACTCTCTTCCTCTAACCCACTGTGTTTCAAGTGTCTGGTTCCATGTACATTTACGTGTTTTATTATTATTTTTTTTTTGCTCCCAGATTTTCTGTGTTGCAGAAATGCCAACGGGTTGTAAAATAAAAATCCACAGATCTCATTTATCTATATCGGCTCCAGTGATGTGATGTTCTAGAGCTTTACGATGACGCACAGATCCATCCTCTTTGTGAATACATGTAATGTATCATGTATGACATGGGCAAGATGACCCTGATCAAATGAACACAGCATTAAAGCTCAAATCTGTTCACGATTGTCACGTTAGTTTTATTAAGCAGGCTCGTTGCAACATTTTGAAAGATCACGTTCAAGAATCAAATATTTATCGTCCCTTTTAAATGTGAATCTTTGAATCCTGTTTTGAGGGACAGGTTTTTCAAAGCTCAGACAGGAATTCAGTCACCTGGGGGGGAAAATCAATAAATCTGCTGCCACAGATGAGGAAATTTACAGGTGCTCTCAATAACTCATAAAAAAAATCTCAATAAATTAGAATATTGTGTAAAAGTTAATTTATTTCAAGTTTTAAAAGTGAAACTCATAGATTCATTAAACAGAGTGAAATATTTCAGCTGTTATGATAATTGTATTTTACAGCTAATGAAAACCCAAAATTCAGTATCTCAAAATTAGAATATTGTGAAAAGTTCAATATTGTAAGCTAACAATGTCCCACTCTAATCAGCTAATTAACTCAAAACACCCGCAAAGGTTTGCCAAGACTTTTAAATGGTCTTTAAGTCTGGTTCAGTGGGCTACCGTCCACAAATAGGGTAAGCCTGAGCCACAAAGGGTTATTGCCAAAGAAGCTGGCTGTTCACAGAGTGCACAGAGTTCACTCTTAACACATCCTGTTTTAATAGAATTTAAAGGGGAGTCAATGTTGTTTTCAATCTTCAAACTCTTCACAGCCTATAGTGTCTCCTGCTTGAAGTTGGCACTAACACTGAATGACTGAAGAGAAGTACAAACTGGATATGAAGCCAGTCTAAAGCTGCACATTTCTACACGTCTCTATTCATTACCACGGTCCAGAGTGGCTATTTAAGAAGGTTTTCATCCCTCCATAATAAGATGCTTGTCTCCTCTTGTCCGGTCTGCAGGAAAACCGTCTCCGTCTCTTTCAGACAAAGTGGCGATTCTGAAATGTCACAGAAACGAGCAGCAGCTATAAAGGCCTGGAAACAATTCAAGTGGAGGAATTTCCAGTCTCCGTGCAACATGCTGTGAAGCAACAGACTTTGTATACACACACACACCACACAGGTTTGAGGATATCACAAAAAGTTGATATGATTAATAATTCATGACTGGTGTGGTTTTCTTCACAGCGAAAAAAAAACCTGAATGGATAAGTTAGCAGGACTTCAGGAGTCAGCATGTCCAACCTCGGCGTGTGTGCTAGAGGTTTCAAGTTTCCACATCACACTTATAAATTACATACTGGACCATGACTCTGCAAAGGTGGAGCTCAGAGTGTGTGAGTGGAGGAGGCCTTTAAAATAAAATGTGCATGCACAAATATGATTACGAATATATGTGTAGTAATATGTGAAATGCCGTTATTTGTCTTTTGTGAAATGAATTAGATTTTTAATTCACTTTCTGATACAATAAATGTAAAAAAACATGACATGACTATACACTTCATGAGGTACATTTACAATCTAATGCAATCCTATAGGACTGTCCTGTCATAAAGCTGACCTTTATGATGCATATAATGTCGAGTTTCTGTTGACACCGTCACAGAGGTGTTGATTCAAGTATATGAGGTTGAATTTAATGATTGTGTTGTGCTGGACTGCGTTATATTCAGGGATGTTTTTAACATTCTGTAATAGGAAACGCCTCTCAGTGTAATGTAATCCAGTACAACACAACGCATTCAACTACGACCTCTTAATACATAATGACAACGTCAACAAACGAAAACTGAACGTTACATAATCTTCCAAATTAGAGTTGTACAGTGTGCCTAATCACCTTCATACTACTACTACTACTGCTACTACTACTAATAATAATAATATCAGAATAATGTACAAATATTGAGGTAAATATCTATAATTTCGTTAATATTAAGGTGTATATTACCTAAAAGAAGATTAACGTTAAAGAATCTATGACAAATATCTTGATATGCTTCTCTTTTTTTCTTTCTTGTTGTTCAGTAAAATGTATGGAACAAATTCAGCCATAAGAGAAGTAGTAAATCTTTAGGGAGCAATTTAGATTTCAGTTTGTGATTTTTTAAAGAAATTGCACACAAAATAAGACAATGGAACATATATTCAAACCCGCCATCATCTGGATTATCACAGTAACAAATAGTTGTAGACAAAATGAAAGACTGTCTGTTGGGTTAATCTGGAATACTTCACACTGAAAAATAAAAGAAAAATAGCTGAGAGATTAGCAGGTGGTACTCTGCAACATCATTTACATGTCACAGAAGGAAGTGGTCCATTGAAATTGAATGGCTGAGTGGATGCCCAGGTTGCAAACTGTCAAACAGCCTATAATGTAATAAATACACCCAGTTTGAAAGGGAAAGAAGTCACACATACTTTACATCATCGTGTGCCAGGATGGATTTAACAATAAAACTGGAGAAATGACACTGAAACTGTGTGTAGCTTCAAGAAGTTTGCGCTACAAAGAAGAGAAAACTCGCAGCGTGAGTACACGTGACTTTGAAAGGATATTTTAAAGGACAGTCAGCACGCACAGCTCCACGCACAATACCTGCATGTGTATTAATGATGCGTTAATCCAATTCAAAAACAAAAACACACCCAGTCCATCCACCGTCCCATTAAACCTCACTGTGTATGATATTTCAATAAAAAGCATTAAGAAACGCCTCCATCCATGAGGGGAACAAAGAGTTGAGTGTGGTGTGCTGAAGCCCGCCGTTGTTTTTAGCACAGTAACCCCCTGCACCCCCCCGCCCCATCCCTGCTGCCTCCTTTTCATTTGCTGCCTTTTCATCCCGCCTGTGTGCGTCGCATCCATAACCAAGATCCCCCCCCCGACTTATTCACCACATGTCCCCGCTGCTTCCACCGGCTTTTATTACCTCACATCGGCTCAAAAACACGGGGCCACACCGCGTCTGACTGACTGACAGCTGATCGCCGCTTTTTTTTGGGACGGTAAGTGATCGTGTAATCGATCCGGTTTGTGTCTGATTTGTAGCGTGGATTCACGCATCCTTTTTTTTATTATTATTCTGTGTGTCGGGCACACGGCGTCGCTTCCACGGCAGGGATTGTGGTGAAATGCCTCAGACTCAGAGCTCAGATTGACCGTCCGCGCCGTCGTATTTGATCGCGTCTCTCATGCCCGGACGCATTTTGGTGTCACATATTTTTGTCCATCAGTTAAGCGTCCTCTCGCCTCCTTGTCTCTGTGTGCCACAGTGTGAGAATGTTCTGGAAACAACCCGCCCGGAGGGCTTTTATTTTGTGGTGAATTATTTAAGCTCTGCCAGCTCCACATTCAAACACATATTACCATAAAACAGGCTGTGTGTGTCTTTAATGTAAAGTTTAAGCTCCTGCGCATGTGTGTGTGTGTGTGTGTTGGTGTGTGTGCAGAGTAGTTGACGTGTCTGCCATGCTGATGCAGAGGAGTACAGACAGCCACAGTGCCCTGGTTTCACAGGGAGGTGCTTTTGGCCTTTTGTCTGTCTTTTCCAAAGCCCCTCCATCTCCTTTCCTTACTCACAGTCCAGTTCAGTGAGTCTGCGAGCTGCCTTCTATTTTTTTTTTTTTTTTTTTTACCCCTGATTAAATGTTTTATTAACTCATCTCACACACAGGCACTGCAGACTTAAAGGAGTCCACTTGATTTTGGCCTAATAAGAGGGCCGATGAAAGAGGAGCAGTCAAGTTGCTGAATTATTCAGGCTACATATTTATGCCTTGTCATGCATCATCCGTGGGATCAGTTCTCTCCCCTGTGCCACCATGATGACAGATGTGTGTGTGTGTGTGTGTGTGTGTTCATCAACACTATCCAGCAGGGGATAAAAGCCCCACTCATCAGCTATTTGCAGGATCTTTCCCTCAAATGAACTTATAAACCCGGACAGATTAAAACCACAGATTAAACCCACTCCTGCCATGATGCCTGCGACCTTCGAACCCTTGTGCTATTTGGATGTGTGGTCGTGCCAACCTAAACCTCACGACTGCTCTCATAGCACATTTTTCCTTTTCTAATCCTCTTTTTAAATCCATTTGATTCAAAAATATGTTTTTCAGAAGAATAATTACAGAGCTGTAAGGTCTTTTCAAGAATATATGAATTCTACCTCCATTTACCTGATTACTTGATAAAAGTGTACCTGATATTACCCATAAATGCTACCCGGCAGTACTGTATAAGAGAATTTAACCTGATATAAATCATCTCAAGTCAAACATTAAAACAGTTTTAAAGGTGCACTGACTCAGGGTGAACGTGGGAAATGTTAGTATGTTAACCCGCAAAACTTAAGTGGTGAACAAGGTAGACATTAGGCCTATCTAGCCTAGCGTGCTAATGATATCATTTAGCTTAAAGCACCGCTGTAAACTAGCACAGCCTCAGAGAGCTGTTAGTGTGGCTGTAGACTTCTATGCTGTGTCTCACTTTGGATACGCAGTGGTACAGTACTGCTATAGTACACTGTGTAGACTATGTACTTACTGGTGTGGTGCATTAATTTTAGTAGTATTGTCTCAATTCAAGTATGGTCATCACCGTAAATTACGCAACTTTTTACAGCTTTTTCTTTTTCGCTGAAATGCAACTGGCAGGACATTATTGCCAACATTTGATTGCCAAAATATAAATACAACACACGTGTACAACTTGTATTTGTATATTACATTGTTTGTTAATATTATTTGTATTTCTATATTTGTAGCTCCAGAATTGGCCACCATTTTTTTGACCACTGATTGACTGTGTAAACCCATTTATGTACTTAAAATAGCAAATATTAGTATGGCAGTGCACAAAGTGAGACACAGCAAAGGGAGACATTGGGCTTATAGCTGCTCAGCATCAGCATGTTAGCATTGTTATTGTGAGCATGTTAGCATTTAGCTGAAAGCAGTGCTGTAACTAGTATAGTCTTGCAGATACGTTAGCATGGCTGGTACCACAGAAGCTAAAGGAAGTGTCCATATTGGTACTAAACCTCAAGCGTCATCAACATTAGATCTTATATAGCTTCATTTTAATAAATGTAATGTATCTCTATCATGTAAAGCTAATCATTTAGTTAAAACCTTTTTGAAATGTTATTATCTTTATCTCTGTTATTATCTTTTTTAAGAGAAAATGTCCAAAACACTGATAGTCTTTAACATTCCTGCATTCATATTATGTTATTGTCATTGTGCTTGTTTTACTGAGTACACCTGCATGATTTCTGTTTATAGTTGCACACAGAGGAAAAATCTTTACAATAAGATATTAGTCATCAACTTACAGTTACGATCAATAAGCAGATGGAAGCTGGACCAGTGAGGAGAAAGTGGTGTTAGATGACAACGAAGAGCAGTGCTGAATTTTCAAAACAACAGATCGAAATAATCAGAGCGCTGATGATACTTCATCAGGCGATGATGCTTCAAATGCAGGAAAGCCTGTTATTGCAGGATTGAAACCTGAACAACTTTCACACACACACACACACACACACTCCTCTGACAGAGAAGTGGATTATTGAATGACTGCAGCTTCTGCATCTCAACTACAACTCGAGTCTGGAGTGTGTGTACATCCCAACGCAGGCTTGTTAACCTCTGCCTCAGGACCCTCACTGTCCAGAGTAAAAGACAGCTTCCATCTCACCACACACATACACACACGCACGAACTGCTATATTTAGACTGACAGCGAGAGAGGTGGAGTGTGATATTGAATGGAGCCTGTGGGATTCACTCTGACACACACTGAAGTCATCAGTCTTTGTCAAACATTCAGCCTGCAGATGAAGATTCAGTGAGAGGCGGCTGCTGGTAATAACACATACACCAGTGTAGGCGTTAAACTTGAGTAGAGCAACATCCTGCAGCCCTCTGTGTTTGTTTCAAGTGTCAAAATGATGAGCTAGATAATGGCAACAACTCCTAGTTACTAAATGATAATTGGGTTTTTGTCATGGCGTGGTGACCGAGCTCATTCGTCCTGAAGTGACTGTCTGAGACGGTTCAGAGAGCAGCTTGTTTTCTGTATACACACTGGAAGGAGCAGCCCTGTAATGGATGTCAGTCTTGCGCGAGCTGGGATTTTACTATAATAGAGTGAGATGAGCCGAGCCGAGGCCCTCGGGGATAGGATTATTATTTACACCATCTTGGGGAAAGCCAGCAAGATCACAGTCTGGCAATAGGAAATCAAATTGTTTTCATTTTTGTTCATAGCAGCATCCAGCTGCTGTTCACCTGGTTTTATATCTACGATTCAGATATATATATATATATATATATAAAACCACACTAATCAGTCACACAACAACATGAACAAACCAAATGATTGAAGCAGCAGTAGATCAGCAACTTCTATGTCCTGCATGTGAAAATGACTTACAATAATAAGAGCCTGTTAATGGCAAAAACAAGTAGATGTACATTGACGGTGTGCGATTCGCCCTGAAGGGGTCATTTTTGCAGCTGCCTGGAGTGCTCTCACTCAATTCTGGACCAGTTTTAAAAGAACTGTTGTCCCGGTTAGTCACTTAGACACAAAACATGGGGAAAATATAGTCCAGAATGAAAGACAGTTTTTCTTAAATTGCATGTGATTTATCCCCACACAGCTACGTTGGAGTCTGGCTAGAAAACTTCAAATTCAAAAGCAGCTTTGGTGACAGTCCTTCTGAATCAAAGAGCATGAGAGAGTCTTTCTGCACTCACTAGTTAGCACCAAGATTCACACAGAGAAAAATCCATTGTGCAAGAGGCACCAAGAACAATTTGTACACTGACACGAGCCTCAAAGGACAGGCATGCAAAGCAATCTAAGGACATGTTGTCTTTTGAGTAAGACTCTTGTGAGTTTGCGCCGCATAGTATATCAGTCATTTTATCAACACTGAGCAATAAATTCTTTAAATGTCTTATCTTTATCCAACAGTATCATAAATTCGCCTGCTATGACACAGACGATTGTTAATCACGAGTGCTCAAATGGCAATGCATATTTATATAATCCAGTGGGTTTGTAGCGGTTTGTTTATCATAGGAAGGAAGACATTTTTCTGAACTCACAAAAGAACATTTAATCCTTCTGTTTGCCTGAACACATCCAAGTCACCATATTTGGAGATATCAGTGCACAGACACTGTAATTATGTTTTCTTATGTTGGGGAAAAGTTGATGATACATTTATCAAAGCTTTGAGGATCAACAAGCTGGAGAAACTGCACCAACAAACGTGACTGACTGTCATGACTAAGTTGTTTTATTTTTAGATGCCATTATATACGTACCTCTTTGAATTAATGCAGGAACAGGGCGGTATGTAACAGTAAGTCAGGACAGATACTAATAAATCACAGCTTTTAGACATATGCAGCTGCACCAAGCGCACCCACACGTCCTATTTTAATACATCAACTTTGCTGGTAGAAACTAAACATATAATGCTCTTGTAATGAAATGAAAAATATCTGTACAGAAAAGTGAATCCAGCCAGGAATTATATTACACTTATACTTAACCCTAAAATAATATTTGATCTGCATTAAAACCTCTCTCTTTCTCTGCCATCTTTCCTTACTCCCCTTCAGGATACTGTTGCTCCACTTCCCCACCTATAACACCTCCTCTCTGAACGTCTCGCCAACCTCGCACACCCTCTTGCCATGCAGGAGGTGTAACCCTCCTTCCTCTTCTTCCTTTTGCACTATCGGAGGCGATCCAAAACAGTGAAAAAAAAAAACAACAACCCAAAAACGCCAACCTGTAACCAGTAAAGATGTCAGACCCAGATGCCTCTTCACCGGCAGACGCCCCGCTGCCACTCACCTCCCCCCGGACCCCTCTGCAGCTCTCCTTCCCCTTCCTGAGGGAGGGCAGTCGGGTTTGGGAAAGGGAGAGGAAACCACCACAGCCTGGAGAGCTGCCCAGCCCATTGCCCACCAAACGCACCCGCACATACTCAGCGTGAGTAGGAGAGAGTTGATCGTTCATCTTTATATCCTTTAGTAAATATTAATAAGTCATTTATTATTGCTTTACATGTCGAGATATTTGGTTTGTTTTGAAGGTTTCAGTTTCTTTTCAAGGCTCAACAGCTTTCAGTTTAATTATTGTCTCTGTCCATGTCTCTCTCTCTCTGCAGGACAGTGCGAGCCAGATCAGGTCCAGTATTTAAAGGTGTGTGTAAAAACTTCTCCAGGTCTCAGGGTCATGGATTCATACGGCCCTCTCACGGAGGAGAGGACATCTTTGTCCACATCTCAGAGTGAGTGAATTTCTTCTGTTCAGTGTTTTCCTGACATCAGATGGTTTTGTGGAAGTTGACCTGCTATTTATACTTTTATGATAGTGTTTGGAGAATGCCAAAATTGAAATTTTAACGCACAGAACAGTGAATTTGACATATGATCTTTGTGACATCAATTCCAAGGACGGGAGTTGGACAGGCCATTATTTAAAGAGCCTGATTTTCCATTTTGGTATGACAACATTGAAACTGTTCATATATGGACCATTGTATAACCTGGGGACTTCATAGTTTTCATCCAACAAACAGTGTCACTTAGTATAATAGTAACTGAAGCACAGCAACACTAATATAATGTGCAATTATTTAGATTTTATAATTTATATCAAAACGGCCCCAGCTGACGACTTGTCCAGGGTATACCCCGCCCCTCCAATGTCAGAGGGAAATGTATGGATGGATTAAGGAGGCACTCCAATGAGAGTATATACAAGATGAGGTTGAAGGTTTCCAAAGTAAAGAAAGGAAAATAAACCCCTGATTATGTTTGTTTGGTTATGTTTCTATGTTTCTCATACTACTCAATGGAGAAGAAAAACTAAATGTATTCCAAGGTTGACAGTGACATTGCAAACTCAGACTGCATGTTTATTTCAAAATAGTCGTGGCTCATGAATGAATGAACAGTGCTTTGCTGAATTTATCATTTTGAATTTGTTTCCTGCACAGCATTGAGGGAGAGTATGTGCCTATGGAGGGAGACGAGGTCACGTACAAGGTGTGTCCCATCCCTCCCAAGAACCAGAAGATCCAGGCTGTCGATGTGGTGATCACCCACCTGAATCCAGGCACCAAGCACGAGACTTGGTCAGGTCAGATCATCAGCTCCTAGACCAGAGCTCCAGGCTGCTAGGTGAAAAAAAGAAGGCAAAGGGGGATTTGGATTTAATTTTAGGTTTTATGTTTTTAAGATATGAGGTGTAGGACCAGGTTTGGGGAAGAGGGATCAGAGCTTGGCGTACCACGGAGTTCAGCCTGAGGTGATTTTGTTATGGACAGGTGTTGGTGAAAGCTTGAATATAAAGGTTAGCGTTGGAAATTAAGCTTTGAATGTATATGTTTCCTTTAAAAAGGTCATAGTTTCATCATTTGGGTTTGGATGTTTTAATTTAGGGTTCAGAGCTATGTCCTCGCATTTTTACTTTGACCTGGGGAATACATTTTAGTTGGGAAATCAGTGGTTGTTAGGGAAGTGATGTCTTCGATGAGTTGCGATGCTGTAGGGGCCGAATCACATTTTGAGAAATTTGTTTCCACGCCATGGGCACACTCACAGATTTACGCTGCAAGGGACCAGCTCAGTGACGTTCTGAATTTCAATCCCACTTTTATTTTTTAAATCAGCTCGCTGATGTAAATCATGTGCCACCACTGCCAAAAGTCATGTGACAAACATCTGATTGAAAAATGTTAGCCATATTGTGTCTGTGTTTACAACTACAGGTGGAGATGGCTGCCTCACTGTAGAACATATAATCAAAAGGAAATAAAAGTATGTTTATTTCTTTCTCTTGTCTATGATCTGGCCTGTCTTAACCTGAGAGGAACAGCGGCTCAGATCTACCTTCATCTCACTGCCTTCAGAAAATCAAAACATTTTCAAGGTCAAAACCCTGCGAGTACACGGCTGCCAAATGAAATCAATGAATGCACTTACAGTAGAAAGTAGATCCAAATGGCTCTTAATGTGTTCCGGCCTCGGGAGCTGTGGTAAGCTCCACATATAAGGAATTATTTTCCTTCTTAATATTGTAGCACTACTGTATTTTGTCTACTTGGCAAATGTAGAAATCCAGTATTATTGTAGCCAGCTCCTATGACGGTCATAAGTTTTGGTGGTAGAGACAGTAGCTGGATGTTGTGTGGGCCTGCCACTGGGTAACCAGGCCAGAGGGTTTGGGGTATAGGGAAGGAAACAGAGGAAAGGAGAGGAAGGAAGGTTAGGGAACAGGCAGAGGATGGAGTGATTACCTGTAGATGTACTTGAGCACAGACGTGGCTTAATTTGAAGTGTTATAGGGCATGTGTAAGAAAGAAGACCACGATTAAAGTCAGCAGTTCACAACCTGTGCGGTTTCAGGTTCAACTTTATAAGGAATGGTTTGATATTTTAGGGGAATGCTTATGTGTTTTCTTGCCTCGAGTTAGACGAGAAGACTGAAACCTTTGTCTTAGCTGCGTACTGAAAATGAAACTACCACCGGCAGCCGGTTAGCTTAGCTAAGCACAAAGACTGGAAATGGAAGCTAGGCTAAGCTAACTGGCTGCTCGCTGTAGCTTCATATTTTGCGCACATGAGTGGTTTTGTTACTTTCACCTAACTCGCGACAAGAATGTGAAGTGTAAGCCCCGAAATGTTGAACTATATCTTGCAATCATGTAATCATATATCTTGCAATCAACTTTATCATTTCAAAGATAAAGCTTTAAGGCCTGAATTTGTTACATGTTCTCTTGTTGTGTTAATGACTGAAATACTCTTTTCTTAATATTAATCAAGTAGATCTAAAATAAACTAATACAAGAAAATAAGAATCACCACATCAACTTCTGAAGAGGAGTGTCAAGCTAAGGAGGATGAACTGCTGATTTTTTTTTTTAGGTCAAAGGTTGGGAATGAGTTTCATATGTTTTGACAAACGACTGTGGAAAAAAAAAAAGCAAAAGCTTCCTGATGTAATTTTAAAAAGACTATTTATTTATTGACTTATTTATTTTCATTTGTAACTATGAAACCATCAGGTGTTTGGTAATTAAAAGCTGCATTTATAAGTATTTGTGCAAATTTAAGTCTATTTGAATACACTGCACACCTCACTCTAATGATACTACCCTGTTAATATCAACTTTGCGACTGTCATGTCATCATCGACAGGGAAAAAACAACAACAACAACAAAGCAACCTTCAACCTTTCCAAACACAAGTTTCTAATTTCTACATAATCCTTGTCTAATTTGTAATAACTAATGTGATGTTCAAAATGACAAGCGGTCTTGTTGTTTTGGGAATCGGCATGTTCTGTACTGTTTGATGTAATTTTTACGTAGAATGTGTTGAACCTGTTTCATCATGCAGTAACACGGCTGGAGCCTTCAGAGAGGCATCGTCAGGTCTCCTGTGCATCTTTGATTTCTCGCCATGAGTGTGACTTAACATCATAGTAACACGCTTTATCCGTTTGGTTTCTTTCCTGTGAGAGAAACAACTTCGATTGAGTTTGCAAGCACTTTTCATTTTTGTCAAATCACTGTGACGCTGTCTTTTGTCATTAAGATATAGTTTGAATAAAACTTAATACTGTATTCACAGACCTGTGTGGAAATGTGTTTATTATTTTGACTATATAGGGCAAAGACTGTTCTGTGCTCTTTTTCCCCTCAGCCTGTCTACTCTTCACTGATGTCAGTACAAAGTGGAATAACTAGGACGGTTATTTTGAGAGCCCTCTTTCACAAAGTTTTTGCTGTGAACTTCGCCTCAGTGCCTCAGACAACTGTTCAGGATCTTAAAAACTGTTTGTCTGGATTTGTTTTGGCACAGACTACATTGTGTCCACATCTTGTTTTGTCTCGCTGGAGTCCAGAGAGGAATAGCCCAGCTCAAATAATCTGCTATTTCATTCCACGTCTTTCTGCAGAAACACAAACAAATGTACATATATATAATTGTTACATCGTGTCAGGTTTAACAGCAGTGTACTCAAACAGTAAACACAGGCCTGTGACCAGAATCATTTCATTGAACGAGAACAAATGGTGCAGTAGCAGGATGGCATCGTGGAGTGAGGGAATGCAGAATGCAGGGCTGGTGGTGGCAAAACTCCAGAGGGCAGGTGAAGAGACAAGACAGAGCTGGGTGCGGCAGGGGAATAGTGGGCAGGGTTCCTGGAACAAAGGGAAAATGAGAAAAACAAGGTTCCAACGATACAAAGTTGGCTGTGATATTATTACCGCAAGGGCAAATGAAGAATCTGACCGAGTCTGGGAGGCTGAGTCTGTGTTTTGTACTACATCAGATGATGAGGAGCAGGTGGTGAGGTGATCAGGCAGGTGAGGCCACACCCAGCAACACACACAACTGATGAACAAAAAGGACAAATAGGTAAATGGGGAAAATGGGAAGGAGGCAAAACTATGACCCTTTATTTCTTTAGCTGTAAGCAAGTCTAAAAAGACATATCTTGTAACAAGTAAAGAATGCATTAAAGAGACGTAATGGACTAAAATAAGTAAATTAGACTGACTTTTTAATTCCTTGTGAACAAATAAGCCACCACTGACACGGCAGACTGTATTTACTTAAGTAAAAGTATATCTAGATGGGTGGCAGAGGGGTGCCATGCTTAAAAAGGTAGAAATGTTAGTCGTCTGCATACAACTAAACTTTACATTTGACATCCCCAGCTACCTGTTTATTATTAAAGATAGTGAGTGTGAACAGCTCTATATTGATGGCAGAAAGTAGCATGCTCATAGGACATCCCTGACATATTGATAGTTGGCCAAAGTAGGTTGAACAATTAATTTATTTATTTTTGTAAATTGCACAACTTATCAGTCAAAAATGTTCATGCTATATCATGGTGTTGTGTGTATTCTTTGTATAAATCTGCTGAGGGAGAATTTGCAACAAAGGGCATTATTTTTCCTCCTAAGCATGTTTGTATAACCCCCCATACAAGAAAGTGCTTATCTTTTAATGTCTAATCTTTAATCGTTCTCCTTGTAAACGTTGACTTGGGAAAGATAATTGAAGAGTTGAATTGTCTGAGATTACAATGCTTTGGCACATTATATCATGTTGGATTTAGTCAGTTCTTATCATGCTTTGACAACCGGGAGGATGAAAACATGTTAATAAAAAGCTTGATTTTATTGATTCATGAGCTCAAAAACAAATAAGCTTATCAAAGAAACTAAAAAAGAGAGAATACACTGAGTATATTTATGTAATACTGACAGGTTTACAGGGAAATTTTAATTAGCCTGACACACCTTTCAGGTGTAAAGACAAATCAATATGACAGACAATGATAATAAAAAAAAAAGAGAGCAAACACGAGGATAGCCATAATGAGGCGGAAAAGACAGGACTTTGGTCAGATTAACGCAGACTGTGTTTGTTTAGTTTTGAGGCATGACGTTTCATATCGACTAAAGACTGCAGCCATATTTTATAGGAGCCAAGAGTTTGAAGTGGTTCATTTTGATTAAACACTGCAGCATCTGATTTATCTGATTAACCAGGAAGGAGGAAACTAAGCAGAGGAAATCAGCAACTGCAGCAAATGCTGTTTCTTCACCATGCCGGTTTAATCTGATTCACGGTCCATTCAGCTCTGCCAGGATCAAAATGTGTTCATGAAGAAATTCTCAGTAATTCCTGATAGGAAAAATGAACATGAGAGTCCGGGCTCAGCCCTCATGTTCATTCCCGGAGGAACTGTGGTGAATTATCGTCTGATTTTTTGTCCCGATGAAATAATAAAACAAAAACAAGCTAACAACTACAACTGACAAATCTCCACAGCATTGCTTGGCCTATTATTAACAAGATACTCATGTAATCAAGTGTGATCAGATCAGAACACATAAACACACACACACACACACACACACACTCACACAAATCATTTAATGACAGGAATTCATTATCAGCTCATTACTTGAAACAATCATCCTACAGAGGATATTTGTACTTCCTGTGTGTGTGTGTGTGTGATCTACATGTGGATGTCACACTACTGCTCAGACCATAACCAGAGTTAACTGACTGTGATCATTCAGACTTTTAATCAAGATGATTGTATTAATTCAATGTAGATTAAGTTCCTTCCTTTGGCCCTCAAGTCTACAGTCTACACTATCGCAAGGTGTACGGTCTGTGCGTGGTGCAGATGAACAGTACAAAAAGCCTCCGAACAGACACAAAGAACTGTGTGTGTGTGGTTTTACAATGTGTTATCTGCGATAGGCTTTATGGCGTGACCAACCTTTGCTCTTCTCTTTTCTGTCCTTGCTTTCCTTTTCCTCGGGTGCCATTCAGAAATTTACAAGCTGTGTGTCTGTGTTTGCTGTCCGCCCATCTCTGACACAAACAGTGAAAAATCACACACAGTCGCAGACGTCATTTGTAGGGTGGCCTCAGATTTTCCAGCATTTGTCGAACACGTATTATAATATGAATTACAAAATGTTTATATTTCTCTTTTTGTAACTTCTCATATGATTAGTTGTTGATTTTCTCCTACAAGGTATTATTTCTCTTAATCTAAATGCAGTATAATCAAACTAATTAATCTTCATTATCAGGAGGGAGTCAAGCCAACTTTTCAAATAGCTATTACCCAAGTATCCTGTGTCTATGTAGGTCATTTTTGTCACATAACCTCCTGTAATATGGTCATTTATTTTTAACGATTAAGCAAACTAGATAGAACTAATTGATTGATTACCATTGCGCAGTGCCAGGCTAGATATATCCCCTTTCAGTCTTTGTGCTAAGATAAGCTATCCAGCTTGTAGAACTATTTCTAGCTGCTTCACCTTCTCTGTTTAAATATTAAATCAGCTTGATAATGATAACAACTGTTTATGAAGGATCTTCTAATCATCACCATAGTGGCTACTTGTCAGATCCTTCATAAGGACTAGCTCTGGATATATTTCAAGGAGTTAATGTCTGCAATGCTTCTCCATCTCCTTGCTGTTGAAGGTTAGCAGTGCTTATTTTAGGCAACTAATGTCTTTTGTCTTTTGTAAAATCTGTGTCTGTCTGTCTATTACCAACAAAGTCACAACTAGCTATTATCTACGCCCTGTGTTTGTGTGTTGTAATTCATGCAGATCTCGGCACAACAACAGTGAGAAGGTTATATGGCCCGCCTCTGTGACTTTAAAGGTTGTATATTAACAACTTGATGTGGAAAGGACAGGTGAGTGGCCACTTAGAGGAACAGAGGGAGTGTGAACCTGAGAAGTGAACGACTCAGAGGAGAAAACAGATAAGGACTTGGTTAACTGAATGCTGGCATTGTAAGAAACTTTAGGCAAGGCTGAGGTGGATCAGACACAATTTTGTTTCTGGAATTTGCAACAAAACTTAAGAAGAACTTCTTGAATACTTTTTGGTTACTTTACTGCACTATATACGGACTGGACCCTGCAGCTGAAAGCCTTTATCAGATCATGGACTCTCTCACTCAATAATAAAAATACCAAAAACTTCAGCGCTGAAAATGGGAACGGGATGGCAGTGGATTTGTTTTTGTGTCTTGTGGATTCTTGCTCGTCCATGTCCTGGCATCGACCTGGATGACCTCAGAATCGATGTGATCCTGTTGGATGATGAAGAGTCTCCCTGGAGCCTGAAGTTTGTGAAAGACGAAATACTGAAGGCCATAGAGCTAGATAAAACAGTTAATGCTGAAGACGGTAATACAAGAAGAAAAACATAAAGATGTCTGCATGTCTACACAGAACTATAATATATTCAGAATTATATAATATTACTGTTGATTCTACTGAAACAATTTGGATTTGTAGAATCCAAGCTGATATCTTTTGTCTTAGTTTTATTTTTCCTCCACCTTTAAAGTCTACCTAGCGTAACCTTACTGAACAAGTTACAACATCTCTTAGATTTTCAGGGAACAAGTTAAGTCATGGTTGCTAACAGAACGGATAATGTCTAATCAGTGTAATAAATTAGACAATATGGACATATGGAAACAATCACCCACAATGTTATATGCTAGCTTGATCTTTGTCACCTGCATGACAATGATAAAAAAACTCTTATGGGAGGACATATTGGTGAAGATTATTATTGACTGCTAACTGACCATTTGCCCAGCGCCTTTTAGTTATTGTTGCTATGCTATGCTATGCTATGCTGGCACACTTACACTTTTACTTTGATAACACTGACAGATTTTAAAGCTCAAAATCTTTAGTAAACTTGTTGACAGAGGGAGACAAAGGCAGCTTCTCATTTCTAACCAGAGTTTTTGCCAGCTGAAATGTCATTAGTTGGTTCAATGCTGTCTTGTCTTAATGTTTTGAGCTGACTCTTATTAAAAGTCTAGCCTTGTAAATAATTCAGTGTAACCATAAACTGCATAAAGGATGAAGTTTAGCTACTGTAAAACTGCAGTGTAAACTTCCCCAAATCCAACAGAGCACAGCCAAGCTGCATACGCATAAAGTAGCATCAAGGAGTACTTTGTGTGTGAAGTTTGTGGTTTTGGAGATGGTAAGAAAAGTAATCCACTATCCAACTCTTTACATATAAAATATTGTGTTTATAACAGCCCCATGCACGCTATTTAAACACGCAGAACATATGAAGCTTGACAAACCTGATGTGTTTAATTATGACTGATAAGCTATTATCAGATTTTTGCTGTTTGCTGTTTGTTGGAGGATTGACAATTCAATTGACACCCATTACAAAAAAACATATGGTCATCGTATCTTTCTTTCTTTCTTTCTTTCTTTCTTTCTTTCTTTCTTTCTTTCTTTCTTTCTTTCTTTCTTTCTTTCCACAATAAAAGGTTTCAAGTTAAATATCACGGCTAACTTTGACGGGTTCCGCACAACCTTTTATCGACGTAAAGGCTGCCAGAGTAGCGCATGCGAGGGATTGGACAAGATAAAAAACCTGGTGGTGAGTAGATACAGTTTTATGTCCATCTTATGATATACTTGCAGTATGCATAGACTTGGCTGCATGTTTAGTGTGCACCTTGAGGATTAAAAGCTCTGTCCAGTACGGGTCAGATCCATGCTGAATCATTCCTTCTTTGCACGATAGCAACTGGTTGGAAACAGCTGCTCCAAGGGTTAACTACAGTTAATACAATGCAGTGCAATTCAGCACCCTGCGTTTCAGAGTGCAAGTCCAGTATCATAAATATAGACAGCTGTACATGTGTATTTGTTATGATTATATTACTTATGATCAAAAAGCAGTAAATCAACAACTTAACAGCCAAACATCAAGCAAGTGCAACAACACAAAACCTAGCAGCCAACTATTAATAACTATAACTATTACTTATTAGTCCAACAACAAGAAGCTCTCGCCAACGACTAAAAGTCAGTACCGGATTTACTCTTGTCAGTCACCTTTTCTCTTCTTAGCTTCTTCAGTAAGTGTCCGCTTTGGTCTTTTCAATTCTGTCATTATGTTCATAGTCCATAGTTACACTGCCTGCTTACCCAGCTCCGGGTTCTGGCATGACACTGGCTCTGCACTGCACACAAACAGCCACACTGACAGACAAAGACTCTCTCTTTTGTTTTCTCTTGCAGAATTCAAGTAGAGTGGGATGTTCTGTGCTTGGGCCCACCTGCACCATAGCTACTTTCCAAATGTTTGAGTAAGTGTCGTCACGATTACACTAGTGCAGATACATTTGAGAGCGCCCTTACCCTTTTTAACATGTCATTCTCTCTCTCAGTGCGGAAAAAGGATTGAGGCTCAGCACACCCATCCTCTCAGCTGGAAGCTTCGGTATGTCTTGCGACTACACGGTCAACCTACAGCGCCTCCTGCCACCTGCGCGCAAGATCTCTGACTTTTTCATCCACTTCTGGAATGAGAGCAACCATATTAAACCGTGGGAGTGGGAGACGGCCTATATTTACAAGAAACCGAGCAACACTGAGGATTGCTTTTGGTGAGATGTCTTTGAGAGAGTGACCCACTTTGGTGAGAGATAAGACAGGTCTTCTCTGTTCTTACAGAGAAAATGAATTAATTATGTCCTCTATACTGACTGACTAAATCTCTAACATTGCCTGGTACTGTGCATCTCTGAAGTACTGTCTTTTGTGATTTTCCTCTGCAGGTATATAAATGCACTGGATGCAGGCGGCTTTGCTGGACAATTTAGAAGAACGGTGCTGCGTTCACCAGAAGATCTGAGAAGCGTACTTAAATCACCCAGAAACAGGACAAGCAACCGTAAGAATTAAAACAACAACCTAGTCTGATTTGATCTGCTCAGCTGTTGTCATAGATGGAAGTACCTTTAATCACTTTACCTTGTTACAAGTCTTTACATGGTGTTAACAAGAAAATTCACACACATTGTGTCACACACAAGTGCACAAATACTGTACAAAAGAGTTGGAAGTCATTACTACACAGAGCTTTGTACAGAACCATCAGTTTCCTTCACTCATGCAACAGTGAGAGCGCTTTAGAGTCAGCTGGGGTCATATCTATAATATTATAATATTGGATATTAAATCAAAGGGTCAAATATGAGGTAAACACAAAAGTGAGCAAAAAGTTCAGCTTTAAGACTGCTATGAATGCAACTCTTCCAATGTCAATAAAGGGTCCCCTTTAAGAGTAAGGTATACAACATACAAGGAGTATTTTGTTCAGTGGGTGCAACTTAAAAATGATGGTTAAATTGACAAAACAAAGAAACAAACAAACAAAAAAACCCACACAAACAACACACAACACAAAGAAATTAATGTAGTGTTGCCTGATCTGGAAAACCAAATCCAGATCTCATTGGTTGGTTGTCAAAAATTGTTTTAGTTGGTATATTTCTACTTTTCCAAACTTACCAAGTTCATCTTGTGCACATACCACAGCTCTCTGGTTCATGTGACGCAGCTATAAAAGACGGCATTTGGATTTGGTATTAACGTTTCAAGGTTGAAACGGGAATTTAAATGAAAATCGGGGTCAGAGGCTTTGGCTCCCTTCAACATGTTAACTGCCGGTTTGTGGTCTCACATAAATGCTAACAGCATAAATGTGTGTGCTTGCAGTGTTCATCATGTGTGGATCACCAACGGACATACTGGAGGCGAAGAATGGCGTCAAAGAAGCAGACAGCGCTGATATTCTCTTCATCCTTATTGATCTTTACAAGTCAGTGCCCTTTATACATTTTTATGTGGGCACTAATTCAAGTAAAATAAATAGAAAAATAGAATAATTTTGATTTGATAAAAAAAAAAAGTTCACATATTGAGCCAGATTATTCAGCAAGAGAGCAGAAAAGGAAAGAGAGACATCTACCTTTGAGTAATAGTTACAATAGTTAGCTAGTTATTGGTAATGAATACACAGTTGAAATAGTGAAATAAAAGTATATTTAATAGATTATAGTTTAAAGTAATGAATTGTTAGCTTAAAGTAATAGATGTCTGAAACAGATAAAGATAAAACTAAAGAATAAACTGAAATTAAAAAAAAAAAAGACAAAGAGCTGAACTAGTTAAAATAATGGAAGAAGTTATTGATGGTAATGGATAAACGATCAAAACACCCAGTTACTGTTTCGATTGATACATATTGGAGTTTTGCTGTAAAGAAATCAGTTTTAATAAGTGAAGATCTTGCTGTACTCCTGCCTCCTCTCCACAGTGATCAATACTACACCAACAGCTCGTCAATCCCATCCATGAAGAACGTGTTGGTGCTGACCATGCCCAACACCAGAAATTACACTGTTAACAATGACCTTAAAGGCAACAACACGGTGAGGACAGATGATTTTCAAATCACTAACCATCGCTTTCTTGCCGATGGTTAGAAGGGAAGATCAATACCACTCTATTTGTTTAACATGAAGCTAAATCCAGCAGACCTTTAGCTGGGAAACAGCTCTGTCCAAAGGTTAAAACAAATCTGCCTAAAGCTCTAATAATTTACTTTTTACATTTATATATTATTATTTAATCCAAGTATACCAATGATAAATTGCAACATGCTGGGCGCTGTGATTTCTGGAGCCCAGTCATTGCTATTGCCATGGTTGCTTTTAATCTCACTGTCAACAATAAAGTGAGCAAGCATGTTTCCCAAAATGTGAAGCCAAAAGGTTTGGCTTTATTTGCTCAGGCAACTGTTTCTGAGATTTTTTTGCCTCCACCTCAATACAAGGGAGATTTATATTGGTCTTGCCCACAGTGCGGAAAGTACATTTTAAATATAATCCAGAAAGTAATTTGAATCGTTTTCAATCAATTTATTTTTCTCTCTCTCTGCAGATGAATGATTACATGGCTGCTTACCATGATTCAGTGCTAATGATAAGCCAGGTGATGAGGGAACTTATTGAAAGAAATCAGTCTGCGGTTCAACAGATGGAGTCCGTCAACGTGAATTACTTCAGAAACCGCTCCTTTACTGGTAAGTAAAGAGGAAATTAAAGTAAAATGTATCTTTACTTCTAGTGTACTTAAAAGGTCAAGTAGCAGTCTAATGTAATATTTAGAACTATGTTTATAATCACTTGAAAATAAGAATTTTTATGCTTTGTTACCTGTGTAATGAGCCTTTTATATCTATAAAGGGAGTGTGTCCTCTTCCACAGAGTAGAAAAGGTTGAACCATGTTTCTATAGTAGCCTTGAACGGACAAAGCAAACACTGGCTCCACATAGGGCCTTCCGTGTTTTTTGTTAGTACTTCAGCTAGTTTCTTCTACCACTTCTACATACAAAGAATTCAGTTGATTGCAGTCTGCAGCCTCACTGCTAGATGCTACTAAATCACACACTGGACCTTCATCTTGCACGCCAGCTAGTGTGTTTTTTTTGTTGTTTTTTGTTTGTATATCCCACCATCTTTTGGTAATTAGCAAATGTTAGCAAGTGGCTAACTGGCTAAACCAATGAACATGTAAACATTACGCCTGCTCAGCATCAGCATGATAACATTGTCATTGTGTATATATGTGCTGACAATGCTGATTATATCTTAATAAGCCTAAAAATACTGCAATAAGCTCATCAGGTACTGGAAATAAATACTGATGATGACCAAAGAAAGTCCAAAGAGTTGATGTGGGTCACTGTTGCAACACCTAAAATATGGAAGGTGTCAACTGACACTTATTTGTGTTTTTCACTGACGAGATAAAGCGATGAGGTATGATAGCCTGCAGGCTGCAGCTGCAAGTAGCATGTGTATAATTGGGTGTGATGTATGATTGAGAGAGACACTCAAAGAGAACACCAGAAGCTGATTTCTGGTCTGTTGACAAGTGTTTCTCTGATTCTGCTCAGGAAATGCTGGAACCTACAAGCTGGACATTTACGGAGACAGAGACGTCAAGCTCCAAGTCATTTACACCACTATTCACAACAAGGTACTTTCTTCTCTTCTGTTAATCATTATTTCATTTGGCTGTTCTGAGACTGTTCTGTTTTATGCTGAAACATGTCATCTGCTCCTCTCACGTATCCTCAGTACCGAAATCTATTCGCATTCGACACTGAGTACAACACGACTGAAGTGATTGAGAAAGACCCTGCCTTCATCTGGGGGAAAAAACTTCCTAATTTCAGACCAGACCGAGGTACAGATAAAACACTCGCGCTACATTTCTGTACATATCGCTGCCACCAACATTCAATCAGTGTAACGCATGGACCCAGTTCAGGAGAGTGCTTCACCAGCAAAATGTGTTTAAAATGTTGCTTGATGTGACCACACGTCCTTTGAGACATAAACCTGAGTATTATGGCTTTCCTGATAATATGACCGCTCACCCTTCAGGCATTGCACTTCAAGACATCATTGTCATCGTGTTGTCTGTTACTGTCGTTGTGGTGGCCACCATCGCCTTTATTTTCTACAGGTGAGTGACTAACCACAGGTGAGTGATTTACTGAAATGTAGTGCATAAAAGCTTTCACCAAGGACACGCAGGTCAACTGAGCTGAACGGCTGAACATAAAACTGGAAGGAACTGTAGTCGTGAAATGCTTGAAGGCTGAACACCCGTGCTCAAGACGAAGGTCTGAGTTATGTGCAAACAATAACTTATGATGTGCACATGTAAGATCAACACATTTTAACCGCCTCTGAACCAAGTCATTGGAAAAAGCACCGTGCTACTCTATGTTCTATAGAGCTAAACAAAACACACTGCCCTCTTTAAAAATCATACTAAAAAATGTTAATGGTAGTATTTAGCATTTCTCAAAAGACCAACCTTTCAGATCAACCTGAAGGATTTCAAGTCGACTGGTTTATTTGTCCTGATGTTACAGTTTTTGCATGAAATTGACAAAAATAGTAACAAAATAAGGGTGAACAGATGATGAAAGTGCTCGTACTGGCTGCCCATGGACGTTGATCCATGTACTGTATTGCACATGTTCATGCCTAGTTTATTCATTTTGATCCTCCTGATGGTATTTCTTACCTGTGTAGACAGAACAGGAGAGAGCGCCTTAACAGGATGCGCTGGTCCCACATCGACCCTGATCTCATCACACTGCTGGAGAACAACAAACTCAACGTCGTCTCTCTTAAGGTAAATGAGACGTGGGAGTTTTTTTTAATTTTAATTTTCTACAGCTTATACCACATTTCTAAATGTTCTTCTCTTTAAAGTGCACAAATAGACCTCATTCTTGAACACGAATGAGCTAGAGGACACATTAAATAACTAAATAACTTAAATAACTCTGTTAAATGTTCTTCTTCTGCTCCCATCAGATTGATGACGAGAGGAAAAAGATGGATTTCAAGATCCGCCGCGCATTCTACGACAGGAAGGTAGCTGGACACAACCTCCTGCAGTAGTTTTGAAATCATTCACCGTGCAAATGCAGATTTGATTGTGACGCTGCTACAATATTTTCAGATTGTGATTCTGAAGGAGCTGAAGCACTCAGATGGAAACTTTGACGAGACCCAGAGGATAGAACTCAACGCGGTAAAATACGAAGAAACACAAACACACCACGTGGCTTGTGGGGTTTTAATAATTCAGTGTCCTGCTCCTCTTTTTCTCTGCAGCTCCAGCAAATCGACTATTACAACCTCACGAAATTTTATGGCACGGTGAAGTTCGAGCATGGTGTGTTTGGAGTGTTTGAGTATGGAGAGAGGGGATCGCTCAGGGTTCGTATGGCATGCACACATCAGTCTCTTAGCACATAGCAAAGCAGAAAAGATCACACATGAGTGCAAAACAGGATCATTGTTACCAGATTTCATGTGATTTTCTGTCATCCATGAACTGAGACACACACACAAATGCCTCCTGTCCCTTCTTTCTTCCAGTATGTGCTGAACGACAAGGTTTCGTACCCAGAGGAGACCTTCATGGACTGGGAGTTCAAGATCTCCGTCATGTACGACATCGCCAAGGTGAGACAAAAAGTCTGCATATGGACAGCACGTCACTCTGGAGTGCTATATTGTACTTAGATATGATATTACATAGAGCTGTAAAAATGACTGAAGTGTAGGCGCCATATGTTCAACAGTTATTACATGACACACAGCTGAGTTTGACAATATGGAGGCAGTATTCAGATTAGTTTTTAGTATTAAAGATCCGACTAATTATATTTTGTCATCGGTTATTTCTTCATAAATTTGAATTTAGTCACTTTTGTAATTTCTTAATGAGTATTTTAACTTGAACCCTTCAAAATAAAAGCAACCAAACAGTTGAAGTCATGCTGAAATATAAATAAATACACAGCCTGAGAATCTTTTCTCATAAGGGAAAGTATGTATAATATTTACTACTTTACTATTTATTCATCTAAATAAATGACACTACTAATTCCTTTTGATTCACAAATGTTTCATACTGCATGATTATGAGAGAGGTCATGTGATTAATCCTTTTGCTGATCATATTATGGCCCCAACAACAACAAGTACTGTATGTTGAGAGTTTATAAAGGTCATACTTGAATGACAGACACATGAATGTACGTCAGTAGGAACTGTTGCAGTTCCTCCTGTCAGTCAGTAGGTGTCAGTGTAGTGCCCCTTTAATCTAAACTGATCTGCTCTGGTGTGTAAATCCTCTGTGCAGGGCATGTCCTACCTCCATGCCAGTGACATCCAGGTACACGGTCGCCTCAAGTCCACCAACTGTGTGGTGGACAATCGCATGGTGGTGAAAATCACAGACTTTGGCTGTAACACCTTTCTTACCCCCGGCAGAGGTAAAAAAAAATTTAAAATAAATAAAAAAAATACACTCCTCCCTAAAACAGTTTGTTCATCCTTCACTTTCATCACTTTCTTAGACTCTGCTTTCTCTTCCTCTTCTCAGACTTGTGGATTGCGCCAGAGCATCTGAGGAAACAGGGCACTTCTCAGAAAGGAGACGTCTACAGCTTTGCCATCATCGCTCAGGAGATTGTCCTCAGAAAGTGCACCTTCTACACCGAGTGCTGCTCCGACCGAGAAGGTGTAACACACTTACACAACCAATGACCAAAATCAAGGCCAAACACTCACATGCTGAGTGTGTAAAAAATGAAAAAAAAAAACACTCAGTGATGTCGCAAGTAACTTTGGGGGTGTTTCATGCCTGTGTGTATCCCAACAGAAAAGATGTCCAGGGTCATCGTGTCCTACTTCAGACCAGATCTTAACTGTGACACGGCTTCAGAGAAAGAATTAGAGGTCAGTCGATGCTGCGTGACATGCTTTATTTGCACCTGCGTGTCTTTTGTCTCATGTGTCTTTGAAGCTTCGCATCCTCTGACTTCTAGGTGTACACGCTGATAAAAAGCTGTTGGGATGAGGATCCAGAAAAAAGACCTGACTTTAAGAAGATAGAAACCTGCCTAGGGAAAATCATCAGGTAATCACTGTCTTTATTTTTATTGGCTCTTGTTGGAAGAGAGAGATGTGATTGATGTATGTTTAGTCTGTAGAAGCCCTATTTATTATTTATAAGTATAAAGTTGATTTTAGTGAGTGTCTACCCTTTTTTTTTTTTTTTTTTTTTAGTAAAATTCACAACCAGGAGAATGAGAGCTACATGGACAACATGATCAGACGGCTGCAGATGTACTCCAGAAACCTGGAGTGCCTGGTGGAGGAGAGAACAGTGCTTTACAAAGCCGAGAGGGACAGAGCCGACTTCCTCAACTTCATGCTGCTACCTGGGTCTGTTTACACTTGAAGGAGCACACCATGTTTTTTTAGACACTGGCCCGAGAGCACAGATACCAAAATCATACACGTATCCTGGTAGAGAGTTGGTTTTGATGCTGAATTCAATGGAAAGGGGATTGATCTGAAACGCTGTCCTGTTTCGTCTCTGTACGTTTCTCTCTCTGTGTAGCCCTGTGGTGAAGAGCCTGAAGGAGACCGGTGCTGTGGAGCCAGAGCTGTACGAGGAAGTGACAATATATTTCAGCGACATAGTCGGTTTCACCACTCTGTGCCAGTACAGCACGCCGATGGAAGTGGTGGACATGCTCAACGACATCTACAAGGGCTTTGACAGCATCGTCGATCATCACGATGTGTACAAGGTACTGACGTGGGTATAATTTCACTGGATAGACAAAGAGACTTCACAGGCATCACAATTTTCATCCACCCAGGTGGAGACGATTGGCGATGCCTACATGGTGGCCTCCGGGCTTCCAAAGCGAAACGGGAACAGGCACGCAGTGGATATCTGCCGCATGGCGCTGGATATCTTGGCCTTCATGGGTACCTTCCAGCTCAGGCACCTGCCTCGTATCCCTGTGTGGATACGCATCGGCGTGCACTCAGGTAGATAAAAAACTGAACACTGAAACATGTAAACACTCAAGAGATGAGACAGCAACCTTAAATTTGCTTTAAAAGTTCCCAAATCCTTCTACAACCTTTGCTCAGTTGAATCCACCTTCCACTCCTGAGGGGAAACTGACTGAACATTTGTGTCTAGGTTCCTGTGCAGCTGGTGTTGTCGGGGTGAAAATGCCCAGATATTGTTTATTCGGAGACACAGTCAACACGGCATCTCGCATGGAGTCTACGGGACACCGTGAGTGGAGAAATAAATACGTTCATAACAAGAATACATCTAATCAACGAGCTGATTTATTAGTGTGCTGTTCATTCTCCGCGTGCAGAGAAGCTACCAATCAACATAACTGAATGAATTTCTGCAGCCAAGCTTGCAAAAAACAAATGATGTCTGTTGTTTTATCTTTTAATATCCTCCAGCCCTGCGGATACACGTCAGTCAGCCTACTATAAATATCCTGCAGAGGACGGACTGCAAGTTTGAGTATGAGCTCAGAGGAGAAACATACCTGAAGGTAAAGATTCATTAAACTTAGTGAACACGTCAGACAAATGAACTATTCAGAAATGATTCCACAAACACTCACACGGGGATGCAAAATGCTGTAAATGTGTGTTTTCCAAGGGTAAAGGCATGGAGACAACCTACTGGCTGACAGGTGAAACGGGCGAAGACTACAACCTCCCAACTCCACCCACAACGTAAGCACACCGCGTCTCAACCTGCTGATCTGTCGCTACTACTAACCTGAGTTCATGAAGCTTCCTGAGCTGTCTTCATGAAGATGATGATGATGAGGCTGAGATTCACCAAAGGCGTAGGCTGTGTCAAAGTAGCATCACAGTTATTGTGAGCATGTCACAAGGGGCTTTTTCTGGGACATATAGTTTTACACCCCCACTCTGAGTGACAGCTTCTTTAACTTAATATGCTTTTATGTATTTCTTGCAAAGAGATAAGGCGATACCACTCTAAGCCCTCGCATCCGAGCCTGAGGGAATTTGACCGTTGTCAGTAAATATGAAGACAGAGTCAGCAGCCAGTTAGCTTAGCTTATCATAAAGACTGGAAACACGCTGGCTCTGTCAAAAGTAACAAAATCCACCCACCAACATCTCTAGTCCATTATTTATTAAAAGTAGTATTCCATATTTTAGATCAACTAAACTATACTGATACTAAACTGAGGTTAGTATCTTATTTGTTTTCACTTTTCAAAGTGGGTAAATTGAGAAGACATTAATTCTAAATTTTCAAGAAAATTTTCACTGCAATAAAACACTGAATTGTTTATTACTGAATTTGTTTATTTCCATAATGCATGCAACTCAGTTTCGTGCTGTAGCTCCACAGTGATCTGTACATTATAATGTACATGTAATGACAGCAAACAGACCGAATGTGGAGACACATTGCTGAAGTTGCACTTATTTCTCAGAAAATCTCATCTTTATTTTAAATGGATGGCTTATTAATTGTACACTTTAAGAAAGGGGACCGTTTGGAGGTGTTATTATACAATGTCTTTGCCTGTCCAGCCCAGTTTTGAGTATGGTTATTCAGTTGTTTAAATATAACAATGAAAGATATCTACTTCCTAACTCAAGGGTGTTCACCAGCCTTGCTTTATAAGAGGTAATGACAGATAAAAACCTGGCTCCCGCTTTCCCAGGGAGAACTTCCAGCGTCTGCAGCAGGACCTCGCCCACATGATCCTGGAGTGTCTGGAGCACCGCCCTCGATGCTCAGTCCGAAGGAAGAGGACGCTCTGGAGTCAGAGCACGGATGATGACGACCCGGAATCAGAGGTGGAGTCTGATAGCGGCCAGCCTGAGTACCTACACCTGGCCACTGTGGATAACACCCTCAGTACCTTCCTGTAGTGCAGACCCGCTGTAGAGTGCATGACTGTCACATTTAGATTACATTAATCAGTAAGAGTGGGAGAGTAAAAGGCAGGTAGATGAAGGATAGGGCTGTATGCTTGAATGCTACATACTAAAATACACGTAATACAAAATAAGTGCATTGAACCTAAACCTGTGTTTGTCATCAGGTCCTCTCTTTGTAGGTTAGGACTGCATAAGATGTGCAAGGATGTGAAAGGTGATTATATGATTTTATTTCAGGATATGTTTCTGATACGCAGATGACATAATGTCTCATTGGAAATGAGACTTACCTGCCTCCCTGTGCTCTGTATTTAATCCCTGGTAAATATGTACTTTGTGTACTGCTTGCTTAGAAGGACCCTGGGAAACATGAGAGACAATATACTGAATTTATCCCCAGTGCTTATTTGGAGGGCAATAATAAGTGCCTCTCTGTTGACGAGATGAAGGCACTCATTACTAGCATATAAACACACTTATCAAACTACTGATTGCTATTTACAACAGCGTATATGAATAACTTTAGAGTACTTATTACATGATTAATCACATGCATGCATAGAGCAGGAATAGCCAATAGCCAGACACATGGATCAAACTTATATGTGCCATATTGTTCATTTAAAAAAAATCAAAAGATGTTTTTAGTTTATAAGTATAAGGTATAACATTACATGATTCTGGATTTTTTAATCCTTAAATTTTATTTGCGTGAAATCACTAATATTATGAAATTAGCAATAATCTAAAACAACATAAATACTTGAGCAGAAAGGACAATAGTGTGGTGCAGAGAAGAGTCGAGTTGAACCGAAAGGGCAAACAAACGTATAATAATGCAGATAACACGCAGTCTTATTCTGAATTATATTATATTCATTCAGTCATCAGGGCTGATGATTCTTTGGATAATCACTCCAAAGCTGAAGGTGTGCCCTCACTCATCTCCGTCACCCTGGATTTCTTAATCAACATGTTTTCATGCTGCAATTTGAAAAATGTTTTTTTTTTTCCCTTAAATTTGTGAGAAGAAGTAAAAAATGAAGGATTTCTACTTACTTCACTCTAAAATTTCACTGCGTGTGGTCTGATAAACACGGGGCCTGTTTTTATATGTTTATTCTTGTAATGGTTATTTTATATGCATTTATATTTTTTACCCAACTGACATATCGAGAGACACCTGCTGTAACTGTTGACTGTACAACTGGCTTTGTTAATTCATCAGTGCGTAGTGACCACTAGGATGGCGATCGGGTCGTTGCTGTAACATAAAAACGAGATTTTCAAATCTGTATTTCAAACCAAAGGACAAAGATTTATTTTTCTTGAGAATGGTGACATTCATTCACATTAAATAAAAAAAAATAAAAATAATAATAATAATAATTTGCCTTCTGTCACATTGTTGAAATTGTTGTGGTTTGTTCAGGTCCTGATGAATACAGTTCAATGAAATCAAACACGGCATTTCTTGAAGCCTGTACAGGTCCATCTGAGGCGTTACAATGCTATGTGTCACATAGTTTTGTTTAATGTATACAGACACCGAGGCTCTATGGACAGCAGAAGAAAGAAACTCCAGCATCAGATAAAAATAGTTTTCTATCCACAGCTGCCTGACAGATTTGTTTTTTTTGCACAGAATAATGAAAGAGGACTGCTATGTAGACTTTTATACATCAAATACTATGTAGAAACGCACCCTACTGTACAGCAGAAACAATTCAACAAAGAGTGTACAAATAAAAAAAACAAAACAAGTGTTGATCCAGCAAACCAAACAAGGTAACTGGACATGCAAATGGAGCTTTATAAAAATGGATCTAGTATTAACACGTTTTCATTTGACAAACTAAACTCTATTCTTGGGGAAATGTCTGTTCAACAGCATTTGAGTGAATTAAGACTAAAAACTAGCATATGTAGTAAACCCGATGAATATATTTCTTCATACTGTCGAAGATCATCAGGTAGTCAAAAATAAAAGCTAGTCATCAAGTAGAAAAAAAGCAAAAAGTCACCCAAAGATGACGTCGACCCTCCCTCCCCGCTTAAAAAAAAAGTCAAATCCCAAATTCATTTCGGTGTTTAACATTCAAAAAGAAACCTCGAGAATAAATTAGACAACCCAACATACAAAAAAAAAAAAAAAGAAATAAAATAAAATAAAAAAGGCATGACATTTTATACAAAACAGCTTCCGCCTTCAACAACAGCTTCCGCTCACACGTGTGCACTGTCTTTGTCTCCACTTGAACATCTCATGAAAAAGAAAAATCTCAGAGTAAATACGTGCTGGAAGAAAATTATACAAATACTAAACCTGTACTTTCAGGGAGATTACCCATTCATTGACTAAAATATTGATACAGCTACTTTTTTTGTGTTAAAAAAATGCATGTAATAAACACCTATGACCAGTGTGACACGTCGGTCTTGTGGCGTGTCAGTGTTGCTGCTTGAACTCAAGGCACCGGATGATCCAATGTTAAAAAGAGCCACGAGAAAAAGCCGGAGTAACAAAACGATAAACATAACTGCGTCTCTTTCAGTCTTCCGCCTCCTGCTAATATCACTGGTATGATTATCATAAGCACGATGAGGAACTGCATCATCACTATTCTAACATTTACTCTGCTAATCCAGCTAATAATGTATTGCAAAGAACCTTAAAGGTCCGGTATGTCTGTTTCTATTTTACACTTGAAATGGACGATACACTTCATCTTATGCACGCGCACACACACACGGACCCACACGTACAATATTGTATATGCAGCCTGTATATTTTTTTTTTCGGATTTAATTATCAAAACGTTATAAAAAAAAGTTGCCGACTATGATGTCAATTCTCGATTGTCTCACATCGTAAATCTAACTGTTTACAGCCTGTATAAGCCGGCCCATCGGAGAGTATATTTGTGTGTTTCACCCGCCCGTATGTGCGCTGCTGGTCAGTCAGTGTCACACAGGAGCCAAACAGCAGGAGGGTCAGACATAAGCTGCTGGCAGCCGACGCGCATACGCTAATATGGCTGCAGAAATCTTAGAGGCAGAAATAATCTCTCTGCTTGAGATAAACCTCAGCGGGCCTGGGTCCAAGAACTGCAGTTTGTTTAGGGGTTCGTCCAGGAGAGCTTTGATGGGAACATAAAGGGTGCGTCTAGGGATACTTTCTTTTTCCATAAAACGAGCAAAACCAGATATGAATTTGTAATCTTAATCTGCTGCGAGATTGGCATCTCCCCGGCGTGACTGTTCAGCAGGTACCATGAAATCACCAAACTCACACAGGAGGACTATTTCTTTGCCCGCAGACAGAACCAACAAACTGATTTGATTTGCTTTCATTATTTATGCCTCCAAGAAATGCTTCACGAGACTGAGTAAGACTGTTCGACGATGTAGTCGCTCTTTGTGTGGTTCAATGTTTCGACATGACTTTGGACTACAGTAGACATTTTCTAGGCTAGATGTATGTACACATTTTATTACCTGCTCAGAAAAGCCGAACACCCTGTGTTATTTTGAACTTATAATGCTTTCTGTTCCAGAATGAAAGTTTAACAGTAGATTTAAGGTAAAAACCTGAATGACGTCTAATAATAATGAACTCCTCTCCTTATACACACATCTTATAAACTACTGACAGGAGTTGTGCCACGGATGTACATATTTGCTCAGCGGTGCAATTCCTACAAGTTGCCAACAGAGGTTGTTAAAAGTCACGTCATCTTACTAACTGCTTAAAATCCTTTTCACTTACACACCTGCACTGCGGCAGATCGGCTCACCGTGAGAGCTGACGGGATGACTTAAGTGCCGTTCCTTTTTTTTTTTTAAACAAAGACAGTGACGAGGACGGTGTGTGACTATCACGATTACAAAACAGAGATACACCTCACTCTCCTGCCCCCCCATTTTGATCTCCCTCCCTGCCTCTGTGACTCTTTGTTTTAGCCTTCGCTAACTCTCGCCAACAGCGCTGTCAGCTGGGGCCAAAGCTGCCTCTGGATTCGAGCCAGCGTGACAGACTGAGACGCAGACGCCACTGCTGAGCATGCACCGGCACGAGGTGGTGCAGGTGTGTATCAGCGCATGGCGGGGTGTTGGCGGAGGGGAAAATCTAGAGCAGTGTGTGTGTGTGTGTGTTTTTGTCAATGCGGTGTGTGTGCTCTTGCTTTCGAGCTCTGTTGGACAGCGACTGTTTCAGGTTGTGACAGTCTTGCCGGAGCCAGATGAAACCTGATGTGACTGGTGAATAATGGGATGCGTATCCCACACCAACAAAATGCCCTTGTCTGTCTGTTTCCATCTGTCAATTTAAAGCCAACCGAACCCATAAATAACCAAGCTAAAATCTAATCATATGAAATCAAACCAGTGATAGCCCATGTTCACATTGAGAGCGAGTATACCACTGCGACTCAGAACCAAAGTCCCACTGGCTCGTGTATCTCTAAATAAGGCTAAAACAGCTGCTTTAACCGGAGTTTGTATGCTTTGTATCCAGCGCACACTGCCAAAATCAGCTCCAGCCTTAAAGGGCAGTGGAGTCCATGTACAATAAGATCCAAGCATCTGGATCCGGCGGTCTGAAGCACAAAGTTTGGTGAGACAACTGCACCCGTCGCGGGGAGGAGAGTTAATTTTGATTAACAGATCGATTCCTCAGTGTCGTCTGCGTTAACATTCGGAAAATGTAATAATCCAAAGCTGCACAACGCAGCTGTAATCTGATCCTTGCACATCAGTCACTGTTTGTCAGATAAACAGCGACAGATTCGTCAACTTTCTGCAGGCAGATTTTAAATTCTTGAGCACCTTGGATCAGCCAGCTTTGATCTGGATCTTTGGTTAGAATTTACTAAGCTCCACTACTTCCCTTGGCAAATTAAACGTTTGCACACCAACAACGTGATTCTTTCTATGAATAAAGTCAGTGTGACTTAAAAAATACTTTTGACGACATTGCTGCGACTGACTGATTTTTTTTTTTTTTTTTTGGTCATCTTTCTAACTGGTGTTTTGTCAATGAACTGAGAGGAATGCTACACATCTGTCTGGATGACCGTCCGTTGACGCAACTCAACAACGTACACAATGTCATGATAAGCCTAAATTCTTGTGATTTCTACATCCGGGACCCGTGGATCTGGAAAAGCTGTGAAATGAAAGAGAAACAGACATTAGGCCGGCGCAGATCCAAAACAATGTAATCCAGAGACATGTCCTATAATCTATGCTGTGTTTGTTTGGCTGTGATGATGGCCATGATGATGAAAATGGTGACAGAATGAGAGCAAATGACTTCACTGACATGCATAGTGGCTGGACACGTCGACAAAAAACACACACGTTACATGACTTCAAATGTGTGCCCCTATAACGTTTGCTCCATTCTCTTTGTTTACATGTGTCCAGCACTGTGTGTGACTCTACAGTGAGACTGTATGTACAGTATGTGCACAGACTCGGAAGGACATCTAACACTACACTGCTGCACTCAAAGGTCAGAGATTTTTCATGTCACAGCATCGGTAATGAGAGCCCGCAGAGGCACGGCGCTCGATCGATATCTGTAGCGCTGTGCCGGGGTCACCGATAGATCGCACTGAGCATGTCCGCGTTTCCACGCATACACAAGCACAGGCGCAGGTCATCATGACAAACAGTGTGAGGTATAAAATGGTATATAATGACTAAAAAAACAGTGTCAGCCTGGTTCATTAGCAGAGCGGAGAGCAGGCTGGGGAGCTGGGACTGAAATAACGACGAGATTTTCTTTAGTTTGATCCTATTTTGCTAATCGCCTTCATGAATCACATCAGTCGAGCTGAATGATAATCTCACATTTGAGTTATTGTCTTTGTGTACAACTGTACTCTACATCAAAGAGCTGTGATACCTGAAATTAGAGACTGAGCTCTACATTTAGTCAGCTGCACCCACTTACAGCCATCAGCTAAGCTGCCAAGTAGTGGTCACAGACGTCTATGTAGGCTTTGCAGAGTACCGCTTCTCAGATTTTTCCTATGGGTCATGTAGCCACGTATAAAAAGCCTCTGGAAATGTGGCTTGAAATGGTTCATAACTATTAGGAAACCGGGTTCAAAAACGCGGGTGTGGCAGGCCTTTTCTGTTGTATTTTTCGGTTTCATAGGAAAAAGAGGTGTAAGAATATTTAACTTCTTGTCAGTTCATGAGTTTATTTATTACACTATAACAGCAAAGCTGGTTCCTTTCGGTTCCAGCTGACTTTGAGGCAGACTGAATGTCTTTAAATATCAGTGTTTAGCATTTACGCTCGCCTATAAGGCCTATTTCATATACGCTGTTCCCAGCAACCAGTGGGTTTAGTGGAGCAGAGGGACAGTCATACTCAATGCAGTGTCATGAAACACCCCAGACCTCTGTAGACATCACACACACATATACACACACTAAAATCTACCAGGTCTACCCACTAAGCACATCTATCGCACAGATCCTCACCCATTCCCGCCTCTCTCTTGGGAACAAAGAAACATGACTCCCTCATTCTCTAAGCCACTCATTTGGTGTGGTATCTCTCCCTCCCTCCTCCTCCTCCTCCTCCTCCTCCTCTTTCGCGGCTTCCTCCTCCTGCATCTCCGCCGGCTTCATTGGGCATGAAGGACGGAGGGGGAGAACACAAAAGAAAGAAAACAAAACCAAAACACAGAACGGACAAAAAAAAAAATGAACACGCTGATGAGTGTCAGTGAGTGGACAGCGAGAAGCTGAGAGGTCATTATAGAGACAGACAGATATATATCTGTATATATCCATGTTGAGAGAGGGAGGAAATAGACTGATAGAGTAGGAGATGGACAGGAAGACAAAGAAGGGTCGATAATAGCAGGAAAGAGAGGGAGAGCTGTGTGAGTGATGGAGTGAATGATTTTGTGAATGACATTTTCAGGCGAGTGACATTTGGAGCTTTCAGTGGAGAGCGCACGATCAAAGCACACTCGCCTCCGCTTCGACGAGAGGAGATGTCCCCCTTCTCTTTTCACACACACACACCACAACAACAAAACATAAATACACAGGTACACACAAACAAGGACAGCACACACACACACACAGCCTGGCAGCATGATCCTACAGCTTTAAACGTACATTTGTGTGTCTGTGAGATTCACCTTGGTTTTGTGGCTCTGCTCCGTGCCCAGTCCAGATCCAGGAGTGTGAAGCTCCTTGGATACGACACAAAGAAACTCGGCCTGGTCCTCTGTTCCGTAGCTGTACGACGAGCCGATGTTCACCATCTAGGAAAAGACGTGGACACAAGACACGTAGAGATAAACAGACGACAGAGAGAGGGACAGAGAGAAGGAGTGAGTGTCGGGGAGAATCGGAGAGAGTACAGCAAAGAAAAACACTCAGGGAGGAGAGAGAAAGAAACGGAGAGAGCCGAGATCCCACTAGAGCGAGGACGGATTCATGTCATGCATGGTGGGAGGGGGAGGGCGGGGTGGTGGTGGTGGTGGTGGTGGTGGTGGGTGACAGCCTGCTGTTACAAACACAGCGGTGGACTCAACAAGAAGCATCTGTTACTTGTGGGAAGAGCAAAACAAATGGAGGTCAGCTTCTGCAGGAAACGGTGCAAATCATAGCGGTGCGGCATGCAGTGGAGCTCAGGGCCAAGGCAGCGGGGAAGGAGGGAGATGTGAGGGAGGTCTAAATGTGATTCCTAGTCTACAGCGTGGACAGCATGACCTATGAAGACTCCACGAGGCTGTGAGTTGTTGTTGGAGACGGCATTTGTCTTAAAAATGCATGTTAGCGCCGAAAGACTTTTTCCTTTCACTGGCAGTCACTCAAAAGATCAATAATCATTAGTGCTACGTGCTCACACTGCGAGCAGTGTCGCAGTGGGTCGATCCTGCTCTCAGACTGTCGATAGTGTGAGTCTGCGGCTAACGTTGACGCTTTGGCTCTTTTTTTGTGTCGCAGTTTGAAGCTACAACTCAACTATGTTTCTCAATGAATCATTTGGTCGACAATATTTTCCTCTTCTATAATTTCCCACAACCTCAGTCGACATATTTAAATTGATTATTTCTCGTTTGAACAATTGAACAAAATACCTAATATTCACATCTGAGATGTTGGATTTTTTTTAATGCATGCATTTCATTTTTGCTTTAAAAAATTAACTGACTCATTAACGCACGTATTGTTTCACCTCTATTACAGTCCGGTCTGATGTCTGTGACCATGAAAATCCAAATATAGAGAACACAAATGTAGCTTTAATATAAGCACATATATACAGAAAATAACTGACAAAAAAATGACAAACACTGTCATCCGCTGTTAAGGTGCATTCGCGTTCCGTACTACGCTGAGGTGTGAACCACACCGAGTGAGACAGCTGATTTAAGAGCCGCTGGATTATTTCCACGGTATTATTATAAGTGTGGGACGCAAAATGCGGATGTAGCTTGAGTTGTTTATTTGTTTTGATCACGTACGTTCACCAGATATCATTTCCGGACTGGCACGAGGGGGTGTGGTCGTGTGGTTTCACCTCATTTTACCTTTCGACTCGGTGGCAGCATTCAGACTGAGTTGAATATTTTCTGCTGACTGTCTCTTCTCGTCTCATCTAGTTATGTTACGTTATGTTATGTTTTTTTTTTTTTTTTGCTAAACGAACACAATAACACATAATCGATGTGACTGTGGCTACAATAAGCAATATATATTAAATATCACAATGATCGTCAGTACTGGAATATCATGACACCCCTAATGTAGTGACATGGGTCCCTTGCTGGCGGTGATATCGATGATGGGAATTAGCGTGGACATGCAACATTTTATACATCCACAACAGATGCATAAAACTGGCTGATTATTGTATGATGTATTTGATTTGCCCACGTGAACACATCGTTTGTCTCATTAAAAGTGTCCAAGTCCCATGTTTTACAGTAGGCATAATTAACACAGTTTGGACATTCGATTGCCTTTGACCTGTGATCATCACAGGCTGTAGCTGGTACCAGTCCAGTACCACTGCAGGAAGCGTGATTCTGTGCCCTTTGTAAGAGCATGAGGGTAAAAGATACTGAAGGTTCGGAGGTGCTGCGTCTGTGGCGAAACGACGTCTTTATGTTGTGCAAAAAGATTTGTGGACTCGCTAGATTAGTCCTGCATATGGTCAATAAATAGAGTGAACTAATGCAAACTGGGAGTCATAAACTCATTTTGGGAGTGCAGATAGCAGGGTTCAGGTCAGGGCCAAGGGTTCAGGCCAAGGGTCAAGATTGAAGGGTCAGCAGCAGCGTGAGTCCAACCCACAGTCCAGAGCAGTCCGGTGCGGGGCTTTCTGCAGGCGCGCACGCTGACCTGCTCAAACTTCCAGCCGTCCGACATCGTGGAGACCATCTGGGTCAGCTCCTCCTCTTGGCATTGCAACACTCGGTACACGTGCTTGGGGGGCACCTGCTGGGGAAAGAGAGAGAGGAGAGAGATGTTCGTGGAGGTGCGGGAGAGCAATCAAAGAGAAACGAGGAACGTAGTCGTGGGCTAGCTACAACAGCAGCACTTCTATTTTCAGATTTCTGTACAGTACGGTATAGTTAACCCGAGGCAAACAGTACAGTAGAACACAGGGAAAGTGGGTGTATGTGTGGGAAGGCAGTGGGATTATATAAGAGAGACTGACAGAAGAAAAGAAAAGAAAAGAAAAGAAATCTTGTGTACAGCAGTGCTCTCTTTAGAGAAGCGCAGAAGGGTGAAATCACTAAGAACGAGGCACTGCACTTACTCCACCACGCTGGCAGTACAGTACATATTAGAACTGCTAGAGGCAACAAAAAAAAGCTTTGAGAACATAAATATAACTTGTGACACACTGTATTTTCCGTCACTTCAATAAGTTCTGTGCATACCTGCGTGGCTTTAGAGTCCCTCTCCACGATCCTATCCTTGATCAGTTTGATCAGCGGGGTGATGTTGTAAAACTCGGCCTCCTCCAGGACACCTTGAAACAAAAACAAAAAAAACACACGACACTCAGCTCCAATGTGCATACATTACTAACCCCACAGGCCTGTCAGGTGAACTGAAGTTCCCCATTACTGACACCACAAACCATGTCACATATTATTTAACTATTAACGATCTAAAAGTGGATTCTTATTAAATACAATTCATCCATCAGTTTTAGTCACGGATACTGGATGTCAATCAGAGTGGGCGCTTCTGAAAGAAAGCCCATCTCTATGATGGCACTTGTTTGTTGTTTGCAACCATTTGTACCAAATGTAGTACTTTTGTACGCTACAGCAGACAGCAGAGCTTGCTTCTGCCAGAATTGCTGGTACACTACACCTAAATATTCCATAACACATTTTTCACTGAGAGTCTTTAACGTGCCTGATTTTACAGGGTGCTGCAGCCGCCTGCACGGCCACAGTTCCATTACTCTTACTCTAAATGTTTACTGGCTTTCCACACATTTATGGTGTTTGGGTGTGACAGCTGAGTCAATACTCCACAATATGTCCAAGTAACTCCTGGCAACTGCAGAGGTATCCTATGGGGTAAATGCACCACTGGTTGGGAATCACTGCGTATATTGTATTGCGTTGTGTTTTCACGTTCACTAAACTAGAAACTAAAGTACTAAGAGGCCCTCGAGCGTTTTTCAAATGGAGACAGACTCATGCATTCAGAACTGAGTAAAAACAAAACACGTCAAAGACCTTCTTCAGCCAGCTCCTTGTTGTAGACCAGTTTGCCGTGCCGCAGATAGTTGAGGATGGGACCGAAGTAGGTAGGGTCTCTGTCGATCACATAGGCTCCCGTCTCGTCCTGTTACAGAGGCAGAATCAGACAGAACAACACTGTTCATTAGACCATTATCACATGAGGAACTGCATGTATTTACATTACTCTGGTAAGTATTGTTGCTTGAGGTATACATCATGAACATGAGTGAGTTTTTCTTGGCTTGAACTTCAGTCTAAAGTTATTGCATTATAACTAATCGAATGGTTTCGTGGTCATGTGTAATTTAACGGGCAACATTTTCATGAATGCGATCACGCATGTCACAAATATATATTACTTTTCTGTAACAAACAGAGTATTTTTAGACCCAAAAGGTCAGTAGCTGAAGAGTAGTGAGGGTGGTCTATTTTAATCTGCCCAGAACGGATGTACGTATGCAAGATGCATTGCAGAGGTCTACAAAATAAAAGCCCCTGAAAGAGCGGAGGCTGTGCTGATGTTAGAATGATGCAATGTTTTATTGTTCTTGAGAAGAAAATGTACTTAAATGTATCAGATTTTTTCTTGATAGAGTGCAAAGCTTGTCAAGCAGAGGTTTGTATAAAACGTTCCGTGTTTCCCAAATATTCCATGAATCCCTTTGCTTCCTGCTTCAAACACGACACTGCTAGTTTCATTTCCCCGGGGGCTTTCCTGCCACAGCAACAGCTGGACACTGAAGTTGCTGCTTACTGGCACTGCAGAGTAGTTGCTGGTGACTTTGTTATCACACGTGTATCGACAACCTGCGTCTCTCCCACATCCAGGCTGCTCCTGCCAAGCCTGCCTGGCTGTTATGTCATGACTACTGCCCCTCCAATACACACACACGCGCGCGCACACACACACACTCTCCTCCTGTTCTTCCTCGTGACGATTGCTTCAAGCAGATCTCCCTTTTCAGACCTGAATTCACAAAAGAGCCGCTGCTGAAAAAGATCCATATAAAAACACGCAGGCCTTTGGGCAGCAGAGGGATCAGGCAAGTGAAATGAAGAGGAACTGTTGGGAATGAGGAGGAAGTTAAAGGATATCAGTCGCTTTGGCTGATTATGTGTCATTAACACATGGTTCAGTGGTCTCTGTAGAGGAGTACAGAGGACAGGCAGGAAGACAGAGGCTCAGACACAGATGAACTCACATGCACTCTGGTTGAAAACCAACTCAAGACTTGTTAAGTCCAAGAATTCTCACGGCCGTCGCGTTTAAAAACAGAGCGGCGCTTAAAAAAATAACGGTGAAAAGAAGAGGCCCCGTGCGGCTTTCAAGAAGAGTATGCGGAGTGAAGACAGATACACACGCAGTCAAAGAATGAGAAGATGTTCATCTTAATAGAGAAAACCTGCTCCGTTCACATGACTGAGTCTTTTTATGGCTGTTTGCTGAAGCGGCCATGGATGACCTTAGCCTCCAGCAGCATCGTGCACAGGCGTATGTGTAAGTGGGTCTTCACTCATTCGCGCACAGCTAATGTATCTGTGTGCAGCTCTTTGGTGGTGTGTTTGGACTGCTGCAGGTAGTACGATTTATCACTGCTTTACATATTTAAAGATGCTTAACTGGACTTTTGGGTCGTTCATGCAAATCCCAATTTGTTTACTTGGAGCTGCGACTTTCGGCTGCTATCCTTGTTCTCTCAGCTCCGTGTCACACACACACACGTTGCACTGTAAACAAACAAGCCAGTTTACAGCCAATTTGCTACCCTCATCTTCTTCCATTCAGTGCATGGAGGTGGTTTTAGGTGGTAGCGGTTTCTTCTAACGGGCCTGTGTTTTAAGCTGCAGGTGGGAGGGGGCAAGTTTTATCAATATCATGCCGTAGCGAGGCTCTGAGGCGTTACACTCCTGCACAACCACCAACACCACGGGCCTGCCTCCACTCCCGTCTTATGGAGCTGGAGGCAGTGACGCCTGCTCTTTGTAAGTTTAAACGTTGGTTCTAACATCTTATGTAAGAAGAGAATGTTCGGGTTCTCCTGTAGAGATGAGCTGTTACTGGATATTTAAATCTATTGGTTCAGTCAAGAGACAGCCAAGTTCAATATTGTTTGTATGTTTGTGACCCTAAAAATATAATGTTTGGATGTTACAGTCACTTCCTGTTTACGTATTTGTTCGCTTTTGATTGGACAGCAACAGATATTTCATCGCAACCAATTCACCCACTGCACAGGTTTTTACTTCGCCTCGGTCCAAACCTTTGGGCCCTCCTAATCCACCGTGTTGACTGACTCTCTGAATATGGAAATGTGTAACAAGTCAGACCTACCTGTCAATAATTATAATAAGATATAGATTTAAGCCTTAGGACAGCTAGTTATGAATGAGGTAATTAGTTTTAGCTTTAATTCTGTATGCCAGCAAAGCTCCAACACGAAACGAAATAGACAGTCACACAGGAGACAGGAGAGCAGGCATGTTCTCATTTTTAATGACAGATGGTGTGCTGTCGGCCCAATTTATATGAGGAGTATCACATTCTTCCTGACGCTCATCAAGTCCAGCCAATCTTTGGCGGGCGTGACGTGACGTGACGGGAGCTTCTGATGAGCCGCTCCCAATGCGAGACATGGAACGAATGTAATGAAAGAGGGAACCTACACGCCCAAGTGAAGGATGGTGATGTGGCCCGGATGAGGGATGCATTAATCAGGAGAAACAGCGAGACAAATAACCTCCTATTAGGAGTGAAGGGTAGACATGCTTGCAGATACAGTATTCATTTCAAAGTACTTTTGTTTGTCCCTCCAGGGGCAATTCAAGGCAAGAGACAAGAGTGCATAGAGGGACACTGCCATAGAGACGGAGGGTGAGGACACAAGGGGTTTCTGTGTTTGTGTGTAGGACGGAGACAGACAGCATGGAGGGATGCGATGTGAAGACCAAGAGGCAGCTTTTATAGACACAATGTGTGTAGAGAAAATCACAGTGATTAGAGTGTGTAAGGGCTGAGCACAAAGCATAGACAGATCCACACACACACACACACACACACACCATCCTAAATGAGCGGAGGAGCCGCGGTGGAGGACAGACCGACGCCTCATCAACGTGACTTGACTTGACAGTGTGGGCATGACAACAACAGCAGCGAGAAGCTTCCTGGATGTGTCAGATACACACACACACGCACACAGAATTAGCAGTTGTTGGTTGCGACAGATTCGTTTGCAGCTGCAGTTCATTGACTTCTCGCAAGATAATACTTTCAGCTGTTCAGAGGACAGGGACACTAGTTGGTGAGTTAATCATTTGCAGAACATTTGCTCAGGGAAATACGATGCGACTCCACAACATTTCTCTGCAGAGGTAAGCGCATCCCACAGGCCACGCTATCGCCAATAGTCAAATAAAAACACGCGCATTTCGACACGCCTGCGGCATTCTGCTGCTTGCCTGAGCATGTGTGAACACCTGGGTTGATGGATAACGCTAGAAAAATGAAAAACGAAAACTGCACATGCACGCCGTGTCCAACTTTGTAGTTTGATTTGGAAATAATTCGATAAGAGGCAGGTTTGAGAGAAACCAGGGCAGTCGTTCAATGTTCTGGTTGATTCAACACGACACCTAGCTATCAGTCTCATCCAATCAATACTCATCGACCAGTTCAAGGGCGTCTTACACTTACTGTAAAGTCCTGGCATGGCAGAGCTGAAAAAAACAGGATGCATAATGGTATTTTATATATTTTGTCAAGGATCTGGATAAATATTTAGAAAGTTTTCCTAACGGTGGGAAATTTTTTCTTCACGGCAACATCATCCTGGTGTTTGATACTACAAAGACTGTTACACTTTACAGCAAGCCACAGAAAAAGCCAAGCTTTAATTGTCATTTCATTTTAACGGTGGCTCTTATTTGTCTCACATTGCAGCATACATACCTTGTGATGTAGATGCTGTAATGAACACACACACACAGTACATGACCTGTACATATAATTCTGATCTAAAGGGGACCAAGAGAAAACTCATGAGAGACAGGAGTGTGATTTCTAATTAGGGATCCGCCTAATTTATCATTGCCGGCATCACAGATGGTCTGGCTGAACCACTGACTTATCGGTGTTGGAGACATCTTTGATGTAGGAGGCATCGCGGCTGCTCCGCACTGATAAACACATTTGATTTGATGAACTTCTCCTCCTCCCTCGGTGAGTGAAACAGCGCTGTGCATTAATGAAGGTTCCCGGGGGCCTCCTTAGAGAAATGCATTCTTTGGATGTTCTAAAAAAGGCTTGTAAACGCCGAATTTTTCAAACTCGATCAACAGGTTCTGGCTTGGATGTCAACATTATTCATCCGTCTAGCACAAAGCATATATCTTGATCAATACGGAAAAAGCGTGGCAACCACATATTTACCTATATACAACATGCAGCTTTTCTCCCTGCCTGCAACCGGCTTTTATTTGTGTGTAGATTTCGGTGGCCCATGTGGACAAAAGTGTTTACAAGAGTCTTTTTTTACCACCTTGTTTTGTCGGATTTCGAGGGGAACCCAACCAAATCGGATCTGTTGGCACATGGCGGTGGCATTAAGAATGAAAGAAACGGCCAAACTTCTCACGCCTGGTCTTGTTTGTGTTTGTAGGTCATATATCATCAGGTATCAGTTGAGGAAAAATGTGGCGATAAACGTCGTTTTTTCCAATAAAGACTTCAACCCTGACTGACTAAAAAGCTTTTATTGTGCAGCCGCACAAATCCACACAACGCTGTACTTTTTATTCAAACAGAAACCTTTGCTCTGACATGTTTTTCGTATCCAGTGTCCCTGCCCACGCCTCACATTAGATCTCAGAGTACAGACAAAGTGATAAAGCGAGTCCTGACCTGCGGTGGAATCCATGTTGAAATCTAAACGTGACGACCCAGGTTAAAGCATCAGGCCGTCAGAACTCACCTGTATGATCCGCTGGGTATTTAATATGAATTAAACCGTTCATAATCACAAAATCTGTGGTAATACGATTATGTGGCTGCAGTCTGTAACCGGCCGCTGCATTACACCTGTTCTGCTAACATCATCCAGCATCATTACAGCTCAGTCTTATGTAATTGGCTTGGGACGCCGTGCGGTCAGCTCGGGTTGTGTTATCGGCGGATAGCTCTGGGTTTGGTTCTGTGCGGGGGCAGGGCAGCTGAGGTGCTGGTAATCTCATTAAAAACAGTCAAACACGGGCAGACAGTCTGTGTGTGTGCGTGTGGGTTTAAAAAACAGCCGAGAAGCCCGGAGCAGAAACACACGAACGTCAGAGGATTAGAGGGGGGACTCCAGTGCGGATAAAAATCAGCTTCTCTGCCTGAGTTAGAGAGACGAAAACACACAGGATGAACGGCTCCTCTGGTGCTGTTTATCTACCAAAAAGCTACGGTTCTTTACAGCCGGTTCTCCTCGCGATTCTTGGAAGCTTGGTGTTTTTCGAGGAGGCGGCCCATATTTACAGCAGATATGAATGTAACCGTGGAATCAAGGCTGCATCCGCTGTGGGCGTTGCACAACAACCTGTACATCGTGACGCGCCTTTGATTTGCACTGCGAACAAACTTCTTGGGTTTTTAAACCAATTTGTTTTTTGCTCAAAACGCTCGGGTTCGGCGCGTGAAACGGAACAAACCGGTTCCATGTTGTGGTGGGAAAGGCAATTTAGCTTCAAATTGCCCTGCATACCAAACAACGTGAGCAGAGGCTGCTTCCAGCCCGGTGCCTGCTGGGACGGTGTATGCCGGCTCGCTGAGCTCTTTCAAAGACACTTCAACATGCACTTCACACTTGCCCTGACCTAGTTTTGCGACAGGATTTTTCTGTGTTCAAATGATTGATTCCAAAGGTGGTGAACCACCCAGATCCTGAACCATTTAGTTAGTAATCACAGCCTGAAGAAGGGCAACAATAACTCATTTCAGGCGAGGCGCCTAGTGATCGTACTACAATCATTGTCGTGTAGGTATCCGTCTGTAATGGTGTTTGTCGTCAGCTGATGCTGGTACCGGTGGGTCTGTGACATAAACTCTAACGTGTTTGTACGATTGCTGAGCTGAGACGACCAAACTGGACTTGTAGACGGAGGAAGCTGCACGCGAACATGATCATTCGACTGTGCATCCAATCGGTCATTAATCATGCTCGAGTACATTCACAGCGGTTAAGATCAGTGCGTACGTACTGATTCAAAGAAACACTGTTTGTGTTCATCATGAGGCTTCTGAGGATAAAACCTCTGAATAAAAAAAACACATCGTCCTTCTGATGTTACATTCCTACTGCGATCACTCTTGTGACTTCCAAGCAGAACTAATTAGCAGCACAGGGTGCATTTTCCTGCAGCGCCGCATACATCATGATGACCTCAGCCACATGCATATTTTCGTCCTGTAAAATCCGCCAGCCACCAGTGTTTTGTCCTCGACTTAAAAGTCAGACTCTCTGAGTATAATACAAAGGATTCAGACCTTATAATCACCTGACACGTCTCTCTCTGGTAAAAAAAAAAAAGGAAAAATTACACTTGCATCATCCCCAGTGAACCAGCTATTAAAGTATGAACTAAATAGCAACTCAGAATGTCAGATGCAGCTCTGACGCTTCTCGTGTTGGTGGGTCACACCTCACAGATGATTCAGGGCCTCGCCTGCAGCTCTTTTCGGGATGACAGCAGTGTGACAGAGCCGGAAAATAAAAGCACCAAAATTAAGTCTCTCTGCGTCTCTCGAGACTCAAGAGTTTGTGATAAAGAGCAGGAATAAAAAAAAAAAAAAAAGAAAAAAGAAAAAAAGACGCAGACGAGTAAGAAGGACAAACGCGCGATAAGCGCTCGCGGTGAGTCAGCTGCTGAGAGCGAGGATGAGGGGAGGACGGGAGGGCGACGATGACGGGGATGAGGGTAGGAAAGAAGGGATGTAGGTGTGTGTTCGGTGCGTGCGTGAGGGAGGCAGAGTGAGATTTGCTGTGTCGCTGTGCGTCTTAAGGCAGTGCAGAGGGAGCTCCTGACAGGTCGCAGCTGAAGGTCACATGGGAATATTCTTTCCACAGAGCCTGGCAGGGGCAGCAGGGGAAAAGTCAGCACTGCTCGTGGGTAAAGAGCCTCCCAACCTTTATCTCTGTGGTTGTTTTTGGTTTAGTTCTACTACCGAGGTTTGTCTCCTTCAAACCACAGACACAAGACACGGTTTGAAACCCTCCGCTGGATAACCTCTACAACACACGGTGTTGACGCTAAACACAAGCCGATGAGGGTTTAGAGATATGACGATATGATAGAAATGTGTCAACGGCTGGTATCATGCCATCGGTCTGTGATGTGCTTTATTATCTCTGAGTATATTAGACCATTATGGGTAATCCTGTGAATCAATAAACACGATTTAAGCAAAATATGATGCAGCATCCTGATTTTTTTCTAATGCATTTAATTTCAACTGAACTGACATTGTGTTATTTTATCCAAAAACAATTGATTTTCCAAAAACCTGACAGAAGGATCGCCTCCTGTTTCCTCATTAAAGTTTTTTTGGGTGGGGGTTGGGAGTCCTGTATCTGAAGGTCTACACATACTATTCATTTCTTTATTTCTAAGATTTGACCTGACTAGGGCTTTTTCATGATCGACTAATCCAACAATTAATTTTAGTGTTAAGTCTATAAAATGTCAGCGAATAGCAAGAGACGCCACAAGGTCCCAGAGGCGATTGTGATGTCTTCATGTGTTTTTTGTTTTTTTTAATCGGATCAACGATCAAGACACCAAAAATATTCTGTTTACTATCACAGAAGAAAAAGCTGAAAACAAGCTCAAACTAGTCCCTTTTGACATTGTTGCCCAGAAAATGACTCATTTCCTGCCGGCTCTGTACTATGCTAATAAAAGAGTATGAGGCGCGATGACCAAAACAATATATCTATATATAGATACGGCTCACACCCTATGGCCGATCTTCTTACAGATGCTAAAACAGTGTACATTTTGGAAGTGAGAGTTCACCTGGCCGCCGAAAAGTGTCAACTTACAGGCGACTCCAGTCTGCGGGGATGACACCCTTCCCTATCGGTCACACACATGCATATCAAAGGCTGCAGCATAATAGAAATCTGCATTATTCATGAGCTCGAGTCTACATGTGACTGGGAGACACACAATCTCTCTCTCTCTCTCTCTCTCTCTCTATAAGATGCCAGCTGTACAGCTACTGACTGTGCAGCTCCCTGCAGAAGAGCAGGCACGTGTTCATCCATCTGACCCGAGCTACAGTCACACCACAAAACGATGCTGAAACACACACACACACGTGCACGCATACACACAAAGAATATATATCAGCCTTCATTAGACGAGTAGTGCAGGTGTGCGTGAACCCTAAACGAAGTTAGAGTAATAGGTTCTGGAAGCTGCACAGAGATAACACAGCTGTCGTATAGGGTAGTTAGTCTATTTAAGGCGACTGTGATGCTGTAAGGGATGAAAACATCCTAACACATCATGCATTTGTTATTTTACCGTTCAGGTTCTTCGTACACATGTTTTCTATCAGGGAGGCCATAACTGGCTTCGCTTCATGCCTTGACCTGCACACATATTGTAGTCAGGTTGCAGAAAATTCACCTTTAATAACACAGCCATGATAAGTCATGGTGATATGTGTTATAGGGATAAAACTAATGTTTATCAAGCCAGACTCTGACCACCTGTCAGGGCATAACAATGTAACCGCAAGGTAAAACACACACACACACACACCAGTGTAAACTCACCATATGAGCTTAACTATGAGTCACTACAGGAATGTTAATGTAGAAAAAAAAATGTCATTGTAGGTTTTCTCCACGTTGTCTCTATTTAAAACTCTTAGAACAATAACACTGTTATAATGTATATAACTATAAATGTTGTCTAAATATCATAACAAAACATTAAATTAATTATTATGTATTAATTATTTTAACGTAACTAAGTGAGGTCTCAGTGCTACAGGCGTGCTAAGCCCCAAACTGATGAACATTTCTCGCCTGGAGTGAAGCTCCGTTCACCGGGAGTGATTAGGGTGTCCTGGCCGGACTCACCGTGTCTGAGTGCAGGTCCTGCTGCTGGCACAGCCGGTACAGAAACGAAGTTTGCTCCTTGAGGAGGGTCTGCCGCGTCGTGAGGAACACCGTGCCGCCGACGTTCAGCCGGACCCACTTCCCGTTGTTCCCGCCGGTGGGGTTGATGACCGAGCCGTTACCGATGCTCTGCGTCGTCGTTCCGCCGGGTTCTGTCGTGCTGGCGGCGGTCGCGGGGGTCGCGCTCTCTCCCGCCTCGCTGTCTTTGTTGTTGTTGTTATTGTTGTTGTTGTTGTTGCTGTTGTGGTGCTGGCAGCCGTGGTGCGGAGACAGCGCGGCGACGTCCGCCGGTTCCCGCTGGTCCTCCGCTGTCGATGCCATTTGGAAACTGTTAGACACGAAGTGAAGACGAGCGAGGGCGTCCGTCCGTGTCCACCGCTGCCTCGGCTTCTTTCTCTCCTCACTGCTGGAGGACGCTCCGCCCCAAGACCGCACACACTCGGAGATGTAGCGCGTCAAGTGTCCGGAAGTGATAAATACTACATCCGAGAAGCGCTTTCAAAATAAAAGCTCCATTCGCGCGGTCGTCCTCCTTCAACATAAATCGTGTGCATGACGTAATTAAAGCAATTTACTCATACTGTTCATTTGTTGTGTGGCTCATTTGTGCAGCAAACCCAAGCCTCGTGTGTATGGGACTTTAAAATGTATTTTAATTTTATTAATTAACGACCTCTTTGCTTTGTATACATACTTTCAGGTTACAAGTGAATTATTTCTGCCTCATATTCTTTGCAGTGACTTGGACTAATTGCTACTTTACATGTATCCGGAGTCGTCAGTCTGCTGGTAAAGAAAATAGCCAATAAAAAGTAGCATGCATTGTATTCCTTTAGAGTACCAAAGTTGTAAGTACGGAATGAGTTATAGGTGTTAGTGTTAACGGCTCTTTATAAAAACAAAAACAAAACTTAACGTTTTATTTTGAATGGACAAGTTGCCCCATTTTCGTGTTTGGTGTTGTTCTCTGAAAAACTTGACAATGACCAAGAGAGGTGGGTCTTGTAGTTTTTGTAAAACTTCTATGACTACTAAATAAAAGAGAAAACACACCACAATTTACAATATGTGACGACATTCATTATTGTAAATATTTGTCAGATAATTTCGTTCGGCGAGGCACACTGTCGTAATGCTGCCACTTTTGGACAGATGCTGGGAAATGACAGCTTTGCTTACTCTAACGGGAACATTTCACCGTGTCTAATGGGTGCTGTTCATTAGAAACAAGTTAATTGATTTCAAAATGCATTTTATGATGATGTACTAATGGATTAGTCAACAGTTTAATCACAAACTAATAAAGGCTGTCTGGCTGAGTCATTAAAATAAATTACTTTTTTGACTTTTGACTTTTTTTTGGTTTTAAAAAAATTAAACCAATGGGACTGTCTCATGTCTGTGTTTTAACATTTAATTGTTAGGTTTTAGTTGTACACTGTCTAAGAATTTAAACTATTTTGCCAAGCTTTTACATTGTGCCCATAATCAGAGGTGCGCCAGGAGACTATTCAGTGTTGTGTCAAATCATTTGAAGATCCTGATGCACTGAACAGGAATGCATGACCTCGATGTCATGCCTCTGTCATGGCTGATGCAGTGTAGGCCTTGTGGTGAAGAAGTGAAAGTTGTAGGTGTGTTTGAGACCCGAGTTGAAAGGTTAAAGGATTGCCATGAGAACAGACATAAGCCCCCCCCACCTGCTTTTGCAACCAGCTGGACAGCCATCTGGTAGTCCATCACCTGTGCCATGATACAGAAATGGTTAAGAAGGGCACAAAGGAAAGAGTGAGTAAAAATAAGAAAGCCAAGTCATTTAATATGGTTCACATATCAAAGATATATTGTACATACCCATTAAGCAATTTGTGTTTCCATTAATGGAGGGTAATTCAAAACCTACATGAAACCTCCATAAAACTGCTCATCATATGTTAAAACCATGAAACGAAAACAATTCAGTATTTTCCGGTCCTTTTTTTCTTATGAGTGGAAAAGCATTCTGAAAACAGCTCTAGAATAACAAAATCATTTCCACGTTAGCAATTTTTTGACCCCAGTGTATATATTTTAAGCTCCGATGATCAGCTGTACTTCATGTTTAGTGCTCTTTAGCAAATGTTTTAGTGAGCTGGAGAGAGAAAGAACAAAAGATTATTAAATAATCTTCTAATAGATAAAATAATAACACAGTATTTTATAACAGCTCTTTTTATCCATCCCTGAAATACAGTACATATCTTAAAATTGACTTTGACACTAATGTGTTTTATAACCTCTGACTTTATTCTCATAGCAACTGCTGGATGCAGCCTCCCTGATCTCAGGTTGTTACGGCAACAGATGGTTTTACACAAATGGTCCTTGAACTAGAGCTCTCTCCTGTAACAGAACCAGTCTGACTTTTTGTCATGCTGTTTACAATCTGAAAATAGCAACAATATCCTGCTGCTATGTGTTTTAGTTTTTTGTCATATCTCTGAAGCTTTTTCAGGATGTAAAATATGACGAATACAGTTATTGTTACATTTACTGTGGAGGATTCTGTTCTTCTCCATATCTCCTCTACCTCACATTACACCTCACATGGTCTAGTTGTAGATTTACACATAAAATGATTGGTAGTAGGATGGGGAATAGCGGCAGTGTTAGGATATAGTAAATTGCCCATTTCAGTAATCCACATTATGGCAAGAACTGCTCAACTAACTGTCATGAGGGCTGCCCCAGGAAAGGAAGACCAAGAGTTAGCTCTGCTGTAGAGGATAAGTTCATTACAGTAACCAGCCTCAGAAGAAATCACCAATTAACAGCACATCAGATTAAAGCTGACATAAATGCTTCACTGGGTTCAAGTAGCAGACACATCTCAATGTCAACTGTTCAGAGGAGACAGAGTGAATCAGGCCTTCGTGCGTGGTTGAATCACTGCAAATAAACCACTGTTGATGGACTGGATGAACTGTATGTGCCAAGAAATACAAAATGTACACTAGATGAGTGGAAATCTGTACTGTGGTCTGTTTTGTCCAAATATTAGAGTTTTGGTTTGAACCACTGTGTCTTTGTATGGTGAACAGATGACATCTGCATGTATGGTTCCCAACACGAAGCACAGAGGAGGAGATGGTGATGTTACAGTGTGGGCGTGTGTTGCTGTTGAAGCAATGTTGGATAGTAGAGTCTGTAGCAGCATGAGCACCTCTGTGAGGCTGTACTTAGGCACAGCAATAGTCATTGCCTTAGTTTAGCGTGACGGCATGGAAATTATGCTAATTAGGATAGACCTAAAGCCAGCTAAAGCTGAGAAGGAATATAATTAATACTGCAGGTATTTGGTCATAAATCAAAGTAGTGGACAAATTAAAAATGTTGACCTGGTGGTTCTAGATGAAGAGTCAGGAGAATGTCAAACTCATTAAGCTTCATTCTTTGGGTACAATGGACCATGTCTTTATATGACTATATAAAATTTCATGACAATCCATCCAATAGAAAAAAAAATCATTATATCAGCCTGGACTAAAACATGCTGCTAGCCTGGCTTAAAAGCTGTCAGCTGGCTGCCAACAGAAATATTCAGCAGAAGCATCCTCCAGATACTGTACCACATTTAACATCACACCCACACAGTGTTCCACAATGTAACTGTTTGTGTGATGGATTACATATCTGTACATCAGGTCTCTGCAAGCACATTCTCTCAACTTTCAGATCAAAACCTGGATTCTAAGTTCTAAGTGTTGACATAAGACATGCATGATTTGTGCCAAAAAACATACTCTGTTTGGGTCACTACAGTGTGGTGGCTTTATTTAATAAAAGAACAATATCAGGGTCGAGTTACAGTATTAGTCTTACTCTAGTTGCATTGCTTCTGGCATGAGACTGATGCAGGGAAACAACATGATCAGTCTTGCATGTGCCTAGTGGAAGAATCAAGATAAACTTTTGGCTCCGGAGTTCAGTGACTTGCACAGACAGTAAACCTCCGACCTAACTCGATATAAATGAAATGAAAACACGCACAAAGGTAAAGGCTCTTTTGTTAACTGCCTGCAGGCTACCGCAACAGTTTGGCAGGGCAGGGAGCTTGAGAGCAGAGGCTGCTTGGAGATTAGAGGACTGTCAGTCTCAAGAACACGCTGTCCTGTTCTCCCCTGCCCTCCCATAGCAACATGACGTAAACGTTCAAAGCAGCTGCCCAATTAAGACACACAACTGTTGTGTAATGAGAAGGATGGTCTGTTTGAGAGTCTGCTAATTCTCAATGGAAACTTAGTGTGTGAATTTTTACATAGTCAGCGTTTTAGTCCTAGAGCAAGACAGTCATTCACAGCTTTCTGCAAGTTTCATTTTCGTCTTGTCTGTTCTTATTCACCCCTCCTACTAACTCACTATTACTCAAATAAACTTAACCTGTGTTGGATTACTTAAATCAAAATACGAAACATGCATGGACTCACAATTGCCGTGAAGCACTAATGATAGAAGGCACAGAGGATTCAAAGATAATTTAATTCAAAATCTATTTAAATGGAATATACTCTGGATTACACAGATACGATCATGAATAAATCAGATAGGTTTGTCTGAAGCAATGAGAAGAATAACAAGAAAGATATTTTCAGTTACATTATTGGTTGCATGCTTCACATGTCTGAGTTCATTTGTCTGTATAAGTGGTGTATTTTTAAGCAGACTATTGGCATAGTTCAGGTGACAATATTGGTCTGCCAGTCCACCACGTTGGTCCAGTCCAAAATCTAAAGTTTTGGACAGTTTTGGAGTGTCATGACATTTGGCACTCAGATTATTGACATGAGAATATATATCCTGTAGTGCTTCCAGCATTTTCATTTATCTTGCACAGACACTTCCTTTAGCGCCACCATAATGAGGCATGTGGTTTCAAGTAAAAACTGTTGCGGTAAAATCTGACGATGATTTGGTGACGATGATTTGGTACAAACATTCATGTCCACTTCAGGGAATTGTAATTCAATTTGTGATACGCTGACATTTTCTCTGGCGCCACCATCGAGTTGAAATGTTAATCTGCCCAATGATTTGCTTTATGATTACATTAACTATAACATGCTGACCAATGCCGACCAACAGCAATCAGCGCAATCTGTTATCCTTTTAAATACATCAAATTTGATATCTCTTTGATATCCCTCTGTTCGAGGCTCTTCTCATTGCTAATCGTTGCTAATTGTAGTTTACCAGAGCTCAGCAATTAAGTAGAGCCAGGTCACCAATCAGCTGCTGATGAAAACATCATTAAGTTGAAGAAACAAAACAATCTCCTAACAATCTGCCACCTGTGATTAATTAGAGCAATAACTTTATGCCATTGGGGCTCTATAGTTTCCATTTCTGTACTTAAGCTCTTCAGTTTTTCGAGTGTGCCACATGTGCTGATGTGTTGTTCGTGTAATGGGGAAAATACTCTGGGAGACGTGAGAGAGAGGCCACCCAACTCCAAAAGTTACTTGACAAAATGATACACCTCATTACTCCTTACAAGATCTGACATAATTACTTGGGCCCATTCTTGTCTAATTAACAGGGACCAGCAGTTAGACATGAAAATCAGTCACGTGTGACCGTAGCAACACAAAAAGGGGCCTCTGGTTTCAGTGTAATTAGGTCAGACAATGCCGCTGACTGTTTGGAGCTACGACAGCAGCTCAGAAGTGGGGCCAAGCAGGTGAGTGGACTCCCCGAGACCCCAATAAACCCCTAATTGTCTTTTTTATTAACACTGGCAGCCGCAGACATGAAACAAATTTGAGTTGACTCACTCAAGATCTTCACTCTTTAGCCCTGCAAACTCCAGATAACTTGTGTTCACCTCCCATGACAGCCTCCTAAACCCGGAGGAGGCGTCAACGTGCTGAACGCAAGGAGCAACTATGTTTCTTTACAGCGAACCATGAGTGTCACCCGTCTCAGTAGCAAAGCCCTTTTTTTCAGCTGAGCCTAGAAGCAATACAATCCCTTCAGAGATAAATGCTGAATAGTCACACTGCTTGTTCACAGTGTTGGACTCCAACCCAACACGACGACCGCCCGACTTGCGTACAGAAGAGTCCACCACTGGACCTGGATTTTGCTTTTGAGTGCAGGGCACTCTTTCTTCCAATGACCTGGAAGAATCACAATAAATTCACAATCGTACTGCTGCTATCAATAATAAACATCATAGGCAGAGGAATATTTCAACCATCCGTACAATGACCTTGCTATTGGCGGCAATTACAAGGAATTAGGATCATGTTTACTGACCTTTATTGATCAGGTTTATTCAAAGTACGACAGTCAAGACTGCTGACCTCTGTCACCTGTCAACATCTCAGGAAACAAAACCTGTTAAAACATATTACCAGGCACACAATAAGTGTGTGTATCCTGTTCCCTGAAACACTTAAATCACTGCCTGTATGCTCCAGGGACTCATAAACCTTAAATACTGCAGCTTGGACTTCATCATAGTTCCTGCTGTTTGACGAAGAAATGGAGGCCTTGTCTGTTGTGCGTTACCCATGAGGACACACTGGAGAAGAAGGGTGTGCTTAGCTATTATTACTCCCATTTCTGCTGCTGCTACTATTAATAATGAATTTTCAATCGTACCACTGCTATCAATAATAAACATCACAGGCAGAGGAATATTTCCACCACCCCTACATCTACTTCTACATGAAGTATTTATATTACATCTTATCTTGTTCTGTTTTCCCTGATCTGCTGTGTGTGCTAAATGTTTCACATTGTCAAAGAGAAAGCAGCTTGAGAAGACTGCAGAGGTCACGAGCCACCTCCAGTGCCAGCAGCGTATTTCATCTCTTTATTTTAATATACTGAAGTGATATCTTTGCCCTGGCGGCCTCTAAAAATAGTGCTTTAAAGCCACTTGTGCTCCGATAGCAATGGAGCCTGTAAGAGGATTTTTATGGCCTGGACCACTTCATGAAACTGCTCAGCCTCCCCTGACTTGACAGAGAGGTAATACATTACATACGGCTCTGTTTTGGGCGCGCACACACACTGCGGAGGATGTCTGCTCGTCACTGACTAAGCTGTGCGCTTCGCAGAAGAATTACTTTCGGTAGAGAATGTTCAATGAGGATTTGGGTTAAGTCCTTGATGTCAGTGTTTATATTTTCCAAGATGAAAACTGTGTGGATTAAGGACAAGCTGTTCACCTCAGTTCAAGGCTTTCGACAAATAAGCTGAGCTTTGTGCACTGCAGGTTGACAGACTCAAACAAAATTCAGGTCATGGACTCAGAAAACACTGTGCCATCTACAAGCTGAAAATCTCACTTTTGCCAACTTTACTTACGTCAGGCCTCTTTCAGGAAAATGTGTGTGTCAGACAACCTTACTAGTCGGGGCACGTTAACCTGACAGCGCCAAATGGTTTATTAGATTACATGATCCTGCGAGTCCAGCTGCCTCCTAAGGTCAGTGGCATGTATGGCATTTAAAACAAAAATCGTTCAATTGATTCGCTGATGGTAATTATTGTAATTTGGTGATCTCAAAACTCGCAGCACTGTCATAAGGCAACCTACATAGCTATGACATAGCTGTGAAGTGAAGCCAATGCAGTCTTCACCTCCATTTGTTCTTTGTAGATGGGTGTAGATGGAGGACAAAATATTGCCCTCACAGTGGCCTTTTACGCTCACTTTAGAGGAGGAAACCCCTTGCACAAGGGCCTGCAATAAAACGAATTAGGCTTCCTACTTTGAGGCTTCCTAAGTGAGCCAAATGAGCTGGGCCTAACTTTAATGAGAGCCGTGCAGTGGCCTGGCATCCTGAAAGCACCGGTCCCTGTGGAGGAGCTGGAGCGAGGCGTCAGAACCGGGACGAGGGCCAGTAGGTTGCCGACACCATTCAAAAACTGGAATGCAAGCGCTGATGGAGGCTGGGCAGGAAGGAGGGGAGCAAGTGGTAGAGATGAATGGAATGATACTGTGACAACTCTCTCACCACCTCTTCAACACACACACACACACCTCTCTGTGTTTGCTTTTGGCCCCACTGTGCAGTTCCGGCATGGAGTCCGTCCAGCTGGGCCAAGATCTGTCCCAGATGCTTCCAGGAGGGGTCGCTCTTGATCACCTCTGTTTCACTTGTGTTCTGGTCCACTGGTCCTAAATTCAGAATTCATCAATCATTGCATGTGTAAATGTCATTTTTGCATTTAGGAAAAACTCTAGTGTTTAACCAGAGAGAGTGCTGGTGAAGCTGACACTGATGCATCAACCAGTATCCTAAAATGTGAATTTTTACATTAAATAAAAGTATTTAAGGCTTAGCTAAAAAGCATATTAACCCCTGTAGGACATAATAACTCTCCATGAAAACTCAGAACAGTGAAACTCCTTTCATGCAAGTTCTACAGGCGGTTTGTCTGTATAGCTGAAGTATATAATATACGTAGGCATGATGTTGAATGTGAGTATGTGTCTTAAAAACCTTTTCAGAGGAAAGCCATCTCGGCCTTTGTGAATACATTGGAGTAATGATTAAACACCTGTCTATGTTAGTGTCATGCTTCGATCACGTGACTGATGGATTTTGAACAGATTATTTATACACAGTCATACAGAATATAGTTATTTTTCCTTGCATTTAAAGTATGTTATTTTGTCCTGCAGTAAGTCATCACCGTGTGACAGTGAGACAGAACTAAATGAAACAGAACACTTAGTGAGTAAAAAGTGACCTTCACTTGTTTTGCAAAATTGTTTTAAAATGTAATAATTTGCAAAAGATTGCTTCTTAATTGTAACAGATTTATATAAAATGAATGTAGGCTATAGAACAGATTTGCACCCACAGACATGCAGTCAAGTCAATTTTCATCAATGAGCGTGAAAACAGACTCTCACTGCTGCATGTTTAAAATGATGCTGACCGGCCCGGACATCCATGACTCATCATTCTGCTGTGCCTTGTTAAAGAGAAAGAATGCTATAAACAGAATATATATGGTAATAATAATATAACCATATATAATAATAATATATGGTGCTATTTTCTGACTCTCATTCATTATCTACAACATAAAACTTCAGTCAATCAATGGTGTGTTCATGATAGTGAACTAGTGGTGTGATTCAATTAAGCGTAGGCTCCCCGCTCTGTCGCCATCACGCCGTCTTTCTGGATCACACTTTTCTGGGTAGCACACCAGCACACACTAGACTCTTGAAGCTCAACTGTTGTAGAGCTCCAGAGGCCCAATACCCTGTTGACAGACACACACATTATGTAAAATAATATTATTATATTATTAATGAAATACTATTATCATGATAGCATAGTGCATATATGATATATAGATTTTCTCCTTGTGGGATCAATAAAGTATTAATCTTTATAGACTAACACAGGGTTCATTGATTAGTTATTTGGACATAAAGGTAGAATGTAAATTTACTGTTTCCTCCCAGTAAATATTAGTAAACATTAAGGAGATATAATCCTTTAAAGAGTAATTGCTTAAACATATATTCAGGTGGTATTTTAAGGCCAATTATTATGTCAAATGTGTGACTGCATGAGTAAATAGAATGGAATGGAATGCTTAATATAAAATGTAGCTAGGTGACAGCATGAACTGTTTGCCGTATGCCATTGCCGCATAAACAACAGCAGGTTTATCTGAACTGTATTAGATATATTAGTTTAACTACTACAACCACACTATAGCCATGTTTCTTACGGTAAGTTTGTACTGATGCAGTCGATGTGTTTAACGGACACTTTGAAGCTCTTCTTTTCTATGTTGGCTGTTATCTTAGCCTACTCCGTCAGTGATGTTTCTCTATAATTAATCTTATTAAATCGTTGTTGTTATGGTTACTTGTGCATCTAGGGACGACAGTGAGATATGTGTTTTCTTATGTCGATTGAGCTTGTGTTTTTCGGTTGCTGATGGTTTCATTTAATTGAAATATTTTTCATAGTTACTGTCTGTATATGACGATCCGCATATAAAGTTATCTTTCACAGAAATGTCGATTTCTTATGTCGATTGAGCTTGTGTTTTTCGGTTGCTGATGGTTTCATTTAATTGAAATATTTTTCATAGTTACTGTCTGTATATGACGATCCGCATATAAAGTTATCTTTCACAGAATGAACAAAAGACGATCACCCCAGATGGGACTCGAACCCACAATCCCTGGCTTAGGAGGCCAGTGCCTTATCCATTAGGCCACTGGGGCTGTATGAAGAAAGGGCGGGGTCACAGTGACTTATATCATCATTCGTAGCGAATTGTTTTTTATGTCTGGTATTTTTTGTTATGATAATTATGATATGATCATAATTTTCTCAATTAATTTCTATGAAGACTCAATGTGGGCGTGAATATAACTGTCTGGAAAGACCAAGTGACGCGATCACCATGGTGATGCGTTTACGTTACATGGAACATTCCATTTGCTCTCCTAAATAGGGATGTTCATGTTTGCGAATGCGAGTGCGACTATAAAAGTGTGCATACAACACCATATGTAGAACATTCAAGCACAGAGTTACACATTGGCATCATACACTCGCTGGTGTTGGCAATCCCTCCTCACTGTTTTATATTAAAACAGTGCGGTATTTCTCAGAGTTGTCTCTTTTAGACATCTTTTAGAAATGGAACTTTCACACATGCGCAGTAGCAAGCATGGTTTCGTTTGGAGAGAAAATAATTTCAACCACCGCGTTAAGAATTTAAATAAATAGTCTGTATGGAGGTAAATATATGACCTATTTATTTTTAGTGACACAACAACTACTAACCCACCTGTGAGGCAGTCGACAGGTTCAATTTAATGTCAGGTATGAGTAGTACTCACCCCTAGCGAGTGTTAGCCACTTAGCATTAGCTCAGTAGCGTACCGTTAGCAACGATAAACACACAGTGTGGCTCCGTGTAATTGATATCGTTATAATATTAATGCTACGATTTGTGTAATATCTTTTACACAGGACCTGAAAAAGTCACTAAAGATGCCGCTCTTTGGAAACGCGTTCAGTCCGAAGAAGACACCGCCTCGCAAATCTGCATCTTTGTCCAGCCTTCACACGGTGAGTTCAAGGTACTTACTTATCCATCAGTACACTACATTGTTCAAATGTAGTTTACCTGTCACTCACTCAATAGAACATTCCTTGAGGTTAGGTTAAACTAAAGTGAACGGCTTAAAGGACGTATTTTGAGATAGCTGAGATGTAGATTGTATAACAAGTGTTGGTTTGTTTACCTCCTCATCTCTTTCAGTTGGATCGTTCAACAAGAGAAGTCGAGCTGGGCCTTGAGTATGGACCCCCTGTGATGAACATTGGAGGTCAAAGCTGGAAATTTGAAGAAGGACAGTGGATAACAGGTAATTACCTGAATTATGCTTGGACAAGGACCAGTGCTGTGAATATCTGCTGACCACTGTTGATCTCTGAATGGCCAACACAACATTAATCCTTGTTGTATTTTTGTGCAACCAGAGTCTGGTGGGAATGCCTCTGGTAGGGAATTGCAGCGGCTTAAGAAAAGGAATGTACAGCTGGAGGAAGAGAACAACCTCCTGAAACTCAAGATTGAAATTCTCCTGGATATGGTAAATACTTAACATTTTAGTTATACACTTAACTTTCAGTTCAGTGGTTGATCTAACTCAGTGTTGAGTAACTGAAATTTAATCTTTGCCTTCTAGTTGACAGAGACGACCGTCGAGTTCCACCTGATGGAGAAAGAAGTGGAAGATATAAAGACTCAACATCGAAGGAAGAAATGACAAAAAAGTGCTCTTGCTTTCTCACAATGAGAAGATGTTTTAATAGAAAAGCAGTTGCCGCTGAATCTGCTTTAGTGATTTTTATTTGTCGTGTTTTGCATCTGTTTAATCATTATACATTTGAAAAAATTGTGAACCTTTTTGTTCAATACACAGCATATTTTCTATATCTTTGACATCTGTATGGCTAGGATAAAGCTGACGGTTTCTCTTTAAGAGATTTTTGTATTCACTGTGTTTTCTACTTAGAATAAAAGTAACCATTAAAGGGGAGTCCGTTTTTCATTCAGTTTTTACAATATTACTGCTTATTGAAGTAATACTTTGAGTTGAAATCAGTGACACATTCACTAAAAGACAGAGATAAACTACACACATCTAAAGCTCAGGTTTTAATGTAGAACAGAATATTTTGTTAAATATTTTGACGTCTAATCCAGCTCCGCCTAATATGTGCAAACAACAGCAGTAAGATGGGATAGACTTTAATGATTCCACATCTGGGAAATTCATGTCACAGCAGCTTGTATACACAAGGTGGATAGAAAATGACTCATAAATAAGAAATGTATTGAAACAAGTCGTAAGATATAGTCATATATAATATAATCTAAAGAAATAAAAAGAAAATAAATCAAGTTTATTTTGACCTTGCAAACAGTGTAAAAACAATTTGAGAGAATATATAATACATCATTACCATGAAATCATGATCATGTGCTATTAATATGATACTAACCAGCATAGAAAATCTAGCGTTTGTATCTTTGTGCATCACTAACTTTTCTACGATAATATAACCTATACTATGATTTAATGACCATAGTTCTTTCCCTTGTAGAATGAAGTTTGTTTCAGTCTCTATGCCTTCGTAAGAATGTACCTCGCAGATATTTAATTTTCAGTAGCACTGCACATACTGGTAAAATCATGCATTAGAAATCAATTAAGTGTCTGTCAATGGCAGGTACGGTCTTTTATGAATTGGATGTCTTCTCTTGCTCTGATTGGTTGACGTAGATGTCAGTTAAATACTGCAGTGCATTGATTGGTCGAACGGTTCTAACTGCGCAGGCGCGCGCCGTCGTGAGTGAATGCAGTTGTTTCGACGACTGTGCTGCCGACAGCGGGAGAGACGAAGTCATCTCTAGCCTTTTCTTCTGGGACTTTAAACCATCGGCTCTGCCTCTACAGCCATCGGTTTATTCAACCACATAATACGGGACTTCCCTTGTATAAACATCACTTTTAATAATGCCCCGAGGCGGTGAGTGTTAAAGTTCTTGTAACATGCTAATTTTTTAGCCGGCTAATTCGTGCTAGCGAGTTGTTAGCTGAGGAATCCCCGTTGAACTCACACATGCTTAGCTTGTAGCATGCTAACCGGTTAGCAGGGTGTATTTGCGGGTATGAGCCACGCAGGAGAGACAACAAATACACCAGTGGTGACTACCTAATGTCTTCACATGACCACAGCTAACTGCCTGTTGGTCGCTTCAACGTCTAAAACTGCTCTAACGGGTTGAGTTGTGGCCGTTTGTGTTTAGCCGCCACTACCATGTGCACTGGAGACCGCTGCGGCTCACTAACACACATTTATTAACACTTACTCTGACTGCTGCTCGGCTGTGGTTGTTATTACGTCCAGATAATTCAACTAATGTTCTGTGAGAGTGTCCACCAGCTGCGTGTCTGGCCGTCATGTTCCTGTACGTTCACTTGCCATGACATTTGGCAGTGTGAAGGGAGCCGGCCCTTAGCAAACGTCATACCTCATCCCTCGCCACACACACACACACACACACACACACACTCACTGACTCACTGTAATAACATGAGACCCGCTTGTATGTATAACTCTAAATACAGTTCTGAACTAAACTTCTCTCACAGAATAACAGATAATGCACCACATAATGCCATCCAGTATTGCATCACCACGACTGGTGGTTTAAGTTTAGGCCACTCATCTCAGTATCAACAAACGTTTCATCAAGGGAGGCGTATTTAATCATGTTCCTTTGTACGGTTGTTTGTGCTGTGAACATAAATGCGTGCTGAAAATGATTTCTCTCCGTCGACTGCGTTCCAGGGAAAAAGGGCCACAAGGGTCGAGGGAAGCAATTCAGCAACCCCGAAGAGATTGACCGACAGATGAAGGCACAGAGAGAGCTGGTGAGTGAAACGTCTTTTTACAGACAGGCACAGAGTTCGAGGTACGAGGTCAGATGCGATTGAATTGCATATTTATGCATGTTAACAGGAGGCAAACGCCGGCGCAGAGAAGGGGAGCTCTTCAGAGTCGGAGGAAGAGAGCAGCAGCGAAGATGAATCTGAGGTGAGTGATGCTCTATGATGATGTTTCAGCAGTGAAACTACTTGGTCTAAGACTTGATGGTAGGAGCTGAGCACGGTCGTACAGGTTTAGAGTTCTCCTTGGTGTTAAACTTTAGCGGTTGAATGATTTTAGGAATTTACTCCTCTATTGGGCCTGCTTGCTCTCTAAATGTGCAAAAGTTTGTTTTGGCCAGTCATGAGAGGGATTAAGAAAACACACAATGAACAATGCAATGTCTTTGTTTAGATGTGTTTTGGATGAATAAACTAACACCCAGACAATGACTGGCACAAAAAAAATCTTACCAGCCTCTGCTGATATATATAACAGCTTTGTTGGTGGGTTCGTGTCTCGCTCATGTTACAAAGAAGTTTCTTTTCGCACACAGTCCAGGAAGAGGAGCGGAGTAGAGGGGCTTATAGAGATTGAAAATCCCAACCGTGTGTCTCAGAAGAGCAAGAAGGTGACTGAAGTAGACGTCACAGCTCCCAGAGAGCTGTCTCGCAGAGAGAGGTGGGTGTTTCACTCAGGAGTGTTTGACTTTGTGTTTTTTTTTGTTTATCTCCTGAAATCGCACCCTCGTCACTGACATCAGGCTTTTACTTTAATCACTTTGTCTTGTGTGTGTGTGTGTGTGTCAGAGAGGAGATAGAGAAGCAGAAGTCAAAGGAGCGTTACATGAAGCTCCATCTTGAGGGGAAGACCGACCAGGCCAGGGCCGACCTGGCCAGATTGGCCATCATCAAGAAACAGAGGGAGGACGCCGCCAGGAAGAGAGACGAACTCAGGAAAGGTGAGAAGACGGTCAGCAACAGTCGGCCCACCAAACAGCTCCGTTAAGTTATACTGAAGACACACCTGTACACAGCTGATCACCGTTTCTGATTGTTTTGAATTGAATAGCAAGGTCACTTTTTCATTCAGTTCAGCACAACAACTAGGTGTGTGTGTGTGTATATAATAAGCATTCTTTATGCTTTTAAATGAGCAAGTTACACACGGACAATGGTGCTTTCACACCAGTGAGGGACGCTCCAGAGCAATCTGATTGTAATTCATTATTCTCAGGTCAGCTTTGAGGATTTGTTTGAACATGTAAGGGACGCCTACTGTGTACATGCTGTGTCCTGACATGTAAGACCAGAACATACGTGCAACGTGGGTAACAAATATGTTGGCTTCATATAAGATTTTTTTCCGCTTCACTGGGTTGTCGAGGCACGCTCCTTCCAACACGCTGTGTGAAACTCAAAGCCTGACACCATCTCTCTGTTTCCATCAGAAAAAGATGCCGAAGAAGCCAAAGGAAAGCGCTAGTCCTCCATCTGAACGCTTCAACATGCACTTCAGTCTCAGGTGGATGGCAAGAGAAAGGAGATCTGGAGGAGGTGGAGATGGAGGAGGAGGAGAACGGGGAGGGGACCAATTCGAGTGGCATCAGATCAGGGGTGCTCCTGAACTCCTGTCCCTCATTTCAAATCAGAGGGGCGTGGGTCTTCCACGGCAGTGTGGTCAGGACGGGGAAAACGGGTGGAGCAAAGCGAGAGGAAGAGGAATGCAACATTTGGGATGCCTCTAGTTTTCTTTAAAAGTCTTAAAGTGGAGATAATCACAGGTTTTCCAAGTGCTTCACCGCCTCTTTACTCTTCACCACCCACCATGGTTTTAATTCTAAAGCTGCTGAAGTTATAGCTCTTCTTCTTTTTTTTTGATTCATATATATTGACAAGGTTACCTAATACAAGTTTACTTAATGACTGGACAGATATTAAAGTGAGCGTGCGCAAGGATTTCTTTGGTGCTTTACTTTTCCTTCCATTTTCCGCCTGTTTTGTAAGATGACAAATCGGTGAGAGATGGAGAAAAGAACACTATTCCGAGGATAAACTGATATATAGGAATTATACGATGTAGATTAGTGTTTGTGGATATGTTGCACAAGACATTGGTATAATTTTCTAAAGATTTAAAGAGTTGTCTTTCCACCAATACAAACCATTATTCCAATATTCTGCTTTTTCCATCAGCTTTAGTTGGTCCCGGTGTCGGTTTTGCCTTATTTGAGAGCCCCTTCAATTTACAGTAGGAAGAGTTAGCTGTCCTCACAACACATCCAGAGAGCAGAGCATATTTAGCTTCTTTTGCTTTTTCTCACTTGAATCATCTTATTGGTATCACTTCCAAAGTATTTCAAGACGTGTTTTGTACTCGCTTCACTTAAAGTACCAGGAATGTTACTTGAATTGCCTATAATAAGCATTTTTAAGTTGTTGAATATCAGTGCCGGTAAGCATTGTCTCAAACTGCCTCAGTAACTGTGGCCTTGCCCTGTTTCTGATGGGATCCTCTGTGGTTCTGTAGAAGGGTCTTTGTTGTGTCTTTGTTGCCTTTTCAAAGTTTACACAAGACCAGTTCACTGTCTTTCTCCTGTAATTAAAGTGCTACAAAGAACCTACAGCGAGTCGGTTTCGGGACTCGGCCTGTGGGGGATTTGGACGTGCCTTGATCAGGAAAACAGTATTCCCTATAATATGGAAGTAGCTTCAAGAACAAATGGTTGAAACCACGAAGGGTGAGAAATGTAGCCACAGCATAAAAATTCCTCAAGTTTTCCATCGTGTATTTGAAGTCATTTTAAAAATAAATTCATTAATAAATAAAGGACTGTTGTGTTTTGTATTCAGTGTTCAAATATTGCTGCTTTTTCAGTCGCTCACCTAAAGCAGCTGTTGTAGTTTCTCATTCTGTTGAGTGTTTAGTTGTCAGCTCCAGACTCGATTCACGATGGACTCATTTGTCCTAATGATGCCACTTACTTAAAACAAACAGGCCGTTTGATCGCTCTGTGCATTTTGCTGTTGTCACCACTAGACTGCAGCATCAGACAGACGGCAGGTTTAGTCCAACCTCCACCTAAACATCTGGGTGCAGCTCTTTGTGCACTGCCAACATTTAATGGAATTAAACTTGGCTGCTATTTTGAGAAAATGCACAGTGAAAGTTTATACAGAGGATTAGATGTCAACATGAAGCACTCACGAGGATTTGCTAACCCAAAACTTGGTACGAGGAGATGCCAGGTGTTCATCCGTCTGCGTCAGGCTGTACTGTTTACTGGAATGTTTCAGGGTTGAGATTGCAGGTGAGCTCCTCCCTCCGCAAACGTGGCGTTAAACCTTGCACACTTCAGGAGAATCAAAAGTGTTCGATATGAAATATATGTACAGTAAGTAATGTAATCAGATTACAGGCCTCATACATAGTACAGTACAACCATGACACAGAACTATCCAAGACATTTGAAAAATTCAAGTTAATCTTTATGAAATGTTATTTTGTATGTGCAGTGAAATGTGGCAAACTACAAGATGTGTTTCAAGGTAAATGTAGAAACCAAATTAGAAAGAAAATAATATTGTATTATAGGTCATTTATTTCTAGTTCAGGCTTTATTTCCAGTGTTTGCTTTACATTCATAAAGCCATTCAGTTACCGGTTTATTTCATAAGGCCGTGTTATCCCACAGTCTTTATCTGTTAATCACGTATGTGATTGGATGTTCAAAGCAACAACCGATCACACAACTGATTCTGCCGAGTTAATAATAAGGTACACTGGCTCAGTTCCATCAGGTAAAATACTGTGAAATCAGGCCTTTGTGAATTTATGCTGAACAGAATCGGGTTGAAATAACATTTCTTTTTTTACTGAATCACCAAGATTGCTCCAGCAGGCACCCATATCCAACCTCCAGCACGCTCCAGTGGACAAAGGCATCTGGCTTCTAAGCCTGAACCAGAATCCCAAACACTGGCGATGAGACAGCCTCTCGCTGCGGGGGGAGCTCTCTACGTCTTCGCTCCTTGATACACCACTGAAGAACCAGAGGGAGGACGTCAGCCTGGCCCATAACCACAGCCAAATGCCTGTTCTGAACCGTCCTCCTGTCCCTCCATGTACCCACAAATCCTTGGGTTCAGGGAGGGGACACTGGAAGTCACAGTTGAGGTTATGCCTGGACGCAGGTGAGAGATGTGTGGTTCACCATAGTTTATAATCATCCATTGCAGTGAGAATAAAGACGTTAAATAGAGGAGTCATTGTTAGTAGAGTCTCTTTAGTCCCAGCCAAGAACAGGGATGTGGCCTTGGGCAGGGGTCACACCTCCCTCCTAGCAGAGTAGCACAGGCTCAGGGAAAGATATCCCTGCCTGGGCCCACTGGAACAAGCTGGAGGTTGGTTATGGGATTTGTGTTGAGACCGGTCCCTGACAAAGCCTTTCCTGGAATTATGAGATAAGTTGTAAATTGTTGTAAATTCAGAAAAACAGAGCAGAGGGTTATGAATGTAGTTTGTTTAACAAGTTCGACTCAGCATAAAAGTGTGTTAATATGTCAGTGTTGTGTTTCTAGTCTGTCTCCGCTGGCAACAATAGCAGGAAAAAGAGCGACTTAAAAGTTAAACTTGAAAAGACAACAAATAAATAATGAAATCAAAATGATTTTCAAATCATTTCCAGTTTTTTAAAAAAAGATACAGTGACATTCAGCACCGCTTATAGTTTCCTCTTTTGGTCTTCTCACATCCTTTTAACTGCTAAACACATATTATCAGAATTTACAGAAGTACATACCAACCACAACCTGCCTGGAGGACAGTTTAAGAGTGAATGACTCCAGTTACAAGCAGACCTGTTGCGCAAAACTGCACAAATTATGAATTAAAATATTTATTGGATGTCAATCTACATTTGATTTACCCTCTCATACAGTTTGTATGTAAGTAGTTCTTTCTTTAAAACCGAATAGAAAGCAAACGCCGTTTATCATTTTGTCACTATAATCTCAGGAAATACCAAATCACAATAAAAAAAATCATTTTTACACGCAAACCTCCATGTATGACAGTCCAAGCTGATAAGAAAAAAAAAAAACCCACAGCTGACACTTCATCTATGCAACTTCCTCATTCACTGGCTTGTGTGAGATGTGACTTAAGAGCGCAGTCCCGAAACAAGAACAAAAACTGACGGCTCAAACACGCACACACAGAAAAACACAGCGCAGAGAAGCTTCTGTCCCTGATGAAGTAACGCAGCAGGACCCTGCGTGGTGTGTCTTTTTTTTTTTGTGTGTGTGTGTGAAGCAGGATATCTTGTGAGGCTGAGCCGGACTGAGAAGGTCAGGTAGAAAAGCTGGTTAGACTCCACTGCCAGCATGCTCCGGCAGTCTCTGAGCATCCTGAAGCAGTTTGGCTCCCTGGCAAAGTAAGTGATCTGATATATATCTCCACTGATCTCTTGTGTCACACTGAAACTGTGATAAACACGCCGGGGCTCTCACGCTCACATGTACACTGAACTCAGGGTTTTTTTTCAAGATGTTGTGTGAACCTAAAAGTGTCATTATTTTGATGTAGGACAGGATTTTGGTCTTATGATTTACATGTGACCGTGTCAGGATAGGAAATTATATTTTTAAGGATTTAAATTTTGTGTCACCGTGTAACTTTTAAACTTCCTCTTGTAAATTTAAGTTAGATTCATAAGCAATTTACTGTTACACATTACTTCTGGTCTGGTATGAGCAGTAGCTTATTGTAACTAATGTCAGCTCTAGATATTTCTGTAAAAAAGTTATACTGACTACCTCTATGACTGTACTCGTGCCACCATTACACTTTGTTTTATCATCCACCCCCCTCCCGTTAATTATCACCATCATCATCCTAGCTGCGGTCACTTTAAAGCTCCTGCTGTGAATCTACATCGCAGTTTTAAGGTGGATCATATCACTTCTAAAAACTTTTAAAGCTCATTTTATTCCCTTGAAATCCAGAAACTGAACTACGAACTTTCACTAAGTGCCTCACCACCTGCTCTACTGGAGAGTTTGTTTTTTTTTTCATCTCAGTGCCAAATTCTGCTCTGAGGAAATGTTGCATTCTGCTTTGGTTTCCAGGTTCTTGTTTTCGCAGTTGCAAACGCTGTGTTGAAAAAGCTGTGTGTAAAAGCTGGCATGCGCACAGTTGCTGGTTCCTCTTTTAAGTGAATCATGCTGTTTGGGCTTTGAGGGAAACCTCATGCTCTTTCACGTGCGAAAGCCAGAGAGAGATCCAGTACGCCTCAGTGGACACAGTCGAGTTTGTGGTGTGTGTTGGCTACACACATGAAGGCAGGGTGTGTCTGAGCGGAGGTTGAAAATCTGTTGTGGCATCTCTCTGAGAGACACAAAACTTTGACAAATAAAATATCTTCCGTAATGCGCTAAGCAGGTGGAATACCTCTGATCTAGAACATTTGAGCATGTAGGTGAGAGTGAGTAACATTTTCAAATGAGTAGGCGATGAAATCACACCTTAATCTGGCTTTCTTGGAACGAACTTTCCTGCAGCAGGGTGTAGGTGTGTGTTTGTGTGCAGGCCATGCTGCCTCTATACCTCTGACGCACTCTGGTTTAATAATAATAAACCTACACAGTGTGCATCTGCAGCAAAACAGCGCGGGCTTTAACCACAACGGCTCAACTCTTCACCCAGTTCTTAGTTCTGACTCTGCGGCCTACCTACAAATGCACATGCCTATACTCCTTACATGTACTGTATGCTTACATCGGTGTTATACATCAGTGTAACAAACATTGATCGTGCCTGATTTTTCACTTCTCTTTTTCACTGTGGTCACACCGTAACCTCCATTACGTCTGCGCTGAACAAAACACACATACACACACACACACTGAGGGAATTTTCTATTATAGCACACATACAGAGCTTACACAGGATCAAGCATATCTTGAGGTCACTGTATGGAAAGTGTTAAATCTTAAAATTGTTATGGAGACACTGACTTCACTTCTGTTGAGATTCAGAGCAGCTGTATGTTTGTGTAAGGAAGGCAGACACGACTGATCGTTACTATAGTGACTGAGGTCAGAGGACAGGGCTGTGTCACTGCCTCGACACGGCAGACACAGAGTCAGATAACAAAGTCAGACCATTATACCTGTAGGTTTCCGAAGCTCTGTTTTGAAGCCGCAACACTAGCCATCTCCGTGTTAAATGTATAGCTTCTTCTGCCTCCCAGTTAATCAGCGATCACGCTCTTAGTTCTGTGCAGCTTTGAGCCTTAATATCATCCGAATGGGTGAAATTAAGGAATCACTTGTCATGAACGGGAACATTAGCTAGGGCCAAAACTGTTGCCTGAATCAGGCTGTAAACATGTTTATTCCTGCTGTGCAGTTGGGGCGTTTTAATATGGCTGCTTATGGAGACTGACTGTCTTCTGCAGCCTGTCTGATCGAGGGATTACAGTTTTTAGCACTTCTGCATTGGCTTCATTTCCCAGCGCGGGGGGTTGTGTCTGTTTGTGTCACTATACTGAGGGCAAATCAATAAGCCAGAGAAGACAGCTTCTTCAGAACCGAGGCGACATAATGGAACAACAAGCGTATTGATAAGTCCTCCATTCTCCTCGATTCAGTCTCAATAAACCTTTCAGCATTAGGCCTCTTGGGCTCCTGTGTCCACTTTCTTTCCACTCTCTGACCTGACGGTTGATTTCTGCACCACCACTTCTTTCACCCCACCACAGACACTTCTACTTTCCTAAGAAAGCACGCCGTACGTCTGTTCACATGCTCTGATGTCATTTTACTCTGTGTATGAATCAAAAGGAAAAGTTGTAATGAGAGTCAGATATTTAAGAAGAAGAAGAAAAAAAAGGAACCAGTGGTTCAAACACATCGGGGGAATTCTCCTCCTTGTGTTTAGAAACATCAGATGTCAGGTTCACAGGAGGAACTAAGATGCTGCTACACTTTGGAGGTGCTAAAGCTCATCTGACCCCTTTGCGAACTGGGTTGGGCTTCCTTTAGTTGTGACACAAGCCAGAAGATGTTCTGAAAGATGCAAAGGATTTTGTTTTGTTACGCCTCTCTGTTCTCAAATGTGCACCGTAGCAAAGGTGCAAGAGGGTTTTTGTGTGTGTGTGTGGGTGTGTGAGTGTGTGTGTGTGTGTGTGTGTTTCTTTCACCTCCTCCCTCCTCTCACAGAGTTGGTATTGAACTAAAACCACAGCTGCAGCCCTCACGCTCCAGGTTTAGGTTGTTGGCTTCATGTCGGACCTAAAAATGTCCTCTGTGAAGCAGCAGATATATCAAGAGCTCATAAACTGCAAACCCTCTGCAGTGGTTTTTATATTATATATATTTATTTATTTTATGTAATTATATATATCATCTCAGTATTATCTGCCTTCCTACAGACTGTCCCACTAACAAATCTCATTCAAAATGTAACACAGTAACCACACTTGGTGATATAATCACTAAGCAATGTGTTCTTGCTACTGTCACAACCACCATTTTTTGTACTGATTTGTGTTATGAATGACATTATGACAGAGATTAACATTTTGGAAAGCATACTTGTTTTGCTTTCTTGCCGAGAGTTAGTGATCGATACACGTGTACACTAAATCTAAAGTTGACACCAGCATCCAGTTCACTTATTTCAGCATAAAGACTGAGTTATTTTTGTTGAGATTAAGCAAACGAGATATAAAGTGTTGGATTTGTAGGTGGCTAGCTGAGCGGTGTCAAACATTTGGAGTATTAACATGGGCACCTTTAAATTACAGCCCTAAATAATAATAAAAGGACATTCAAATATCAAAGTTGTAGTTGAATATTTTGTTTGTCTCTGGCACTAAAGACATCCGACTTGATAACACTTCTGCAGGTCACAAGATGCCTCTGAGCTTCTGCACGAGGACCTGGTTGTGGTGAGAAAATTCAGTTTCATCCTTGCAGTTGACAAGTTTTATAGCATGTCATATATATACATATTTTGCACCATTATTTTAAAAGGTTGATGACACTTAAAAAGGGACCAGAAGTTAGACTCATTGATAAACATCTCAGCAGAGTGCACAAGCTTTTCTGCTGGTTAACGGGGTCACATTGTTTCTGAATGAAGGTGGACCAGCGGGTGGAACCGGCCAAGAAGGCGGCTCAGGTCCTATACAAGAAGCTGCAGGGCTGCATGCAGAGTCAGCCAGGACTGGAGGCCGAAAAACGGATGGTACGGAAACTACTACCTTCATTAGAAAAAGTCGGATAAACAGTGAATTGTCTGGTGGAGGGTGTTACATCTGCTTCTGTCTCCACAGAAAAAGCTCCCCCTGATGCTGCTGTCCATCAGCATGGCCGAGAGCCTCAAAGACTTTGATGCAGAGTCCTCTATCAGGTGACAGGTTTGATCCTCTGCAGTCATCCATCCATGCTCCGTGCTCTTGACTTGAACTCTTAGTAGCGGCCTTTATGGACTGCTATCATGTGTAAACCTCGTGACTTTAGCACGGCGGTTTTCAGTTCTGGATAAAAGAGAAAGAGGATCCCGTATACTTTCCACAACTTGTGACTATTCAGGTGTTCTATTTATAGTTTTGTGACTCTGTTAAGGTAGCTACTGAGTATATTCATCTTGTTGCAAGCTCTCTGCACTGTGCAAGACCCTCCCGTGTTTGTGGTTGATGGTTTCCTTCTAAAACATCTTTTTCTTTTCCTCCTTCTGAAAATATATGTGTGTGTGTGCGTGTGTGTGTGTGTGTGTGGCAGGAAGGTGTTGGAGATGTGCTGTTTCATGGAGAAGATGTTGGCCAACATGCTGGCAGACTTTGAGATGAAAGTGGAGAAGACAGTTCTGGAGCCGCTCAACAAGCTCAGTGAGGTGAGAGTATACGTGTGAACAGAAGCTAAAATAATACATCTGATCGTGGCTCTTCATGTGATCACAGCTGCTTTACGTCGTGTAAATGCACACCAGGACGTGAACAGAGTTTACAAAGAGAGAAATGAATAAATGAAAGTTGTTTTTTTTTTCCTTCAGGAGGATTTACCAGAGATTCTCAAGAACAAGAAGCAGTTTGCAAAGCTCAAAACAGACTGGAACAATGCGAGGAGCAGGTGAGTTGCAGAGCCTCGGCCGGCGCTGCATTTCTCCACAGTAAAAGAAGCTAATACAGATTTTCCACAGGAGCCAAGCCAGCACTGCTCCCCAGGCGAAGCAAGATGTGCTCAAGGAGGAAGTGGAAGAAGCCTGGAGGAAGTTGGAGAACATCAAGGTACACGTGTTTGCTTTTACAACCACCTGGGCTGCAAGCAAGTATCTGTCATCTTGACCTCTGACCTCTGTGTTTTTCTCTGCAGGACCAGTACTCTGCAGATCTGTATCACTTTGCAACTAAGGAAGACGACTACGCTAACTACTTCATCCATGTGAGTTGCAGTTCCAAACGAAATGTTATTTTGCACAAAACTGTCGTTTCACTACTCCATCCTCTTCTTCCGTTTCTCTGACTATAGCTTCTCGAGCTACAGGCAGAATACCACAAAAATTCACACGAGTTTCTGAGCAAGAACATCAGCGAACTCAAAGAGAATCACAGTCAGAAAGGTGCCGTGACTTTGCACCAGGCCCGTGCACTCATTTACTGCACTGTCATTGCAATGTTTTCATCTGCTCTTATTTCCTCTGTGTACTTGTTATCTTATTCTGCAGGGCCACCGCCAGGCCTCTCTAACCATAAGGTCTACGGGGAGCCTCTGCTCTCTCATCTGTTTGAAAGCAACAGGGATATCGCTGTACCCATCCAGGAGTGTATTCACATGCTGCTGAGAACGGGCATGAGAGAGGAGGTAGGACTGACGGCATGAGACTACAGGCTTCACAATGATTCTGCTTAACCTTGTGGTTCATCCACTTGTACCCTTCCACATATACAGATTTAACACATTTGCACACACACACATAAACTCACCCACGTAGCCACAAACCACATGCCTACATGTATTTCTTATTGCAGTTTTTCTGACTAACTTTCTCATAAATGTCCATCTCACATTCTATTCTCGAAACAAGGGAGCTTACATTTCTATCATTCACATCTAGAAGAGGAAAGGAGCATGACACGCCAGAAGAGTCAAGTCTGTTTGCAGTAGTCACTTTCTAGTTATTTTTTTACTTGCTGCTAAAACAGCCTGCAGCAGTGGTTCAGTAGTGTATGACACTTTGTGAATGCCGTTTCATTATAAACTCAGTTTGGGGCAGTCCCAGAATATGTGGAGGTGATTTGCCTCCAATGAACCACATTATCTCCAACACATCAAACGCATATTCTGTAGGACTTCAGTGTTTACTTTGAGATTTTTTAGATACTGCTGGATGCTGATGTATTTTCCCCTTTAAGATGTGTCATTTTGGTGATGATAGCAAAGAGATATGGGCTGCAGAAACCAGCATATTTATGTTCTTAAAATCCAGTCTGAAGATATAGGACTTTATGTATTGTGCATAAAGAAACATCTGAAACATTATGATTGCATCTACAATGAAATGTCACTCTATTACTTGTCTGAAAACAAGACTTAACAGATGTTAATAAATGTTAATAAATGCTAGTGTCAGCATGCTAACATGCTGAGAAGAGGTATAAAACTTACCATGTTCATCATCTTTGTTTCGTGTAAGGACCGTAACATTTATACATTTCATGGGTCAGATATCTCAGTCTGGACTAAAGTGATGGACTGACTGATGCTGTATCAGTAGTGTATATACACTTATATGTAGTTCACTGTGTAAATCGTTTACTTCAGAGTGTCTAACATCTACTGCTTTTTCTTCTTCTGCTTCCACAAAATACACAAACTTACACTTATTTTGGTATCTACCACAACCTCTTTAGCCGTAGCAGCTTCCGCGGTCATTTTCAACATGCCGTTGGTTCCACACTCAACAACAAGCATATAGTACACCGCATTTCAATAAGAAAACTGTCACACTCATGTTCTCAAAATAGCAAGTCTAAGTATGGAAATATGTGTGACTGACATCAGCCTAATACCACTAAAAAAGTGAAAAGTTCTAGAAGTCTAAGTTAAAGAAACACGAGGAACTCTTTAATCAGTTTATCTTGGGTCATTAATGTATAAAAGTGAAGCATAACACGCTTTAGCATATTTATTTATGGAATTTGAAGAATTTGCAAATGCTAAAGCGAATTATTATGTAGACTTTTGTATGCAGCATATGTAATCTTTTGCAAACTGTTAATGGACTGTTAATTGCCACGTGCACGGCTCTGGTTTTTTGGTTTCAGCCTTCTTTGCATCTGGTCTATGACTTAAACGCCACCAGACCTGGTCTTGGAATTGACTTGAACTCGTCACGGCTGGTGTTGACTTCAGCTCTTTTTGTCCCTCAGGGTCTGTTTCGTCTGGCAGCGGCAGCCTCAGTGGTGAAGAGGCTGAAGAATTGTTTGGACCAAGAAACGGTCGACCACAGCGAGTTCAGCATGGACCCTCATGCTGTGGCCGGTAAATGATGTGCCCATTTCTTTGTCTTTTTTATTTCCTTTTAGTCGAGCTCGAGTTTCTGTTGTTGCCAATTTGACTTTTGCGAGCCATTCTAACTACCCAGTTCCTCTTCTGTTACCTCCAAATACAGCCCCTGTCGCAGCTTCCAGTAATGTAAAATGCACGACTTCCTGCGTGCGAGAGAATTTTTAGAACAGTAATGTAAGACTGACATGAGGTGAACATTGAGAGAAAACAGCCAATATCATGGTGTACTGCTTACTATTATATATATATATATAAATATAATACAAAGATGTGCAGTAATTAAGTTAATGTATGACTTCAGCTTGTTTAACTGCAACTTGTGATGATCTGTCTCTGAATGTGTTGTGACAGGTGCTTTGAAATGTTACCTGCGAGAGCTTCCTGAACCTCTGATGACCTTTGAACTCTACAATGACTGGTTTAAAGCTGCAGGGTGTGTTGAACATGTACACTATTTATCTCTCTTTTTTTTTTTTTTTTTTACTGTGCTTTCAAGCCTGTTTCTTGAGTTTGATCTCTTTCCTCACAGGGAAAAAGACCTGACAGAGAAACTGGAGCAGTTCAAAGTACTTCTGAAGAAACTGCCGCCTGAAAACTACAACAACCTCAGGTGTTTACGCGTTGTTTTCATGTGATTAAACTATCTCAGCATCATTTAACACACATTCACGGTCTCCAGGGAATGAAATGTACTAACTGTTTCCTGCACCTTGAGGTTGACGTTTTGTGTTTGGTGCTACTGTAATTGGCAAATGTCCCATGCTAACACTACAAACTAACGCTGTGTCTCAATGCGGATACTTCTGTTAGTACCCTATACTCTATACTGTGACTCTCTGTACAATATGTACTTCCTGGTGTAGTGCGCAAATTTCAGCAGGTTCATATTGTCTCAGTTTGAGTACGACCATTGTGCACTCCGCAAAATTTTGCCACTTTTTCTTCGTCTTCGCCGAATTTCACCCGGGTGGAGCATTAGCACAAACTTTTGACTGCACAAATATAAACATAAAACATATGTACAACGGTATTCACCGCAACCACTTCAGCACCAGCAGCTTCCTTGACCGCCATTTTGACAATGCTGCTGGTCCCTCCCCTTCCATCACGTAGCCAAACTGGTGACCACGGAGGGTGAGAAGTGTGAAGCGTCCCATACTCAACTTTTTGACTGTTATGAGCATTTAGCTCAAAGCAGTATTGTTTTATACTCCTTCAACTTCCTCCCTTTAGCCTGACTCTTTTTGTTTATTTCCACTTTCTTCCTGTCAGGTACCTGGTCCAGTTCCTGTCTCTGTTGTCTGAGCAGCAGGCTGTAAACAAAATGACACCCAGTAACATTGCCATCGTCCTGGGGCCAAACCTGCTCTGGCCGCGAGCTGAAGGGTATGACCACATCAGTCACCATTGAGCATTCACACACGTGTCCAGCCTGCTCTTCCTCTTTCATCATCTTTGTGTTCAAATAAGAGTAATAGGGATGAGCATTGATGGCATATTTCATCAACCAGAACTGCTGGTCACATGAAACTAAACCGCAAGATCCTTTTGGCAGGCAACCAGCGAAGGTTTTTCTAGGCTATTTTTGCACTCTGGGGATGATTTTCATGCATTGAATGCAGGAAGAGACTGCAACCATACTCTCGGTGGTTAAAGAGTTGGTTGACAACTGTTTGAATTAATAGAATATGAGTTAATATTGTGAAGTCTGAACTCATGTCTTCTCTACGTCTCTGCCTCTTTAGGGAAGCTGCTCTGTTTGACATGGCATCAGCTTCTTCAGTCCAAGTGGTGACGGTCATTGAGCCTCTTATTCAGTACAGCTCCAGCCTTTTCCCTGAAGGTAAACAAACACGGACATGGACCCTGTTTATGTGACAGCAGCATTCAGTCTATGAAGGGTTTAGAAGATTATGGTGCCATCTGTATCTTTTAAGTTACAAACATTAGTCCATTACACCCATCAAGCAGGGTGCTGCTGCAGACACTCTTACAACTGCAAAGTTGAACTTTACTTGGAGTTAAAAGTGAAAGTCATTGCAAAGGTAATGCTAACAAGACAGTCGGGTGGTTTTACTTTTTAAAATACATCTAGGTCATCATTTGACTGCTCCTGTTTCTCACCCGATTTTGACTTTTATCAACGTCAGGCTTCAGCAATACAAGTACAATGATTTTATTACCAATAGGAATGATGGTCAAAAGGTATATACAAGCTATAATAAGCTAGACTTATTAGGAATTGATGTCTATTTGAAGTAGCACTGATGATTTGCATTTTCACGTCGTTCTGTTTTGGTCAGAAATATCCTTTGAGATCCCAGAACTGCCCGAGATCCCTGACGGGACCATGACGGCTCCTGTTGCCCAATCTCTGATCTCAGAAAAGGAGAAACTGAGCAGAACAGTCTCCTCCTCGTCTACAGCCTCCTCCTGCTCCTCTTTTCACCCCTCTCTCTCAAAGACAAACAGGTACCACCCTGTACACACTGTGTTCATGCTGCAGCCTCAAATAAAACCTGTGATGACAGTTTGATAACAACACCCTAACTATATTTAGAGTTAAAGCTGAACTAGATTTGCACACTAGTGGCTCCAAATGGCAGCAGGAGATGACCTCATGGACCCTATAAATAAATTACGATAAACATTAACCATTGTCTACTTTCCTCCATCAGCACAGCCTCTCAGGACAGTGGTGGTTTCTTCCTGGTGAAATCCGGCTCTATGAGTCGCAGCACCTCCACTTGGGGCAGCCCTGTAGCTGATAGTACAACCCAACAAAACATAACAACCAGCAGCTCCCTCGACCCCAGCCCCACTGTGGCCCCCAACACCTCTGCTGCTGCCTTAAGCACGCCAGAAAACCAGGGCCCATCTCCACTTCCTAAATCAACAGGACCAGGACCAATAGCGCCAAACCCAGGTCAGACGAAGAGTCCCACTCAGAAGCAGTCCACGGATCAGGGCCAGCTGGAGCCAATTTTGGAGGCACCGCCAGACTCTCCCAGAGCATTTGTGAAGATCACTTCACCGTATAAACGTAAGTCAAACTCAACTCGAAACTTGTTGAGCAACAAGCCAGTTCCTAGTTTGGTCTAAGCTTCAAAAACACTACAGTTGCAATGCAAATCAGTAGTGTCCTTTCACACTTACTGGCTGGTAGACACAGACTTTTTGTTTGAAGCATGAAGACCAAGATCGTCATAACAAGTAATATTAGTAATACCCCTTTAAGTGGCCCTACAGTATGTTCCTACAGTAACAGCAGCCCCTTCGTTCATTGTTGTTCTGGGGCTGAGGGCATTATTTATATGACTCTATTGTGTAATGTCCTGAAGAGATTCTTTGCTTCTATCCTTTTCCTCTCTCAAAGTCAAAGCGGTGGCTTGTTAGGTCAAACTGACAGAGAGAAAATAAATCTACTGCTCATGCTGTAACAACCAGGAAGTAGACAGGAAACAGGAAGCCTTACACCAATGACCAAAATATCAGTCTCAACGGCCATGCGTCAGCGCTCACATTGTGTAACGGCCTCACCGGCAGGTTGAGGATAAAATGCTTTCCCTTATTCTTCCGTCTTCTCATCCTGATATGTTTGTCTGACCACAGAACTGATTCCCATGGCAAACTTTTCTTTTCTACTTAGCAGCCAGTCATACAGATGTTAGACTTCCTTCCTTCAACTTTGTGGCTGCATAAACTCTGATAAACATCTAAAACACAGACTGATAAAGACTGACACAGTCAGATTGGGTAATCCATCATATTTTCGTTTCTATGAGAAGATGAAAAGTATGTAGATACTTATCACATTGGACTGTATTAATTACATCACTATTTTCATCATATTTCATGTAAAATATTAAAAATACATTGATACCAAATTCTTTAATTCATTAATTCTGTTTGGCTGATTTGAGTTTCATGTCAAATAGGCTGCCTCTAATATTTGCGTATTGTCTTTCAAACTGTTTGCTGCTTTAACAGCTGTCACTGTGGCCACATGTGACAAGTACAGGATAATCATGCAAGTAAAAAAAGCTTCATAATCGATGCCAGTTACACAGAAATATCATTTGAAAAGTTAGTTAACGTTAGCTGTTACAAACTACTGGTCATAACAGGCTAAGTAAGACTTCTCAGAATGAGAATTGAACTTCTCATTTTGAGGAAGATGATATTTCTTATTTCAGCATAGTCTGGTTTCATAATCCTCAATATAGATAGATATAGATAGTCTGTATTGTGGATGACTGTGAATTTTCTTAAATTGGTTGCTCTCAGGTGACTTATAATTCTGAACCCTACCTTACCTTCCTTACTGGAACCTTAATCCCACTGTCTTCTTTTTCTCATCCTACAGCAAAAAGATCTTTCAACTTGAACAAACCTATCCAACCAAATGAGCAGTTGACAGTCCAGTTCTCTAAACCCAGACCTCCAGGACCTCCAGGACCTCCAGGACCTCCGGGACCTCCCAAACTCCAGGCCCCTCCAATCCCCACCACAGCCCCGGGGGCTGCGGACACAAAGGTCCCGCCGGTACCCGCACCCCGAACTCAAACGTCCATCGTCAAAAAGCCGCCGCCGAAAAAGGCTGGACTCAAAGCCCCAAACTGCCCTCCACCACTTCCTCCACTATCACAGGCAAAGGAGGTTCCATCTATAGCGCAGTGAGAAAAATGACATATGTGTCATTCTTTAATGGTGTGAATTAGCTAACCTCTGAAAGAGGAACTTTGTGTTTGTTTGTTTGTTTGTTTGTTAAACTCTGGTAGTTTAACCTGATTGTCATAGTGATGTAGTGATGTACTCCAGCACCCTGTGACATCACTTTTGGGTGTGGTTACAGGCGCAACAAAGCATACTGACCGATCAAACCACACGTTTAAGTGAGGCTGGATCTCAAACAGGATTGGCATTTTCAACCAGAGAGGTCTGCTGTTAAGTTACGCTTTAAAATGCAAGTACCTTTAACTTAGCTTTAAATACATTCGCATTGTTCAGTATTGTCAATATGTGCTGCTCAGTATCTTCCAGGACTTATTTGAAATTTGCAGCTTTGTTAAGTTTTTGGTCCGCCAATGTTTCTGTAACCAAAAACATTTATTTATTCTTCAGTTACTGATTTCCTAAGTCTTGCTGGTCAGAAACAATAAATGAATCCAAAGCAGGTTGCCGGTTGTGGTGTTTTTAGGGTGGATTTCTCCATAAATCTACAAAATAATAGTATGCATGTGAGCTAATTATGCATGAGAAAATTATTGACCAGTACCGTACCGTACTTTTTCAGTTGTTAAATGTTACTCCACCTAAAGGCGTTTGCACTCCAATTGGATGAATCAGTGGACATGTCCAAAGACGCACAGCTCTTGGCATTTAATAACCAACAATAATTATACATGAACCTTTTTCAATCTTCAACACATATAGGCCAATAACGCAGCATATAAATAGGTTAATAAGGTGAAATAAAAGTTGAATGAAATAAATATAAAAGATTATCAGCCAGGTTTAAAATGTGACAAAAAATTAATTGCATGTGGGGGGTCCTTGTTCCGTTTGCCTGTTTGAAAAAGGTTGAAGACCCCTGCTTTAAACCAACCCTGCATGTTAAACCTAAAAAACTACGCAAATAAACGCATATACAAAGTAACTAAAAACATCTTTATTGTCAATTTATATCATCATAGTATGCCATTGGAACTCACTGCAGCATATGGATGTGAATTGCACTATGTACTGCAGGTGCTCATACTGTAAGTACATATTTAAAGGAGGTCAGTGGATATCTTCATGTACAGGCGTATAAAAGAACATATAAATGACAATATCTTCTATAAAAAGCAATACAGGAGTCGGACTTCATATTTATAAAAGGTGCATGGAGTATCTATATAGAAGGTCTGCAGCGTAAAATGAACAATTATATGGTTTAGGCTTTAGTTGCAACTAGCAAATACCGGTTATACTTGTCACATTCCCCTCAGTCAGTCCGTGTAGTTTCATAACTGAGATGTTTGAATTTCTCTAAATCCCTTGCAGTCTTTGGTTCCTGGTAGTGTGTTCCTGAGTGAAAAGTTGACAAGAGATGGTAGTGAAGATTGCAAAAAAGGCTGTAATAAGATTACATATATTTTTCTATTCCCATCCTCGCCCCAAGAACGTCCTCCCTTCGTATGTGAGGAAGTGTGTGTATAATAAAGTGATTGACAGGCTCTTATATTGAGTAATATTGGTGTTTCCTCTGAGACAATACTAACCACATTTTCTGGCACATCCTCATTTGCACGCCCCCTGTTTGTTTCAGTCATGACTTTTTGAGAAAAGAGTTCCCCCTTCTCCTAGTGCTGAAGTCGTTCGCTCCTTTTAGATACATTCAGCTACAGTTTTGCATCCAAACTGTACATCCTTGATGCATGGTTGTATAAAAGTATCCCATATTAAGGATGGTGGATTCCCGTCATCCCGTCAAAAGAGCCAGCCTCGTTGACCATAAAAAGATTTTAGACGATTGAGTTGATTAGACTTACAGAGAAATCATACATCAGGTGTAGATTCTTTTAGTTTAGTGTCAAAACATCTCTGACTTGCGCAGCTCAGACTTTTATTTCATCCTCGTCGTCCATGTAACTGTAGGACATATTCTTCTTGGGCTGGCTGATCATCTCTGAATCTGCCTCCATCCTGCTCTGTCCCTTTAAGAGGCCGACGCCGTAGTGGCGTGCGAGCACATCTGTAGCACTCTGGAACCGCTCGCTCTCCATCCCCATCCCCAACCTCACTCGTTCAGGAGATCCCATCACCACGTCAGGTACTTTAACAGAAAGGCCAACTCTGTTCACCTCCATCCCGCTCCCCTCCTCCTCTTCCCAATCAGCCCCACCGTGCAGACTCTTGCTGCCCCCGCAGTCCTCCCTCAGCAGGGAGTCCACATATGAGATAGTAGCCGAGTCCATCTCTGATCCCTCATTGGTCAGCCAGCACGCTGACCCCGCCTCCTCTCCCTCCCAGGCGTGGCCGTGATCCTCCGGGTGGCCGTCGATCAGACCGAACACCTCGCTCATGAGGGACGGGCCGAGGTCGAAGGTGAAGGTGTCTAGGGAGGTGAGGGAAGGAAGGGAGTCAGAGTAGGCGGTGATTTTGGGTTTGGGGTCGGAGGTCACGCTTGAGGCGGAGCAGGTGGATAAGATGGCGTCGCTGGGGTCGGTCAGAGAGCCGCGGTGGATGTTTGGGGAGCAGGAAGTGGGGAGGGAGATGGAAGGCTGCTGACGCTCAGAGCGGGAGAGACGAGGCAGAGTGACGAAACCAGACTCCAAACCTGAGGAGAAGACACAGATACCAACACATGAAACTCAGCAGGAGGTATTTCATCTAGAGGTGTGTCTTCTGTACTCAACTGTGTCATTCTACTTCAAAGAGGGTTGGCATTTCAGGAAATATGCTTATTACCTTTCTTGATAGGAAAGTTAGACGAAACAAATTGTGGTCTTGTTTCTTGGCTCAGCTTATTTCCGGCTTTATGAGTCTCTGCTGGTTGTCTGGCAACTTGACCACAGTGACAGCTTGATAACAAATGGTCGACCAATAGTCATTGTAGTTGAAGTAAAAAAAAAGTCTGTGTAAAACCACAACCTCAATTTTACTTGATGCGAGTAGGCGGATTTCATTTTTACCCTTTGCTCCCGTGGCTGGTGTGCTAAACCATGCTTATGCTGGTATAGAGCTTCTTATCTAACTCTCAGCAACAAAGCACACTTCCCAAAATTTCAAATTATTCCACTCAGTGTGTACAGAGGGAGACAAGCCCCAGAAAGAAACACCCAAATCAGCTTCAGACAAACAAGGCCCAAGGACAGATTAACTAAAAGGCAGCAGAGACCCAAACCCAAGTCCAGTTGATACATTTCAAATCTCAATGTCATATTTCAAGCACTAAATATGATTCAGATTGTCATGGAGTCACACTCTTAACATGGTTGATCAGTTCCAGCAGGGGGCATCGTAAACCCATCTGAGAACATCCTGTCTGACGTCGCCGACAAACCATATCCTGCATTGTGCTGAGTTGTTCTACTCTGCGAACAGTGAATCATTTACCCGACCCTGCCAGATCACTTAACAAGTCCCACACTAAGACTGCCGCCTTCATGACCCAAATGGTTAAAATTACCACAGCACTTCTCAAAGCCAGCCATAAAGGGCTGGAGGTTTTTCATACCAACCAAAGAAAACAGCGTCCGATTTCACAGATTAACACACTTTAACCAGAGAGCAAGAAAGACGTAATCAGTGAAACCAGCTTATGGAGGATTTAGTTGGATGAGAACTTGCAGACTCTCCCATCCGTGTGTCTCAAGAATAAGTAAAGCAGCTTGAGTTATCACTAGAAAAACAAGTTGCACATTATGTGATTTTTGTTGGAGATTTTAGATACGAAATGTCTTTAACAGCACACACAAACTCTTTGATATGAAACCGGGTGCCAGAATATGTTTAGCTTAGCTTAGCATAACGACTGGCGGAAAAAGGTTGACTTGGTTCTCTCTAGAGTAAATTTGATCAGCAAGTCAGATGTTTAAAAAGTTATAACTTGTCTGTTAAATATGTACAAAAAACACTGATGTGATTTGACAGGGGAGCTGTTTCCCCATTCCCAATGTTTATGCTAATGCTAAGCTAACCATCTGCCTGCTGAGTGGTCAAAATGTCAAACTGCCTCTTTGACTGACTGATATATGAAGAAAACGTTAGTGATAACGTGCAGTGACAACATTTACTTTCTTCTGTGTTACATTTACATTCACCAAACACACACACACACACACACACACACACACGCACACACACACACACACACACACTTGGGGGAGGTCAGATTGTATGAGCCATGACTGTGGTGTTAATGTGGGCCATACAAACAGCCACCAGACAGCCTGTTGCCAGCTCTGTCTGGATCTCTGTGTTATCAGTGCGAGCGCTGTTGATAATGAGCCAAGGTGATTCATAAGGACATCTGGGGTAAATCTCTCTTGATTATTGGATACAACTGATGGATGAGACAAACTGCAGCTCTGCAGATGGTTGCAACTTCAATGCAGTTTCCAGTTAACACTGGTTAAATCATTTGACCTTTGCTCATGCATTCGCTACAGTGACATTTAATTTAAAGGAAACATCTACTCTTAGTCTTCCATTTTGGGATTTGGTGGGGTACTTTTCTTAATCTTTGAATGGCCTGGCAAAAATAGATGACATGACATCATGTTGAGGAATTTCCTGTTAATGTTGGACTGATGGGGTAAGTCCCTCAGAATTAATGATTACAAGTTTATTTCACTGATTTAAATTCATCGCAAAAGACACATCTGAAAAATGTATGTCCAATATTCACTTCCCATTTTGTTCTGTTTTGGTCTCCACCAGTTCCTGAGGGAAATATTGGCTGGGTAAATGCTCCACTATGTTCACCAGCTAGTCGCTAACTTTGCCTCAGTTTAAAGATGTTAAAAACTTCCCTATAGATGAGGGAAAGCTGGGTACTAATTCTCTGTGGGTTATGAGCGACCACCATACTCACCATAAGAGCTTTTCTTTTCCTCGGGCGTGTTTTGAGAACTGGGGAAGAGCAATTTGGTGGTGGGGCTCCCATTAGGCATATCCACATCCAGCCTGGGAAGGGAGATGGCGTTCTTGATGATGGGAGAAATGGGGGGAGGTGGCGGTGACAGCTCCTTGGATGCTTCTCTGGGTCGGTTGTCAGAGCCCCTCCTAATTTGACGGAGCGTCCTGGAGAAGAACGCTCCGATCTTGTTGTCGGGGCTGGAGATAGATTCCGTTTCCGCGTTGTTCCCATTGGCCGTGCCGCCATGGTTGCTAAGGAATGAGGTGTCCCCGAACACATCGCCGCCGCGGCCCACATGCATGGTGTGGCGGAAATCACCCAGAGGTGGGCTGATCATGTCCAATGTGAGGTCGCCTTTGAAGCGACGCTTGCTATGGGAGTGAGTGACCAGACCTTTTAGGCCCGACAGCTTTTCTTGAAGATTCATGGTCAAAAGGCGTGAGTAAGTAATTCTTGAGAATTAGCTTGATGATCACCCTTAATCCCACTGAATGGCCAAACTGAACAAGCAAAGTTCAACTCTCTCCTCTTAGGTTTATGCCAAAAGAACGGACAGTTCAGCAGTCCAAAGTACAAACTTAAAAAATAGCTCTGAAAAGTTATTCCAAGATCTTGAAACTGTGTAATTTCTAGGGCCGAAATGTTGAACTCCAGGCCTGCAGCACCAAATAGTTCACTGGAATATTATCTCTGTTTATCATGTGCAGGCCAAACTCTGTCCCACTCTTTGTAGCTTGCTGTTATGCATAGCTGGCTGAATTAAACGGACATAAATTGAGGAGAACACTACAGTTCTGTTCCTGGAAGCAGCCGGGCCAGTTGGAGTGTGGTCAGGTCGCCTGGTTTCCCCCGCTTGCCTTAGGCCTTGGCTTTGTCGACATCAGCTCAGAAATAGGTCTCAGTCCAGCTGCAAACTGCTCTGCGGTCGCACCATGGAAACATCTATTGAGAGTAAAAACACAGAAAGAACATCTATCTTTAAAATGTAGACTGGGATGTACTTTATTTTGAAGGATGTTGATAGAAATAGATGACATTTGCAGTTTATTCTATGGAAGCTGAGATTCAGCGAGTGGTTCTCGGTGCTTTCCTTTTCAGTATGCCATATGTAGTTGTAAAGTAACCTCACTGCATTTTGGACAGATCTGTCTTTCCGCAGGTTTTTAGGATTCCACGTTCCAAGGGTCCGCTGGTCTGGAACCATCTAAATTTAGACCACAGTCACTCCTCTGTGCAACAAACCAAAGTCTGCTTCTTATCCATAAAATGGGACTTTCAGGGAATTCCTGCTTCCATTTTGTCCTGCTTTGTCTGGCGTGAAGGTTACACAGAGTTCATCTCACTTTTCACCGGGAAGACTTATCACGCTTTTTAAAGCGGCGCAGCAGCCCTCCTTCAACAGGCTTTATTTATAAACAGGCAAAATATGGTCTGCGAGATAGGAAGAAATAATGAAAATTTCCTGATAAGAAAATTACTTAAATACTATAAACTTTTAGTAATGTTAAACAGCCATGTACTTCCATCTGCTGTAGCATTACTGTATTATTATTACTGTATTATATGTTAATCACCGTTCAAATAATAGGACTTCACCCAGGACGTGCATAAAAAAGGTAACACTAATGTTTGCTAAGAAGTGTCAGTAATCGCAATTGCAATGCTGGTCAGTCAGAAACATTGGCATAATTAACCTTATTTTCCACTGCCTGTGTATTTCATATAGACAGTTGCAGCTTTTATTTAATACATATGTGTACAGTATAACGTATAGCAGTACTTGTGTATGATAAATAGTATTTGATTGATTTAAAAAACAGATAGCACTGGTTTATTACAGTTAGCTTCCATTGACAGTGACTCTTTTCCATGTCGTCTTTCTTTTTTTAGAGGTTAAATAAAAAAGTCTAAAGCTTTGTAATTCTTCTTACAGTCCATTTTAGTTATTTGACTAATAGAGTTATTAATTCATGCATCCAGTTATATTTCTGACCCGGCTGACAGTCTTTTACTGCCTTTGTCTCGGTTTTGGAGCTCTATACATGCTTAAGTCTGTAAGTCTGTAATGAAGGCAGACAAAAAATTGGCCTTTTCTCATGTGTTGTTCTTTGCCAGCAGAGTAATGGATATCCAATTCTAAAATATTTTGATAGCATAAGGCAGCCCTGACAAGGACCTCTGGTTCTCTTTAAAAGCTTTCCACTGCAGCAGCTAGATGTCGGCGGGCCTCCCACGCATGTACGGCCCCGTCTGGCTTCATTAATGACCTGCTATGGTTCAAGGGATGGGGGATTGCGTCAGGTCCAAGGCAGCCCTTCTAATTTGCTGCTGACCGCAGTCCCAGGCCCTCCGCTCCACTTCCCCTGGCTGGCGTTTTAAGAGGGGCATCTGGGAGCGGGGAGGGAGGAAACACGCCACATACCAGCACTGAGCAGAGCCATATCAAGGCTCAGGAAGGGACGCCAGGGACCAGTATACCGAGGTGTGATGTTGAATCTAATACTGCGTGAGCCTGCTGGGACCTTGTGCACATTCCCATGAACCGCGGTGAAGCGGCGTCAGGCCACCTCTGTGATTAGAAATCCCCAGTTACAGCGGTCACAAACACAATGGCTCTTCCCTATAAGGGCAAGAAAAACCTCACTTTAATTGATAACCTACAGCATTACAGGAAAGCACATGGGGCCATTAATTACTCTGTGTGCTTACGGAAAGCTCTGGTGTTTTGTCTTTGCCTGTAATCCCGTTAAAGACCTTTGACCACAGCTCAGAGGGGGTCGCTCCCTCCGAAACCGCTTATGTATCTGGACCCTCCGGGCAAAGCTCATTTTATCTGCACACATGCTTCTATCTTACTGAACTCTCCGTCCCTCCTCTCTGTGATCCTTCCTTGCACTTGCTCCTCTGTTTTCTGAGTTACACAAGGACCGCAGCCAGCACCCTCAGGCATCAGAAAATATGGCCCAAAAAGCACCACAAGGACAAAACCCAATATTTTGAGTCTTTAAAAGGTAATAAGTTTAATGCTATAATCCCAGTGGCAGCCTGCCTGCCTGCGTCTTGGATATCAGAAAAGGATAGGGCACCTCTCGACAGGAGGGACATGGACGTACCCTGGATTATCCTTTAATCCTTCATCATCTCCATTGCCCCTGGTAGGGCGCCTCTTTTTGGGCAAGGCCTGGCTGCTACCACCCTGGTCGGCTGCTCCACTGGCTCCGGTTCCTGTCAGAGAAGGAATAAAATACAAAATGAGCTCGAGGGAGGAAGAGAGAGAGTCGACTGAAACTGAAGCAAGGCAGGGTGAGAAGTGATGGAAGGAAGCAGCGGGTGAAAAAAAATTAGGCTTCATTTTCACAAAAAAAGGAGTGAAGGGGGAGGATGGCGAATCGGGAGAAGGAATGGAAGATGACAGGAATGGGGGCTGAAAGAAATGAGACAAAGAGGAAAGGTCAGATGAGGATAGGAAACGAGATGTGAGGGGAGGAGAGCAGAATGATAGAAGGGCGTCAGAGAGAAGAAAAATACAGGCTGAGGAAGAAATATCTCAGCTGAGACATAAAAGATTTCAGTGAATGGATCCAATCAGAGGAAAATGCAGTTTAGGAACACATATAATCAGCTTGGTCATCTTTGATATTGTCCTCATTAATAAGCATTACTGACAATTCCCAACATTTGTGCCGCTTTTGGCCCAACAAGCAGCAACTTCATGGCAATCCGTTCAATAGATTATTGGATGAAGAGCTTGCTGCTTCTCATATGTCCAATAGATTATTGGACAGATTACCATGAAGTTTTGCATACGTGGTTCTCAAAAGATTACGAGCTTCACATTTGTCATTTTCATTGAAATGTCTCAACAACCACTGGATGGATTGCCATGAAACGCAGTACGAGATGAACAGTAGTCATTTTTTCCGACCCCTTAAGTTTTTCTCTCGAACCATCATCAGGTGAACAAATTTGTTTTTGACCAAAAACCTGTAAAGCTAATGACATTCCCATCAGCCTCAGGTATTTTGCAAACTTAACTCAAAACACCACATGAAATTGCAGCAGACTCTTAGCCTGGGTGTCAAATCGTTTGTCTTTCAGTCTTGAGGCTTTTGATACTTGTCAGGTTTATCATGTTTGGGCATTTAGATGCTTTTTGCTTTTAACTTCTCTGACATTTTTGTTTTAAAAATTAAAAAATTGTGTAATCACTGGAGGCCGACGTGTTGTCCAATACTGAACACTCACACCAGACTGATCTGAACAGAGCCAATGGTGGTGAGAGATAACTCTATGAAAACAAGCAGCAACCTCAATGGCTGTGAACTGAAGCCAATGCAGAAGTGCCAAAAACTGTAATTCCTTGAACGTCCACTTGAGGCTGGCTACAGAACAAATCAACCCTCATAAGCCCCTATCTTTAAATGTCCAACTTCAGAGCAGAAATAAACATGTTTACAGCCTGGTGCAAAAAACTGTTTTGGTCTCTATAGCTAATTTCCCCGTTCATGACAGCTGTACTGAGGGTGAATTTCTATTAAACTCACCTGTTCAAACTGTATTAAGGTTTAAATTTTGCACAATTAACAGCATTAACACTTTGACAGGTAAGTGTCAGTACAGATAGCTTGTTTGAGCACCCAGGTCATTCAACCCGCCAATTTTTAGACTAGCCAGAAGGTGAGAGAGGCAGGATTGCCAACATGGCAACGGTCACACCCAGAAATCTTGCAACAAGACATCAGGTAGGCCAGACACAGTCAGTGTTGGTGAGACCAGTCTTTTCTGTTACATCCCCGGTTTGTGATAAAACCAGAGCATTCCTACTTCATCTCTCTGCTGCAGCTTTGAGTTGCTTTCTTTGGGTAACTCACCATTTAGGGGATTTCGGTGCATTCATACATCACAGACAGGCTCAATAAAATATTTCCATGTCACTATGTACAGTATTTGCTTGAGGTGGCTTTGCTGGATATAAACCAGCGTAACCACAGTCTAATAGGAGCCGTGTGTGTTGTATGTGTGTGTGTGTTTGTGTGTGTGTGTGTGTGCATACGTGTGCGTGTGTGTGTGTGTGTACGAATACATTCCTGAGCAGAGCATCGGTCGGTGGAGTCTTTCTCTCGATTACGACCATCAAACATCCCTCTTCTCAACCTCGGCGCTGATTGAAACCACGTTTCGGTCTGAACAATCTTCTTTTTTCTCTCTTCTCTTCTTTCCTCACTTTTTCTTTTTCTCAATTCTTCCCTCTCGTTTCTTTTCCATTCTTGTCTCGTAATATTTATTGTCCCTCGTTTTATCATCTCTCTTTCGTCCACCCCCCCCCTCACTCTACACTTTGTTTATTCCTACTCTTTCTTCTGCTCTTTCTCTTTTTCTGTCCTTGTTTTTCTCTTTAATTGCTCTCCTCTTCTTCTTCTTCTTTCTTCCTTTGCCTCTCTTTGACTGTGTCTTGACTGGCTCAGGAAGGCTGAAACAGCTGTTGGGCCCACACATGCACCCATTAATCTGTCTTTTTGATGACTTTAACTCAAAAGTGTTTACTCTGCCATAGTTTGTCTTGAGTAAAATCAGCAAATGGACTTTGTGTTCCATCTCTCCCCTCTCTTCTCATGTCCTTCACTCACTAACCCCGCTAACCAGGTGAACAAACATACAAGATAAGGCCACATTTTTTAAGGCTCACCCTTTGACTTTCAATTACGTTCCTATTTTCACCGTCCGTGCACAGTCTGAATCCAAGCAAAACACGGCTACACTTCCTCCTCAGCCAAGAAAACATTTTCATGCTTCAACAAATATCCATACTCTCCGAGGCTCCCTGCTTCCTGTATCTGCTGGAACTGGCGGTCCCAATTTGCCCTCTTTGTTGCCTCTCTTTTTTGGTTTTAATCTCTTCTGCACTCCTAAACAAACTTGTCTCTTTTCTTTTCACTTTCTTCACGCACACACACGCCTCCTCTCTCTTCACCTGCCACATTACAGGTCTTTAAAGAAAGTCAGTTTACCTGTTAAGTGATGCACCTGACTGATATTTTCCAATTTTAGCTTATAAGCCGAGATGATATAAAAACAGTGTCACCATTACATGTTTTGTCCACCAGAGAGCAGTGACAAGTTTATTTGTTTGCAGCCAGCTCTATACATATCACGGTCTTTAAAGGATGTGCTAAAATGTTTATTTAAAGGTGATGGTAGACTGCCGGCTGCCTGTTTCTCTGCTTCTAGCCTTTGTGCTAAGCTAAGCACCCCCTGGGTGTAGTTGCATATTTACGCTGCAGACATAAGAGTAATATTGATCTTGATCTAACTCTCTGACCGAAAGCAAATATTTCACAACACGTCCAACTCTTGGTTTAACCTTGTCAATATCAGTATCAGCCTAAAAAACTCCCTGAGGCTCTCGTGTTAAATGCTCCATACTCCAGACTTTAAACTTTCCTCTTACATTTTCTTGTCAATGCTCTTAATGCTTAAACCGACAACACACAACTTACTGCGAGATTCATAATGAAGTTTTAAATCGTATGGTTTCAGGAGGAAAAGAGAGAGGTGGAGACGGAGCCAGAGCTGGGGAAACTTTACAATCGTCCACATCAATCATCATCTGAAAAGTTCACATGCAGTCAAAGTTTGGACAGCAGCCAATCAACAAACAGACCTCAGCCTATCCCAGTTTTTCAAAGTAAAAATCACTGTGGCTTGGTCAAAAGAAAAAAAAGGTCCTCTGTTCTCCCCGGCACTAAATCTGTTTACTGGAATATCTGAAGTGAGTTTTAAAACTATGATAACTGCAAGTTTGTGAACAAGATCTGGGAGTCCACATTTCCCTCCCCACAGCTGACAGCAGGGACCAGCTGGCTGTTGATGGATAAGTCAACCAGTGTCAGTCTCTTAAAAACTGGGTGTCATCCTTCGTGAGTTGTGACCATTTGGCGACGGCAGAGCATGATGGAGCAGTTTTCCAGACATCATCACGTGTGGCAGAAGAAAAAAAAAAGATGAAGAAAGAAGAAAAACGCCAGAGATCCCCGTGGTGAGAAAACAAACACAGCAGCTGGATTCAAAGTTCGCACCTTTGCTGCTGACCCTTTTCCTGGGTGGTTGCGTCAATGACACCCAAAGGTCACAAAGAGTCCCCCTTGGAGGAATGTAGAGCTCAGGTAAAAAAAAAAAAAAAAGGGAACACAGGGAACGTCTGTACTCATTTACTTAATCAAATGCTTTGTACCGTATCATTAGGGTAAATCATATGAGGGGGACGTACAGGAAACATGTTACACGCATGTGTTAATCATCTGCTGCTGGCTGAGCTGAGCGCGTACAGGAGGCCGACATAGAAATATCAAAGCAAAGCACTCGTGGAGGATACACTGCACGCCTACTCTGGGGAGAATAAGTCGGGGGGGGGGGCTCCTGAAAAAGTCACACAGCATGCAGATCCACAGTCAGCGAGGCTGAATTCATCCCATTTATTGGATTTTGTGTTATCACTGAAATGAGCTGAATTTTTATTGATCACCACTGTGTGTGTTTGTTTTCTGTCAGGCCAACGAGCTCTTCAATCAATGTGTTGGTGTGTGTGTGTGTGTGTGTGTGTGTGTGGTATTTCACATGGTGGCCTCCCTTGTGGCTTGCTGGCAGGGTGTAAGGGTCAGAAGGCCACTGCCCCCAAACTTGTAATGAGTCCAACACTGTGCTGTCTCTATAATTAAAACACCTCAAGGGCAACCAACTTCAACTTCACCATGTCACGTTGCACCAAATCATCTCGGTAATGTCAGCGACATGAGCATGAAAATTGATAGCATATGTCGTGTAACGGCTGTAATTACAAGGCAAAGTGATAAGAAATCAAAGCGGAGTTTGTTCTGACCAAGAGCTCAGTGGTGAAATAGTAATGATATACTGCTGTTGTTGCTGCTGCTGCTGCTGCTGAATATAAATATGTTACACAGAGGATTGAGTTTCACGTCTGACATCTGAGAAAGGACTCACAGCGTTAAAACAACGCACAGACCAGCGTTAAACAGTAGGACCATTAACACCATGTCTGATAACAGCTTAGTTTCAGTCAACATTTTTACAAGTCTTAATGGTATTTCCTTATCTGAAACTAAACCTCTGATGTTTGCTTTCTTTCTTTCTCTGGTCAGCAGGAGTTTTTTCTCTCTCTGAACTATTAATTCATCTGTATTTTTTTTTTTTTTTTTTTACAGTGGAAAAAGAAAAATTGTTCTCCAAACAGTAGTAAGTTTTGGATATCACAGAAAACACTTGAAATGTTATAGAAAACTTATATAGTTATATTATAGAATATATGTATATACACAAATAAACTCAATACTCAATATGCACCAAAAAAGTCAGTGTTTTAAATACAAACACACACACACACACACATATATATATATATATATATATATATATATATATATGCGTTTAAGCCCATTTTAAGCACATTGAACTTCTCAGACACAGACTTACTGTGTCTTTAACGTTAAAATTGAACATCAACTCACCAGAAAAAACTGCGACACGATGAACAGGAGACTGGCTGACTCCGGTTTAATTATCTTCCCAATAAAAAAAAAAAAAGAGTTTCGTTTCTTTTGCTCCGAGAGAGCCGCCGCTGCAGCCGGACCGTCCCGCTGGTGCGCCGGGTGTGTGGAGCGGCGCAGCCCGGAGGTTGAGGAAAGGGGCGGGTCGTACATCAAATACCAATGAAACCATCAGAGGGCCACACCGGGAGCTCCCACACACCGCCTCACTTCAATTTGATGTCTCCCTACAACATGACAACTGTCAACACGCTTTGGGCCATAAATAAACATATAGAGTAACAAGTCTGTTTTATTTATTTATTGGTTTTTGTAACTAGGGGGCGCTGTAACATGACCTTGAAATGTCAAACTTTCTTCCTTTTTATTTATTTATTTATTTTTTTACATATTTATGAACGCACAAATTGGGGTGTGATAACCTCCATGTTTTATATGAGTCAGAAAAAAGAATTTGAGTCTCTCAAGTGTTCATCATCAGACTTTATCAGCTGAGTATCTGCTGACGTTCAGCTAGAGGGAAACACATAATTATGAAATTGATGACTCATCGCCCGAATCTCCAATAACTAACCACATGTTCATGTGAATTTGAACCCAAATCCCATAACTGTGGCCCTCGCTGACAGATTTTATGCAGTGAAACTGGAACTTTTAGTATAAACAGCCATATTAATATGAGCGGTTCTACTTTTCAGAGGTTGGACATGTTGGGGAGTACACGAGGATAGACTGATACTGCTATCATAGAATAAAGATAGCAAAATCTGCCTCCCAGCATCTCCTGGGCCTAGAGCCCACTAATGAACATTTTATAATGAATTAATTCATTTCACTTGAAAAGGCCAATACCATCAACTAAATATGTTTAAATTAGCACAGCAGACGGATTAGTTAACTCTTGTCTGTCTGTTGCTGCATTGTGATTGGGCACAATGGACACCGACTGGAGGAGTGGGACGGAGTGGGAGAAATAGGAAAAAGAAATGGGGTGGGCTGGAAGTTAGCAGGGTATTTAGAGGACTGTCGGAAGTGGCACGGTTGAGGTGTGGTTCTGGTGCTGAAATGCCTGCTGATAGTTTCATTTGTTTAATCTGCAGGCTTACAAAAACCACAATGTAAAAGTGACACGTGGTTTTCCCAGGGAATACTGTATCTGCTCTAGACCAATATTTCTTTAGTGGAAAGCAAATTTTGTTTGCTATCGAATGTATAACTGTTACTCTAAACTGCTAAATCACAGTACAGTAGCTGTAAATGTTTTCATTAGGATATATACTATATATGCTGTTAAATCTTTATCAGTTCTTGTTTTAAAGGTTGTTAGAAATCCACATTTTTCTCACATTGTAGCCTGAAAAGTGTACTAAGGGCAGTTTTGCATGTTGCAAGTAAATGTTTGAAAACTGAACTGAAATCCTGAGAAAGATGACGTCAGTTTTCTCATGACGTGATGTGATGAGGAAACCAGAAAACCAGATCAAGTCTAGTGAGTCACTGGACAAATGGCATACTAACTGCTGTTTATTGCTCAGTTTGGAGTGTTCAAACATGAAACAAACACAGTAAATCTACAATATAGCGTTTTCATCGGAGGGATAAGTTGATTTTCCTCTGCTGTAGATCCATTTTGAGGTTTCAAAATCTCAGCGGGTTCGGCTTTAAACTTCGGTTAAATGAACTGCTTAATAAGTGACTGCTGCAATATTTCATCCAACACTCAGAGAACAACAGCCGTCCGACGTGTAGCCCCATAAAGTGCACATGCCAGTGGTCCCACGCTGACCTGTCCAACAGGAAACAGAGCCTTATCAACAGGAACAGAAGCATCCTCACCCCGTCCTCAAAGGCTTCTAACAGGTCTGTCTGTCGTTAAAGCTCCGAGGTGGCCTCTAACTTGGCCGGCGTACACCGCGACTGATCATACCACAGCCACATGCCACCTCTTAGTGCTTCAGCACTTTCCTGCTGACCCCGACGCCCTTGGTACCAGACACGCACACATACGAGCACACACAAACACACACACTTACGAGCTCACACGTAGGCAGGCGGAAGTAAACACAATGACACACAACTGGGAAAACCACCATCCTTCACTCAACCTAAGACAACACCCTTCCTCATCTCAGCTCAAAGATTTTTTTAAAGGTCCAGTGTGTAACATTTAAAGGGGTCTACCAAAAGAAATGAATATAATATTGATAACTATGTTTTCATTAGTGAATAATCACCTAAAAATAAGAATTGTTATGTTCATGTTACCTTAAAATTAGCTTTTTATACCTATGTGTATACAGAGGGGGTCCTCTTCCATGGAGTCCGCCATGATTAGACAAAACAAGTGTGTTTACTTGGTACTGATTGTTCCAGGGTGCCTGCATGCTTCTTCACTTGGGTCAACAAGGTTTGTTTATGATCCAGTCGGGATCGACTTTTTCTGAGGATTCCGCCTTCAACTGTGTTCAGGATGACTCATTTAAGTGTTTAATCCACCTCCTCATTACAGCATCAGCTATAGCTTCAGAGTTTGTTTAGTGACAAAGGAGCTGAATGTCCTTTAAACACAGACACTGTTTAATACCCGGCTCTAATCTGGAGGGCATCTGAAGGATTAGTCTGTGTGTGTGTGCATTCCATGCCCGTGTGTGTCAAACAGCATGTCTGTATTTGGTCTGTCTTGTCTCCAGCTACCACCTATGCCCACACTTCCCGGGCATCAAGTGCTGGCACCGCTGCTCCACCTTTACTGTAGCTCCAACAGACATTCATTTAACACACGCCAGTGACCAGGCTGCACGGCGCTTTCAGTACGTTTACAAGGTTACATTCACTTTGGGTGTTTGTTGACCAAATTTCCAGGCTTGTTTGGCAGAGTTGGAGAAAACGTTGGAGTCCAGTTTCCGTTCACAATCAACAAGCTCTTTTCCTTAAAGCAACACTGTGTAGAAATTTGTATTTTTGTGATTTTGCTCCCCTAGATTTAGAGTGCCACTGTGGTAAATATGGACAGCTATGATTACATTACTTATAATCAAAAACTAGCGAGTCGATGACTTTGCTAATGAAACAAGATGAAACCTTGTCGATGTGTTTGTGGCTTGTACTGTCCACAAGTCTCTTCTGGGCTACTGTAGAAACTCAAAGGAAGGCATCTGTAGATATAAAAAGGCTCATTGTAAGGTAACAAGCACAAAACAGTTCTTATTTATTTATGCAATAATGAAAGAACATGCATACTTTATTCAATGTCTGCCATATTCTGTACATAGAGCTCCTAGATTCGACACAGTGGACCTTTAGCATTACAGGTTTAGGCTATAGACAGTATCTAATCTATGTTTTTGTCCTTTTGTTTTGTTCAACTTTCTTTTTGTAGATTTTATAGATGTTTTCCTGTCCTGTGTTCCAGGCTTTGGTTCCACGATGAACTCAATCCAACCTTGTACTCCGAAATGCGAAAATGTTTGGATGCCTGAGAAATTACGGTGACCAGGGGGGTGCTTTTACGGTTGTCTTGGTAATAGGCCTATATTTGAAGTGTTTGTGTAGTAAATTGCACAGGGTCCTGTTGTAACAGTGGTGTACGTTCTCATTAGGTCATGATTCCTTTGCTGAAATATGTCCGCTGCATGTAATTGTTAATCAGTGCTTTTTGACTGCTGTTATCTTAGCTGATATGTTATCTGCGCTGATTTCAGCATTGGAGCCCTCAAAGCTTTCAGATCAGATTACAGCTAAAAAAAAAATGTAAGAGTTATGTAGTAGCTAATAGCATAATGATTTTTAATTGTCTGTCACTTATTCTCCTGCCGACTCCTTGGTGTTCTCCAGTCCTCTCCTATCTGTCTAAACCACTTTGTTACTCATGCGTTTGAAGCACTGTTTGAAATGTCTTGACTTTACACTCAAGTAGATTTATTCTTACAGTACACCTCTGTTTGGACCTGTTGGTTGTCTTGATTTTAAGGCCACTCGTGTCCATTGCTGTGAGAAGAAAAATATTATTTTTGTATATCTGTCAAAAACTGTAATTTGTTTTGTTTTTTAGCCCGGTTCCCAAGCATCTCATCTCTCTTCTGTCTCCCTTTTTTATTTCTTTTGCACAATCTCAAATCCTCCTGTCTATCTCTCTCTCTCTCTGTTCCTGTTTTTCCCCTCCTCTCTCTCCCAGGCTTTCCTTGCATCCCCTCTCCTCTTTCCCCTTCACTCCATCCCAAGATAAACAACCTCTGTTCTGAGGCATGTCAGCTATTTGTTCAAAAAAGCTCACAAGTTTTTGGATGTCGTTCAGATCTCGGTCTCCGAAGGGAGGCGAGATTACAAATTTAGTGCTTTTTCACAATCTCTCCCTCTGTTTTTCATTTTTCTTGGTCTACGCTATTCATTTTTTTCCTTCCAACTCTCTCACGAGTTGTACAGCTCTCACTCGAAACAGTGAGTTATGTCGGTTTCAGCACCCCGCCACCTTTGTGCTCAACCTTACGTTCTTCCTATTCCAACCAGTTTGACCGTTTAGAGTCCTCATAGTCCTGTCTTGTTTATTAAACGCTGATTTATCTTATGTCTGGAACTTTCATCACTCTTCTCTGATTAACACACGAGGGAAGAACCGAACACCGGTTCTCATGCCTCTGAGCAGCCCGTGTCAAGCTCCTTTGACAGGCCACACAAACATACAACACACACTCGAGTGACTCTGTGGCAAAGCACTCCCAGTTTGGCATTTGCTTATCATCGAGTTGTTTGTAAAAAAGCTATTTCAGTGTAATGACCTGAAGTGGACGTTTCTCTGATGACAAGGATGTGTGTAAGTGTGCGCGCGTGTGTGTGTGTCTGTTTATACAGTGGGAGTCCGTGTGGTGAGATAAAACCAAGAACATTTAAAGTATTCCTCTATTTTTCAGCTCGCACACTTTTCCTTGTGTGGTCTGCAGAAATGCAGTTGTGTTGCATGTTTGTCTGCCAGCGAAATTATTTTAAATTCAATATTTAGAATCACCACAAATTACATCTTTTCTTTGTCTTTTTGATCTCAGTGTTTAGCCTTGTTTCTCAAAGGTCTTTCTCCTACTTCACAATGTGTGTGTGTGTGTGTGCGTTTCCCCCCTACAGTACATGCTCAGGTGACTTGTGACAAACACCCTCGCACCCAGTGACGCATGGCCAATGATGTGCACTAACACAGATACAAAGATAGTCCCACATTGTCATTTTATCCCATGAAAACACACTCACTAACCTGCCAGTGACACACACTGAGCTCTGCTTCTTTTTATAGCCCAATGCAGACGCACACACACACACACATATGCACAAGAACACAGCGGCTGTGTTTAGACTAGGCCACCATTCCTATAAGGAGATACAGATCACTGTTTTGCTTTCCCGAGCATGATGAAGGGGTAATTATATCTAACCAGATGGAAAACAACTGAGAGAGGGCGAAGGAGAGAGAGTGATGAGGAAAGAGCGAGGGGGCTGTTGGACGGACCCACAGTTTGTTTTTAGTGTCAGATCTTTCCCCTATGGCTACCAGCGGTAGCGACTCATGGTGAAAAATACATCGATGTGTTTGCGTCCAAAATCAACCCCTGAGCCTGCCTCATGAGGAGTCGTGTGACGACAAGTGTCTGACGTGCTTGTTAACCCCTTGTTGGGATCCACTTTGTGTCTGAGAGTCACGTCTATGGACGTTGCATGCCTGGCCTCAGCCAATTTGTCTGTGGTTTGTCGACTTTGTGAATCTTCCGAGTGGTGTCTGGAAGTGGGAAGAGTCATCCGTGATCTCCGTCAGCTGGTGTGGTGCAAACAATGTGCTGAAGCAGCCGCCAGCTAACACGAGTCACAGCAATTGTTGACCTTTTAAACCCTGAAGAATCAAAGCGGAATCGCACGTCATCGGTATTTATGAAATTTACCAAACCCCTCCTTTGAACCGCTAATGTCCACTCATAGCTTAGCAACTATAACTAGGGAACCACAGGCCGGCCAGGCTTTAGATTATTCCACAAGTTTAAGTGGTGTGGATGGGGCTGCACATACATAAGAAATTCATGAAACAATATGTCTATCTGCTCCAACAAAGGCTACAAATGTTAGCATGTCCGGCGAATTAGCTACAGTATGCAGTAAGTTGAATGTTTAGTTGATCCAAAGTGTAAACACAGTCTGATACAGTTTATTGATGCAGTAGCAGGTGGAGAAAAAGGGAATCCAATAGCGGGTGCAGAGCTGGTCGTGGCAGAAGCCCACAGAACAAAAATGGAGACGAAACAGAGCCGGACGTGGCTGTCGGGTGGAAGCACAGGGAGATCAAAGTTAAACAAAGCAACAAACGAGACGCCAAAACTTGCAGAGAGTTGGTTACCGCAGCGTCGTTACCACAAAAGTAGACTGGACAATCTGATGGAGACTTGGAGTTTGAATCAAAATACTGCAGGGGCTGATTGGTTGATGAGGAACAGGTGTTGTGGGGATCTGGCAGGTGAGCGGAAAAACCGGAGGCCATGACACACAGGGAAAACAAATAAGGGGAAAACACTGGGAACTGGGAGGCAGGCAGCCTCCTCATAACACACTATTTTCCCACTGTGTGGAAGCCAGTCCTGGATGCTATCAGGTTATCATGTTAGCTATGTTCCACTGTTTATTGGATTTGGGGGAGTTTAACACTTGAGCAACCTCAGCCAAACCCAAAATAGCTTTAAGTTTGTCCAACACATTGATTAGTCCTCGAAGCATTTTCTCTTGTAACATTGTATAAAGTACTGTTTGTGAAAAATGTGAATGAAAGGGTAAAAAGAATGTTTGTCTTGCATGTCCAAGTGTAGAAATTAAGCAGCCAAAAAGGTTATGCTATAATGAAATTAGTCTGATAAGACTATGGTGCATATACCGCCACACCTTAGAGTTTTAAGGGGTGGCTGTGGCCTAGGTCATATAGCAGGGTGAACGTAGTATGCTTACGATAGAAAATGGTATGTCATTCCTGATGCATCATGGATGAATGTGTATGAAGTGTATGAATGTGTGGGTGAAGTACTTGGGATAAGGTACACCACAATATGTATCCATCAAATGACTCACACTGGGTTCTCATTTTAAAACAACTGGAAACATTAAAAAGTCAGCCAAAGACAGTGTGTTCAACAAATTCATGGAACTATCATCCATCTGTCCATCCACCCACTTTCTTCCACTTGCTTAGAGCCAAGTTGTAGTGGCAGCTACTTCAACTGGGTCCTTTCCATGCAAAGGGCTTTCCTTTCGATGACTTTACTCTGAGATCCCCCCAGATGTCTAAGCTCCTTGCCCTATCTCTAAGGGTGAGCCCAGTATTCCACTATTTTTCAGCAGACCAAGACCTCTAACTCAGCTACAGACCTCTTCAGTACACGCTGGAGATAAAGGTCTGTTGAAGCCAACAGAATAACATCATCTGCAAAGTGGAGGGAAGCAATTGTGAGGTCCACAACCCAAACCCAAAGTACTCCAACACCCACTGTTTATGGACTGGATCGTTTGTACCAACAGAACTGGTAGCCGATACTCCCACCATACTGCCCACAGGACTCCCAAGGTGACATGGTCATAAGCCCTCCTCCATGACTCACCTAACAACCTTGCAAGGATTAAGGGATACTTCACTGTTCCATGACAAAGACAAAATAGGCGTTACTCCTTGGTGGGGACGGGAGGTTGAGCAGTGTTTTACCACAATAACTGATGCACACCCTCCATTCCCGTTTTTTGAAATATCTGTAATTTGTCAGCTACAGCTGATAACATCAGCTAGCAACAGCTGTCATTCAGCCAGCAAAATCCATGATTGTTGGGTAGAAAGGAGAAGGTGGTTTTGTCTACTTCTGTTTAAAATTGTTTAAAAAGTAACCAAGAATGTTGGGCTCTAAATGTACCGCTATTAGTGCTGTAAACTGTGTGGAAGAAGGGAAATGTGCCGTGAGAGAACGGACGAGTTGACAGGAATAAGAACGGTAACTGAGCGGTGTGGGGCTTAGCAAACAGCCAATTCAAAGCACCTTATGTCAAAGTGAGATCTAAAAGGCTGATTGAGGAGGAAACACAGAATGAGGGAGGCTTGAGGAGAAGAGGAGGAGGATGTGAAGGGCGTGCGGAGGTGTGTTGAAACAGGATGAATATTTCACAGACAGAACGTGGGGATGTCTTTCCAGGAAATTACTTTCACACAGTACAAACGGCTGCCAGATACGCTGGAACCATTTCCAGCATCACAAGCCCAAAAAAAATTCAACCAATTACCAAAGTAATTTTCAAAGAAATCATTGCCGAGCCAGCCACAAACTGTAATGTATTTTCATTTGAGACTAGAGACATTTTCAGGTAATGAACAACAGCCCTATGAAATTATAAGTAATGGTTTGGAAAAAGGTCTCCCTCCCAAATTGTACAGCCACATTAGAGAGTTATGTACTGTATATAATGTGTGTACTTACAGGAATAGTTGTGTTTTGGGTGAATTATATTCTGTTGCCACTACTTGATTGTATAAACATGCATGGATTAAACTGAAACAGGCCAATCCCAGTGTTCAGCATACCATGAAAAATACAGGCTGAGACATTAAAATGGCAGACATGACTTACTTTTACTAGTAAAGTAGGGAAAGAGTAAACCCTCTCCCCTAAATCCAGCTATGCTTTTAAGTGTCCCAGTGTCCTTTGTGTGAGTTTTGGACACTGAAGCAGACAATCTGCCTGCCAATAGACTTTTATAAAGCACAAATTCTCACTTTCAAACAAAACCAAACTTAATTAAATTCAAATTCTCAGTCTAAGTAATATCCTCTTTTTTATCGCAGGGGTGTACATTAAAACAGGAATTGAGTACCAGTTAGTAAATCCTGTTTCTGCGACGTGATCTGCTCCCCAGAGGCCAGACTGGTTTAAATTAGGCCTCTCCAACCTTCAGCGGCCCGTCCGCTAATTTGACTCCTAGAATAACAGCAGCTACTGTGTTTTTCAGGAGTCTGGAACCGAAACGTCTGTCTAGGGAGTCTGCAGTGGACACAGGTGCTGGCTCTCTCTCTCTCTCCTTCTCTCTGTTCCTCCAGGATTTTGGTTGAATTATGCGTTCAGGAGGGACTGTTTTACTATTTTGCTGAAAAATGTCCCAAATGTCTTGTTTTCATCAAGTGTGTTTCCTGAACCAATCATTGCTCTCCAGTCTGTCTGTGGATTTGGCAGCACACGTGTGTGTTTGTCCATGTGTGCTCATGTGGATGTGGAGTGTTATGTTTGGTATACGTGTCGTGTAAATGTATGCAACAGAGTATGTCTGCTGGTTACAGATGACCATTTTCCAACTTTTTTTGGGATCCTAAAATAAATGTTCAGTTCATTTCAATTTGAAGACAGGAGATTTTGAATACATACAGTACATGTCTGTACCAGAAAATATTCATTCAGTCAGGTCATCTCTTCATCTTTAGGAAAGTATGTAAAGCTGCCATAATGCAGACCCAGAAAACCTTGGCCTGTTGCATACACAAATACACACACACGTGCACAGTCCGTAAGTCCACTGAGCACGCAGTACATGAACAGAGCTGATCAAAGGAGAGTCCAGTCATGATTGTGGACTTCAAAAGGCTCAATGCTCAGCTCCAACCGTGCAGGCATTGTTGACACAAAGACACGCATGCACTTACAGATGTGACGTGGCTCAGTTGATACCAACTGCAAAGTTTATTCATATACAGTAAATGTAGACTCTGACAACAGACAGAGGTGATAGAGAGGAATACCTGATCATCTCATTCAACCCAAATTAACAATCTTACAATGGATCGATTGGAATTTCACATTGATTTCCATAATATTGTACATTTGTGTAATTTTTTTACTACTAGTACTAAATACACACTAAAAGCTCTTAGTGGTCCAACATAAAGGACATCATAAAAATATGATTCATATACTTTTTTGAGAATGAGAAGGTCAATGCCTCTCTTATGTTTGTACACTAAATAGAAGCCACAAGCAGTAGCTGGCTAGCTTAGCTTAGCATAAATACTTGAGGTAAATTTGAGGTAAAATCCACCTACCAAAACATTTCAAACTCACATTAACTGTGTTGGCCAAATAAGTAACATGACAAATGGCACATCAATAACCCACGTCATTTTTTACACATTTTGTTCAGATGAATCAGATCTAATATGTAAATTAATGAGCTTTAGAAATTGTGGGAAGCTGTTTTTTAGCCTTATACAGAGCCAGGCTAGTTGTTTCTCCCATTTTTGGTCTTTATGCTAAGCTAAGTCAATCAGCTGTTGGAAGTAGCTTCCTTAGCTTTTTCCCGTAGCTTTTTAGTGCAAAAGCAAGATCAAGTCATATCAATCTTCATACAGTATATTCCACAGATCAGTATGTGAACTCAGTAGATACCGCACTGATTTCACAAACAGTGTTTCATGAGCCAACTCGGTGCCTTGCCTGAGGTCCACAAGATAGTCCAGATAATCTCAGATAAAGGTTTGTATTCACACCAAGCATGTCTGGAGCGATTCATTCAAAATCCTCCATGTTACCTCCCTCTAGTTCACGTTGTCAAGGTGAGGATGAAGTCATTCAAACTCAGCTGGCACAAACAAGCACATGATGAGACACCTGATGTTCCCAGAAGAAGTCAGCTGTTGTAAGGTCAGATTTATGTCATCCCTACTTGGTCTAAAGCTATAGACTCTTTATGTAGTAGTTTTCTGTGAAGAGAATTAAGGTGGCATTTACTTTTTAAACCCATGCTGCTGGAAACGAGAGCGGTTAACTATGCACCCACACCAAAAATGTGAGTCCACTTTCCCACCAAAGTAAACCAACACACTAATCACACTGTATTTGATATACTATAAACCATGTTGGAAATCCCCACCATTCCTGGTTTAGTTTTTCAAACCCCAACCTTTCTGTGCTCCACCCTCCACCCCTCACCACCTCACTCCACATTGACACACATCTGGGTGCGCATATGCATACTGTACATGTGGACCTCTTGCGTTTCTCAAACTGGGATGCGACGCTGATTAGCTTCCTGGCAGGAACGCTACCACCCACACCCAGAGTCGATGCCGGGGTTCCTTCTGGAGGGCCCGACAGTTGGTGGAGAGCTGTAGCCGCTGCTGTTTGTTTGCACTGTGTCCTAATTTCCGTGAATTCTGACCTGACAGGAAGCGTGGAGGGGAGACGGGACAATAGGCTATTGTAAGAGCGCACTTTATGTCCATGCAAGTCTAAAACAGGAAAACGCACTGAGACGGGCACATGCATACACACACCCTAACATGCACAAACACAGAGACTCCAGCAAAGACCATCATGTTCCCTGTCCTATTTCTTTATCACGCACATGCACTTTTTTGAGAATATTTTATTGACTGTACAAGTTAAACCCCGATCTTACCTTTAAGTAGCCCAAACCCTAAATGTACCGCTTTCCAAAGTGAGAAGAAGGAAAACGTTCTCATGATGCTGGAGTTTGTCCACTCATTCATCTTACACAGATATATATATCTACTCAAAGTTCGTGGAAATGTGTTTGGTGAAGGTGTGTACATACTTAAAGTAACACAAACACAACTGTGTACACACTTCACAGCATATTTTAAAGAATAAAGGTGCCTGATAAGTGCCTGATGTTTATGAACCTTAATTTGACCCCAGTAAGTTCTTCTTTTCTTTGGTGTAAGAGCCTCCAGAATTATCATTAGATCGTGACCAAACAGTGAAGTATGGATGTATTAATGAAAGCTGGACACAGTGTTGAAAGTGGGACTCCATTCATCTTTATGGAAACTGCTCAGAGGTGCATGAAGCCAAAAATGTTTGATAGATTACACAGATCTACCTGGAACAGAGTTCCGCCAACTGAGCCAGCTAACAGCTAGTCCTCTGGTAAAATGGGGATAAAATGCTTAAATTGTGCAGCTGGATCAAATTCTTAATCATTTCGCAGGGGGTTGTGAAGTTTAAAAAAAAATGTGCCTACCTTTTTCACAGCTGCTTCTTACATAATGAAAGCTTATGGGGAAAGGTATTTTTGGGTGACTGTGCTGACCATTACTGTCATTTGAGCACGATGTCAAATTGGCTTCAAAGTCTGGAGCCCTTCCTGGGGGGTTCAACTGAAGTCTGTTTGTTATAGCAACGTGACAAGAAGTGCAAGTTTCTGAACCAAATTATTTTTCTGTGCAAGAGCAAAGTGCAAAAAATGGTTTCATCTGTGAAAAAAAATCAATAGAAAAATGTCACCTCACCATTGTTTATTGTGAGCAACTTGCAACTGGTTGCTGAGCAGCACAGATTTCGTCGAGCTATTATACTAAGATAAGATAAAGCTGATATCTGCAAGTCTCTGCAAACCACAGGTGGACTAATAGCTGACAACCCATGAAAGAGGAAAATCTAAATTTATTTGGATGAACTTCCTTTAAAGGTCTAGTGTGTCAGATTTAAGAGTCCCTAGCTACAGAATATGGTAGAAATGGAATAAAATATGCATAACTATGTTTTTATTAGTGTCAAATCGCTTGAAAATAAGATTACACCTTTGTTACCTTACAATGAGACTTTTATATCTACAGTTGGAGTGCAGCAGAGGCACCGGTTTCTACAGAAGTCCAAAATGGATCAACTAAACACTGACTCTAAATAGGAAATTTCAGTGAATGAATCTAAAAACTTTTCATGGACCTCTTGGCAGATTCCCATCTAGTCTAGACATTCCTCACGCTGCTTTTTTCTAAACATCCAAAACCACCTCAATGTGCACACGTATAGAGGTTGGGCTGTCCTGACCACCATATCCATGTCTCAGCCTGTGACCTCGGCCATGTCACCTTTCAGGTTAGCTGAGAGATGATCTATGGATTCACATGGGCTTTCAAAAGACGCAAAGGAAGGGTAAGATGTAGAGGAAGGGAGGCTATTTACAGACTGGTGGTATGTGGCAGAGCAATGTCGTTTTCTCTGCCGCATGTGTGGCTGAGTGTATGGATTCTCTCGTCAAATCCTGTGAATCTGAAGGTGTGACAACAGAGACGCTTATATAAACTGTACCATGTGTTTACTTAGTTCAGTTAATCCATTGGATGGTGATGTCCAAGGCCCCCGATAGAGCAGAGGTCGGGACAGGAGTGTGTGAGTGTTTTTGTGCCATGAGGAATGTCAATGTCTGACCTTTGTGCTCTTTGCGTATGGATGACTGACCTGGAAGACTGACCCGTGTGTGCGGGCTTCACTCTTTCTCTCTCTCACATGAACACATACACACCAGATATGCCTCTTTTCTAAAGTGTGAACAAAAACATGCAAACCAAAAAACATGCAGTACATGCTGTCTGGGTATTCTGACACATTTGTCAACAAGTGGTTGCTGATCTAAGGCAGTCTGTGCCGGGCGGCGGTGTCAGTGAGATTTCGCCCACCTCACTGTAATTAGTTCTCAATATGTTTGGTTGAGTGGCATCTAAATAACAGTGAGCGTAGCTGCAGCGGTGAGTTCGTAAGTGTGAAAATAGCAGTGTGTGCCGAGAGACTGCTGCTTGAAGTTTCTATTCCAGTATGATGAGGATAAACAGGTTTAAGAGGAGGGTATTTTTGTCACATTCTTGGTTTTTGTTATTGCTTTGCAGTTCATTGTGATGGCATTTCTGTTTGGGAAAAGTACTAGTAAACGAACAAGGCAGAAAACTGGTGCTCTCACATTTTGAAGTACCAATAGCAGAATTGACGGGAAGTTTCTGGACAAATACTCAGGATAAAAAGCGCTTTCGGTGTGAGGACGACATACACAAGCTGATATAGCTAGCATGTTGCTTATTTACACATTCGCTAGACATGAAGCAACATTACTTTTGCAGTTGTGTGCGCCTGACGAATCTAAGTCCAATAATCACTCTTCTTTTAGCTCTGTTTTGGTTGCCACCATCTCCTGAAGAAAACATCTGGGTTTTTAGCAGGTAAATGCTCCCCTATGTCTATTAGTTAGTCACTCTCTGGTTGTGTACTGTGGGTTTATTGCTACCTTGGAAACAAGGTTGATGCTGGTTGAAGTTGTGGGCCAGAAAACCAAAACAATTAACTAAAAGACACCAAAACTTAGGGGACCTGAAGTTGGTTGTAGCTGTACTTTCATCATGTCACTTTCAAGAATTAGGTACGTATTAGGTACTCCCGCTTCCTCCCACAGTTAAGACATGCACTTAGCAGGTTGGTGACTCTTTATTACCTAGCCACTATAGGCTCCAGCCCTCGGGGACCCTTAAGAGGAAAAGCGGTTACAGAAAATGGATGGATGCAATTATGTACCGATTAATGAACAAATAACATTTTAGCGTAGCATTTTCCAGCCTATTACACATGGACATTTTTGCTTCAGTTAGTGTCCAACTGCACTGCTTAAGTTGGCACTGACAACACCAAATGAAGGGTTCTCAGAACCCAGGGCTGTATGAACTGCAGAGGAGGAGAGAGTGATGTGTAAAGCAAAGTGGACAGAGAACAATGCCTGGTGCTGCTGCAGCTTTGAGCATGTTACAAAGGGGCCACTGCAGAAGGTATTGAGTTTCTTTTCCAACAGGAATATATTCAAAGATGATGCAAACTGAGGCTGTGCTGTAATGTGGACAACTGAGGAAACTAGCAGTGGAGAAAATGTGTCTCTGTGTCTGTGAAATACTGGTACACAATTCTAACTTGGTAACGAATAATGTAATAACATTTTTCAAACTCTGGGTCAGCAGCTGGGAATTCACACTGGTCTTTACCAGCAACTTCACTCAGGTTTTTCATGGACCAGTTTTCCTGGAAAGCACAGTAAAAAAAAAAGAAAAAAGTGACAACATGCAGAGACAACAGTGGGTAAATCAGAAATCTGATATTCTTTCGCGCACTGCTCGTTCATCCTAACTCTCTTTTCTCTGCTCTTTCATTCAGCCTCCTTTCTTTTGCGTCTTCTCCTCCTCATCTTTTTCCTGCTTTCTGCTGCTGTGATTGCTTGTCTCCTTGTGGCCCGATGCCCAGCCACCACTGGGTAGCATTCCTCACCCCGAGCCAACGGGAAAAGAGGGGATCGGAGGGGGGAGAGAAGAGGAGAAGGACAAATGGAAGGAATGAAGGAAAGAAAGAACCACAGCAGGTCTCCTTATATAGAGTGTGATGTTATATATCTGTGACCTCGCTGAGGGGGCGAGGAGCAATTTCTTCTCCAAACTGTTTGTCGCTTTCCAGCTTTTTGCCCACTGCTCATAAACCTTCCTTTCCAGCCCTTCTGTTTATAGTCACATCCACTCACTCTTACTCAGCCGCTCACTCGTTACAACACTCTCACTCAGGCCGCAAGATACCCACACAGTTTGACCACACTGGAGTCTCCTTAAATACACATAGCATACAAGTACACACAGCCTTTATTTTTTTCACAGTGGGAAATGAAACGCTATATCTTGAAGGTAAGTTATGATGCCTGCGCTGCTGCTGAGGTGCAAAAATAAAGGATTTGCTGAGAAAGCAGAATGGACTCCACCCTGCCCTTCAGCTCTTATTTCTTCTGAGCACTTCGGTTCATTGTGTGTACGTGTGTATACGCCGATCTTAGAGGCTTGCAGGAACATGCGTGTGCAGGCAATACAGAGGACTTTGTGTGTCTGTGTGTGTGTGTGCGTTTGTGTGTGGCATCTCCTCTGGGAACTGCTGGCAGATGTAGCAGTCAGACTGCGGGTATAGAGGGACGGATAAAGTTTGGCTCAGTCTGCAACTGAAGCCACACTGGAACAGAAGAGCCACGCATACAGTCCTTTCTCCTTCATTCTCTCTCTCCTCTGTTTTTATTTTGTATTCCCGCTCTCTTTCTTCTTTCTCTGTACTTGTCTTTACTGGTTTAACTGAACATAAATCTTCGTCTCCCTTGGGTCAATATACTTCACTTAGATGTTTTAATCACATGAATACTGATCTTTTTTAGTTAAAGCTCTTTTTGAACGGTCATTAAGAGATTTAAAAATGAAAACAGCTCCTGGCGGGGAAAGGTATAATACAGTATATTACTTCCTAAGCCAGTGCTTTTGCAGATTCCATTAGATATGTGGGAAGATCGCCACAGCCACAGCTAATTGAAAATAAAAATTAGCATTTGATGCTAAATATATTAACATACCTGTGTTAAAGAGGAAAATAAACATGCAAACGGGATTTCAAGTGGGTGTGAAGTAGGCAGACAGCACAGTGCAGACCTCCCACCCACCAGTCAGTCAGTCGTAACACATTAACACCAAGTGTTGCAATTAAAATGTGTGAAAACTGGTTAGCACGAGAGCAAAGAAGCTAATAAAAGAAACGTGGCAGTCAGAATTGCTGACAGTCGCATTGTATGACAATAACAATATTCACTTGTATATATTTAAAGTATACTTGTAGAGTTTTATTTGCTTTCTTACTGACAGTTTTATGAGATGTTTCATAGCACTCTGATGTTTGCGTGCTAAATATGAAAAGACTGACAGTGTAAAGAACGGACGGCGTATCTGTGACGTCACCCATAGGTTTCAGAAGAGCCATTTTGAAGCTCAGAGTGTGTTCAATTTGGCTGTTGCAATGTTGGTGTAGATGTAGGTGAAGATGTGTATCACTGGCGGTGATGGTGGTGTTAACGTAGAGGTACTCGAGATAAGGGAGGGAGGATCAGACAAAAAAGGCTGCTCTTAAGTGTTTTCTTTGGAGCAATGTATTTTTTTTCAAATATTGTAGTCTCTCATTGGTACTTATTTTAAATTATATTGTACACTTTTATATTCCATTCACATTCAATTGTTTAATCAAAAGCATCTCATGTAGACAATGCTCCGCGCTAATACGGCGTAAGTGACACAAGCTGCTTTGCTGCAGCATGTGTTTGAAGTGAATAAGAAAATCGTTGGCGGGTTATAAAAAAAAAAAAAAAAAATAAATCATGCATATGACATTTAATATATTCCTCTAAAGTTATGTATTCATGCACAGCATCCTAAAGGTCACTGGGGTGGATTTATGACCTGACGATAAGCAGTTAAAATCCCTGCACGAACTATGCAAGAGAGTGAACACAGCAGCCTCCCTTTGCCTGGTCGCACTTGCGACCAAAACCCTGCGACTGTCCCAGTGGAGCAGTTCAGTGGAGGAGTGTGGTTTAACTGAGCGGTGCCAGTGCATGCCCCTCAGCTAAAAGAAATGAGGATAAAATGGGAGACTGAGGAAGTGAAAACCAACAGCAAGGGTTTAGTTTGTGCATACACATTGAAAAGGTTAACCAAGTACTTGTAACAAATTGCAGAGACAAAATAATAGCTTACAGAGTATTCTTTCTGAGATTTTGGTGGATAGTTTATGGAATAAAAAGCATATTACAGAACTCCCATGTCAAAGAATTGACCATCTGTAGACTATCACTGACAAAGAAACACAGTCATCTGATCAGAGGTCTTTTTATCCATAAACGCTTTACAGCTTATGAATTCATGCAAACTGAAGCGCACACATGCCAGTACGATTTTAATACTTTTTCCCCTGTTTGAGCCACTGAAGACAAACACAGAAACAATGTCTTCATTTCAACTGTTTGAGATTACTTTCCAGCCTTGACTTTGGCAGGCCGTTAGAGGCTCATGTCCATTTCCCACAGCAGCTATCAATGTGATGGAAACTGAGTCCAGGGAGAGAGAGAGAGGGAGAGAGAGAGAGGGAGAGAGAGAGAGAGAGCATCAGTTGGCTATTTGCAAGACACTGAAATAGTCTAACCAAAGATATCTGGAAGTATTTACAAAGTTGTATAATTAGATCAGTGGCTTTAGGCTGCAGTGGAAAATATTCACTGCATAATGTAATGACAGAGAAAGAGGAGAAGAAACGGCTGGACGAGCGCTCGCAAAACATGGGCACACAGTGCACCAGAACCGGTTAATACCACACATCTTAAGATAATTACAGAAAGGAAAGGCATTTTTATATTCCCATCGGTGTTTCCCCCCCACATGCCTCCTCCAGCTAATGATTAATTTAGAGTTCAGGAATGTGTGTTCATTGTTTAGTCTTCGGCTTCCCTGGGTTGTAACCCCTGACCCAACCAGATCACCAGAACACCTCTGAAAACCATCAGACATCTGCTTGTCTAAACTACAGAGCATACGAGCGTCAGCACCAGCCTCCTCATTATTCATACTCCATCCATCCTTTTCCTCCGTCAGAAGCCAAAACTCTGCAAACAGGAGACCTCTTTTTCGTCAGCGCAGACTCAAACAGACTGGACAGGCATTTCCTGTGGGTGGGACCTGAGAGCAGAGACATTCTTGGGCCAGGCACCTCCACTTCCTGTCTCTGTTAACACCACACTGAAAGACATAGTGTCTGGACTTGCTCTTATTTTGCACTTTTCTTGACACTCTTATCCAGCAGTAGATTACGTGTAAATTCCAACATAACTAATGTTGCATCTAAACAATAGCGAAAGGTGCGAGGTCAAAGTCTCACACAGTGCGCAGATAATGGAGGGAACACGACACAACTGCGATCCTGATGTTAAGATCTGAGACAAAGTGTTGGACATGAAAGGAGTGAAAACCTCAGAGAAGTACATTTTAAGGCAGGTAAAAGTGTTTCAGGGAATTGCACGTGTATGCGTGTACGTGCATGTTTAAGTGCACTGTAGGGTGTTGGAATAGGTGTGACAATCAATTGCCGTCCTCCCAGGGGTCAACAGCTGCACCAAAGTGTTGGTATTCAACAGCTGGACCATTTAAGTGAAGGAATGTTGGGGTTTACTTTGCATGAGTGGCACGTGTGTTGCAGGGGGTCCCTATGTATAGATATGTGACAATTGTCAGATGTATACATCATTAAAGCATATCCTAGCAGTTGCATCGGTGCTGTTTGAGATTCCCCCTTTTCTTAAGCCCTCTTAACAAGCTGATATTACAGGTGATGGAACATATTTGATCATATCATCATAAACAGTGGTGTGTTTATTATTTTTCAACATATTTTTTGTGTCTTCGTATCTGCATGTCATGTCTCCATACAACTTCAACTTTATTTCTACTTTTATAAATGTTAAACATGGGAACAATGACTCACCAAAATCCCCGCATGAGTAAACTTCCTCAGTTAGCTGATGTGATTTCATTCAGAAAAAGAATATTATGCTTTTACAGTTGAAGACGCTAACTTCAAATAAATCACAACACCTCGTGTTATGTATGATAAATCTGACGGGTTTAGGGTTTAAAAAAGGGTTGTTTTGTTATGCTAATAATGGCATGTGAAGGGATCAGATGTGAAATTTTAAGTTACTAAAAGCTATATAAGGTCCTTTAAGTTAAAAGTGCACTATTGAAATCTAACTGCATAATTTAAATGTGCATGCAAGTTGAGTTGAGTCTGTCACGGCACCAAAAGGAATCAAGCAATCTGAAATCAGGATTGTGCTGTATTTGTGTGTTCTTGCTGCCCTCTAATGGCACGTGTGAACAAAACAACTCCAGTCAAGTCAAATTTAAAAAAAACTGAGAACACATTTATTCAACTCATTTTCATTCAGAAACAAAACTCATTGAAACTGTTCCCACGCCGATTAACAACCAAAACACTTGAACTCTTTTACCAGACGTGTGAGCTGCGTTCTTACAGGGTCCAGTTTAACAGTGCCAAATCATCAGTGACAGTGGTTTCTATTTTTTCTCACAGAGGGAATAGAGAAGTTCAATCTGCTCAGAGTACTCGAATCCTGGCCTGTGGGAAAAAGACGCGGCAGTCGTGTTAAAGCTGAAAGTCAGTGGCTCACAATGACATCAATATAAATGTTTTTTTTCCCCCCACTTAGACGAGCAATGTGTAGGATTTAGTGGCAACCAGAAGTGCAGTTATAGATTGCAACCCGCTCCACTTGCTCTCCCGTTCCAAGCGTGACGGAAAAACTACCATGGCTGCAAAACAAAAATGTGAAAAGTCCAATCTAGAGCCAGTGACTGGAACTACTATGATAGAAACATGGCAGGGTCTGTGGATATAAGAGGCTCATTCTAAAGTCACACAAACATAATGAATCTTGTTTTCAGGGGACTACGTTCACATTCAGTCATTTAGCTGACGCTTTTATCCAAACCATTCACAAAAAAGGGAAACAATCGAGGTACAGTGCGACTAGGAGGGACGCCCCTGCTCTGGTAGGAACTGGTAGTGAGTTCCATCAACGGGGAACAACAGACAAGAAGACACTAATGAACACATATGATGAATATTCTTTCCATTTCTACCTTATTTTGTAAATACAGCCCCCTAAATCTGACACACTGGACCTTTAAATTCCCAGAAAACATATACATCAGCCAGACTAGCTAATGTGTTGTGCTCCTCGTCTCTGCAGTTATCTTACCGTCCAGGTGTCTCCAGTATCAGCGGGATGTTGTCCAGTCTTGGCTCATTGACAATGTCGCGGAAAGCAGAGATTCCAATGTGACCTTTGCCAATATCTTCATGGCGATCGAGGTTGCAGCCTAGTTTACCTGCAAAAAAACAACAAAAAAAAGAAAAACCCAGAAGAGACAGTGATAAAAGCTGCAAAGCTAATATAACTCAAAGGACAAATCTGGTTAATCTGTGTATGATATTTTTTTGTCTAAGTCCTGGCCGTACCTTTGGAGTCATTGAGATGGATGGCTTTAAGGTAGCGGAGCCCCACTTCCTGATCAAACTTGTCAAGCATGGCCTTGACTCCTCCTTCTGCAGCCAGGTCATATCCTACCAAGGCAAGAAACAAGACCATGCTTTTGAGCTTCACAACCGCTGTGAAATGACTGAAATCATTCATCAGAATTTGATCCAATCTGCCCAGTTCTCTCAAACACCAAGCACAAAGTTAGAGCTAGCATTAATGTACAGTATGTGAACATACATTGTGATATTGTGGTCACTAACACGGACAAACTGCTAGCTAGATAAAGTGGCAAAGAGCTGTCTTGGGTGGATTTGTGAAAACTTTTTAAAAATGTTTAAATTATGCAACTATGGTTTCTACTAGCCAAGAGTGACGCAAAGGCAGGGCTCAACTCGCTAACAGTAACCAAAGCTAAACTGGGCGGCTGGCTGTGGCTTTCCAGTGCAGTGTTGTCTTGTGAGGTGATTAGCAAACAGCAAGCTAGTCAGTATCATCAAGCAAATGGTGCAAAAAAAAGAAAAAAAAGAACACTAAATAACATAGAAATATTATTTTAAATATGACTGCAATTGTTATCTAGTTTTCGGTGCTCATTTCAGTGTGATACATGCTCGTGCCTACACAGTGTGAGAAAAAGGACAATGGCCAAATGTGTCATTATTATCAAAGGTTTTCTTACCCTAACCCTCTGCTGATTTTAAGTGTAGAAACCCATAACGTATGAGAACTGTGTCAAGTTCATGACTGAAGAGGAAATGGTGCTGAGCACAGATTGATGATAGGGACTTTCACTGATTTCCTTTGACTTTGAGGGACCAAAGAGATCAACCTTGGGTGTCACTCACCAGCTGCGAAGGCATGGCAGGTATCCAGACACACTCCCACTCTGGTCTGGTCCCTCACTTTGTCTATGATGCTCTTCAGCTCAGGGAACTTACCGCCTACCGTACTGCCCTGACCGCTCATGTTCTCCAACACTGAACACATGCAGGGCAAAAGGAAAAAGAAGCCACTATCAGTTTGCCGCACCCATTCAACTCATCTACTACAACACCTGATACACATGCAAAATTGGTTTGGCTGCTCTCGTTCATTCCTGAAGCACAGCCCGAGGGCGGTTTCTGCTACTGCTTCAGGGTTTCTGCAGGCATTCCACTGCAGTGTATTCTTGTCACAAAAGATCTGCAGTCTGTGCCGTGAATCACAAGTAATGCAACACTAGGGTCACGCATGCAGCAACTTCTGCAAAGTGACAGTTACGTATTAATACAAAAGTCAGTCTGAGGTCAAATGGCTTTGTACAAGATGACGTGCATTTTTTTTTTTTTGATAACTGACTTCAGGTAGTACAATATTAAGCCTAACTAAACTATTAGGGGGCAGTTTTATTAAATACATGCAAATGGATTCACTCAATAATTGTGATTTTAAAAAGGCATTAGATTTTAATTTGCATGCACCGGCTTTGGGTTCGGTGAAGCTCACAATGTTCTCTGCCTGACAAGTTCATTGAGACGTGCGAATATGTTTGTCATATTTCTTCCTCTTGCCACATTACATCATTTTGCAGTGTGTGTTGCGGTGCGCCTCTCAGTTCCTGTCTTTCTTGGAAACTCATTTGTTCTAATAGCGATTCTATCACTGCTAATTCAACTCAATATACCTCACTGGAGCAGCTGCCTTTGTAATTATGCTTTACGGTAGTCCTTCCGGGAATTGCAGATGCAAAAATCTCAGTTACAGCAAAATGATGTAACACAGCAAGGAGACAAGTCTTAAAATGATCAGAAAAAATGCAGGAACGGTAGTCGCAGATTGACCCTCATGTACGTATCAACGCCTCTGACAGTCTCAACAAGTGGGGAGCTGTCACATAGTACAGGGTGTTATTGTGCCCACCCCTTGTACCTGTGACCACAGCTGGTGTTTGCTTGTGAGCGTGGTTAATGGCTCCTGCTATCTTGTCCGCACACTGCTCAGTAGTGATGGTGCCCAGGGAGGAACCTGGGTGGAAGTTGTAGAGGTTTAGACCCAGGAGGCTGCAGCGGCTGAGCTCATCCACCAGCATGGCCTGGCTCTTCTCAAACACATCTGGGTGCAACATGGTACACAAACCAGAGAAGGGTGTCAGAAGAGAAGAGGAGATGAAATAACCAGTGTAAGACACTAAGTGTGAGGGAGCGAGGGGGGGAAAGTCGAGGACGTAATCCATCAGCGTCTTAACAAACCCTCTTTAGGCGATCCACAGTTCATCAGGTAGGACCCGTGAGGCAGGATGTGAGCTGGGTCAAACTCCTGGAGGGAACATTGCTCCTGAAACTTGGCTGCAGCTTTCGGGTCCAGTGCAGGCCTCTTCCATGAGCGCTGGGAGCCCAGAAACAGGGCGAAACTGCAGCCACCCATCTCTGTGCAGGACTCCACTGCTTTCCAGATCCCACCTGAGGGCACATTAAAGAGGGAGCACATGAACTGTGAGTGAGTGTGTGCTTTAATTGCGTTTGGAGAGCAGGACTCACCTTGGATGCCAACATGAGCTCCAATGTATTTCTTATTCGCACGGTGCTTCCTCCTCCTGTCTCCTGTCCCCTCGTCGTTGTCTCCATCATTGTCTCCTTCCAAAGCCTCCTCGGTTTTCCTTTTCCTTGTTCCTCTCTTTTTCGGGGCCATGCTGTTTGTATGAAAGTAAAGTATGAATGTGTGAATCTCTGCAAACGGTGTAATCTTTTAATGGCTTCACTTTGAAATATGCGTAACGTCGCAAGGCTGTTCACATACGAAACATGCACAGCGGTGCTAAGTTTGACTGTCAGAAGTTTATGAAGGTCAAAATGCGTTTTTTTTTTAATGCATCCCTCCCGGTAGGAGCCAGCCACTCACAGGGCTTCCACGCAGCTGCCACAAGCTGGCCATTGGGAGACGCTTCATGCTGAGCAGCAAAATGGCCGCCCGTCAACCGACTGACTCCACAGCGCTTTGAAATTTAAATTCTTCTGCACATTCAAGGGTTTACACTATTACAACGTTAGTACTTATTTACGAACCAGTAGCTTGTTACGCGTGTGTTTTTCATCATCTGCCACTTACTTGACTCTCCGCTCAGGCGTCGCTGTTTCTCGTAGCCTCGACGAATGCCTCAAAAAGCTAAAAGGAAAAAATAATCGCACTGAAGCACTTTAGCTAAGCTAGCTAGCACGCTAGCTTTTTCTTCATATGTGATTCCTGAGGTGAGTAACACAGCAGCTCGGAAGATTTCTAAGCGTTTGGACGTCTCATATTTTGTATGCATGCTAAATGACTGTGATATATCTGTTAACAAATCGCCGTGTCGCTGCGTTTTGTGGCTAAGCTAACGCCGTTAGCCTGGCTACTTGTAGCTAACGCTCGGTAGCATTAGCAGTGGTGTAGCATTATTAGTGCTTGTGTATTAGCTGAGCTGGCTCGGTGTAATTGCCATTAAAGACCGCTGTGCGCATTAAACACAGTAGTTGCCTAACATATACCGGCAGACATCGGTGAGTGGCGTTAACTTGTCAACGTGCGCGCTAAGCTATGTGCGTATTTTACAAGTATGGGCAGAAACCACTCCTTAATGTTAGCCATCGACGAAACATTTTACCAGCAGCTGCTGCTCAACTTGACGCCTGTATAAACTACAAGATATGGATGAATGTGTTTGGTTATTAACCCTAGCAGCTAACTCGTTTGTGCACGCTTCAGTTTAGGCAACTTTCGATCGCCTGTGTGTACAATTTTCGAGGAGGCTTTTATCCATTTTTAGCTCGCGAAAAGCTCCTAATGCCGTAACGTTAGCGAGCTAACAGCTAAATGCGGATGAGCCTGTGACAACGTAGACAGGGACACACGCACACACACGCACAGGTAACGTTAGCTTGTGTAGTTTACATCAGTGGTTTGATGGGGAGCTGTCGTAATAACACAATAATCGGGTCTGGCTTTGTGGTCCGCCGGGCCTGCGGTCTGACAAGGCTCAGGACGGATGTCAGGTTCGTCGTCTGTGGATCTAGGAATGCTGCCTGCTGAAGTGCAAAACGAAACCTACGAAACACAGACACCGACGGGTCTTAGCAGTTCATTAGGTTTATGCAATTAAACCGTCTGCTCTCTTCTAAGTCAATTAGCGGATGGTGATGGTAACGTAAGCTTAAATATCCTGTAGGAGTTTGATTACTGATATATCCTAACACACTGGTGTCTTAAACGTGTGTTCCTGCCCATGTTACACTACATTTTCTAAACCTGTTCTCCTGTGAAAGCAAAGTTCAATGGGCAGTGAATGCCTTTATCTGTTTGACTATCATAACTACATTACTAATAGCCGTTATTTGAATAAATGTCTAGAATCTAACCCTGAAATGGCATTACAGTCTGTCCGTTTCTTAATTATATTTGTCCACGACAGCCTGCTCCTGTATTTAGTGTTCTAATGACAATGCAATATTTGATGTTCTTGTTTGCATTTCTTGTCTTAAAGCTGTAAATATAGAGAGATTTGTTCGCCCTCCTTCTTTGGACCCATTACAGCACAAGCACTGGACTCAAATCTTCAGTTTGTCACTTGTTATGGTTCCCGTAGCCACATGCAAATCCAGTCAGTCTGCTGACAAGATGAGTTGCCAGACTAAATCGAGCCCCCTCGCAAACCATCTAAATTGGTTGAACCTGCCAATGTGATCAGCTTACAGTATTCTGCATGCTTATGATAGGGATAATTACTGTGTTTGTTGCCCACATGTCCAGCTGTATTCTTAGCTCTAGCACCTGATGGCTGATTCATCCAATCAAGCATGCAGTCCATTGTCGCTCACACACATGGATGGAGGCTCACGTGGCCATGTAATGCTGGGTTTCCAGTGATTTCTGCTGCGGTCATCACTAACTATTAGTCAATGTTTTTTGAGCAGTGTTTTAGTCTAAGTCTAAGCTACAAACAAGCGCTAGTTTCTATTCAACTTTAAATGGTGAGTCATTTTAAAATGGTGAAAGTGTGACCTCATTTTGGAATATCCTTCTTTTCTTTGTCTCTAGAAGAAAGGAGTATCAGGACAGGAGCAGTAGTTCATGGAAGACAAGAAAAGGAAAAAAGACGACAAAAGGAAAAGGGAAGCCTCTCAGAAGGTGAGCATGTTCACAGTGACTTGCAAGCTCCTCCATCTGTGTTGGACTGCATTGAAACAAACATGCTGCAGTGCCCTTTTCAACAACAGTTTGCTAACTTTTGACAACAAGTCATATACATTTTTTTGACTATATTGCTGACCCTCTCTGTTTAGCACTACTGTTTCAGCTTATTTGAGGTTGTGGTATTTATGGGAGTTAGATTTTATTTATTAATATTTTACTATTTTAAGGCTGCATTAATGAGAAGTTTACACCAAAAGAAAGTCTCTCTCAGAAATAAACATCTCTTGGATGTAAATATCAGGCCAACCACAATAAAACGTGCATAGACCCAGGTGTGTGTGTGATATGTTTTAACATTGGGAAACTTGACATGAAAATATACTTCTCCAGGCTCTTGACTAACTCCCTCCTACTGGAGGCACATGTACTAACATGTGGTAATATTTGGTGGGATGTCAAACGTTTATGTACTTCCTATAATTCTCCGCAGAGTTTTGGAGCTTCAGAATAAATCTTTATTGTTCTAAAATGGACACTTTTTTTTTTTTTTTGCCTTGAGCCAGGTCTAAAAATGTTATTGATCTGGAAGCAGTTTCAGGTTGCATTGTTTGGAAAATATGCAATGGAAGTAATAGGAAGACCAAATCATGACAGTCAACATTAATGTTTGGATTACATCTGTTAGTGTTTGGAGAAGACGTAGCATGTCTGAACAACTACAGATCTTGAATTGGAGGAGTGATATACTCATTATCCTGGCACTCCTAGATTCTTTTTAATCTAACCACAATCACAGCCCCACGTTGTCTCCTTTCTTTTTCATCTTCAGTGCATGTTGTTTTTTCTCACTTTTATGCTTTTTCAAGAATAATTTAGAAACTGATGTGTTTTTCTGTTCATTTTAGGTCACAGAACAAAAAAACAAAGGTAAGCAGCGCAGTGATGTGTGTGTTTGTGTGTTAAGATGTAGACTACAGTTTGTTTCCAAAGGTCATCTGTCTGTCTTTGGACATTTGATCCTTTTTGTTTTTTGCTCAAATGGACTGTGAGAATGTGTTAATTGTGGTTATTGTTGGATTTCGGATTTCTGGCTTTACCATTCTTCTTGCACAATGACCATCTTGATGTTAGATAACACTGCATTCATTATTTAATTTTTTTACTTCTGTCCATCTTTTGCAAAATTTTATGTTTGTCTTCAATCATCTGCATCAGGAAAGTCTTTGTAACATTTAGCTTTTTCTTAGCTACTTAATACCAGTTCTGCATCCTGCTTACATTTACCGTTCTGTTCTGTGCATTGTTCTTTTAGGAAGGTAAAAAAAATGTTCCAATTAAGATGCTTAATTGCTCTTTCTGCCTTCCTTCTCTGCAGTGCCAGACTTGACCAAGCCGGCGTCTGCCCAATCTCCTGCCACTCAGAGCAGCTCTGCCTCCCCCAGCCCTGGACCCACCCCCTCTGCCTCCCCATCCCCAGCCACCTTGGGCCCTGGCAGTGCTGCCACCCCGTCACAGGGCGGCAACAATGCCAAGCGCCTGGCGGTGGCCAACGGACAGCCCACATCCACCACCATTTCTTCCTCCACCGCTGGCGGCCCCAGTGCTGCCGGAAACGGCAGTACAAGTAGCGGAGGCGGAGCCCAGGCGCCTCAGCAGCAACCGCGCTACATGCCGAGAGAAGTGCCGCCGCGATTCCGCTGCCAGCAGGACCATAAAGTGCTACTGAAGAGGGGTCAGCCGCCACTGTCCTCCATGCTGCTGGGAGGGGGAGGAACAGGGGATGGCCCTAATGCAAACATGGCTGCTGTTTCAGGTAAGTGTTTGCAATGCTGTAGACATATTCTATGCAAAGATTTTTTACATCATTCCTTCAACATCTCTATATCAAAGTCTCTCTCTTTTGGGATTTACTTTTTCAGATTCTGGTGCAGCTGCCTCCTCATTGGCCCTCACCTCATCATCAGTTGCTGCTTCTACTACTACTTCTAATTATGCAAATTCCATGTGGGGGACGAGCTCAGGCAGCCAGCCCTCCTCTCAGGGCAGGGAGAAGGTGATCGTCGATGGCAACGACCTGGAGGAGTGGCCTAGCATCGCTGGGAGTGATGGGGGAGGAGCTTCTTTCACCGTGTCCGGAGGGGGCAGCAGCAACAACGGAATGCCTGTGAACAGCATCAGTGCCTCTGGCAACCAATCCTCACCCACTTCCTCGTTCTCTTTGCCCAATGAATGTATGCAGTCGTCCAACGGTGTGGCGTGGGGGATGGCTGCCTCCCAGGGTCATCTTGTAGGAGGGAATGCAGCAGCTACAGCTGGGCCTCTGCTACAACAGCCCTCCTCACTTTCCAAAGCCTCCGCTGTGCCAGGGAGTCATGACGCCAGTGGCCCCGTCGACGGCAGCAGCGGGATTCCAGGTGCCAATTTCAATCCAAATGCCAACCCTTCGGCCTGGCCTGCCCTGGTGCAGCAGGATGGGCCTGCTGCTGCAGGGGAAGGAGGTCAGTCTTCCTTCCATCACCAGGGCCCTGGAGGGTCTTTGTCTGCCAACAACTCTGCTTCCCTTGGCCTAGGGCTGGGAGGTGGGGCAGTCGGGGTGCTCGGGGGTCACCCACCTTTATCTGTGAATCAATCAAGCACCCATCAGCGCCAACTTCACCAAATGCAATCCAGAGACAGAGAGATGGGAGGGGGGAAGTGGGACAGCGAATCAGCGGGACCAAAAATTGCAGGGGGTGAAGGGATTGGGGGAGGAATGGACCGTGGTGTGGGAGGAGGTGAGATGAGTGTGGGAGACCACAGCCTTGCCTCCTCGTGGAGAGGCCAGCCTTCTTACCCTGCAGCTAACTCCAAAACGGGTGCCTCAAGGACTGATGGATGGGAGGGCGGAGCAGGTGGCACAGGGGGATTCGCAGCTGCTGAAGGAGATAATGGGACTTCGGGTTGGGGCTATCCAAGTTCCACTAGTGGGGTTAATGCTTGGGGCAGTGCTGGAACTGGGGGAAATGGTAGTCAAACCTCCGGGGTATCTCAGGGAGGGTGGGGGTCATCAGGAGCAGGAGGTGAGAGAGGAGTTTCTGGTGGTGATTGGGGTGGGAGCTCCACTGGTATTGGTGGAGCTAATCCAGGAGGTGAGGGAATGGGTGGAGCCTGCAGCAGTAACAGCAGCAGTAGTGGGGGCAGCACAGCTGGAAATCCCCCTGCCACATCTTCATCTTCCTCAACAGCCACCACTATGACCAGAGCATGGGACAATCAGAAAGGAGAGGGTGACACAGGGGAATGGGGTGCGGGTGGAGAAGGACAGGGAGCACAGGGAGGATCTTCATCCAGCGGTGGAAATTCCAGAAGCGGGAGTGGGCCTAACAGCAGTCATAGTCGTCCTCGCCGCCCAGCACCAAATGCTGAAGCTGCCTTACAGAACCTGCTCAGCCGGTCTGATCTGGACCCTCGTGTCCTGTCCAACACAGGTTGGGGTCAAACACAGATCCGACAGAACACGTCCTGGGACTTTGAAGAACATGGAGGACAAAGTAAAGGTGGATCATCATCAGCTTCATCGAAACACCAGTCTTCTCTTGGTGGTTCTTCTCAGTATTCTGGTGGACCTAGGACCCAAATCACTGATACTATGGGTCCCGGGGCCAGTCCTTCCCTGGTTCCATCTGCTGGGTCCTCCGGAGAGGGCTGGGAGAGCAGCAGCAACAGTAGCAGTAGTGGGGCCTCTCTGTCTGGGAGAGCTCCACCATCTTCAGGCCCCAACATGAGGAATCTTGGCGTCTCACAATCTGGGCCAGTAACCACAACAGGACCTGGTATGGGGTCAGGGGGAATACCAGGACATAGCCAGCAAGCAAAGAATACAGGCTGGGGTGGGGATGGCCAGGAGGCCAAGGGTTGGGGTAAAGAGGAATGGAGGGACAGCAGTCGAGGAGGAAATGGAGGATGGGGTGATCTTGGGCAACAGGGTGACCAAGTGAGTGGAGGTTGGGGTGGAGGTCAGGAGGAGAAAGGGTCAGGGGGGTGGAAAGAAATGGGAGGCAATGGGAGTGGGTGGGGATCAGGACAGAAGGTTGGGGCAGGTAGGGACTGGGGAGAGCAACAGTCCAAATCAAATAGCGGAGGGGGTGGATGGGAGGATGAGAGGAAGAATGGAGGAAACTCAGGTGGGGATTCAGGTGTCGGTGGTTGGGGGAGCTGGGACGATGGTGCACCCAGGAGAACCTGGGGAGCAGGGGGCACAGGGGGAGGAGGGAGTGCAGGAGGGGGGGCGGGTGTTGTTGGGGGCATGGGGTCCAAACCCCATCAAAGTTGGAGTGGAGGAAACAAAATGCACCAGATGCCAAACAGCCAGTCGGGCTCCATCACAGGCCCGCAGGCACAACTGCAACAGCAACAATCACAGCCCCGCAATCAGCATCCACAGCGTCAGCAAGCGTTGGACCAAGGGGCTATGCAAGGGGGCGGGGGGAGGAAACCCATCTCTCAAGCCCAGAATCAGAACCAAAGCTCAGGCTGGACCTCTGGCCCCATTCCTGGTGGCTCTGGAGGATGTGGAAGTGGATCTGAACCAAGCGGCTGGGAGGAACCCTCGCCGCAGTCTATTAGCAGGAAGAATGAGATAGATGATGGAACATCAGCATGGGGAGACCCAACCCATTACAACTACAAGCCGGTCAACCTGTGGGATAAGAACAGCGCACCTGCTGGCCAGCAGCCGCTTGGCCAGGGTCAGGCTCAAGTTCCGCAGCAGCAGCAGCCGCCGCCGCTGCCGCAGCAACAACAACAACAACAGCAGCAACAGCAGGGACCTCCAATACAGCAGCAGCCTAGCAGGCAGGCTGCAGGGCTCGGAGGCAACAGAGACTTCAACACTGGCCATGGACCTGGGAAAACTTCTGCTATGGGTAAGACGCACTGAATCTGACCCCAATATAGTGACTGTCGAAGTAATGCAATTAGCAAACCAGTTTCGTGAACCTCATTTAAAACCGACAGAAATCAAATAAACTGACTGACTATGTTAGTTTTTCATTTAAAGGTCATGTAAATTGGAGTTTGTCTGAATCACCTGTGGCTTGAGGTTTGACAGCTAAAGATTCTGAAGCATTTTGACGATTGTTCTTTATTACCTGTGAGTGAAAAACACAAGTGCACTATAGCTGCATTTTATAGGAGTGTTTGATCTGCTGATGTAGGTTAGCGTGAAGGTTTAGTGTATCAAAGTGACAACTGAGTCATGAGAGGTGTAGTTGTTTTTCAGCCAGCCACCTGCTTGCCATCTCTGCAGTTTCATCTCCAAACCGCATTAACTGTAGTCAGCCACAGTACTGTAGCTTCAGTGGGTGCTCCGGCTGAGTGCAGCTGAAAAACGCATTTTTCTGTCAGTGAATATTCTCTGGATAATACTGTGACTGCAGAGAAGATGCTTTGATTTTTAATCGGCGTGAGTCTCAACCAGGCTTTTTCCTATGTTGACCTGTGCTGTCCATGTGTGTCTGAAGGTCCGTCAGGCTGGGGTGGTACTTCTCCAACTAGTCCTACAGTAGACAACGGCACGGCAGCTTGGGGAAAGCCTACTGACACCCCTACTGGCTGGGGAGACCCTGACGACGCCGGAGGGAAGACAACGGGCTGGGGAAACCCTTCTCCCAACCCCATCAAATCTGGTTAGAAAATGAAATAAAACTCAGAGCATATGTGTTTGATATGATTGATGGTTGTTCCATACCATGTGAAAAATTGGCACATTGAACATTGGCATGCTTAATAGTCCACTAAGAGAAAAACCTAGAAATGGATCTCAAGTTCACATGTGTTCTCCTCTCCTGCAGGTTCAAAGTCTATGCAAGATGGCTGGGGGGACAAAGAGGGCTCTGTTGCTGCCTCGCGTCATTCAAGCTGGGAGGATGAGGAGGAGGGAGGTGGCATGTGGAACAGCACCGGCTCCCAGGGAAGCGGCTCATCTTGGGGACAGGGGAGCAACGGGGGCTGGGGACAAAGTCATGCTGGGAAGAAGCCCAGTAACAAGGTGGGTTGTTTTGATAAAGCACAAAAAATATGTATTAAAAAATACAAATCACACAACATTTGTGGCCTGCAACCTTCATATGAGGAAATCATTTTTAAAGGGATACATCAGGTCTCCTCTCAAGTTGTAGATGTAATTTATACCAATACTGGGCCACATGTTACTAATCTGAATTAAAATTTCTCTGTTAAAATCTTTTGAATAATCATCGTCTGTGCTCTGCTTTTGTTTTTGTCTCTCAGGGTCCACTGAAGGCTGGCGGAGGAGACTCTTGGATGAGCCCAATCAATAGACAGTTCTCCAACATGGGGCTGCTGGTAAGGCAGAACGTGTCTTGGCATTTTACTCATCTCCTGAGTTAGTTATCGCGACACAGCAACATTAGAAATGTCTTTTCCAGATGCACAACTACTAGCCAAAATGTACAGGCATTTAGCAGGTTGGTTGTTTCCTTTGTGATGATGATGATAATGGTGGTGGCCTTTTCTCCCGGACAGAACGATGATCCCAGCGGCCCAAACATTGACCTGGCTCCAGGTTCTCTCCAGGACAAGAAGATAGATGTGGAGAAAAGAAGCATGGGCATGAACGATTACAATGGAGATATGAGGAAGGGAGGAAGAGGAGGTGGGGGGATGGCTTATCGTCCACCTGTTTCCAAAGAGGCAACACCTGGGGATGTTGGTTCCTACTATGACAAGGTAATGTCTCACCACCACCTTTAGCAGTCTTTGTGTCTTATGTCTTTCTCATGTCTAGATAACATTTTGTCCTTTCTCACTGTTCTTTATTTCCTCTTGTGGCTCTACCTTGTCTTCTTGTTCTGCCCTGTTTCTCCCTGCCTCAACCTTCCCCCTCCGTCCCTCCCTCTTCACCACCACTCAAATTGGCCCCCCATTGGCTGTCACTGTGACAGACCTTGCCTTTGACCAATCAGGATTGGTGCCTTGGGGAGGAGGGTCCTTGCTCTCTATACTCACCACCCACTGTCTACAAGCCCCATTCCCTCTTCAACCACACTATCCCCTTTAGACAAGTAAGATAACCGCTCCTCTTGTTTCCGTCCTACCATCTTTACACTAACTTCTTCAAAATAATCATACAGTTATACCCCCCCAGTATTCCTTGTCCAGTCTCCCATGATCTGCACGTTTTTCATGTGTGTGTCTCACCTCTTATGAGCCCTCTAAGGTTTCATTTTCTAATCTTCCGTCACAGGGCGGTCACAGTATCTTTGGCAGTGGTGGAGGGATGGCTCAGTCAAGACACCAGCCAAGTGTCCCACCCATAAACCAGTCCCCAGGGATACGAGCGCAAGTGCCTCATCAGTTCCTGTCACCACAGGTACTGCAAATGCTTTTGCTTTTATTCTCTTGTCAGTATTCTTCACACTTTAGCAGTGACACAGGAAGTAAGTGGGTTGTCTGTGTAAAACAGCGTTGGTTTTGGGGTGAGTCATCTTTACTGTTTATTTTTTTTCTGCTTTGTAATGATTCAAAGGCTGAATTTCTTCATCTTGGATATGTCCTTTAACTTGTTCCCATGCCAACCTCGACATTCTTCCCTGTGTGCGTAATTTCAGCATTGTTACGGTTAGCTGGAGTCAGACCGCCCGATGTATCCAGGTCTTGTCTGAGGTCAATTACGTACTTCACAGGCTTTGTGTTTGTGCTGTGAACAATCCGACATAGTGTATAACTGTGTGCTCCTTCATCCTGTGAGCGTACACAGCACGGCCTGCTGGCTGTGTGCATGGCGTCTATTAGTCAGTGCGGCCCCCAGAGTGCATAATCAGTCCTCAAGACAACATTGATCATGTTTCCCTGCCTGCTTCTAAGGAATACAAAGTCAAACACATGTCTTTTCCAGGAAGTGAATCAATTTCATCCACTCACTTGTGTCGAGTCACTTGTTAACACCAGTTAATGGGAACATGAAAGACAATCAATGTTAATCGGGCAGAAGCAGCTAATGTGGTTGCTAGTGGTTACGGCACCAAAACGTTTCTGTGGTAACAGGTGTGCCTTCCTGCCGTTGTCTGTCTGTCTCCAGGTGCCAGGCTCTGTGCTGAAGCAGATGCCCCCTCCCAGCGGGAGCGTGGGAGGTGTTGGCGGCGTGGGAGGAGTGGCAGGGTTGGGGGGAGGTGTGTTCCCTCCACAGCTGTCTCCGCAGCATATTGCCATGCTCAGCAGCATCTACCCACCTCAGATACAGTTTCAACTGGTGAGAAGAGGCACTACACTTCTTTGAAAACCTCTGCAGGGTGCCATTTCACACAAAAAATGAGGAAACGCTCATCAGACATGTGATTGTACATTGTGTACACACAATGTGATACAAATGTTTTTAACAAACTTGAGCTCTGATTAACCGGCCAAATATTTAGTTAATGACAGTTGCCTCCCTTTGGAGCCAAAAACTGACTGACTCAGTCTTGCATAGCATTCAGTTGACACATGGGTTTGTTGAAAACGATTGTGCGGAGTGCATTTTTTTTCACTGTTGCCGTCTCACTCTTCCTTTTGTCTTTTTTTCCGGCTGTGTTCGTTCAGGCTTATCAGCTCCTCCTCCAACAGCAGCAGCAGCAGCAGCCACAACAGCAGCTACTGCAAAACCAGAGGAAGTTCACACCAAACGTGCGGCAACAGGCTGACCCTCAACAGGTAGACCCAAACATAATCACTCACTCGTTTGTTCTTTCTTTCCCTCCTTCTCCCAGCTGCTGACTCTTATCTTTTTTGTTGTGTTTCCTCAGCTGGCCAGGATCATGGCTGTGCTCCAGCAGCAGAGGCAGCAGCAGCAGGTCGGGGGTTTAGGCGGCAGCTCCAAACTCTCCCCCTCCCACCATGGTGGAATTGGCGGAGGGGGTCCCAAACTGCCTGGGGCTGATCCCCTGCCCCACCCAAGCCTGGCGGGTTCTGTGGCTGACCTGCACCAGAAAACTCTTGGACCGTACTCGGGTGAGCCATTGTTCCTGGACCAGTGTTATTCATTAAAAGACACTTGTGGAACATAAGCTTACTCATGCTGTTGTATTGTGCGTGAAATACATTTCACAGCAATGTGTTAGGCCACATTTAATTGAGTATTTTTTTCTGTTCATTACTTTAGTGTAGGTGGCCTTGTTATATTATTTTGTAGCGTCACCCTTTAACCAGATGAATGTTCTTTGTAACTCTTGATGTGAGCAGGGTTTGGTTCCGGAGTGAACCTCCCAGGTCTGGACCTTGGCGGCTCTGTGGTGGGAGGGCCTGGAGGCATGAAGGATCTAGGGGGTCAGCAGTCCCGCTTCAAATGGATGATGGAGGGACACTCTTCTCCAGACACCTCCTCACCTGAGAACGCATTCCACAAAAATGGTGAGTGTTTTTATGAGACGAGGAATGAGAGGGTGTTGAGGCAGATAGTGTTAATGGGATTAGATGTGAAGTCGCATATTAAGGTGATCCGTGAACCATCTGTCGTTCAGTGATGCAACATACATTATCATCACCTCTCCAGGTCCTGTCACCCCCATGAAAATGCCAGGGGGCTCGCCCTACTCTCAGTACGAAATGATGGTTGGAGACGGGCTGAGTGACAACTGGCATCGCACTCCTGGCAACAAGATGGGTACCAAGCCTACCAACACACCAAGCTGGCCCCCTGGTTAGTGACAAGTTCTAGTTGAAGTAATAACCAGAGCCAGAGAATCCGACAGGTTTAAAATAAGATAAAAGGAGAAGAAATCATTTGTCTGCTGTTGAGTGTCTGAAAAGACTGGCTTCAACCAACCACATGTTTGTTTCCTTCAGAGTTCCAGCCCGGTGTGCCCTGGAAGGGAATTGACCGTGTCGACCCTGAATCTGACCCTTACATGACCCCAGGGAGCATGATGGGAAATGCAGTGTCCCCCAACCTCAATGATACTGAGCACCAGTTATTACAAGATAATACTGGTAAGCATTTAACAGCTCTGCTGCCTCATAATTTCACTTAACATTAAGTGTGTAACGTTTCAGTTTACCTTGTTGTTTTATGGCATTTGATGCCATGTTGCAGAAAGGAGGGGGGTTGGTTTTTTTATGTTTTGAGGGGGGGTTTGAGCCATTATACCCCATAATTTTACCTGTATTCACTTTAAATATAGATTTAAGCAAAGGTACGGCTTCAGCTATGGGCTGATTGCACTGCAGATATTTTGACATGTCACAGCAGGAGAAACACAGGTGGGCTTAAAAACAGTAACGCCTGCTCAGTTCAATTAAGTGTCCCAATAGTGAAGCGCTGTAGTTACTAATACACCTGTGAGTTTCCTGCCGTGACATGTCAAAATGTCTGCTGTGCAGAGTCCATTGTACGGACAGTGTAAGCTGCTAAAAGAAGACGAAGTGAATATGGAACAGTTGTTAGTCATTCACTCTTATAAACATGGCTAACATACTTTGTGCCTTTTTTGTTTGCAGATTCCACCCCTCCCCTCAACACCTTGCTGCCTTCACCTGGTGCCTGGCCCTACAGTGCCTCAGACAGTCCCCTCAACAACGCACACAACTCAGGTAACCACACACAAACGCTCATAGATTAATTCATTACTCAACCTTCAAGAACAACTGATTATTTGTCATTTTTAAGCATGAATGTCAAACATTCTCTGGTTACAATGTAAATAAATATAATAGAAATACAATGCTGGAAAAGAGTGTGTCTCGTGTATCATTCTGAGGGATGAAGTTATTTATCAAGAGAGCAAGAGAGAGTCACAGTAGATATAGTGTGCAGCCCTGATGGCTTCTCCTTCAGGAATGGGTTTTACATCTTAATAATTGGACTTTGTGAGGGTTAGGGTCCTAATGGCTAAGCATCTGGATTTTCTTACTAACAGCATTAGCAGCGTTGCGTCTTACTTTTTACCCCTCCACACCCTCATTCACTTTTCTGCCGCCTTCTAGCAAAGTACACAGACTACAAGACCAGCTGGCCCCCAGAGCCCATTGGACACAAGTCCTGGAAAGCCAACCGTGGCAGCAGCCAAGCCCAGCTGTCCCGACCACCTCCAGGACTAGCCAGTCAAAAGCAGCCATCACCTTCGCCTTGGTCCGGTGGAGCCCCTCGATTGGCCGGCCGCGGCTGGGGCGGTGGCTCGAGCACCACTGGTAATGTCCCGATGCATTTTTCATGTTTTAGTTACTGTGTTGTCCCTTTATTCGTCATGCAGGCATAGTGCGTGTTAAAATATTCAGCTAATTTGAATGTACACAGAAGATGAAACAACTGGCTCTGACTGCAGGGATACAACAGAGCGGCCTTTTGAAATTAGGAGTCCATTTATATTTGATTTGGAAGAGCAGCCGAGCCAAGTTATTCATCATTTATTACGTTTGAGAAGCCCCGGGGGAAGAACAGAGTGGGATTGTGTTTACAGGAAATGTGGAAAACTGTCCCTTACTTTTCTGTTTGCTCTCTCTGCAGGCTCAACCTGGAGTGACGGCAGCTCTCGGGAAAGCTGCTGGTTGGTGCTCAGCAACCTCACGCCACAGGTAAACACACATTTTACAAAAAACTACTGTGGAGAAAAACGTTTTTTAGATTTTTTAAAAATTTCTTTTTAATGCTTGACCTGTAACTATTCTCATACTGCCAATCTGGCTCGTCTAATCTCACTTCATACACGCACTAAGCACAATCATGCATAAGAAAGTAATGCCAAAACGAAATAGTGCTCCGAATTTAATAACCATTGCTTTAAGTACACCATTGTCCATTTCTCATCTTCCCGCAGATTGATGGCTCCACTCTAAGGACCATCTGCATGCAGCACGGCCCTCTGCTGACCTTTCACCTTGGCCTGACCCAGGGCACTGCTCTGATTCGCTACAGCTCCAAACAGGAGGCAGCCAAGGCCCAGAGCGCACTCCACATGTAAGACTCTGTCTGTTGTTGTGATAACGTCTTTATAATATGTAGAAACCAGTCGCCTGTATAAAGCTCACTAATTAAAAAAACACATCTCGTTTGTTTAATCCCTACAAAAACTGATATGTAAAAACAGTGTTATGTGCCATATTGTTTCCTGGCATGGACTGGTTGCCAGGCAACCAGGAGAGACTTCAGGAAGTCACTCTGGCACATCACCCCTGTAAAACCATAAAGTCACTTTTCTGTGTTTGTTCGGATCAAGTAAATGAGATACAACGTTTATTATTGAGCTGTAAATGGACTTTTTACATATCACATCTTTTTCCAGTATGATTTATAGTCAAACTTTTGAAATATAAAAATCCATACATTCCTCTTCTGTTTTTACACCAGGTGTGTTCTGGGTAACACCACCATCTTGGCGGAGTTTGTGAGCGAGGAGGATGTGGCTCGCTACATTGCACATTCCCAGGCAGGAGGAGCAGGGACCGGAGGAACCACAGCCGGCTCTGCAGGCTCCGGGGCTACGGCAGCCTCCGCGGTGGGGTCTAGTGGAAACGGAGGTAGCTGCGAGAGAGGTGGAGCAGGAGGCAGCAGTGGGGGAGGAGGCGGAGGAGGAGGAGTAGAAGGAGGTTCCACAGCCGGAGGAGTGGGAAATGGAGGAGCCGGGCATTCCAGCTCTGGGTGGCAGAGTCTGGACAGCACAGGCAGCTCATCGGACCAGTCTGTCACCCAGGGGCCCGGGCTAGGCATCTTTGCCCAGTGGAGCAGCAACGGGACCGGGGTGGGCGGCGGAGGAGCCATGGAGGCCGGAAGGCAGGGTCTGTGGGGTGGAATGGGCGGGATGAGCGGGGCAGGGTACCCCAGCACTAGCCTCTGGGGTTCCCCGGCACTTGAGGATCGTCACCAGATGGGCAGCCCCGCCTCACTGCTGCCAGGGGACCTGCTGGGCGGGGGGACCGACTCTATCTGAGGGGCCGACTGACACACACACACAAACACAAACACACACCCAAGTTATAATACATATGTCACACTCTGTATTTATTTACGCGTAGAGATGACATGAATTAAAGCTACACTGGTCACCCAACACGCAAACACTCAACAGTCATACTACACACAGGCTACATGCAGTACATACAGACATTATTTTCACACATACACATTAAGCCGCTTAACTTTAAATGAAGACAACAGTAAAACTTGAACCGGGGGAAAAAGGTGAAATCCATTAAACTCTTAGGACTCAACTGGATAGCTCTTTTGTCTTTTTACTCCAAATCCCACCATCTGCATTCAGAGACCCGATCACTCAGGCATGCACTGTAGACAGGCTCAGCCAGAGTCGTACATGTCAACAAGTTTAGCTATTGCTGTTTTTAGTGTGCCACAGTTATTTTTTTTTTTCTTTTGTATTACTATTTAATGGTCGAATCTCAAAATTCAGACTTGCAGACTGAGCCCTCGTAGACCTGGCTGGCGTACTTCTGAGTTCTCACGCTTGGAAGCTTGAGAGTGGGGAAGGATCTGGAGTTTGTAGAAAATTTGGGAAAAGCGCCACACTACTGAGTCAAACGGACGATCAGCAACCTTTGAGGTCTGGAAAAGGAGAGCGTTTTTAAGTAGGTACCGACACCTCCTCTACCTTGGTGGAAATATGCCATCAACATGGGACCCAGGGTAAAAAAAAAAAAAAAAAAAGAACCAACAAAAACAACATTAGCCAAACTTGCACTATATGCCTCTGGGTTTGTTGTTGACACATCCTCCACAAATCCCTCCATTTTTTGAAACAGAGCTACAACACAACTACACAGACCTTACAGGACGACTAAATGTTACAACAGCAGTGGCCTTGGCTAACACCCAGCGGCCACCCGCCCGCCATGTCAGCAGCATCACACCTTCTCATCAGTTACACACTGCTCTTATATTTGACAAGCAAAATTGTAACTCCTTGTTGATGTACGTTGGTTGTTTCCTTTTTTTTTTTCTGTTTTAAAAGAAAAGAGAAATGTGTGAAACTTTGTGGAAATCCAGAGATGTCCTTTTTTTTGCCCTTCAAACACTGACCTCGCTATTGTATTTTTTCTTACTCGAGAAAACAAGTTGGTTATTATATATTGTCATGATGTTAATAATGACTATGATCACTTATTTACTCGCTGTACAAGGTGCCCTCCTGCCTGCCTGTGTGTGCATGAAAGGAGTGATGACAGTATGACCGAATGGAGGAGGATGTGATGATGAAGATGATGACGATGATATCGGGAGTGTCTGTGTTATTGCTACAATGTTGAATGTTTCTTTCTTTCTTGTCCATGTGAGATTCATGAGAAATGTTTGTGTGTGTGAGTGAGTGTGAGTGTGTGTGCTTGCTTTTGAACACTTATCTGCTCCAGTCAGGGAAGTGAATTGATGTTAATCTGACAGCTTGCATTTGAGAGAAAGGGTGTGTGTGTGGATGTGTACATGTTTGCGTGCTTGACCGTCTGGATATTGTGATAGCTAAAAAGTTCAAAAACATTGGCACTATTGCATATGTCTCTTAAGTTGTGTTTTTTAGCAGCATTTTGTTCCTGTTTGTATTTTTTTTTCTTCTGCCAAATGCAATAAGAGAATATTTTGTTTTTAAGACGAAGCAACCAACTGAAGGCATTTCTATAAGATGCCAAATCCTACCATACCAAGCTGAGCTGGAACAGTGTTTTACAGACACGTTAAAGACATTACCTGTTATATTTTACTGTTTGTTTTTTTGTTATTATGTATCAATTTAAATTAAGTCAGTCTTTATTATCACTCCTGTTCAGGATGTTTTCGTTTATTTCAGATGTTACAAAAAGGAGAGGAAATTAATTTAAAGCGGAAAAGAACAAGATAATAAAGGTTGAATTGAAGTCTGCAGTGGTTTGTTTGATTTGTGTATCAGTGGATCTGCAGGATGTCAGGTAATGGATCTATAGCACGTTTCCCTTTGCCGTTTCAGGTTAAGTGCCAGCCATATTGTGAATTCACGTTACTGTACCATAGGACTGAAGTCAACAGATTGTCTGACATTGTTCTATCAGTCAACAAAGCACAGACTTGACTGTGATGTATTTCTTGAACCGGAAAGAGATTCAGAATCAACCCCCGTACAGCGCCGGGAAAAATTCAACTTAAGGTGAATGCCATATTAATTCTGGATCAGCAGCTGATCTTTCATCCCAACTGTCCTGGTTTTTTCAGTTTTCATGTATTTTGTTTTTAAATGACTGATTATGATGCAGAAAAAAAGCTATCCCTCTTATATACAGCTATAGGAAAAAGTGATTAAGGTTCACAAAGACGGACCTACCTGTGTTTGAAGGTGATGCAAGAAACACATCACTGTTGTTTTGGTGTGGGGGGTGCGGGGTTTATGAATTGTGCATAAAAAATAAATAACTAAAAACTCCCAGTGAATGCGAGCTATAACGTACACGAGTGTTTATGACTGTTTTATTGGGCGTTTAATAGTTAATTGTACGTTACTTTGAGGCACTGCGCATGCGCAGCACCTTAACGTTTCTGTAAACTTTGTGTCCCAGCAAACATTTTACTTTTCTGAGCTTTGCAGCCACAAAACGACCAAACTTGCAGCTGTAAACCGCTGACACCTGAAGAACGATAACGTCCCGGACGAAAGCCTGTTAAAATATGCGATGAAAACCCTGTTTGTGGTGAGTACTGTAATAACAAATTAATACTGTTAAGCTTGAAAAGCTGTTTATGTGGTTGCGCAGGAGCTAGCTGACGTTTAGCCGGTGTTAGCTTCGTAGTGAAGTCCTGTAAAACACATTTGAGCACATTTAGCCTTTTAAATATAATATATGCTGGCAAAACATGGGCCTGGGTGCTGCTTTTAACTACAGCTGTAACAATGAGTTTTAATCCAATAAACGTGAAATGAATTAGGCTGCTTTACTGTGAGTTTAGATAAACTTTGAGGTCCATTGTAGCACTGAGAGACAGATTAACAGCTTCTCTCATACATTACCCATCAGTTTTTTAAATAATTAGACCTCTTATACTGCTGAAATTACATTTTACTCAACCGTTTATGTTCAGTCATTCAGCCTTTAGTCAAAAAACAATAAAAAGTCTACAGCTTCACTTCAAAAATAGCTATTTTAATAACATTTCACTCAAACATATATGTAAAAAAAATACATTTTCTATGTGCTGCCACTAGAGGGCGTTGACGCGTTTCCTGCACAGGTCATCCATGCACATTTTGCACCCTGCAAACATCATCCGTTCGTGCTAAAAAAAAATGTCTGTTTCTGCCTACATTACACCGAGGACTGGTTAGAGAAAGGTGTGTCGGTGTGGATTCGCGTAGCGGCTGTGGGTGAGTGCTGCTGGTGGGTTGCTGCGCTTCATTCATGCCCACAGAAAACAGCGTCGGCGGCAGCAGCAGCGGAGCGGCGGCGGCGGCTTTAAGACAATCCGGGCATCTCTTCAAGTCTGTGGATGACATCATTGATATTGTCAATGGTGTAAACTGAGAGAGGGCTTGGTGGTGGTGGGGGGTGTGAGTGTGAGGAGGGGGGGAGACAGAGAGAGAGAGAGAGAAGAGCAGCCACAGGAGAGAGAGAGAGAGAGGAGGACCTCAGTGTCTGGTTTCGGCGTTTTTCCTCCCAAAAAAAAAAAAATCGTGACAGTGAGAATCTTCCAGAGTCGCACGGCTCGGATCAGCTCGGATCAGCTGTATTTCCTTTTATATTCAAGAGGAGGGGGGATCTATTTTTTTTCCGTGAGTGGGAGGTTCGGGTCACAGATCTCCGAGGTTATGAGCCGTCCGAAGCCGCGTCGATGCGTCGCTGTCCAGGGTCCTGAGTGAGACGAGAGCCAGCGGGGGCGACCACGGAGCCTGACACAACCCGGTGAGGAGGAGGAGGAGGTGGTGGCGTGTGTGTGTGTGTGGTTGTGGGGTGTATGTTGGCTTGTCAAGGTGTCTGGAGGCTTGTGTGTGTGTGTGTGTGTTTTAGACGAATAGGGTCCAAACAGAGTCGTGTTGGTGCTGGGAGGGGTGGCGGGGGTCCTACCTGTATATGGAGGGTGCGGTTAGAAGAACGATCACATCTGATGGCCAGTGAGGGATGAACGGTGTGTTTTTGCATTCAGCACCCTTCCCCTGCTGCCTCTCTGGTGGTATCTGGGGCAACTGCATGAGGCATTCTCTCTGAAAATATATAAGCAGCCTTGGCTGTTTTTGCAGTCCTTTGCAGCAGCAGTGGGTCTCAGTTTTGTAACGCTGGCTCTCGGGGAGGCTGTGCGAGGAGATGAGCTGCTGGTGAGACCTGAGGTAAAGGGATTGGTAATGTGCAGCAGTGGCTCGCTCTGCTTTATTTTCCCCCCGCACAGTGTATGTGGACGGGGGTGGACGTTAGCTCTACAATGCAGCCAAGACTAGAAAAATGAACTTAGTCAGCGTTTAGTGCAATGTCAAAGTGGTTTGTTAAAGCCTTAACCTCTGTCAAAAAAAAAAAGCCCTCAGTCATTTCCCACTTTTGAATGTCTGTTTCATGGCTGTTCAGTAGGACAGGGCTCGGGTGAGGAAAACATGACTCATTCAAATTTTGTCAGGGGAATCCAGTCAGGAATCGGGAGTTTATGCAAATCTCTTGTACACAGGACCAGACTCCCTTCAAGTGCTTTGGGAAGAGTGTGTGAGATGCTGATCCCAGCCCCCTCCAGCCCCCTGCAGCTCTGAATAAATCATGTTACACAACTACACGCTCTGTTCTTCTTTGCTCTCACCTCTTCCCCATGCACTTTATAAACATTTCATTGGCCTACATTGTTGTCCTCTGAGATACCAGAATTTATCACAGCCTCCTCTGAAGGTGTAATAACTCCAACTCAACAAAACACAGCTGTAGAAGCAGGGAGCTTTCATTAGAGCCCGTGTATAGAAAAATGTTTAGCTTCCACAGCGGGGTTTAGTCACATAAAGTCACTTTATGGCTGGAAGTGAGCAACATTTTCCTTCCTAGTTCCCGTGATTCAACTCAGCACTACGTCACAGCCGTGGCTCAGTAATATGCACTTTTCATTCTTGCTCTGTCCTGTCGATCCGTCCTCCAGAGTCCGATTTCACTTTCTTTCATGATACAGCAGCCCGAGGGCTTGTAGCTTTGAGTTCAAAGTCTGCAGCTTTGCACCACTGTCCGTTTGCTCTATTGATCACCGGTGATTGATGACAGCTCTGTGTGTGTTTGTATGCGTGTGTGTTTACCCCCCCTCAGTGAGTTGAAAAGCTCAGGAGCCATGGAGTTGAGGGTGGGGAACAAGTACCGCCTTGGGAGGAAGATAGGGAGCGGATCCTTCGGAGACATTTACCTCGGTGAGAATTTGGACTGTGTGAAACTGACACCAGTCCTTATCTACTTAAATGACAGGAAGCGGATATTACACATATTCCAGTGTTTGTGAACTGTGATGAATTAATCTCCTGGGTCAAAAGAGCCTTTATGTTTTGGAAATCGGGGATATGTTGTAACTGCGACTCTGGTGTTTCCCCCCAATCAGGTTCTAACATCGCTACAGGAGAGGAGGTAGCCATCAAGCTGGAATGTGTGAAAACCAAACATCCACAGCTCCACATCGAGAGCAAATTCTACAAGATGATGCAGGGCGGAGGTAAGACGCACTCAGAGGAGTTTCGGAGTTGTTGAAAGCTTTACTAGGGAGCGCTGAGAGGCAGTGGAGAGATTAAAGGTCACTAAAGGGTATTTAAGGCTGCTGAGGAGTATTAACAATGATTACGGTTGTTTAGGGGGCATTGCAGTGCATTTGAAAGACATTTCAGGATATTCAAGGGTATTTAGGGTCATTCAGGGTCATTCGGGGACACCCAAAGAGCATTTCAGCCAGTTTAGGGTTGTTGAGAGATATTAATGGTCATTCTCAGAGGCGTTGATGGGTGGTGAAGTCTTGCGTGTTAAAGACTTTATAGATCCTGGAGGGTAAATTCACGTTACAGCAGTTTAATACGATTTTTAAGTATAGGTATATAGCTATACTGACAAAATGCTGCTAACATATTTAAGAACAGTATATAGTGCTACACATATGTGCAGCATCTTTACAATATTAAACTAGGATGGAACAGTAGTAATATAGCACTATTATATCGGTATATAAGCAGTATAAAGCACTGTAATGTGCAGTGTATAGCAGGTCTATTTTTATTTTACTATTAAAGACACAGTACTGTACCCCTGCAAAACTTGGAATATATAGAAAATACACGGAATACATGGACAGATTGTCAAGTTAAGTCAGTTAATACAATATAAATTTTGATTCGATGAACAAACATGCCCACCTGGTAGAGCACGCGCTGATGTAAATGGTAAATGCACCGTACTTCTATAGCACCTTTCTCGTCTTCCGACCACTCAAAGTGCTTTTGCGCCACATATCTCATTCACACGTATTCATACACTGATGCCGTTAGCTGCCGTGCAAGGTGCCAACTGCTCGTCAGCTTTAGGAGCTAAGCATTCATACACATTCACACACCGATGCCGAGGCCTTCGGGAGTAATTTGGGGTTCAGTATCTTGCCCAAGTACACTTCAACACTGGACTGGAAGAGCTGGGGACCGAATCATCTGATTAGTGGTCGACCCGCTCTGCAAAAAGGCTAACTGGGTAAAGTCCTTACCACAGCGACCTGGGTTTGATTCCAGTCTGGGTTTTTGCTCTCTCTCCACCGAAGTTTAATATAAACATACAGCTTCTGTCGTAGTCGCGGTGGCAGTACAAATGCCAACTGAAAGTGAAATCAAATACAGTAGGGAAAAAATGTGCATCGGTGAATGTTTGCGGGTTATAACCTGTATATGCAATAACCCCTGCGCACTACGCTGTTTCCTAACCCTGTGATTCCCCCGTCCTCTCCTCCCGACAGTGGGAATCCCGTCCATTAAGTGGTGCGGGGCAGAAGGCGATTACAACGTTATGGTGATGGAGCTGCTGGGGCCCAGTCTGGAGGACCTGTTCAACTTCTGCTCCCGCAAGTTCAGCCTGAAAACAGTCCTGCTGCTAGCCGACCAGATGGTGAGACAGACCGACAGACTCCTGTCAACGCTGTAAAACATAATAGTTCATCAGAGGGTTTTTTTTTCAGGGCCAATAAATCCCACACAGTCCCTCTGAGGTAAGTAATTACTTCAGGAGGTCGTTGAAGAACACCATCAGGGGTCGTTGAGTCTTCAAACAGAGGGCACCCAAGACTGAGAAACAATGGATAACCCTTCAATCAGATTTAAAGACTACAGCGGTCTAAACTTTCACCTTTGCTTGCACATAACGCTCTGAAGTCAACCTCACGCTGGGAAGTTACGCAGATTTCAATAAATGGATGGACGGCTATTTTTAGACTGGAACTAAATGGATCATTTGAAATCTGAGAATAATTCTCATCTAAAGCTCTGAAGCTTGTTTCCTGGCTCCAGACAAAGCTTATCCCCTCACTATCTTTGACCATTCAGCTCCTCCATAAAAGTCAATTCCGATCTAGGACGCGGGAGCTCCGCGAGGCGGCCTAATCCTTGTCGCAGGGGGGTCAGCCTGTGGTGTCTCGTATCAGCCTCTTTAATCCTTCATATGTCATTCTTCAGTCACGTCTTTTCGTCCCATTTTCTCTCGGCCACTCTGACCTCTTTGCTAATCGCTCTCGCTGCTGTCGTCGTAACATTACTCCTCTCCTCCCTTCTTCTCCCCTCACCTCCCTTTGCCACTAAAGAGGTAATAACTAAGATTTTAACTGTCCCATAACATAAAATGACCTCTATATATCTGCAGTCAAGCGGACAGGATCATTGATCAATACCAATGACTCGACTATTATTTCAGTAGGCAATGAGACTTGTGGCCTTTAAAACTCACTTTCATTTCTAGACCAAACACTCTGTAACTGTGGGAATATAAAGACTCGCAGCATCGCAGCTCTACCAGTCAAGGCCATTAAAGGTAATTCATTTTGTGAAGAGGAATAACTGCTTGCCAAATGGTCATACTGAAGTACTCACTAATCTGGAAACCTGAGGAAATATTTTTATATTTTACAGCAACAAAACAGGCAGATCAGTCGTTTCTTTATTGTTATTTCGCACTGAGTGTTTTTTTTTAATGCATTTGAACAGCAGCCGGAGCAATGCAGAAACCCCACAACAAATTAATGATTTGGTCCATACCCCACAAATGCATTAGATGAGATTCATTTCTGACTTCATAGGCAGCTGTTGACCTCCACTTTTTGAAATACGCTGTGAAAATCAGCCTGCAGATGTGAAACTTGCATGCGAGAGAGGTAACTCCACGCTCCTCTCTTTTTAATTTTCTAACTGTAGTTTGGTCATGCAGTTGTGAGCATGGACTGTTTTGGGAGTGCATTCAAGGATATTATATCATATATAACATTTTAAATTGCAAGATACACCCAAATACATACAGTGTGATCCTCTTTTCATTGACCATCCATGTAGTTTTTCATGTTCTGGCCTCAGTATTGTATCAGTATCACTCATTAATAGAGGCATTTTGGTAGCTCACTCTCAGTTCTTGGATGTCAGAGCATCTCCTTTTGTTAGATCCTGTTTGGCATCATGCGTTGTTAGAGTACATGCTAATGTTATTATATAACTGTGACAAAGTACGAAAGGAGAACTGTTTTTTCATGAGGAGATCCGTTTTCTCATCTCAGCCCGTGAACACAGTTGTGTAACGTTCTCTGAAGGCAGCTTTCTACGATTTGAGACAATAACCCAGATGATGGCGTCAGTATCTTAAAGTGGGCATAAGAGGTGGGCATTTACCAGATAAGAGGCGTCTAACAAAAGACCCCACTGAATTGCATTATTGGAAATGTAGGATCCAGTGTTTTTGGTTAACACACTCAATACTAAGCGTCAATACATTTCACCCTCCGCTGCTTCATTATTGACTGTTTCTGTTGCGAGTCCTCCGACTTTCTGAAAGCGCTGTGCTAAATTGCTGTAAGGCCAAAAAAACCTCATCGGTTTCAAAACATCTCGGCAATGGACCACGGTTGAAAATTAGCCAGCTGGCTAACACCGGCACTTTTACAGCAATGTTGATTAATGTGCGTTGTCCCTTTAAATAAATGAAATGAAAGAAATGTTCGTCATGATTAATTCCGTGGCTCGAGCCAGGTTCAAGTCTCTGACTGTCAGCATATTGACATGAAATGACCTGGGGGATTCCTGTAAAGTCTAAACCTAGAGACTCGTAGTATACCTTTATGACAGCATGAAAGACTAATGCTCTCCTTTAATCTCAACTAAATCCAGCTCCCCATCTCTCTCCATCGCAGATCAGCAGGATCGAATACATCCACTCCAAGAACTTCATCCACAGAGACGTGAAGCCTGACAACTTCCTGATGGGGCTCGGCAAGAAAGGCAACCTGGTCTACATCATCGACTTTGGCCTGGCCAAGAAATACCGGGATGCCCGGACGCACCAGCACATCCCCTACCGTGAGAACAAGAACCTCACCGGCACCGCCCGCTACGCCTCCATCAACACCCATCTGGGCATCGGTAAGACGGTATATACACACAGAGAGGTTGTCTAGATATCTGGGTAGGTGTGAATGTGTGTGTTCTGCTAACCCCGCTGTGGTTTATGTGTGTGTGCTTGCAGCAGTGTCAGAACTTGTTGCAATATGCATGTTTATTGATCAGGATTGGATTCTCAGAACTGCAGCATCCTTTTCCTTTCCTTTCCTTTCCTTTCCTTTCCTTTCCTTTCCTTCCTTTCCTTTCCTTTCCTTTCCTTTCCTTTCCTTTCCTTTCCTTGTCTCCTCCTCTCCCTTTTATCTACTCTCCCACCTCAAACCCTTTTTGCCATTTCACGCTCTCCTCTCTTCACCTTCTCCAATCCCTACTTTCCCTCCACAGAGCAGTCGAGGCGAGACGACCTGGAGTCTCTGGGCTACGTTCTCATGTACTTCAACCTGGGCTCTCTGCCCTGGCAGGGGCTCAAGGCTGCCACCAAGAGGCAGAAATATGAACGCATCAGTGAGAAGAAAATGTCTACGCCCATTGAGGTGCTCTGCAAAGGATACCCCTGTGAGTGAAGAGAAACAGAAAGTAATATCAGTAGAAGCAATGTAAAGGTAGCTTTCTACCCGTCACATTTTTCCTCAGACGTCCCAACACCTCACCTGCTTCTAATCCACTTCTCTTTGCGCTTCCCAGCTGAGTTCTCCACTTATCTGAATCTGTGTCGCTCGCTGCATTTCGATGACAAGCCAGACTACTCATATCTGAGGCAGCTCTTCAGGAACCTTTTCCACAGACAGGGCTTCTCGTACGACTACGTCTTTGACTGGAACATGCTGAAGTTTGTGAGTGGCTGTAACAGCTGCAGTTGGCTGAACATTGTGATGAACATTGTGAAGTTTCAGCCCGGAGCTTCAGACACCCTTTCCCTTAATGTTTTTGTCCTTCATCTCCAGCTTACGATCACATCTGTACCGTTGCTTCGTGTTTCAGGGGGCCAGCAGGACCGCAGAGGATGGAGAGAGGGAGAGGAGGGAGGGAAAAGAAGGTGAGGAGCGAGCAGGAGGAGGCCAAAGAGGAGCTGGAGGTCGAGCTTTGCCGCCCGGTCCGAACCCTTCAGCGGCCAACAGAGTCAGGAACGAGGCAGACGCTGCTCCGTCAAACCCGGCCACACGTGGGGTCCAGCAGTCAGGTCAGGATGATGTTTGTGGTTTTGGGCGTTTGGAGAAGTAACCATGACACACACACACACACCTGTGACACTCATCTTTATGTGTGTGCGCAGGTAACCGCTCTCCCCAGGCAGGGAGGGCAGAGCGTGCCGAGCGCGAGAGGAAGGTGGCCATGAGGCTTCATCGCGGGGCCCCCGCCAACGTCTCCTCCTCTGACCTCACTGCACGCCTGGACCAGTCACGCATCACCGCATCACAGGTAGGAAGGGTGTGGTGGTAAGAGTTCAGTGAAGCTTGCTGTGTGTTTTATGGTGAGCGTGTTCACAATGCTAAGAAACAGTCCATCATCGACAGTTGCAAGCACAAAGTACATGCTTTTTAATGCCTTTAGAATGGCTGACGATGATCCTGAATCATTTTCAGCCATACTATTAACCTGTTGGTTGGTCTGTCCACCAAATCCAAATAATCCAAATTTAGCACAGACATTCATGGTCTCCAGAGGATGAATGCTGCTGACTTTGGTGATCGTCTTAAATTCCCTGTTCCCTCACTATCAACCGGTCAGAAGTTTTTACTTATCTTGTAAAATATCAATCTACTGGATGGGCTGAAGACATTATACCTGCTTAGCATCAGTATGTCATGGCTGTAGATTCTTAGTCTTGTTATTCATAATTCAACACAAGCATAAATAAACTACAGCTCTCTTTTCTTATGTGGTATTAATTGCCCTTTTGTGTATAAAATGCATCCAAATGATTCTCATTTCTTTGGACCGCTGACATTGCTGGAATCTCTGGCACGCCCGCTACTCATGTTGATACAAATTCATAATTCACGATGCCACCGTGGAACTATTGACGCCGGGAGAATATTCAAACGTAATCTACTTAATCTACCACCAACATATTGACGTGGAGAGTTTTTGTCAGCGCTCACTTCAAGTCTGACATGATTTAAACACAGAATAGAGTAATCCTCCACGGCTGGCTCCTCGTGAGCCACAGCCCTCTGCATTTATGAGGGATCATGTCTGCATGCATCCTGCAGGAGTGCCAGCAGTCATTCTACATATCCAGACTGATTATGTTGTGTGTTTACATCACTATTCAAGGATATTACACGAGCTGTAATAATGTGGGGACGCAGATATTCAAAATTCAAAAAGATACAATCTCGGTTTACATTGTACAGTCTGAACTATGATCTAATTGAAAAGGTGAATGAAATGACTTTGCAGTGGCCCGCTCTTCCTGCTCCGGTGTATCTGCTTCTGTTTCTTTATGGGTCGACCTGATTTTTTTTTTTTCTAACAACCTTTATGAGCCTGCTAACAGATCACAAATAGCCATTTTCTGCACAAATCAGTCCCAAGAACTGAACTCAGGAGGTAAACCAAGAGCGAAGGAAGAGCTCAATTTTTAAACACGGCGTATTCTTCGGGTTTCTGTCTTCTCCCTTTGATCTGCCTCAAGCTTCTCGTCTTTCTCTCCACTCCCAGGTCAGTGTGCCGTTTGAACATCTGGCAAAGTGAGTTCCTCCTGGCTGGCCTGCAGGTCAGTGGCAGGTATGGACATGTCGCACACAAACACAAAGCATGCTTGCAACATTTTATCGGCGTCTTTTGCCCTCGATGGCCCCTAACCCCACACTTTATATATCCAGGTAAAGGAAGAAATCATTGATATTCAGAGTGAGCCATTGCAACACTTTGCTGAGCTTTTTTAAAGATGAAAGTACAGTACATGTTGGTGACCTGTTTTTAATTATTTATGTCTTCAAACAGGGTATAGAAGTTAAGACTGATACATGTTTGTTATTGATCTTTTCACTGGTTTCTTGGTGGAATATTTCCATCTGAATCCTTTCACTAACCCCAAAGTAACATCCCTTCTCCTTTTGTTTCCTGTGCCTCAGCAGCTGCAGGGTATCAAATACCCCCTTACTTTTCAAATGGATGAATGAGAACATGAATGAGTGGAGGAGGACAAGAGGAGCATGAGGAGGCATTGCAGGCCCTTGGAAGGGGGGACCGAGGCCATCCGTGTGTCTGTCAGTATGCTGTGTGAACACTGGTGACCAGGAAGAGCCGAAGGAAACTCTTGAGACGACAGAAACCAGTGGGACAAACTAATAACTCTTGGCTGGAACTGGTCGGTACTGTTTTCTGGGATGCAGTTGGAGGGGAGGGGAGGGGGGGGGTGAAACAACACACAGGTCCCGCCCCGTCTTTACTCATTTTCACCTGACCATCGACTCAGAGGCTCAACTTGCAAAAAAAACAAAACAAAACAAAAAAAAATACATCAAAGTGCACAAAATTGACAAAATTTCAGTGATTGTGGTTTACACCTGTGATTTAAAAAAAAAAAAAAATCAGCTATCGACCTGCTAATGTTTGAGAGCTACATCTGCTGCTTATGGTGTTATTGATTATAAATAAATATGTAAACAACTATGGGGATGAACACAAAGTGTATTCAGGCCTGTAATGGATGTGAGAATGCTCGAAATGGATCAAGGGGGCGATCAGACGTGGGCAACGAGCGTGAGAGAGTCGGCGAGTGCAGTGAGTTTGCGGACGGGAGCGAGGCTGCTTTTTGTCAATAAATGTCAGTGTCTGTCTGTCTGTGCGTTATCGTCTTCAGTGTTCGTTTTGCCTTTAGCTTTTGCTTTAGAGAGTGTGAGGAAAGGAGGGGGAGTGCAGGAGGGAGCAGTGACTGAAACCGGTTCCCAATTCAAACTTCCTCTTCTTCGGCACACGTGTTACTGTCTTACCTATAAGAGACTGACATGGGAAACATGCTCATTGAATGTGAAAAGAGGAGGAGGAGGAGGAAGAAGAAGAAGATGAATAAAAGGGGAGAGCCATGAGGATTGTGCGATATGATAAAGCCTTAGTCCAGCTTGTAACTCCAGGTATGAAAAGACTTGAGAAAGTTGTAAGATCTTGGTGGTGAACAAGTCTGGTGTTGCATCTGTATTTTTGTTCTTTTGCTTTGTTTCGTTTGACGATACATGTAAAATGTGTAGATAACTTTTGCCAGAATGTGACAGATTGTTTAAAGATGGGGCAGGAGAAGAAGAGTACTGTTTACTTCCTGACAGCCCTGGGAGAAAAGTAAAGCAGAAGTCATTTTTGTTTTTTCTTGTTTTTTAACCAATAACCTTTAGAGTCTGCCAGAAGTGTGTGTTTTGGTTTCCACTGTGGCAGGCAATGACAGAAAGGTTCTTGTTAATATTTAAAGGAGGAATTTTGACCCAGGCCTGTCAGGATGGACGGGTGTCACTGATGGGAGTGAGCTGTCTGATGTCCTGTACATTTCTTTACCATGCTTCAACTTTATTACTATGATATTTGTGTATATTTTCTGAATCAATAAAATATACACAACTTACACAGAATTCTAATTTGTCTGTTTCAGTTGATCATGAAATATTTGACCCATCTTAATCATTATTTGGTCCTCAATATATATATATATATACTCAATATATACGCATTTCAGAATGGCATAGAGCCCTTAAATCCTTAAATCTAACCAAGAGCATTACGATTCATCACCAGGCACGTGGACCTCAACTTGATCTTGTTTGTTTCAAGTTCATCACAACTCACCTAATGTGACTTTATGGTTTATTTTATGGTGTCATGTTGGATTTCTTTTCTTTTCTTTTCTTTTCTTTTCTTTTCTCAGAAAGGAATTATTGCATCTGCTTACCTTTAATAGAAACATCAATTAAAAGGCCAATTTAATAACAGATTTTGACATGCCATAAAAGGAAACTGCATGTGTACAGTAATTAATAACAGTAATAATTACACACTGCATTACATTTAGTTTTAGGAGTTCCATGGCCCTGATATTGTATTTGTCAGTTTACTGGCATTGTTATAAGCATTTCAATAAGGAAGACTAGATTCGAAGTATCAAAGTTAAGTTGAATTTATTCTTGTACAAGAAGGAGTGTTGAACAGATCAGTGCAACACACAAAAGGGCTTACAGAGAAAAAGGCTCCCTGTGGAGCACTAACAGTTGGTTCTTATGCACTGTCTAATGGGCTGTCTCAGCCCCCCCGCCCATAGATACAGATAACATCATAAGCCTTTTTAATTTCCTCTGATAGCGTTTCCCCAATTTAAATGTAGCCTCTCTGACCTGTCCGTGACCCTCGTTCTGTTCTGGACTGCTTCTACAGTATTTATACATTAACCTGAACTTTACCTTACCCTAAATGCTGCTTCCCGTGGGACAGTAAACAGACCTGTTACAGACCACAGAGAGGGAGTCGATTGTCATTTTCATCTGATTTCATCAGAACTGAAACTGGAAACCCCACCCGCCTGAAGAAACGCATGACTAACAATGAACAAAACAAATTGTGTAGATGTTTGATTCATTCATTTATTTAACTCAGTATATTATGCCTGACTGTTCTCGCTGACCAATACAATGTGTAATTCTGGTGGAAAATGACATTTATTTTATTTTATTGCCTAAAGCAGTTTAATTGAAATGAGGAGTACAATTTAGCACATATATATATATATATATATATATATATATATATATATATATATATATATATATATATATATATATATATATATATATATATATATATATATATATATATATAGCGTATTGTAATATATCAAACTAATATTTGAGAGTTGCTAATTGTAGCTTTATTCATTTACAATTGCCCCTTGGGGACAAATAAAGTGATTTGAATTGAAATTGTTCTGAACTTTCTGTTTTTAAAATGTTAAATGCTACAGTCCTGATAAAAACAAGTCTATGGAGAGCCTTTTAATAAAACGCAAAGCTCAAACAAGGTCTCAGATTAAAGTACTAACTATTATCATGATGAGTATTTGTTGCCCGCACAAACAAGCAGCGCATCACTGAGTGCGGGAGCTGCGCCCACCTGCTCTTGTACTGTACCGAGAATAGACCCCTGACGCGCATGCTCATTATGTAAATGAACACACCCCGCCCTTTCCTGGATTATTAATGGTAGCCTGTTTGTGATTGGCTGAACGGGCCCCTTCCTCGCGGAGTGGGCGGGGCCTGCGTGAGCCGCAGTTAATCCGACAGGGATTGGTTTGAAGTCGGCGGAGTGGAGAGAGAAGAGCGGAGAGGAATGACGGAGTCCACTGGTTTAACTCCAAAAACACTGACTTCAAACGATGTCACCGTGCACACGGGAGCACTAAAGTCACTGTACTGAAGTTGTTTAATATGAGCGACTAACTTTAGAGGTGAGTTTTTCTTTTTGTGGGGGGAGACGCAGAGGTTGTCGGGGCAGGCAGTCTCCTGTGAGGGCTCAACATGGATGTCCGGGGAGCAACGGTGCGACTCTGAGGAGGAGAATTAAAGGCCGTTTCTGGGTTATTTCTGGGTCGCGAGTTTGTGTGACGGAGTTGAGGAGGATTTTAAAGCAGCAGCCTACTTACCAGGTGAGCCTAGCGTCTAAAAAAACAGGTTAGAAACACTTTGTCTTTACACAGCACCTCTAATAAAGTGTCTCTCCGTGTGTTTCAGCCTTAAAAGTCAAGCTAATCTGTGAATTGTCGCGGCTGCTAGCTAAGGTGAGTTTTGCCGTTTGTGGTTAATTTGTCTGAATTAGACGGGTTGAGTCAGAAAACTGCTGTTATGCAAGTAATGTTAAATCAAAGGGTGCACATTTAAGTGTTTTCCTGCTGAATAAATCCCTCTGTTGTTGTTGTTTCTCCATGATAATCCAGTCTGGCCGTCACCCATAATTACTTATTATGAATGATAAACACACCCCCATCAGCCCTTTCCATCTGTTGCTCTGTGTCTGACCCCCCTGCCTCCCCTAATATATTATTCCCCTCTGTGTGTGTGTGTGTGTGTGTGTGTGTGTGTGTGACCTTTTTTGCCTTTCAAATGAAACACACAGATGTCCTTTTGCTCCAGCGCAGCATTTTGCTGTCACTAGTATTGTGTGTGTGTGTGGCTGCTGATGCCTTCACTTGTCCTTGTTGACATGAGGATCTGCTGATCTCTAGCAAACCAATACAAATGACCTGCTGTCTCTCTCTCTCACACACACACACACACACACACACACTCACAGGTTACATGCACACATAAACAGCAAAACCATAAGTCTTCTCAGTCACGTGTATAAAGGCGTAAAAGCAGCCTAATTCATTTTATGGGACCGCCAAATCAATCACTTGAGTTTGATGTAATTAGTGTTGTTAAAAAAATGTAGTGGTGGAAGTGGTGATGGTGTGTGTGTGTGTGTGTGTGTGTGTGTATAGCATCATCATGTCAGCGTGCTGTTTGCTTAATGTGCTGTGTGACTTTTAGTTGCCATGTCGCTCCGGTCAGAAGAGACACGATAGGTCAGAATGAACTCTGCCCTCTGTCTTCTCATTTACTGGCTATTTGTGTCTGAAATTACTCATGGATGGGCGTTTTTCCATAACATCACGGCCTCCCCGAGGCCCAATCTTACGTGACGGCTGTCAGTCAATGTACGAGAACAAACGCACCCTCAGCACATGTCAGTGTCACCCCGGAGACGATGACAAAGCTGCTGCTTACGTAACATGTCTTCTGGCCACTTCAAGTTTATGACGTCTTTGGTCCATTTCCACCTAAATTTGGTCAGGCTGTAGGATGTTGATTCTTCTCTGACTCACTCTTCAGATATGGGAGGATAGGTATCAGGGTGAGTATGAGTGTCAGAAGTGGGGAATAATTTCACATCCTGTCCAGATTTTAGAGCAGAAACGTTTGCTTTGAATGCCATGTGGAGTGAACCAACGAAGCCTCAAGATACCAGAATGCCTTGCAGCTAAATTACATGTTTCTTTCTCTAAAGTTGCAAAACACAGTGTGCAGTCAAGCTCCAACTAAGACCACAGCTGGATAACAGAAGTTTGAGCACGTTATCAGGCAGCGGTTAAATGGCATTCTGGGAGACGTAGGAACTATGAAAAGTATTTTCCTTCCATAAAGAACTATTGTACAAAGACACACGTCCTTGACTTAATGTGAAATGCTGACCTGCAGTGTATCTGTGTTCCTATCTCTGATTACACATCACATTGACGACGGTGTGTGTGATCAATATTCCAGGTTGATGATTACTGGTGGAAATGGGTGTTCATACTTGTTGAATTGCGTCAAAGCATAGTCACTGTTTGAGTTTCACTGGTGTCCACACATTCACATGTGCCTTACACCGACTGGCTGTCTCTGTGTCACCTCCAGATGTTGAGGCTGTGGAGGCGAGACGTGCCGCTCTCAGAGAGGCTGGGGGAGGACTCCCCTCTGGCCGCAGCTCCTGCGCCCCCGCCGACGGCATCCCCGACAGGCCCCAACATTTCATGGTTCCCCGAAGCCCCGCTGCTGGGCGGAGACCAGCCCATTTTCCTCATGACCCCAGCGGCGCAGGCTGTGTCCGGCTTCTTTGTCTGGACAGCGCTCATCCTCACCTGTCACCAGGTAAACGCTAACCCCATAAACTCTACCTGACGCCGATTTGTTTACTCAGCTGCAGTCATTCAGACCTGACCGGGCAGACTGGCTTTTCTGAAGTCGATGTTCACAAAAGAGATGAACTGGAATTCAGGTGTGTGTGTGTGTGTGTTGTTTAATGCACAGGTGACCTGCAAAAACACACATCTGCCCAGGCCCAGAGAAGGGTAGGGGTTGCTTGGCAACATCCCTCAGCAGGTGTTTGTGATGCAGAGCATGAATACACACACACACACACACACAAGGTGAAATCTGATGCAGGTGGATGAAAAGTCTGTGAAATCTGGCCGGGGGAAAAAACAAACAAAAGCTGAATGAAGTTTATCTCTCTCATACATTCCTGTGAGATTATGTCACGTAATTTATCAGTTGTTAAGGACCGAGTGACAGCAAAGAGACGCAGGATAAAAATCTGAATATTCTCAAGAATCTGTATCCACGAAATGACAAATAAGTTTGATTTTTTTAAGCTTATAAGAGCTCTGCTCCAGCCAACCACGTACCCTCTCTGTGGTCTGGTCTTCCTACACAGTCTAAGACCCTTTGATTCAGGTTTACTAGTCTACAGCCATAGAAAGAGAAGCGGCTTACTCATGCCACAAAACTGTGAGATATTTTACCTTTGATGTAGCCCTCACCATACCCTTTAATTTGCTGATTAAAAAAGTTGACCAAATAAGTCTTATTTTCAATAAAAAGTGTCTCTTCTGTCCCTCGCAGATCTACATGCACCTACGTTTCTACAGCTCGCCTCGGGAGCAGCGCCACATCGTCCGTATCCTCTTCATCGTCCCCATCTACGCCTTCGATTCTTGGCTCAGCCTCCTCTTCTTCACCAACGACCAGTACTACGTGTACTTCGACACCGTCAGGGACTGCTATGAAGGTGAGGGCATGCTTTCCCCCTTCATCGCTCGGAGCTCACGGTGATGGTGCAGTTTTGTTAATGCCACTGATTCAGCAGACGATTGATTAGCTGCTTGGACGCTGCAGAGTACACAAGAACAGCTGATGCTTAAAGCTCGTGTTTAGTGGTTTTATCCCACCCACCGTCCATCTGGCCCAAAACTCTGAGCTCATGATTTGTTTTGACACCGCTGGATGGATAGAAGTTAGTGATTAAAACCCTCTCCACCTCGTCGTGGGCAACTTTTCCAGATGAGTTGATGAAACACATTGTTCAAAGATAACCCCCCCCCCCACACACACTGTGTTTATCATCCTCACCTTTATGAGATTTCTGCCTTTTCTCTCATACCCTGAACCTTTACCTAAATGTTTGATTGTCTTGAAACTCTCTTAGTACTCTCCTCTTGGACTGAAAGGCTCGAAATGAGCCCAGATGTAACTTGATGGATGGAGGATGTTGATGACTGATGGGACTGGTGGGACTTTGTGACGATCCCGTGGTGTATTTTGTGATTCCGTGTCTTGAAAAACTTTTTCTTAATGTAAGCACTGATTCCATATCAGATAATGGGCTTTGTTTATTCATGTCAGAATGGAAATGTCGAGGGCGGCGGTGAGCTGGCAGCTTTTCTGAGCAGATGGAACAAAACAAAGCAGACGCCGGCTGACGCTTTGAATTTTAGAGATTGTTCATAAATTCTCGAATTAGCAGGAAGAAGTGAAAGGCAGCTGACTGCCTCCGCTCATGTTTCTTCAGTCATCTGTGACGATCGAGACAGAAATAGTTTTCTCACTGTGACACTCGGCTTCGGGGCGTCACTTCCTGTGTTTGCGAAATTGATGATCTCACATGCGTCCAAATGTGGATTTGAGGCGCTCTATGTATGGTCCTGCTTTTGGCAGGGAGTGCCAGCATTACGGTCATCATCTCACTCCCACGGACAGATGCCTCCCTTCCTCCTCCTCTTCGTCCGCCTCCTCTTCCTCCTTTTTCTTCCCTTATCTCTTGACATGCTCTTCCCTCCCTCCACTGTTTGATTTTTTTCCCACACTTCCACCTCACTCTCAACCAAATTTTTTCCACCTCCTCTTCCGATTGTCCGCTCCTTGCCCCTCTGCCTCGTCTCTTCCTCCCCGTTTGCCTTCCCCTTCCCACAATGCCGCTGTGCCCCCCCCCAGATCTTCTCCTGAGCGCGGGTGATGGACCGACCTGTTGCATGGCAACTGCGCTCACAAATCCTCCTCATCAACCGGAGTGGCCACATCAGATAATGAGTTTCTCTCGACCAAACTTGCTGCAGAAGTTCCCGTTCTCATTGTCTGTGGGCCTACTGTATCTCCGTGGCAACTAGCACTGCTGACGGCGGTCCTCGGAGAGGAGGGGAAGAGCGTAATTGTAAACAGCCGAGATGCTGACGGAGCTGCTCCGAGCAGATGAACCAGCTCCCATCACTCAGTCTGTACACTGGCTTTTGTGTTCGTGGACTGGCATCCATGGCATCTTATCACCTCAGTATTGCCTGACAGGCGGCTGACATCAGACAGGAGACCAAACAATGCGATGACGAAGTTTTAGCACGTGTGTGTGTGTGTGTTTGTGTGTGTGTGGGCCGAAACGAGGTGAAGCCAGGCTGAGAAACGGAGAATATATTCGCTCAGCTGACGTAACAGGAATCACTGCCAACAGTGCAGCTGCTTTGAGATCAGTGTGATGACACAACACTGCAACACACGCACACACACCTCACATTCACAGTCGCACAAACATAACCCCCCTGAGAGCGTGTGTGTGTGTGTGTTAACAGGATTAGCCTGGCTGTGTTTTTTTTTTTTTTTCATGAGCGCCTTGGTCGTCACCACCTTCTTACCGAAGCAACACCGAGGCGATAATCCACGGTCACAGGAGACAGTCAGGTGAATATCGCAGGGGAGAGAGGTGTGTGTGTGTGATCTTCTATCCTCGTGAGAACCAGCGCTGAGAAAGCGAAGATGTGCCTGTGAGGCGCAAGTGTTTACAGCGAAGGAGAGATTTGTGATTAGGCTTAATCTCGTCTGAGCCAGTGAAGGTCCTCGGAAGGATAGAAACACCACGGTGCTGAGGGTTAGTCGACTTAGTCGCTGCTTCTTGTCCTTTATTTCATAACGTATACAACAGCACTTTATTTAACCGGAATCTGTTAGATTTATCTATATTTAACTCTTCAGTAACAAACATAATGACCAAGTATGTAAGAAGTGAAGAGCTCAGACTCAACTTTTATCAGGTTATGCGTGCTACGTGACCCTGCTTACATCAAATATGCAGCTGTCTTCCTCTTTCGCTGCATTTTTTCTTTTTCTCAGCAGCTGTCTTGAAACACAGGTGTGACCCGTGACACTAACTAAGGCTCCGTTCCATCCAGGTCAAACAGTCGGTGTGCTGCGATAAATGGAACTGAACCTTAATTAGTGTCACTGGAAACACCTGTGTTGACCGCTGCTGGCTGCTGGGGGGAAAAAGGGGTCTCTAGAATGAAACTCTCCATCTCTTGAGAAGTGACGGTGGAATGCTCCGGCAAAGCTCTGAGGGAGGCTACGAGTATAAAACCGCTGCCGCACGGTCGGATTTGCTTCTGTCATTAGATGTTGACGTGTCCCGTGTCCACAGTTCATCACCTGCTCAAGGTTATCAAGAACTGGAGCCTGATGTGGCCCTTCATGTAGCTTGCAGCAGGCTTATCAGAGCTCAGCTTTGCTACAGAGTGAGAGTGAGCAGTAAAGTTGCAGGTTGGAGAGCTAAACAATGAGTTGAAGCTGACTATAAAACAGCTGGGGTGACTCTGTTCTCTCAGGGTCTCATTGTTTTCACATCGTCATTTGATATGTTTATACATAACACACACATAAGTGATTTTAACACTGAATGAAGTGTGTAAACTGATTTCATGCCTTTCTTTGTGCAGTTTGCTGGAACTGTCAAAACTAGTGTGACAGGAAGTGACTCGTTGTTTGTGTGATCTCTTGGTGCAGCAGGGGGTCTGTGGGCACTGCTGCACTACGTTGTGGTATTTCACAACTTTTTTTGTTTGTTTGTTTGCTCACAGTGTGTAGCCATTTGGACTTGGCATTGTGCAAAGTGTCAAAGTACAGCTCGAATATTTCACGACAAATGCTGTTAAATGCGTTTTCACGCGGCCACATGAATGTCTAAATGTATTTGTGTTCACGGATAAATAATAAAGTGCATTTCATTTAACTGCCTCAGTTTTCAGGGTCCTTTTTATGATAGGAGGATAATAACAATCAACCCCCTCCTTGTTTCTTCACAGCGTTTGTGATTTACAACTTCCTCAGTCTGTGCTATGAATACCTGGGCGGAGAGAGCTCCATCATGGCTGAGATCAGAGGGAAACCCATCGAGTAAGTCTCAGATTTCCGCAGTCGAAGGATTAGATTCTTTTAAACGATATTTGTTTCCAACCCGGCATGAAACAAGAGCGCTTGATGAGTAGATTCAAAGCAGCTTAATTCCCCGTCAGAAATGTGAAGTGTAAGTGTAAACTGTCCCCGACAGGTCCAGCTGCATGTACGGTACCTGCTGTCTGAGGGGAAAGGCTTACTCCATTGGCTTCCTGCGGTTCTGTAAGCAGGCCACTCTTCAGTTCTGTGTGGTCAAACCGCTCATGGCCATCATCACCGTCATCCTGCAGGCCTACGGCAAATACAAGGACGGAGACTTCAAGTAAGTAGCTCTCACTGTTGACAAAGACGCTGCCAAATTTAGAAGGAAAAAAAACTGGAGCTTGCTAGGAAAATAAGTTTTAGATTAAATGAATGAGTCATCAGAGCCTCCTCCCTTCATCTCTAACGGGAGATTTAGGCTGTCAGCGTGACCTACAGCAGTAACTATCAGAACAAAACCAGCCCATAAATCAACACCAACACCTCTAACATCGCCTTCTTCTCTGTTCCCAGTGTTGCCAGCGGTTACCTGTACGTGACCATCATCTACAACATCTCCGTCAGCTTGTCTCTGTACGCCCTCTTCCTCTTTTACTTCTCCACCAGGGAGCTGCTGAGCCCTTACAGCCCCATGCTCAAGTTCCTGATGGTCAAGTCGGTCATCTTCCTCTCCTTCTGGCAGGGTGAGGAACCTACGCGACGCGTTTGGTTGCCGTGCGTGCGCATCGGTTGTTTCAACCTTCATCAAGCACCGTCTTGTCTTTTGTGGTCAGGCATGTTGCTGGCCATCCTGGAGAAGTGCGGGGCCATCCCTCAGATCAACTCCGTGGAGGTGTCGGTCGGCGAGGGGACGGTCGCCGCCGGTTACCAGAACTTCATCATTTGCATCGAGATGTTCTTCGCGGCGCTAGCTCTGCGCCACGCGTTCACGTACAAAGTCTACATGGACAAGAGTCTCGACTCGCAAGGTGAGGACAGGAAGAAGTGAACGTTGGATTTCCAACACGACACGTGTTACTGCACGCATGCTAACACCTCTAATGTCTTACCAAAGGAAGACTCTTCTATAATAGACTTTTTTTTTTCCACCTGTTCTTCATTTCTTTTCTGTCACATTTCACCCTCTTCTCATGTGGCTTATGCTTTCCGTTTCTGCACCTCCATCTTTATTGTCTCTTCTCTTCTCTGCTGCGTATAAAGGACCTGTTCCTACATATGGAGAGTTTGGTAGGTTAAACATTAACGATGTTTACCGCGCTCTTTCTTTTCTCAGTGTAGTTACCTAGTCATGCCCCCCCCCCCAAGATTTATTGAGCCCGTTTCCGTTTTCTTATTTTGATCCCGTGTTTTGAATGTGATTTGTTTCCGCTGTAACGGTCTCCCATCCCTCTTTTACTTTCTCTTTTCCACTTCTCCTTCCTGTCTGGTGAAGCGAGCCTCTTTTTCCCTTTTCGCTCCCTCTCTCTAAATCACATCCACATCTCTGACTTCTTTCTTCCATCCCCTCCTTTTGTCTCGCTGTGTAACACCCCTTAAATCACCGACCCCCCCCTTCTTCTCTTCTTCCCATTTTCTGTCCCTTCCTTTCTTTACCCACCATTTTCTCATTCCACTAAATCACTCCTCTTCCCGCTCTCCTCTATTCTCATCCTTCCTCTTTTTCTCCTCTTCCCTTCCTCTCCATTTTATCCCTGCCTAAATCGACATAAATTTATCCTCCCTTAAAGTTTCCCCTCTTTTCTTTCACTCTTCCTTCCTCTCCTTTCCTTCCTTTATATCACTCCTACACCCTTTTCCCCCCTCTCCCTACATTCCTTTAATCCCTCTCTGTCACCTCCTCTCCTCTAACTGTACCGTCTCCGTCCTCAGGCCGCTGTGCCCCCATGAAGAGCATATCCAGCAGTCTGAAAGAGACCATGAACCCCGGCGACATGGTCCAGGACGCCATCCACAACTTCTCCCCGGCCTACCAGCAGTACACCCAGCAGTCCACGCTGGAGCAGGGGGCGCCACCGCCCGTCTCCCGCACCCACAGCACCGTCAGCGGCCGCGGCGACACAGAGAAGACCCTCCTGCTCAGCTCGGACGACGAATTCTAGAGCGGGAAAACTGAACGCTTGCAGCTGAATCCGATTCAGACTGTTTTTGTGGCGGGCGCAGCCGTCCCTCATCCGTGCGCGCGAATGATTCGAGAGGTGTTTTGTTTTTCCAGATTTTCAGACTGACCACGGACGCGAGGACCTTCCCGCGGAAACATTTCTTCACCCACATTTCACCAGCGTCTCGTGTGGTGGGAACACTTCAAGCTGAATCGGTGTTTAAAACTGTTGGCCAGAAAACTAAAAAAGGGTTGTGTCTGTTTTTGGAAAGTGTGTGTGTGTGTGTGAGTCACACTTTCACAAACTAAACCGTACTTGACTTTTGGAGACGCAGTTTTTCCGTCTCTGGACAGAAAGCTTCATTTCAAATTTCAGGTTAGTCATGTTTCCTCTGCTCAGATGTAACCGTCCTGATGGAGGCTGCTGCTGTTGTTGTTGTTGTTGTTGTTGTTGTTGTTTAGCTCTTGTTCAGAGTTGGTTTACTTTATGTGATTATCAAGGTTTCCCCTGTCAAATAAGTTGAATCAGAATCTTTTTTTTTTTCCATGACTAGAAATGGAAAATATCCTTAAAGTTTTATCAAGATTTTTTTTTTAGTGAACATGACACTAATATTTAGATATTCATTTGCAACAGTTTAACCAATTTGTTGGTCTGCAAGTGCATTCACGTGTAAATCATTAGCGAGTAAACTCTGGGGAACCCTGGTGTTTTTTAAGGGACTGCAACGTGGAGACGGTTTTTAAAGGGAAGCCAGGTCAGAGACAATGTCCGTGACACGGATCAATGTTGTTATTGATATTTCTGGAGCAGACGAGAGCGAGGCAGAGCAGATTATAGATTATGCGGTACATCTGCTCCTGCCGTCCAGTAGGCAGCAGGAGTGAAGGGCGGGATTACACTGGTGTAATTGGGGCATTATTTGAATGGGCCTGGGATTAAAGCGCGAGCCGGCTCACTCTGGCAGCAGACCTCTGCAGGGCCACGATGTAGGTTAGCTGGATTGAGGGAGAACCTGGAGAGGAATATAGGTTGAAGCTAACTTTAGATGTCTGTTCTGAACGGAGGAGCTCTGTCGCAAGAGTAAAACCCGTCCTCTGTTAGTACACAGACACGAATATTAAAGGCAGGCATTTGAAGTCAAAATGAATTTAAAGATGTTTATATTTGTGTGAGGAGAGAATGGAGAATTTTCTTTGTTACTTAAGATAATTAACTCATTTTTGTTCATATTTGCAGAAACACTATCTTGGCTTTAAGCCATACATCATATGCGTGGCCTCAACATTAAACAATGGACGGACTCACTGTGCTGTTAAATCTGTATCTTCACCCCAGCAGATGAGCAGCGGCAAAAGATTTAAACTCATTCACAGAAAACCGCCGTCACAGTCGATAACAAGTTAGACCAAATCACAAAGGTGAGGCACGTTTGATTCTCTGCAGTAAACATTGTTTTAATTTCACTTTGACTTTAAATTTGTTTTACAAAAATCCACTCCTCTCACACCGTGATGTTTCAAAGTAAAGTCCATCCAGATCCTGTACGTTCCTCTGCGTCTAGTCTGACACACATCTTCTCTAGTGACTTCTTTGTCGGTTTCAGTATTGTACATTCAGCTCCATTTTTTTTTGCACATTATACAGTTATTGTTCTGAGCTATGCTATATCTGGAAGCTTAAAGCACGATATTATGACAAAATATACTCTGTACGCCACATTTTCATCTCACGCACGTTAGACAGTCGACCTAAACACTAAATGTGTAAACTTCACATTGTTTCTCTGACTTGGATCTTGGATGCTCTTCTGTTCTTCCTGGCAGTCTTTTTTTTTTTTCTTTTTTTCTGTTGGATTCAGCTCCACCGCAGTCGGAGCTGGTTATTTTCTGCACATAATTGAAGTTCTTGAGTCATCCGAATGAGTCATACCGAGTCTGCCGACGTGTTTACTGTAACTACTTTCACTGTCCTGCTGTGGCGCTGTCTGAACACCAGGGGGCCGTGAGGGGAGGAACACATTTGTACTCTTATCTCCAGGCAGACGGGCAGTTATCACACATTTTATGCTTAGTGCACATGTAACAGGAAAAAAAAAATGCTTTGTCTAAGCACCAGTCACTTTTTTTTTTTTTTTATTGTCTCATCGCTCTTGTGTGTCTCTTGTGGGTTTGCCCCAGCCTCAGACAGTGGTCATTGGTGTTTATGTGTTTCTGCTTCTTCCTGACATAATATTGGTGTTAAACAGGAGAGAAGCCACGTCTGTGGCCTGCTTTCAGACATTACCGAGATCTCTCTGGGTAATTGGTTGGCTGCGTTTCGACACGGATGCAAACTGAATTGAGTTTTGACCGTGACTGAGCGTCATCCACCAACCAATGGAAGTCTGCACTCCTTTTTTAGAAAAAGCACTGGTCAGCTCATTGTGTTGAAATTACAGCAGCTTCTTGCTACGTTGGAGCATGATTAATCAACACAGGCGCTTGGATGACAGTGCAGATATTGTCTGTCTTTTGTGCATCTTCATCAGGGGAAATGATGAAACCCAAACGTTTTTTGTTTTTTGTTGGGTTTTTTTTTTTTGCGAATTGCAGCTCCTAAAGGCGGACTTCCTCACCTGATATTATAATAACTCCAAGTCTAAAAACCGTGGACAGCGTGCCAGTTGTACCACACTTTGAATGCCACAATTCACTTTCAAGCTGAAGACCCGTCCTCTTGCTCTCCGTCTTCTAGACATGTTGTCATCGGATGCATATAAATATAGCCGAGGGAACGAGTTGTAAATACAAGTTAAAGTGCTGCCTACAGGAGAAGCAGTAGTGGTGTATGATGTATGATGTATGTATAGTCATATATGCTGTAAAGGTGGAGCACAGGAGGAAAAAAGACCTAGTTTTGTATTTTTGAAATCATAACTGTCTTTTTATTTTTATTTCGATGACTTGTGTTTTTCTGTTCTTTGTATGTTACAAAGCTGCTCATGATGCTACTTTTTAATGTCAAATGGATCTGAAAAAAATAAAAGCTATTTAGTCTGACACGTGAGTTTTGTTTTGTAATATATTTTAATAACGGTTTAAAGATATATAAACCATATAAAGACATAGTAAACACTGTGTTAAATAATTAGTGTCTGACATTATTGAAAAACCCAGAATCTATCAATATGCAAATAAAACTTTCACTTTTTTGAGCTACAGGTGCATTCATCTCAATGTCAATATGTTACTACTACTACTGTCAGAATTAATGTAACAAAGTGTGTATATAGATCGTTTTTCAGTGTGTAAGGTGTACCTGACCATCACATCCAATTCATTTATTTTTGATGTTACAATATCAAAAAGGACCAGTGTGTAGGATTTAGTGGCTAATCTAGCGACGTGCCCCGCCACTTGCCCTCCTGTTCTGAACAGGAAGGAGAAACTACGGTGGCCATGAATGAAATCTGCGAAAAATGCTATTTATCTAGACCCAGTCTTTAGTTTGTCCACTCTGGGCTACTGTAGAAGCAACATGGCAGACTCCCAGGAGAGGACCTGCAGCAGCTGTAGATATAATGCTATAATGCTAATTCTAAGCTCACAAGAACCTAATAACAGTTACGAATATTAAATTCTGCAAACATACAAGCCCATGGTCAAAACCTCAGTTTATATTTAACCATGACTTTATCTTCTGATCTGGAGCGCTATCTTGTGCAACACATCCTGTAGATAGACTTCCTTCATGTACCACACGTGTGCATTAACTAGTCTAATCCAGCCCACAACCACACAAACACCATTTTATGTACAATATGTACAACATTTATTATAATTAATATATAAAATAGACAATGTACTTAAATTTTCACAATAGAAAAAATACAAGTAATAAATACAAAAAAACATTTTTGTTTTGCAAGTATTACAAAACATCCAGCACAGTTCGACAGATGTGAGACGTTAAAATATTGAGAATAAATGCTTTGCCACACTGATATTCATATAGCTAAATATATGCCTCATATCTTTAGGAGTTATTTGTCAACACACTAATGCGTTACAATGCCTGCTTATAAATGATATTGCTAGCACTATTCAGTGGCCTCGACTCCACGAAGTCCAAGCCTGTCCGAGCACGTCTGGACTTCAACAGGCTTGTGACCGCTGGAGGTTTTCAAGTGAATAAAAGCACCACCTCTTTTCCACCTTCTTTCCCAGTCCGCCTTTGCCCGACTTCCTGTCTCCATCTTTCAACAACTCCCTCAACCTTCTTGTCTCTTCCTCATCTCCATCTTTCTTTCCTTCCTTCCTTCCTTCCTTCCTTTAACATCCCCGTACATCTGCCCGCCCAGCCGATTCAGAAGTGACCTTAATTTTTCACACAAATAACATACAAATCATCATAGAAAAATAATATCCCTCCAAGAATCCACTATGACAAGCCAGTACAAAAAAAAAACAAAAAAAAACACACACAAAAATCATCATACAGCAATATGGCCATTGGCTTTGAGCATATTTCTACATAGCTAATAATTAACATTTTATAAAGTAATCATCGTTGCCACATAACAATAATTAGACGTGAGAATATCCCCGGACTAGTCATAAGTAAGTACTTCTGAAAACATACAGAACATCACAGCACTCGTTAGCTTGTCTTTTCATAATATCTACCTTTAAATACAAATAAAATATAGAATATATCTCTGATAAATGTCACTCAACATTTTCGTCTCTCAACGGCACATACAAACATTACAAATAAAGAACACGGAACGGGAATGTATGCAGGGGATTTGCATCGGCTTGAGCGTAATTCCAACCAGATGCGTCTCTGCTTTTACACGTTTTTTTTGTTTAGCAAAAATGACCAACATCTGTTGTTGGGAGTCTACCAGATATGAAAGAAAAAAGGAGGGAGAGAGACAGAGAGAGACAGAGAGACAGAGAGAGAGAGAAAAAAAGGAAGCCACAGCAGACTGTAGCAAAGTTACTGCACAGGAGGGATTGTGAAATGAGTGATGAGGGATTATAGCTCAGAAAAGAGGAGAATCCTAAACAGAGAAATGTGCGGTCGCGAACAGTCAAGAAGGAGCGATTACAGTCTGTTTCTGAACCGTCCCGCCGCCCCCCCTCTTAGGTTTGCATTCTTCCAACTCCAACACACACTGAAGGCACTGCATTAATGTGAGGAACGTGTACACAAGCAGTACAGAACTACTGAGTGAGGAGGGAGTAGTGGCAGGTGACAAACAAACAACAACAACAACAAAAAGACACTGAATTAACAGCTTGAATTCACGGATGCAGCGTTTCTCAACCCTTTTTTCTGGACTGTTGAATGTTTGCTCCCCAAAAAAAAAAAAAAGACATACAGTTACCGGAAGCTCTAAATCGATCCATTTGAAAATATTAAACCAAAGAAGCCCACAAAGATGTCACTAATGAACCCGCCTGCACATCAAGTGACACGGAGGTTGAGAAACTCTCCGTGAATGACTAACGAAAGTGACTCATACTTTGGGACACTTCTCTGCACGATAGCAGAGACACATATGCGCCTGGGGCTGCGATAAGAAACTAGTGAGTTTAAACTACAACTGTACCAGGAGTGCAGCCGTTCTTGAAGGTGTAGGAAAGTACACACAAGCACGCGCGCGCGCACACACATACGCGTTCGCTCCACCTTGGCGTTTCGCTCTTGTGCCATACACTGAAGCAGAGAGAAGCCCCGGCCTTTCTGTAGCACAGTCGGAGGTTCGCTGAGCGGTGAGGATGTACAGTAACTCTGGGTCTAGCTTCAGTCAGAGTCCAGTTTGTCAATGTCTACATCCCGTGTGGATCGGGCGGGTGTGGGGCGGTGGCTGTGAGGGTTTTGTGCATATATATATATATGTTGATGTGTGTGTGTGTGCTGACTGTGTACTAACGCCTCGTGCACACTAAACCCGCTGCGTCTTTTCTTGACATGATGCTAAACTTCGCCAAATTTCAGTCGACTGAACTGCCGTGTCATAAAAATGGCATTAAGTGGAGGACTCCTCCACCCGTCCTACGTAATTTCTAAACTGCTCCCTGGTCTCTGCTTTGGAAAACTAAGCATAACTGTTGTCTGTTGTGATGTTACACACCACTCCGTCATCACTGTATCACGCAGGAATGAATGACTCCTGCTTACGTAATGCGAGCAGCATTTGGAAATGTGAACGAGGCGCCGCGCAAACAAGTGTTTAATATCTTCTTACTAACATAGTCTTCCTGCTCTCAGTGTGTGTTTGTAGAATATGTGTGTATGTCTGCAGGTGTGTGTTTGCATTGCAGGTTGTGCGTGCCTCCCCCCCCAGTCTAGTTCCAGCAGCTCCTTCTAGGACGGCTCTTGTTCTCTCTGTGACTGAGGCTGTGGTGGACTCTTCACGATGGTGATGACTGAGGCGGTGTTGAGGCGCGGGGCTGTGGCCAGCAGGTGACCCCCTCCGGCTTCCAGGCCCCTGGCGAACCTCTGGAGTGCGGCCAGGCGCGCGCCGAGCCCCTCCAGCTCCTTCCTCATGCCGGCGTTCTCGGCCCCGAGCCTCTCCACCTCTCTCTGGAGCTCCATCTTCTGTTGCTCGAGAGCTTCGCGCTGGGACACTCGTTTGACCCGGCAGCTGGCGGCGTAGCCCCGGTTCTTCAGGGTGCGACGGCGCTGCTTCAGCTTTTGGATCTCCTCGCGGGAGAGGCCGCGCAGGTGGAGGTTCAGCTCGCGTACGGAGAGGGACATGAGCTCGCTGTCTGACAGGATGGGCACATTCTCGCCACATTCCTGCTTGACCTGAGGAGGAAAACAAAGGGCATAGGAAATAATAGGAAGTAAGGAGGGGGAAGTGTGTAGAAGGAAGAGGAGAAGAAAAAAACAACAGATAAGGTTAAAAATCAACAGATATGGAGGAGAGTTTTAAGAGTGACGCTTTCCTTGTTATAAAAATAGAGTTCTCTTGTCCGTGCGTTACCTTCAAGGCTTTGCTGCTTCTTTCTGTCGTCATGATCCGACTGTCTTCGGTTTCTTTTCCCCCCCAAACACCACTCAACACAGACACAGACACTCTGGAAGAAAGAGACACAAGAGGCACAAACAAACGGGAGTTACCACATGTGACTCGGGAACATCATGCTGTTTTGGTTCAGATCTGGCTTCACATTTTACCATCCGCTCACAAGACAGCCAGTCATGCACGATAAAGAAAAAGGAGAACCCCGCAGATCTTTCGTGCTTCTCCAAACGTGCTCTCTCATTAAGCCCTGTGGTTTGATATGAAAAGGAAGGGGAGGTTTTGAAAGCGACATGCCTCTCTCTCTCTCTCTGTTAAGTGGAATTAAGCGCAGAGGAAGTTATCGTGTGTGTCTGCCCTATTGGTTGCTCAAAGCAGGTGTCCTAACCAATTCCCTCAACACTTCCTCTTGTCAACACCAAGACCAACGGTTCAAAACCTTCATTGTGAAAAAAAAAAAAAAAAAGTCGAGTGGGAAACATGGGGACTATTTCAAGTAAAGTGAAAAGGAACACAACAACCCAAAGTGAAACTTACTGAAATCTGTTTTCTGGTGTTGTTTTGTCTGACGTTTGTCAAAAATAGGAGACCAAAACAGCAAGATTGGGTACCCTTAAATTGCTGCTTCCAGTAACAAACTGTGATAATAGCAGCATGCGTGTTTGTTTAAGCCGGTACAGCCATAACACTACTGTATTTGGAAATTCTCTCCCATTCTTCTTGCTGAACAGTTCACACAGACTGCGTGGGGACTTCCTACGCTCCTCTTAAGGTCAGCTTACAAATGTTGTTGTGTGGGATTAAAGTCCAACATCTGAGTGGGCCGACTTGAACTGCTTTTTTTTTTTCCCCACTCCTCTCTCGTCACTTCTTCTTGGTTGATTCGGCTGCGCTCTTCAGATCACAGTCGTGTTGATAAAAATGACTCTGCACTTTGACGTGTGGCCGTTTTAGCTGTATTAATTTCACCCCAGGAGAGAGAAACCACGTACTACGCTGATGAGAAGCCTCGCTGTGTTGACTGTACGGCAAAATATATCTCTTGACATTAGCATTTAATTGAGAGCGTCAAGTCCTACCTTGACATCATCAGACCACAGGGTGTTTTCCCCACATAGCTTTTTGAGGAGAGTGAACGTGTTCACTTTCATATTTATTGCAGCGCTGGATTTTTTTTTTTTTTTTTAGAGTTTCTTTACAGCCCAGAGGAGGAGAAATAAAACATTAAATTACATTAAAAAGCAAGACCCGCGCTTGCTGTTAACCTTACAGCAGCTTTGACTGATTTAATGTAAACTAATTCATATAATTTCAGCTTTTTCTGTTTGTTTTTAAATGTGATAAACTGACTTGTTACATTTAAGACCCCCAGTTATAAAAAAAAAGAGGCTATTACACTCACATAAATGAGGTATTTTTTACTTTCAATTTCATTACTCTGGAAATAAAAACGCTTTTATTTTTTGCCTCTATCTGCTTGCCAATTGAAAAAAGTGTAGATTTTCCTTCATGGGCTTTTCTTTCGGGTCTCGAGCTGTCAAATCTAGAAAGATGTAAGCATTTGTGTAGACATGAGGAGCTCCCCGTGGATGTCAACACAAGATTTGTGCCCACTTCAGCATTATTTCAGTAAACAAACCGGACTCCCAACGAGCTAGCTACACAGGATGGGGAACCTTATAAGCAAAAAAGGAGTCATTAAAGTTGCAAAGTCACACATCTTCTTGTCTCCATTTTCAGCTCAGTTACCAAACAAGCTGGACTTCATAACACCGGAATGGGCTTTAAACGCCACATGTAGGCCCACAGCTCGTGTACAGGTGGAGTTTATCCACAAAAGGCTAAATAGAAGCAGCCTTAAAATAGTCTATAGTTTGCTGACAATAAACTGCATTTCCCGAAATGCGTGGGAAGTGGAGGTTGCAGCAACAGTGGTTGTCCGACCAGCCGGTGGACTAAACCGAAGAGACCGCCGCCGTTTCGTAAAGTCAGGGTGATTCAGCAATAAACCGTATGCTGAGCTCCGCCAAGACCGCCAGTCAGTTCAAACCCAGAAAAAACAGCTGCGATCACGTCTTTTTGTGTTTGTCCAAGCAGCACAGAATATCCACGTTTGTAGTTTACTATAAATATCACTTTAGAGGACATAGTACTTCTTGAATAACGCTACCGCCGTACAACGCAACAAGTGAACGCAGCACCGCCAAACGCAAGCTAGTAAACGGTTTTTAATACGTTAAACAGCCTTGTGTCTACTCTATTTAATGTGATATGGGTAAATAACGAATATATAACATAAACCACTCGTGGAAATGATATTTATTCATCTAGCTATGTCCAGAATCCACCCTTATCCTTATAGGGAGAGGAGCTGGCCAGATACGGGTGAATGCGCTGCTTGCTGCTGCTATAGTAAACAGCCATCACGAGTGCCCTCGACATCCATTTTAGTAAGACTTTAAACGCTCCATTTAAATTGTTTTAAAGCATACAGTTAAACGGGGAAGTGAGAACCACCTCCGTCTGTCAAGTATCGCGAATATAGAGGCATAAATATGAAGAGCGAGGCCAAATTATCCACATCATCCTAAACATGCTAAGTAATGTTAGCAGCTAGCATCAACGGTTTCTGACGAGCTAAAGGAGATTAACGCAAACAGCTGCCTCGTCCTTGGCTGGTTGGTGAGTCCCCGGCGGGTATAAGTCCCCCCGGTGTTCCGCTGTCCCCCCGTTACCGACGAATTCCAGCTGAATATTTTACCGTTTATTAGTTAGTATAAAAATTATGATTTACCTGCTGGGTCGAAGCGACTCTGGCGACAAAATGTCAGTCCGCCTTTTCCCGGAATTACTCCGCTGCTCTCTGAGGTTGGATTCCTTCATTCATAAAAAACACAAGCGACAATGACGTCAGGCCAAAAGAATGAGGGCGGAGCTAACCCCGCCCCCGCGGCGTACTCCGGGAGGATGTAAACAAGGAATCCCTGCATCCCAGAACTTTTCCATGAACCAGCCCCCCTCGTTTCCCAGCAGCAAAGAAATTCACTGGAAAATGATTTTTAAAAAAGACTCAAGATTCGTAATTTACTGACACTACGTAGCATTAAATCACACGTGATTAATGGTTAAACGATTCAGCAATGAAATAAAAATAAAACTCTTACACCACACACACTTAGTGTACAGTAAATGTGCTGTATATGCCGAAAAATATGTGTTCATGGCGGCTACTTCACTCCACAGATGGTGGTGACTATTTCATTTCCTTTATTTACAAGTCATCAGCACATTACCTAAGTTTCCTAAAACCTTGTGTAACTTTAAAATAATAATAAAATAAGCCTTCTTCAGGTTAAACTCAGTAAACTTGTATCTATAAATAGCCGGCCTCTATTTTCAGTTTATGCTGTTGCACCTTTAAGATAAGATAAGGTAAGATAAGATTTAAGATAAGGTAAGATAAGATTTAAGGTTTAAGATAGGCTTTAATGATCCCACATCTGGAGAAAATCGCTTGTCACAGCAGCTTGTATACACAAGAAATCGATAAGAAATTTCTCACAAGTAAGAAATATATCGAAAAATGTCTTGCTGAAGAAAGTCATGCTGTTGTTAAAGAGCCTAACAGCTGTTGGGATGAAGGACCAGTGGCGGCCTTTATTTAGGTTTAGATTCCAATTTGAACTCTACTCAACACATTCTGAGTGAATGCCATTCATTGATTCGTTTTAGGTGGCTGGCAGGTATAGGCTGCCTTGGAGCTGACTGCACGTTGACGTGATGTGAATACTTTCGTAGTGTTAGTTTTTCCTGGCTGTTATCCAGCTTCCTTGAGTGGCAAAACACTGACACATTTTGCCATGGCAAGCACACAATTGAAACACATAACAACATAGCCGAAAGGTGCCAATCTTTCATATGTGTTCCAACTATCTGATGGTGCTCCAGCAATATTAGTGTTATAACAATATGCAGATGTATTATTAATGCTTTATTAGTCATATAATGCTGTAGACTGTATCTAAGACAGACAAATCTTTTAAGGACTAATAGGGCTCAACGGTAGACCTTCAATTTCGGCATGGCATAGAAGGGTTAACACAAGAGTTATCAATGATACTAATTAATAGATAGTAATTAAGTCTTAATTAAGTCTTAATTTGTACAATTATTATTTTTATTATTATTATTATTTCATGTCAAAGTGGCTGCTGTGATAAAGGTCTATGGGCGAGGTATTTTTAACCACTTGATGACATTACACATTTTTGACACCACATGCTGCTGTTCGACAGCCGCGCCTGCAGGGGGCGCAGCTGACTTTTCGGCGCAGTTGAAACTGACCCCTGCCCTGCTGCCGTCATCCGTCCCTGACAAGCCTCACGTTTTCCCCACTGTGACCTCAGACTTGTCGCTTAAACCGATGCACGCCTCGTAGCATTAGCTTGAATGAAAGCCGCTGTGAAACTGTTGGAAATACGCTAAACTGACTGTCGGTCTTAAGCGACTTCTTCACCGCGCTGTACAGTCGATCCATCCCGGCAGAGACGAGCGGGCTAAGCAGGAAAAAAATGGCCGCAATTGAAGAGCTTTCCCCCGCTGCGGGCCCGGTGTCTACCCGGCCCCCTGAGGACGAGATTGACGACGATGAAGATGAAGACGTAAGTGGCTATTCATTCTTGGGGACTTTGGAAATGTGACTCCTAACAGAAGTGTAACACAGAGTCACTCTGTCTTTATCATAGCCTCCCCCCTGTCTTGGCTAAATGTGGTTACCTAACATGGCTGTACCAATGCTAACTAGCTACCTGAGGGGGTCTGTTCAAACTCTGTGTGAGCCTACACACTTTATTCATTCATTTCTATTAACTTCATTAGCCTCGTCTATCCAGCAGCTCAACGAGAATATCTCACTGTGTCAGCATAAGCTGTAGCAAAGCTCAGGATGATACAGGACAAGCTGCATTTACATTTAATGATTTAGCTGACGCGTCTATCCAAGGCGACTTACAAGGAACACATTTGAGGAGACGAGACGGTGTACATGAATATGGATTTGTTTTCTCTGCATGCTTTTATTCGTATGATGTGCTGCTTGCTAGTTCGCTTGCAGTCATTTATGCACAAAAGTTTCATGTCTTTTGTTTGTATTTGTGTCCTTAAGCTGGATGAGACACTGATGGAGAGGTTGTGGGGCCTGACAGAGATGTTTCCCGACACAGTTCGAACAGCTGCTGAGGTGTCTGCACAATGCTCTGTCTCACTGGCCAAGAAGTTTTACAGGTATTCTGTGTTTTTGTCACAGCCTATTGTTGCACACAATAATTGATTGTGTCCTGCTAAGTCCAGTGGATAAAGAGATTAACTGCTCCTAATTCCCAGCAGCAGCTGTTTGTTTTTTGTGCCAGACGCATTCGAGGAAACGGGAAGCAGGAACTAATCACATTGTTCACTCGTTTCAGTTTTTCCCGGTCTGCTCTCTGGGTGGGTACTACCTCCTTCATGATCCTGGTGCTGCCTGTTGTGTTTGAGACAGAAAGACTACAGCTGGAGCAGCAGCAGTTACAACAGCAGAGACAGGTGAGTTCAAGCGTCTTAAGCAACAGCTGAGAGCCGTGGAAGCAAATATTGACGTGAGCTGAGGAGTGAATGCAATATGAAGAGGAAACTGTGTCATACAGCCTGAATGATTGACTCTTTTCCGTCTAGATCCTGCTAGGGCCCAACACTGGAATGTCTGGTGGGATGCCGGGCATGATGCCTCCTGCACCTGGCAAGATGTGAGAGATGGATACAACCAGCGTGAACCTGATATCGGCCGTTAGCAATACAGCGCAGCCGGTCGCGAGGAGAGACAGAGAGACCGCAGAGAAGGGCGAAGATCTGCAGTTTAAAGAGGGGGGGGAAAAAGAAGCGAAAGCTGGGTGTCAACACGGCGAGATTGGGCTTTCTCCAACATATGGGATTGGAAGAGGAGGATGTGATGCATTTCTAACACTTCTCTCTCACTGTCTCTCCTTACTCCAACATCATGCAGAGACTTATTTCCAGGAGCACTGCTCCTATTTTCTGTTTTTTTTTTTATTAAATAAATCAACATTAATAATGTGTTCTTTAGGGGATAGCAGATACTTGTGGATAAATTGAAAGGAAAAAATATCTGAAGGTTTCCAATTGTATGCCTTGGTGTTTGCAGTCTAAAGAATGTTGGGATGCTTGCAGTATGTTGGCTGTTTTTGCTCATCATCATGCGCTCGCTGGTCCACTTCTGTGTGAATTATGTCAATAAAATGACAGACAGGTCCGATGCTTGCAGAGCATGCTGTAGACAATATTTACAGAATGCTCTCTGTAGACTCTGTTTGTCACAGTTCACCGTTATGGATGTATGTCACAATTGTATTGCCTCTCATGTCAAACTGGCCACAGTTACTGGCTTTTATTGCATTTCTCTGGTTTTAAACAAGGTTGTATAATGCAGCGACGCCAGATTCCAGGTTGTTCAATCATTCAGAGATTGCTGTGTTCTTTTCTCCAGAAAGCATGTGAAGTGCAAAGTGATTTTTGTCAGTTAAGACCGGGAACATGTCATTGTTTTTGTGGACGAATGTGTTTGTGGTGGTTGACAAAGTTAAATGTCTCAATATTACTGTGACATGCCCTGTCTTAAGGGAATGCTCTTTTCTATGTTGTGACAATTTCCAGTCTCTTACCTCTGTTCAGTAAGCAAGCCCGCATCTCTGTTTTGCGTTCAACATGACTGCAGTAATTAAAACACCAAATCAAATGTAAAGTCACGTGTGTGCTTTATGAACGTTGTCTATATATTTGCTCAAGATAAGATAGACCTTATTGATCCGACACTGGGGAAATTCACTTGTTAGGGCAGCTCACACAATATACAAGGTGGATCAGAAAAATACCGGTAGACTTACGAAAGACTGAGCCCTTCTTGCAGCAACCCAGTTCAGACTCTAATATTGAAATGAATGTAGGGAAATGCAAAATTATTCACTCATGTCTAATATCTTTTGATCTCTTTGAACATTTTGACATGTCATAGCAGGAAACACAGGTAAAACTACTAAATATTATGATTAGCTGCAGCATATAAATGCATGTCAGTAATGCCTTACAAGTCTGCATGAAAAAGGTCCATTATTTTAATGATGCTTACGTTTTTATTATGCATAGGATTGTTTCCAGTTCAACGGGCTAACAAGACACCACAAATGAATATAAACCATATGTGGGATGCGTTACATATATTTAAAGAACAGTGTCTGATGCTGCATTCACGGCTCTTTTTCAGCTCCTGCTCCAGAGAGTTGTAAATAGTAACAATTTCAGTAACTAATGAGAATCTAAAACACTTTATACAAATCACTTTATTTGGTTATTCAAGTTCGCTAAAGTCATCAAGTATGCCGTTACCGTCAGTGCTTGAGAGCACTAATTATTAGCATGTGTCGTCCATCGTGTTTATGTCATAATACATCCATGGTTCATGTTCGCTTTCCCACTGCACGTGAATGGGACAAAAATTACGAATTCCCGCCAGTTGCCCCTCGAGCGCTTCAAGGAGCAAACTCGACCTTTAACTTAAAGGTATATTTGTTTAGTCAGTATCTCAGATAAAGTTCGTTTACTAGTTAAAGTAACTGAAGAAGTTCGTGTTATAGTTTTGATAGTTTACTGACAATCATTGTTGAAGGACCAGAGAATAGCTAACATTAGCTAAGTTAGCATTTTACCCAGACTCTTCACGCTAGCTCACTTAGCTGACTTTGGCTAAAGACGTCTCATGATAACAGCTGAACCAGCAAAGTCCGTTTTCATCTCGACATTCAACTCAAACTACACCGACAATGAAAGCTGCAGAGGACCAGGTCGTTGAAGGTGAAGCTGGTTTTCACGACGATGAGGTGAGATTATAATTAAGCATTTCAATTAAGTCAGTCAGTCCATTAGAGCCTGTTTAAAAGCAAATGAAATGAGTGACGTAAACTACTATCCAGATTGTAGTTTGTACATACCATATGTCAATATAGTGTAATAAGATAGTATTAATATATTCAAAATAAGAATTTAGGTACAGACACTCACAAACTCACAAATATGAGTTTTTAGTAAGTTATGGATAATTAAGTTTAGTTATTAGCAGCTGTCTCTGATTTGAACAGGAGTCCTTCTTCCAAGACATTGACCTCCTACAGAAACATGGCATCGTGAGTAAACAGCATACGTACTGTTCACTGACGCAGCGGGCGCGCTGTACCCTCACAATCATTCTCCTACCCAACTACCTCTCTGTCGCCTGTCCACCTGCGACCACAGAACATGGCAGACATCAAAAAGATGAAGTCGGTGGGCATCTGCACTGTGAAGGGGATCCAGATGACCACACGTAAGGCTTTGTGCAACATCAAGGGCCTGTCGGAGGCAAAAGTGGAAAAGATCAAGGAGGCTGCTGGGAAAATGCTGGTAAGATGCTGTGATTTACTCCGTCATACTTCAACCTGTACTCCGTTATTCTTGGGGCTCCAAGACCGAATGACTTGAGAAATACGATGAGCAAAGTAACTTAAGATCATTTTCTTTGCATCGCAGAATGTTGGTTTCCAGACCGCCTTCGAGTACAGCGAGAAGAGGAAGCAGGTGTTCCACATCACAACCGGGAGCCAGGAGTTCGAGTTACGATGTTCATCACATGTAGACTGTTGGATTTACAGCTTGTATTGTGTGCATATATAGTTACTTGGTGTATACCATGACCTTGAGGTGGGAGTGGTTTGGATGTTACAACATCTATCTTTTATCTCTGCAGTAAACTTCTGGGTGGCGGCGTAGAGAGTATGGCTATCACAGAAGCCTTCGGAGGTGAGGAGGTGTCTCTCTATAGTTCAATAAATCGTGTATGATTAGATGGTTTATATATCTCTACAGCACTGCCTCAATGCTGCCAACGTTTTTTTCCTCCGACAGAGTTCCGCACCGGGAAGACTCAGCTGTCTCACACACTGTGTGGTGAGTAAGGAGCTTTTCAAAAAAAGCCGCTCTACACGTGCTAGAGCGACGGCGTGCTAGTCAAACAGACTGAATAAAACAGACTGTGTTGTTTTTGTCCAGTCACTGCTCAGCTGCCAGGCGAGGACGGCTACTCGGGCGGGAAAGTCATCTTCGTTGACACAGAGAACACCTTGTATCCTCACCACAAGAACAACCAGACGGCATTTGAGTTTGACATTTGGGTGCAGTTTGGTTGATGTTTAACTCACTATCTCAGACTTTAATGCGGTATCGTGTTTTCTGTTTGTTATCGTACCATGTGCTGTTTTTGAAACCATGTTTATGTGAGATAATGTGACTGTCCATGTGCGTATCACGTTATCCTTGACTTCTGCCCGTCCGCTTCCAGTCGTCCAGACAGACTGAGAGACATGGCTGACAGGTTTAATGTGGACCACGATGCTGTGCTGGACAACGTGCTTTACGCCCGGGCCTATACCAGTACGAACATACAGTTCATTTGAACTAGAAATGAATCATAGCAGTTTGTGTAAAAACAATCTCCTGACAAAGATATTTAACGTTTGTGTTGCTCGTCAGGTGAACACCAGATGGAGCTGTTGGACTTTGTAGCAGCCAAATTCCATGAGGAAGGAGGAGTGTTCAAACTGCTGGTGAGTAAAGGAATGGATTCTAAAAAGGTTTCAATATGTTTATAATATCTTTGGTTTTACTTCCCCCATCATTTTATCCATTCTCTGCGTGAAGCTATTTTAGGGCGAGAATGAACATTCACTTGTTTTTTTCAGAGGCCTCTAAGTGTGGAACAACAGGCATACATTTTAAGACTAGTGTTTCTTTCCTGGCTTTCTCAGCCTTTCAGTCTTTTTCTCGTCTGCTCCTTTCTGTTCAGATCATCGACTCCATCATGGCTCTGTTCAGAGTAGACTTCTCTGGTCGAGGCGAGCTGGCCGAGCGGCAGCAGAAACTGGCCCAGATGCTCTCCAGGCTGCAGAAGATCTCTGAAGGTGTGAACCAGGAGCATGCCCATGTGCATTTAAATAAAAGCCACAAGCATTGGCCATATATCTTATCTGGAATATAAACATAACGCTCAAAGTATAAATGGGTAGTATTCCCCATAATGACGATAATTTTAGGATTTTGGCTTTCATGTCTGTTTTTCTTAAAGAGTACAACGTAGCCGTGTTTGTCACCAACCAAATGACAGCTGATCCCGGCGCAGGAATGACGTAAGAGATGGCAAATTCCCTCATTATGTATGATATAAAATATAATGACTAGTTCTGTGCTTTGAGTTCAGTTTTATTGCTGACATGCTGGGTCGTCCAAAGCTTTGATTTAATGGTTTCTCTCCTGTCCTTGTTTTAGGTTTCAAGCCGATCCCAAGAAGCCAATTGGTGGACACATCCTGGCCCACGCCTCCACCACACGGATCAGTCTGAGGAAGGGGCGTGGGGAGATGAGAATCGCCAAAATATTTGACAGGTATTTGGCAGTTTCTATTTATAACATCCATAATGCAACATTTGTCCATTCAGTGACTCGTAATACACAATTTATTGTCCGAAACAAACATTCATAACTGTTTTCATGAGTGTAAAATTCATAATGACCTTCATTTAATCTTTTGTGCACAGAGCCATTATGTTGAAACGCCATGTTATTACAGACAAACTAAACACAGATAGGGCCTTATGTGTTTTCTGCATATTTCGCAGCCACCATAGTTTCTACCTCACGCTAGGAATAAGGCCTGAGGTGAGGGGGATGCAATCAACAATTACACTGCTAGATGCCACTAAATCCTACACCACACTGGTCCTTTAGGAAGGTCAGCTGCAAATAACAGTTGATGTGTTATCGTAGTCAGATGAGACATCAGCTGAACAAACAAACTGACATGTGATTTTCCCATGCCCGAATAGATGTTGTCATATCACGACAAGGTCTTCGGGCCTGGAATCCAAGGCCTGGAATGGTTTTGGTGTAACATTGCTTTGTGTTTTAAAGTAATATTTTACCTGAAGTGAATCTCATGATTTGAGCAAGAAACACTCATCTATTTTGTCAATGTACTTAACTTTGTATCTGCTCGTCATTGAGAGAGAGAGAGAGAGACAGCAGTGGTCGAGAGACATAGAAAGTGAATGACAGAGAGGGAGCACCGGCATAGATAAGACCGGTTAATCAGTGAAGTAAAAAGTTATTTCCTGAGTGTTTCACAGTGGTTATGTTCAGCACCAATAAACACACCAACCCTTACTCCCCCCACACTGCTGGATAACGATTTGCCGCGGTGCCTGCTCCTGTCTGACTGCAGCCTCAGACACTGGATCTCACCTGAGACTCCTCAATGACAGCAGACTTGGACTTAAATTTGAACACTTTGGACAGACTCACATCCCTTTTACTCATTTACCTCCTTCTTGATTTCCTCCAGTCCTGATATGCCTGAGAACGAGGCCACTTTTGCCATCACTGCCGGAGGAGTCGCTGACGCCAAAGAGTGAAGGATAAAACGAGAGAGACACATGTTAGCACAGTTCCCTGATCCTGTCCATATTAAGTTACTTAAGGTATTTTAATGCATTTATTTATTCTGTTTTATGACTGTAACCTCTTAAAGTTACATGTGTGCTATGGTACGTTTCATGTATTTATCTATTTATAAGATTTATGGCATGTTTCCTGTTATTTATGGTTCATTGATGTTAAAATAAAGTTAAAAGTCAAGCCTTTGTTTTGTATTTTTTATGCTCGCTCCCGGTGACAGTGTTCAGGTTACCTGCCGAGGTAAAGACAATGTAAAGTTAATGGTAACATGATGGTACAGAGAGCAGCGGTCCTTTGCTGGCCTCTAGCGGCGTTAGCCGGACGTGCAGCGGCTGTACGCCACTTCTCGTCGGATACGGAATCCATATGCTTGTCAAAGCAGGGCTTAACAAAGCAATGGGAACTTCAGCAAACGTGCTGCTAAGAGTCTGAAACACAGCAGCAACTAAACGCGTTTTAACAGGACCATAAAAATCACCCACCCTCCCCGGCAGTGGAAAGCTTGTCAACTCTGGAAAAAGGAGCGATGGACCCGAGAGACACAGCCCCGGATTCGTGGGAGCTGGAGGAGGATGCCGAGGCCCCGGCTGCCGCGGCGGGGCTCCCAACCGCCTTCGCCGCCCTCAACGTCAACGCCAAGCCGTTTGTCCCCAACGTCAACGCCCCGGTGTTTGTACCGAGCTTCCTTCAAGCCAGCGCCGTGGAAATGCCCCCTTCCGAGGGTAGGTGAACGCCAGACAGCTGGCTGGAAGTTAGCTTAACTCGCTAGCTTGCTTGCTAATCCAGCTAAGTTAGCCTCAGTGACTGTGGTTGGAGTCCAGCCTGTGCAGACACTTATCGCATTTCTACTAACTAATCAACAAGTCAGCTTGAGTGTTAGTGATGTGTTGTCACAGTGTAATAGCTCCTTAATACCGCAGTAAGAGTCACGCCTAGAGCTCAAAATATGAGCATCCCTGTCTTATAAATATTTATGAAAGTTTGACATGCTGTCTTCTCTCTCCTCAAAGGTGCCCCTGATCCAGTTGCCTGCATGGAGGTGGCAGAAACAGCCGGTATGCACCCACAGTGTACTGCAGCCACTGCATGTACATGTTATTGAGTTACTAATCTGGCTGTCACGCAGGTTGTTACCACAGGACAGGTGTGATTTATAAGCTCAGGTGTGTGCACATTCACCTGCAGCCAGGCTTTAAAATCTCAGACCAGACCCCAAGTTCTGGATGATCACTTTTGAGTCCCAGCTGCTCGTGAGTGAACGCACTGAGCCATATTTGGATCTCTGGCAGTCGGCTGGACCCATGTGCACGGGCCTACGTATAATATGATGCAACCTCGCTTGTCCATGCCTGAAATAGACATCCCACTGTGATATGTGTCAAGCGTCGCATGTCCAAAAGGCCTGCCCCGTGTCAGAGCAATTTGAATGTATTCAGTTACTCCAGACAAGTACGGTCCCTTTGCGCTGACTAGTTTTGATTTGCCAGCGTCAGATTCATTCACATTTTTGGCCTGACCCTGGATGCTGTGCTGTGCCTCTGCTCAAGTTACAGAGAACTGGTGGTGTTTTTGTTTTTTAATAGAGTGGCTGAGCACTGCAGCTGCAGCAGAGTGAGTGACAGAGGGAGGCAAAAGAAAACGATCAGATGCAAGAGTCGAGAGAAACGTTTCCTCTTCACATATTCATGGAGATCACACACTTGCCTCTTCGTATTGCTCTGAACATCGTCTAAAAGACAAATTATAATTACAGCGCGATGAGACCGGTGACAGAGTCGTGGCACAAATGTCTCTCTGGGTTGCCAGCAGCAATATCTCACAGGCTGATCATAAACAACGAGGGCCGAGGCGAAAATAGGCATTGTACACGACTGCTGGGCTGCATAATTTCATAGTTACGGAAATTGGAGGCTTATTTGTGTGTTGCCATGGGAAGATGCTTCTTCTGCTGGCCTCAGCAGATTTCGCTGCACTCTTGTTACAGTTTTTTTTTTTTTTTTTTTTTCCTGTTTGGTCAACTTGTATTTGTTTGCTCGGCAGAACATTGCATTGATTGTATTTCTAACAAGTGAGCAGGACTAATGACCGATGAACCGCGCAGAGCGAAGCGAAAGGCAAATGAGCATGTGCTGTCCTTGAGGTCTTTATACGACACACATTACATATGGAGATATAAATATCAGCGTCACCTGCGGCAGTTTAGACTTTAACTTTAGTGAAGTGCAAGAAATATTCATGCTAGAACACAAGCAACAGTCGATGTTGAAATGTTACAGTTTTGACAGTTGACTTAACTAAACCTGCATAATAACGCACAAAAGAAACGTAATGTGTGTTTCTTTAGTCTGTGCGCGTTTGAAGTGCAAGAATGGCTCTCATTCCCAATTTTTGTGCAAATATGTTGCAATAAATTTGGGTTAAAAGCAAAACTGGCAGAACTATTGCAGCTTGAGTGAAGCCCAGGATTCAAAATCAATCAGGATTCACTTGCGGTCAGTGTGCAGATTTTTATTCCAGCCTGTTTTGTCATTAAATAGTTTCTCCTCCCTCCAAGTTCTGGAGTGTGTGTGTGTGTGTAGCGTGTAGACCTTGCAGAGAAATAACAGGTGGAGTTCATGTCTATGGTTCCAGCTCCTGTGGAGAATGGAGGCACAGAGGCAGACATGACCACAGAGGAAGAGACGTGGGAGCAGAAGGAGGAGCCGGGGGGAGGCGGAGGAGGCGGAGGAGAGGAGCACCTGGGTACAGGAGGAGCCTGTCAGGAGGGCGCCGCGAGGAAGGAGGATGAGGAGATGATGGAGGAGGAAGAGGAGGAGATGCCAATGCCCAAAGTGGTTCCTGCAACTCCGGATGCGCCCAAGAAAGAACACGTGAACGTGGTCTTCATCGGTCACGTGGGTGCGTCTCATTTATATGCGTGTTATTTATCTAAAGTCAATAATAGAAAGATTAACTCATGAGGTTTACAACTGTTTTTCTGTGTGACAGACGCTGGTAAATCAACTATCGGAGGACAGATCATGTGAGTAATCCAGTTTCTATTAGAGCCTGACTGATACTGGACCTTCAGGGCCGATACAGACACACATTTCTTGCAATGATTCCCTAGACATAGTTATCAAACACTTATTTTACAGTTTAACAATAAACTTTATGGATTTATTATAAACTAATTAATCTATATCTATAAAACTATACAATACTATAACTATATGAATATATATAACTATAAAAAACACAAATAGATCATTAATAGATTCATTTTTCTGCATTATGTCCGTTTAAAATGTATGTGAATTTTGAAGTACTTAAATATTCCTAAATGTAGTAAACTAAAGTAAAAGAAGTTAAACTCAATTAAAAAACAAAACTAGTTTATTGTTGGCACTGTGCGTGTGTGTGCGTGCAGTGTATTGCGTCATCTGTAACAGTCAGTGTTCAAACTGTGGCTGCCAGCTACAGAGCAACAGGCTGACTCTTGCACAAAGGTATTTTTCAGTTGGAGCTTCAGTTTCATTTTTGCTCCCATGATGGCTACAGATAAAACAAATATATTTTTCAAGCCCGTCTGTTTAGTCAGCTTTTCCTCTTTCCTGTGCTAGGTACTTAACTGGAATGGTGGACAAGCGAACCCTGGAGAAATACGAAAGAGAGGCGAAAGAAAAGAACAGGGAGACATGGTGAGAGAGGCCTGTGTTGTGTTGCAGTTCTTTTCTCACTCGGCAGCTAATCACCGAAGCAAATATAGGGTTTGATTTCCAGAATACACGCAGCGATTTGAAGCGCTCGCAACACAGTTTAGTAAAACATGAATTCAGACATGAACATGCCCGTTGCAGGTACCTGTCGTGGGCTCTGGACACAAACCAGGAGGAGAGGGACAAAGGGAAGACGGTGGAGGTCGGGAGGGCTTACTTTGAGACTGAGAAAAAACACTTCACTATCCTGGATGCCCCCGGACACAAGAGCTTCGTCCCCAACATGATTGGTGGAGCGTCACAAGCCGACCTGGCAGTCCTGGTGAGATGGACATGCGACGAACTCTAGCACTAACCTCTGCAGCGTAATCCATCCAAATCCATTTAAATGAGTTAAAAAAATTATTTTACTTAAGTGTGCAGCGTCTTTTCTAAATGGTGGCCGCCCTTTATTGGTTTGTGTCAGGTGATTTCGGCCAGAAAGGGGGAGTTTGAGACCGGCTTTGAGAAGGGTGGACAGACACGCGAACATGCCATGCTGGCTAAAACAGCAGGAGTCAAGCATCTTATTGTTCTGATCAATAAGATGGATGACCCCACTGTCAACTGGAGCCTAGAGAGGTGAGCAGGGACTGGGAGCGCATAGATGTGACATCTTTATGTTGTTTTTTAAAGCTGATTTAGTGACATTCCCGCGCTTCCTTCTACTTTTTGACCTCTCCCTTAGCGAAACTCCTCTAGTAAATAGCTCCATCGTTTCATTACTTTTCCCGCAGGTATGAAGAGTGTAAGGAGAAGCTGGTGCCGTTTCTAAAGAAGGTGGGCTTCAACCCCAAAAAGGACATCCACTTTATGCCTTGCTCCGGACTCACAGGTGCCAATCTCAAGGACCCCGTGCCTGAATGCCCCTGGTACACGTAAGTGAAAGGGTTTCTGCGGTGGTACAGTATCATGTTATGGTCGTCACGTTGCCGGAGCCACGCGGTGAATTTTAGAAGCTGTAACTGGATGTACAGCCATTCTACCACTGACTGAAGACAACAGCTACCCTCTCAACTTACCTGAACAATGATGCTTTGTTTCCTGTTAACAAAGTAGTCATAGAAAATCGCCACGTCTCACATCTCTGGTGTTTGCGTGACTTTATATTTCAGTTTAATCAGGATGCAGTTTCAGGTCCTTTAACGATCAGGATCACCTTTGGTGGTTGGCATAATTTTGCTAATGTTTCCCAGAGGTGATCAGAGCGCTCTGGCGCGTCTTTTGTGCACATTAGTGGCACAAACACAGCGTCGATTCACAGCAGTGCCCTTCTCGGCATCTGTCTTTACAATGGAGCATATTTTTTAGCCTGAAAGGTGGCAGCACAACGAGTACTTATTCTCTTTACTGTTTACATGTTCAAGTAAGTCCAGCAAACAATACCACCTGCCTCATTCCTCCACCTCTCACGGCTCCTGGCTCACAATATAGAAAGACGAGCATGTTTTTAAATACAGTTTCCTCAAAGACGTTTTAGTGATGGTTTTTATGTAATTAAGGAGTGGGAGGTGAGTCTTTGGCAGCGTGTATTAATGATAAGTTGAGTGGATTAGTGAAGAGAAGCATGGTAAAAGACCTTATTGGACACACTTAACTCGGTGCACAAGTCTTACAGAAAAGGATCGAGCAGATTCGTTTGTGATTTGTGTTTTTTAGTCGATGCTTTACTTTGTGTGGACACTGGCTGCAGTATCTTCTGTATCCTCAGCTGGCGGTGATGGACAGCTTTCCTTTCTTGTTCTTTACCAGGGGTTTGCCATTTATTGCCCATCTGGACAGTTTGCCAAACTTCACCAGATCCAGTGATGGACCAGTCAGACTACCTATTGTAGACAAGTACAAGGTGAGCAGATGGAGGCCGTTGATTCTCTTTCCAGAGGGAGAAAAACAGAAATCTGTGGCGGCTTGTGGTGCTGTCCTCGGCGGATGAGTGGGCGTAAAATTTCTTTTGGTTTTTGTTCACTTGGCTAGAATCGTTTTTTTTGGTTTTTTTGTTCCCCCCTCTCTCCAGTTTGTCATTCTCCTTCCTCTCTGTGATTTACCAGCATGCTTACACACACACACACACACACACACACACACACACACTGCAGCCTCTGCATAGTCATTCCACTTTAAGATAATTCAGCTTCTTGGCACACGGCTCGGTTTGGATGTTGGAAGCAGTTCAACACATAAGTGTTGGTGGTGTTGAGTTATTTTGGAGCTCTTTGAGTTTATGTTCTTTCTTCACATGTCATCTTCATCCTCTCGTCTTTACGTTGTTTAAACACTCCTCTCTCGCTGTTATTACGTAAGAGCCTTATGTAGTGGGTATATGATTAAGTAGCCTCAACTGGTGGTCTCCTGATGTGAGGGGGATTATGGTTCAGTTAAGTGGCTGCTGCATACTAATGAACCAGCCAAGATGTCCATACAGAAAGCTTTCAGCAGGTCCACAGGCTCTGAATCAAACAGTTATTTACTGTGTTGGGCTGTGGAAATCAGGATTGTCAGCCATGATAATGAATTCATTTTTACATGTTAATCATCAGTCAAGTTAATCATGTATTATGCAATGCGTTGGCAATGATGCTAATGAATTAACATAGATAATAACAGAATGATGCGGTAGTATTAATCGGAAAATAAAGGTAAAAAGAACGATCGATTCCCTTTTCGCTATTCTCAGTTACATATAAAGCTAGCTCCAGCAGCTGGTTAGCTTAGCTTAGCTTAGCACAAAGACTGGAAACATGGGGAAGCAGCTTTAGAGGTGCTGGTACGCAAATGTTTCTTGTAATTGAATGGACTAGTTGTTTCCCCCCTCTTCCAGACTTTATGCTAAGCTAAGCTAAGCTAACTAGCTGCTGGTTGTAGCTTCCTATTTTCCACATTGATACGAGAGCGGCATCAGTCTTCCTGTCTAACTCCCAAGACGAAAACTAAAGCAAAGTGTTTCCCAAAATGATGAAATATTCTTTTATTTCATTTTTTTCAATGTTTATTATAACAGAACCATGTCTCATCTTTAAAAATTAGTAACAATACACATTCACAACTATACAATTAATGTTTAGAGTATGCTCACTTTGCTAGGTACAATATAGCAGAAGACCATCTTTGTCCCTCTAAAGTTGCTGTCTCGAGGTTAAGGTCATGGCCTAAGTCTTCGGGTAGGTGGGTGAGGTTTAAGTCCGCGTGCTGTAATCATTTTATGGGCTATCTCTCATCTTTCCTTTCTGACTTGTCTCATCAGACGTTGGGATTTATAACAGTCCCAAAAAATGTAGACAAATGTTGACAAATGGAGGTATCCCTGGGAAGATTAGATTTATTGTCAAGAGTTGGATACTACCGCCGATGTAAAAAAAAAAAAAAAAAAAAAAACTTGACTTGACTTCCAACCAAATTCTTTCCAAGTCGAGTCGGACTTTTTCCTTTTAAAGAGTGCTTATGAGAGTTTTCTAAGCGTTGTGCTATAGTTCTTGAAACTGTGTGGGAGATTTTAAAGCTGACACTCTTCAGTCTTCTGGACTGCTAGATACAAACATACCTTAAGGCACAAGACTCTTAAATGTCTTTTTTAACCAACCAAACAGCTGCTGTCAGATAGATGGCACTAAAAACAGAAGTTTAAGTAAAAGACACAAATACTTTATATTGGGCAACAGTGTGAGAAAGTAAAAAGTGAAAGATTTCATACTGTAGGTCAGTATATTGTCAGCATTATAAAATCATTAAATAATGTAATAATGTTAAGTGGAAACTAAGAATTTATCTATTTTCTTAATTTTTGGGGTTTTAAATTTGATAAATTGAAAAAAATCTCTAAATTTGGAAATTTTCAGTGGATAGTAACAATATATCACATTTTTCAGAGTGTGTCCTCGAGTTCTGTTTCCACCCTCATAAAATGCAATTTATTAGTCACATACTTAAAAGAACTATGAATGTACAATACATGTTACTTTATTACACTGATCTGTCACATTCCTGCACTGGAAGAAAAATCTTCCTGTCCTTGGTTCCTTTGAAGTAACTTTTTGATCCAACATGTGTGTGTTTCTGCAGGACATGGGTACAGTCATCCTCGGGAAGCTGGAGTCTGGATGCATTAGCAAAGCCCAGCAGCTGATCATGATGCCAAACAGGGTGAGATCTCCTCTGTGTGACTTTGCTACTTCTCACAAGGGACCGATAAACTTCTACTGGAAATAACTTCAAGGCCTCATTCTTGTATTAAATGTACTGCAGCCTGGATGAAAAGAAGATCCTGTAACCAAAAGGATTTCGTTTCAAGCTCAGCTTTAACACCAGACGTGTATCCTGTTTCAGTACAGCAGGAATGTGTTTCTTTAAATTATGTACAAATCGCTGTGTGTTGCAGCACACGGTGGAGGTCTTGAGCCTGTTGAGCGACGATGTGGAGACAGACGACGCAGCTCCCGGGGAGAACCTGAAGCTGAGGCTTAAAGGCATCGAGGAGGAAGAGATCCTCCCTGGGTTCATCCTCTGCAGCCCTGACAACCTCTGCCACTCTGGCCGCACCTTCGACGCACAGGTAATGACAAGAGACGACCAAAGTCAGTGCACGCTGCCATCGGTGTCCTCATTATACATCTGACTTCCAGAGTCATTAGCTGTGGTGAGAACTTGAATCAAAGTCTGCAGCCACAGGCTTGATTAGCTCTCATTTATTCAGTTTGATGCTAAACTCGCCACCACACACACTTGTGTTTAATGAATAATGAATAGAGAAATGAAGCTGTTCTGTTTTATGCATGTATTATGAATATGTCAAATCAACTGATTGAGTTTCCCTTCTAAAAAAAAAATGTTTACTTGCTCCTTTTAATGCAGATCGTCATCATCGAGCACAAATCAATCATTTGTCCTGGTTACAATGCGGTCCTTCACATCCACACCTGCATTGAAGAAGTGCAAATCACAGTAAGTCACTCACTCTGCTCCCCAAGCTGTATATCTTGATTATTTGTCATACTTGTTCAGCCAGTATTGGTTTTTTTTTTGAGTTCCCGGCCTCACTGGACTGTGGTTTAACTCTTTAAATCCCGCCCGCAGGCCTTAATCTGTCTGGTGGACAAGAAGACGGGCGAGAAGAGCAAAACCCGACCACGCTTTGTTAAGCAGGACCAGGTGTGCATCGCCAGGCTCCGGGCAGCAGGAGTGATCTGCTTAGAGACCTTCAAAGACTTCCCTCAGATGGGACGATTCACGCTGCGAGACGAAGGTAAGCGCGCCGAGTGTTTGCAAGAGAGTACGTTTGGCTAGCGGAGTTTGCACAACCTGTTTATGGACACAGATGTTACAGCAGAGCTAGTAACATGTGAATTAATCCGCCTCTGTGTACGCCTGGCTTGATTCGTCTTGAATCGTCATCTCGTCTTGTCCTCCACCAGGCAAAACTATCGCCATCGGCAAAGTGCTGAAGCTGGTGCCAGAAAAGGACTAAATGCAACAACGGCAGCATGCATGGAGTTCTTCCACTCGTTACCAGAGGAGAAAACGCTGCTAGAGCCGACCCAAACAGCTACTCTCTCTTTACACACAACTATGCTGAAGAGGAGAACAACGACAACAAAGGAGCGAGAATGAGAATAAAAATTGCGTCACATGAAGAAAACCAAGACTGAATCAGTTTTTATGATGAACAATATGAAACGAGAGACCAAGTCCAGTGTGTCAGCTTTCTCATATTGAGAGCTCAGCTATGCCACTAATGTAGCTACATATCCCCCTTCTGTACTCCCACGGCTAACCGCGCTGTCGGCTGGCCACGCCATTTGTTTTTAGAATGGAGATGGATGCAGTGTTACTGAGATTGGGGAAGAAAAACAAACAAACAAACACAAAAAAATACAGAAAGATTTCATATCCTGCAAAAGGCCAGAGTTAGCCTGTAATTATAATTTGCAAAGTGCATCTCCCTATTTAAGAGTAGGATTACGGATCCAGTGGACGTTTTATTTGGTTTTAAGGATTGCTGTACCAATATTTTTTGAGTTTGGTCTCTCTCCACATGAGATGGTTTAATTGGATTGAGCTCACATACTACTCTGATGAACCATGGATAAACACACTCACACCAACAGACACACACAGCTGTTACATAATCTAAACTGAAAATAAATGATCAAGCTGCAACACAGAGGTGTCTTTGTTTTCCTTTTAGCAAGTGTCCCCGCTCGTAATATCCGATATATTGAGGGAAATTCACTCGTCGAAGCAGCTCGGACACACGGGGTTGATAAGAAATGACTCATAAATTAGAAATATGTAGAAAAAGTCATGAAGTTAAGAGTCTGTTCATCTATATGTATAACAGGAAATGTCTATATGTATAACAGGAAGTGTTAAGATGGTTGAGATTTTCAGAATACAGCTGGAGGCAATTTTATAGTATAAATAAATATAATTGCACAGTAATACCAAATCCTGACATTTAATTCTGAATATTAATAGCAACCAAATATTAATACTAATATTAATAGAAATAAATATATGTTTATTTACGCATTGTGCATTTATTGCTGGTTTTGTCAAAATTCTAATGCTAATTTTGACCCTTTTGGCTTCCGTACATTTGTAGTTTACTTCAGTATTTTATGAATCGTTGATTTTCAGTGCAGAGCCTCTCATATGAAGTCTAAAATATGTGTATTCAACATTTTAAACTTCTTCCGTGACTGTTCGAGTTGAAGTACCAATAAAGTTTGTTTGGTTTGGTGTGACGTAGAGTGTACCGACTGCGCATGCGTGGCCGCGGTACACACGTGAAGCAGACAGCATGGCGGAGAAACAAGAAGTAGCGTTGGACCGGTCGCAGGTAAAAACTAACTTTACGCTGTAATACGGCGACAGCCTTCATAAACACGGTGTCGGTTAATAGAGGTTTATATGACGGTGATTAATTATGTTGTTACGACTCGACAGCAGCTGTAATACAGCGAGCATTACGCAGCCCGTTACCGACTGATTTAGCAAAGAAGCTAACTCAGAGCGGCACAGTAACAAGTTTGAATCCCCCAAATCAACGAAATAAACCTGGAGTGTGTCGGTCATGTCGTTTATAACTGTGGATTTGATGTGTGCCAGGTGAAAAAGGCCGTCCAAGCCTTGCAGGCTTTCCTGAAAACCAAGTCAACCAGTGAGTCCCTGTTCCTGGACGACACTCAGCAGATCAGCCTGCTCTTCACCCTCTGGAAGGTCCCCAGAAAGGCGCAGACCATCCGCATGTGAGTCCACCACGCAGGCGACATAAAGCTGCTATAACGTCAGACATGTGCCTCGTCTCTCCTGATACTGACGTTTGATTCCTCCCTCAGTCCTCTGCCTCATGGCCAGCGGACTGACACAGACGAGGTCTGCCTGTTCACCAGAGATGAGCCTAAAATGACCTCAGAGCAGACCCAGAGGTTTTATAAGAAGCTGCTGGAGGAGAGGGGAGTCAAAAACATCACTGAGGTACGTCCCAGTACTTGTCGCATAACTCAGCATGGATAAATGTTATAAACATGCATGATACACTAAGACCGCCTGCTGATCATGTGTCTCTGCATCCTGAGCAGATCATCCCATACAAGGTCCTGAAGACAGAGTACAAACCGTATGAAGCCAAACGCCGGCTGCTGGGGAACTTTGACATGTTTCTTTCTGACGACCGCGTCCGCCGCCTGCTGCCCTCCCACCTCGGAAAACATTTCTACCTGAGGAAGAAGTAAGACCATTCCCCGAGTGTTGCCGGAGTTTGTCGTTCAGATCCTTTATCCCTCAGCAAACCGGTGTTTTGTAGTCTGTTGGGTCTCGAATTTAGTTAGGTCTGTACATTTACAGGGCTTAAAGTATTCCGGCACCGTGACGGATTTCTGGCGTGTGGTGCTTGACTGCGATTCATTACAAAAAAAAAGAAAAGTAAACATAAAAATAAATAAATAAATCCTGTTGATACGGGATATTGTCAAGCCCCTCCCTCAAACTGCTACTGTCCAATCCTATGTTAGCAATCGTAACAAAGCACGCGCAATGACGTGCATAGTTTAGGATTGTTGTGACCGTGGATGTACTCAGAAGGTTGTGACAGTGGCAGACATAGCAACAGTAACCACGGAGGTGTGACAATATGCCACACTTTGTTTTTCTCCTCCGACTTAACCTGTAGCGTTATCTACACTATGACCTGTCGGTTGTCTCCGAGTGGTCTTGAACGCAGCATCCAGGCCAGGGAAGATGTCCTAACTGAAAAAGACTTAAAAATAAATGGCACTGGAGCCAGGTGCGTGTTTCTGTGTGTTGTGTAGAAGCTAATATATGGAATTAGTGGCAAAAAAAAATCTTCTAGGTCGCCTACCATACCCCCCCCCCCCCCAACTTGTGTTTTTTCCTGTAGTATTTGGTGGTTTTGCAGCTGCAGTAGATTATTTTTACCAGAATTTCTGTCTTTACCAGGGAGCCGCTGTGTGTGAACCTGCAGAGCAAAAATCTGGCCAGAGACATCCAGAGAATCGTCCAGGGCACCAGCTTGAAGGTCACCAACAAGGGCTGCTGCTGGTGAGTTTCGCCTTACTGCTCTTAGTGTTTCCTAACCAAATCCGCTTCATTCGGTGCTCTGTGAAACTAACCCGGGATCAGCGTTAAGGAATCACGCTGTGCTCGCTTCAACAAGATGGGCAAACGGAATGTTGAATGTTGTCGTGTTGAAATGAACAGCACCTCTCAGCAACCCTGTCGATTCTGTTAAGTGATTGATACGGGCAGTAGCTGGTGCTAAAGAGACTCAATGTAAATCCAGATGGACCTCCTCTCCCTGTGGAGCCTGTCTCTACAACTTTGGAACACAATATGAAATGTCATGTTCACGTGAAACACGATACGGCCTCGTTTATAGTATGTGTCGCTTACAGCGTTACTTTTATCTCACGCGATTGGTCTGCATTGTAGCATGGCACGTGTCGGCCACTCCGGTATGGCCGCAGACGAGTTGACAGAAAACATCGCGGCTGCTGTCCAGACGGTGGTGGCCAAACTACATATGGTGAGTGTGGCCGCCTGGAGAGCTGTCTAATGGACTTACGTTGCCCTGACAGCTGTAATATTTATATGTATATTGTTGATTTTTAAAAAAAAGACTTTTGGCCATTTAAACTACAACAGAAATAACCTGTTTTTGCTTTGCTGTATACAGAAAGGACCAGTGCTGAAGCTCATCCACTTAAAGAGCCAAACGTCAGTGGCCCTGCCCATCTACACCTCAGACCTGAGCAACCTCAGTGTGCTGGGGAAGAAGAAGAAAAACCCTAAGATGAAGGTGAGGACACGTTAAATGTTTCTCTCATGTCCAAGGCCAACGATGTGGAAAATAACCAGATTTTCTGTCATTCAGGGAGCTGCAAAGAAGAACAAGAAAAACACAAAGCAAACAGACCCCGCCGCAGAGGGAGAGGAGAAAAAGGTGAACGAGGAGGAGGAAGAAGCCGATGAAGAAATTCCACAGCTGGTTCCCATAGAAACACCCAGCAAAAAGCCCAAGCTGGAGGTCAGTGCTTCTCACAGCTGCTCGATTTAAATACTTTTAACTCATTTTGACGTTTCAGCCAACATTTTTCGCTTTTCTTTTCTTGTAGAAGTCATCTAAAAAGAAACAGGTGGGGAAAGCGTCCAAGCCTGCTGCAGCGAAGAAGGGAGGAAAAGCACCAAACAAACTGACCAAGAAGGCAGGAAAGACCGAGTCCAGAGTCAAAAGAAAAGTGAAATGATTCTCAGCGGAGCGTCTTTGCGCATTACCCTCTCAACATGGACTTTTTACACAGTACACAGAACCCACATCGTTCGGAGTGGTCAATATATTCAGTCTGTTTGTTTTTTCTGGAGCGAAGCGGATTATAAATGTTATTTGAAATGATCTGTGGCTTTGTTGTCTTCTCTAAATGCTTTACACAGACTGATTTTTTTTTTTTTTCACGGCAGACATCATAGCCTAGATCCATCATCCCCTTCCCTCTCTCTCTCTAACTCAGCTAGTCGCGGCGCATGGCCGCCCACCATTAGCTTTGGATGTGCTCGAGATTTCTGCCTGTAAAAAGGAAGTTTTTCCTCGCCGCCGTCGCCAGGTGCTTGCTCATGGTGAGAATTGTTGGGTCTGTAAATAATATAAATAGTACGCTTTCGAAAGTGTCATGAGATAACCTTTGTTATGCTATATAAATAAAATTCAAATGAGTAAAGCTGAGTGGGGTTTAGCCTTTATAATATTACATATGGAGTAATATTAATAACACCAGTGGTTTTCCTATGTTAAAATTACTGAATGCTTGAATAAGGCTCATAATGGCTCGGTCACTGACTATTCATCTATAGTAAAAGTGGAGGTTTATATATTGTTTTGGTTGCTACTTTTTAAATGGGACATTGAAATTCTTTTAAAATTCTATATATTAGTCTTAAAAAAAGACATATTACTTAAACCTTTATCATGACCTCATGTCCTTTTATGGTAGTACTAGTACTAGTCAGCCATTTCTCAGGAAAACTCTTGCTCATCAGAATGAAAGAGCCCACACACAATATTCAGTCATCACCTAGCATCCTCTTTTTGTAGCTCTTTTAAACAGTTCAATAAGTTCAATCTGCCACGTTTGGATTAAAGTCGGCAGGGCTTCATTTTCAGTTCAGACACCTCCTGTGTACTTCAACATCTAAAGTCCTTTAGCCTTGAGAACTGTTTGCTCATGGTGAGTCTTTCTCTCAGAGCGGTGCATGTATAGCTGCCAGCTGTATCGGATGACACCCCTATTGTCAGTGAGACTATACTTGGGCTTGTACAGCTGCTGCTCGCGTGCAGTAATGCTACATGCTCACAATTACACACACACACACACACACACCACCTAAGAGAGTGGCATCTTCATAACACCTGTTTGTGTTTTTATACCGCAGATGCCAAACATATTTTACACGCGAGCCAGTCAGTGACATTCAAATTTGAGTGCTTCTACATTTGAATAGCTATATTTGTTGGTGAAGGAACAAGATGATCAATAAGTGGCCAGCCAATCAGTGGTGATGATATTGTTGTCAACAGGTGGGCCGGGTCTGTCTGTTCATCCAAGCCCTCCCTCTGCTTGTGGGGGTGTGGTGGGCCATCTGGAATTACAGTGTGTTCACGGTTTACTGGGCAGGAGAGTGAGAGATGCATCATGCGGACGCACTCCTATTGATCATACAGATGATATAACTCCTTCATATGACTGTTGGGAGGTGGCCGCTTTGATTTTAGCAGGGACAGAAGACTGAAATGAAGAAGGAAGTTGTGGAGCTGTGGATGTTCATTGGCTGGTCTTTCCATTATTCATACGTTAAAGGCTCTCCGAGGGGACAAACAAAGCGGTAACAGGCGTTTTTTTCTTTTTCTTTTCCCTTCCTGTGAAGCAACCATGGAAGCAATTGGAGAAACTTCATTTCCAGATGACTCTGGGAGTCAAAGTCTGTGTCCAGACCCTCACACCGGCGCTGCAGTCGCCCAAGGCTGGGCCTATCTCCACAAACCCATCATCGTGATGGTGATGGGGTCTCTAATGTCTGCTGCAGGCGGACTCATCTTCCTGCTCCAGTCGCTGGGGGTGACTGAAGCATCCTCCTCTGTGGCCTCAGCCTGCCTCTCCATAGGGCTGATGTTTGTTGTGATGGGGCTGGTGTGGATCCCCATCCTGAAAGAGAAGCAGAGGCGTAAACGGTGCAGCTTGGGGCTTGAATAGAGGATGGAAGTGACTCAGTGATGAGGCAACGGCCTTCTTTGCAACATTCCCTACAGTCACAAAGCCGCTGTTGCTGATAAACGCTTGCGTACATTGTACTTTGACCAGTGTCACTGCAGAGTGTTCAATGTGATTGTTAGTCAGTGAGGATTACACTTCAGTGTACTGCAGGAAGCTACCAGCACCTGTTGATTCTTCCACATCTGGATTATCTCTTTAAAAAAGACAGTCTGCTTCTGGTTTGGATGATCTCGCCTGCAACCATGTCAACATCTGTACAGGTGGAGCCAGTCACGGAGATAAGTTATGGAGGAGTTGGCCGCTGCAAGTGCTCATTCTGGTTCGCAGTGGCCCACGACATACTCGGCGTCTTCATCATGATGGTGGGGGTGTTTGGGGGACTTGTTATCCATGACTTGTTCGTCTACGCGGGGGCTCTCATCATCTTCCTCAGCCTGATCTGGTGGGTGTTCTGGTACTCCGGGAACATCGACGTGCCACCAGAGGATCTGGAGGACGACGTGGGCATGATGAAGCTCAGGAACCGCAAACTCAGCAGGGTGGTGAGGAACATGTCGGACCGCCTCTCCAACAGGATCAGGAACTCTCTCAGAAAGAACACCCCAATGGGCAACAACAGACCTCGTACAGATGTGCCGCTCTCCACTATCTTTGACACCGCCATGGCCTCCTCATCTAAAGAACTATCGCGAGAGACTCTGTCGATATGAACTAACCCATCACAGACTGTAAATGACACCAAGAGTCTCTAAACTTGGATCTTTATTTGTTTCCTTTGCTTGTCAGTTTATTCTGTTGAAAGGGATTTTGTGTTTGCTCTGCTAACTTGCACTAGTAATGATTA